>JAQQTP010000078.1:27382500-28582500 GCA_029884605.1 Ormosia emarginata
AAGCCAGGTTTCAAGATATCCTCAATAGCCTGGATTTCGTTATAATCCTGAATGGGTGGACTGCAATCATCTTCAGTATGAGTGCCAACAGACTGCAAACCAAACATCATAACCCAATCTTGAGGAGTGATGACCATGTGCTGATTGTAATTAGAATTGGCAATAGCAATGGTTTTGATGATAACAAACAAGAAAGGAATGACAATGCATTAATCAAGCTCCAAGAATATTCAAGATTAGTATATAGGGTTTAGATCTTGTCTAAAGGTAAATAGGAATTACACTAAACTCAAATATGTTTTTCAAATATTTACAAATGATTTTCACATGCTAAAATGCCTAACAAACATGTTTTGAAAAGCTAGTTATGGTGGTAGTTCAAAACTATGAAAAATGGTCAAGTTAGTGTTTTGTAAAGCTTAGATTTGGTTACTATTTTGATCATATCTTTTAAAATACTTTGAGTTTTGATCTGAAACTTATTTCATATGAAAATAGACTCAAATATCTTTCCAATGAGTGGTCATTTGTTTTAAACGGATAAGAAACGAAGTAGTTATGACTATTTAAAGTCAGCTTTCTAAACTAGAGTGCAATAACCGATTATTCACCATGTCAGGAGCATTTTTCATGTCTTTCTAAGGCTCCTAACCAATTAGGACAACTCCCTTATTTGTTATTTGACAAATCTGGAATATTGCCTCTTTATTTCTTGAAAGGCCTAACCGATTAGGATGTTTGCCTAATTGGTTATTTGATAACTCAGAGGCTATTTCTAAAATGGCCTAACCGATTAAGGTGTGTGCCTAATTGGTTAGTGTGCTTTTAAAAAGTCACAGGAAATGAATTTTGAGAGGGCCTAACCGATTAGGTGCTTTGCCTAATTAGTTATTGTGCTTTAAAAAGAAACGTGAACTCAAGTTAAAAAGAGTCCTAACCGATTATGACATTTGGCTAACTAGTTATTATGAGAAACCGAGGCAACAAGATTATTTTTCAAAGGCCCCTAACCGATTAGGACTTCATCCCTAATTGGTTATCTAGAAAACTAGTAAACACGTCCAATGGCTCTATTTGGAACATTTAATGAATCCAACCACCTCTAACGACTCCAAAATGTTTTGGGCTATAAATGAAAGTGTTTGGGCATCAAAGAAAAGTTGGAAAACTATCTGAACAAGTCTCTTGATCATCAAATACGAGTTTTCTTTCTTATCTTCTATCATACTCTATTTTGAGCTTCAAAGTGTGAATCCTTGATACCATAAGCTTCAATTTGTATTATCTACTCTTTAAGAGAGTTTCTATCATTCAAACACTTTGTTTATTCTGTAAAGAGGGTGAGGTATCCCTCTAGTGAAAAAGGGTTAAGTATCCCTTATTGAAAAGAAGGTAAGGTATCCTTCAACAATGTCTCTAGCCACTCTATTTGGGAAGCTCCAAGAGCATGAATTGGAGCTAAATAGGCTCAATCAAAATGAGAAGCATGATAAGAAGAAAAAGGGGATTACACTCAAAGCCACCTCTTCCATAATTGATGATGATGATGATGATAAAGATGATGGAGATGGGTTAGAAATAAATGAGGAGCATCTTGGTCTTCTAGTAAAGAAATTTGGAAGATTCTTCAAAAAGAATGGAACTTAAAGAAGACCTTCCTTTCCCCAAAAGAATGTCTATCACAAAGGGGAAGGAACTTCATTTACTCCTAAATGCTATGAATGTGGAGAATTGGGACACATGAAGATGGAGTGCCCAATTTATCAAAGGAAAGTGGAAAAGTATGAGAAGAGGTTCTCAAAGGAGAATAAAGAAAGAAGAGCCTACATAGCTTAGGATGATAATGACATGGATTCAACCGATAGTTCAGATAATGAGAAAGCCCATCTATGTCTCATGGCTAGAGGTGAAGAAGAAGAAGAAAGCAACACCGAGGTAACATCTTCAAACCTAGATTCTTCACCTTCCTATGATGAATTGCAAGATGCATTTGAAGAATCGCTTAATGAATCTATGAGACTTGCAAAACTTGTTTCATTATCCAAGAAAACAATTTCCTCCTTTGAAAACAAAATCTCTATTTTAAACAAGGAAATTGAGGAACTTAAAATTGAGAATGAAACTCTTGGACTTATTGATGCTAACTCATTATGCACGACTTGCTCTTCACATGATAATGCATTCATTCAATTACATTGCTCATCATGTAAATCATTTGAAAATGAGGTTGAGGATTTGAAAAATACTCTTGCAAAATTTACCTTTGGAATAGATAATTTAAATGTGTTACTAGGAAAACAAAGATGTGTTTTTCAAAAAGTCAGTTTAGGTTATAATCCAAATAACCAACAAAAGTCGTATAAGAATTTCTTTATTTCCTCAAGTACATCAAGTAGCCCCTTTATCAAATACTTTCATTATGGTAGGAAAGGACATAGTGCATCAACATGTAATGTAAGAAAGAACATCAGCACCAAGGTTGGAACTAAGAGGGTTTGGGTCCCTAAGGGCACCTTGCCCAATGCTAACACACAAAGACCTAAGAAAACTTGGGTACCAAAAGCCAAAAATTGAAGTATGTTGTAGGTGTGCTTGAAGGCCAAGAACTGACTTTGGAATCTCAAAAGTGGTTGCTGCAAGCACAAGATCAGAAAATACTCTAAGTTCTCTCCTTTGTCTCCAAGAAGCTTGGACTTGCGACTTTTGGATAAGTGGAGACTTGTTTTATGCTTTAACTTACTTTAAAGAATTACTTTTTTTTTTAGCTTTATATCTTATTTGAAATAACATATTTGATGGAAACATCTTTGAACTTAGCATTCTGGATCAATCATGCATCTAACTCTCGCTAAAAATAATAATTTTGCTGCATAGCTTGTCATAATGTGATATTTTGTTGCACAATCTGGAATGCTGCTGCACAATATGATATTTTACTGCATAATTCATCACTTTGCTGCATGTGTTATTGCATAATGTGATATTTAGTTGCATAATTTGTCATTTACTACATGATATGTCATTTTGATGCATAATTTGTCACTTTGTAGCATAATTTGATACTTTGTTTCATTATTGAACTCCATGCATAGTTATCTTGTTTTAATCATTTTTGAATCTAATATTGACTTGAGCGTCGGAGTTTCCCCCAAGTTTGTTTTGCAGTTCTTGATCCATGCTTAAGTCCTCTAAATTTTCAATCTCAAGCTCTTGTTAAAGAAATTGCTTTCTGGTACTCTTAAAGAAGAAAAATCAATTTTTGAGTTGCACTTGTGGTGGTTTGAGTTGATGAAAATAAGGTCAAGCTAAGATCACCCTCAAGATGGCATGAGTTTGTGTTCCAAGGATTGAATTCCTGAAGATTTTCTCTGTTTATGGTGAAGTCATAATCTGTTATGGAAAACAAATAACCAATTAGAGCCTTCATACAATTGGTTTCTTATGGCTTTGAAAAGGTTAAATCAATTTTGAGGTTCAATTATGGTACTTAAAGTGGATGTTATAGAAGCAAAGTCATGTTGATTATCTAAGATGAAATGTGGTTGTACTCTTAAAGGATAGATCTCTGAAGAATTTCTGGTTTTGGAAGTAAAATAACCAGTTAGAAAAAGGAAATAATTTGTTATTTGGACTTTGGAACCAGTATGAGACATTGAAACTAAGAAAGTAACCAATTACAAGACCTCTCTAACCAATTATGGAGGTATTTTGATGTTCTTGGAGACCACATATAATCTGTTAGGAACATTTCCTAATCTGTTATTGAAGAAAACAGAGGCTTAATATATTGGAGGATCACAAAAATAACCGGTTAGGAGATTTTCCTAACATGTTATTGAAGCAAATAGAGGCTCAATCTAATTGAGGATCACAAAAATAACCTGTTAGGAGATTTTCCTAACCTGTTATTTGAGCTTACAGAGAGCCTTTCATTTCATTTCATTTCTCTTCACCCTAATTGATTAGCCTCACCACCTGACCTGTTATTGGTTCAATCCATGGCCACCCAATTCTACTCTTCACACATATAATCGATTATCTCCATCCTTTAACCTGTTATTTGTTCAAACCGTGGCCACCTATTCTTGCTTCCCCATGAAAATAATTGATTACCCAATGCTCTAATCGATTATTATGCTCCCTAAAACAGCAAAAACGTGACTTTCCCCTCACCATTCACGACCCCCATCCTCCATGGTCATCTTTTTCCTCTCACACCCACTCACACCCACTCATTCAAATCCTCACCCTCTCAAAATCCAACCAAAATCTACCATTGAAACATCTTTTCCATCATTTTCCATCATTTTCCACCGATTAAAACCCATCATTTCTTCCAAAATCTCTTGAGTATCAAATTTGCTCAGTCTTCCATAAATCGCATGAGAGTCAAGATAGTTAATGATGCTTGGGTATATAGTGTTGGGCATGATACAATCGTCCAAAAAGAAGAGCTGCTTGCTACCCCTGCTGATATAATCATAGAAGAAGCTCCAGCCACAAATGAAGATCAGATCCTAGCTGTCATCGCAGATCTTCAAGCCCAATATGCGAGGTATTCAAACTCAGCTCACGGATCTTCGAGCTTATTAGGAGCAAAGCATTGGAGTCATCTATGATCACTTGGACAACAATGAGTGTCGTCTTCCATCACGGCAAGATGATGGGGCTTAGGCATGATTCATATCTTTTTAGCTAAATTGTTTATGTTTTAGTTATACTATCATGTTTTAAGTTCTTGAACTATAATGAGTGCTTAGTGATTATGATATGTTTAACACTCATCTAACCATAATAGATTATATCTTGGACATGATGTTTATGACTTGCTTGAATAGTGCATATGTGTCTTTAGCATGAATATCTTGTTAAGATGGTCAATTATGATGATTATCTTGATGCTAATATGCTTATATTGTTGATGCATTATTACATGGCAATGGTTTTGTAAGTATATATTGTTACTTCTCTCTTTGTTAAAATCTATATATTGCATATCTTTTTTATCATGACAAAAGGGAAAGAAGTTTATGTGTCATTGAGAAAAGATAAATAACAAGATGTAAATTCAATGATCTTAGGATTCCAAAATTAAGGGAGAGTTGTACAATCTCTGATCTGATAAGCTCTTGAAAAATAGAGGGGGAGTAAGTCTCTAAAATCTTTTTTTGTGAGTTCCAATTTATTTGAACTAACTCTTTTCTCAATGGTTGTTTGTCATCATCAAAAAAGAAGAGAATGTAATTGGAATTGGCAATAGCAATGGTTTTGATGATAACAAATAAGAAAGGAATGACAATGCATTGATCAAGCTCCAAGAATATTCAAGATTAGCATATAGGGTTTAGATCTTGTCTAAAGGTAAATAGGAATCACACTAAGCTCAAATATATTTTTCAAATATTTACAAATGATTTTCACATGCCAAAATGCCCAACAAACATGTTTTGAAAAGCTCGTTATGGTGGTAGTTCAAAACTATGAAAAATGGTCAAGTTAGTGTTTTGTAAAGCTGAGATTTGGTTACTCTTTTAATCATATCTTTTGAAATACTTTGAGTTTTGATCTGAAACTTATTTCATATGAAAATAGACTCAAAGATCTTTCTAATGAGTGGTCATTTATTTTAAACGGATAAGAAACGAAGTAGTTATGACCATTTAAAGTCAACTTTCTAAACCAAAGTGCAATAACCGATTATGATTTTCCCATAACCGATTATTCACCATGTTAGGAGCGTTTTTCATGTTTTTCTAAGGCTCACAACCAATTAGTATAACTCCCTAATTGGTTATTTGACAAGTATGGAACTTTGCCTCTTTATTTCTTAAAAGGCCTAATCGATTAGGATGTTTGCCTAATTGGTTATTTGATAACTCAGAGGCTATTTCTAAAATGGCCTAACCGATTAGGGTGTGTGCCTAATTTGTTAGTGTGCTTTTAAAAAGTCATAGGAAATGAATTTTGAGAGGGCCTAACCGATTAGGTGTTTTTCCTAATTAGTTATTGTGTTTTAAAAAGAAACGTGAACTCAAGTTAAAAAGAGTCCCAACCGATTAGGACATTTGGCTAACTGGTTATTATGAGAAACAGAGGCAATATAATTATTTTTCGAAGGCCCCTAACCGATTAGGACTTCATCCCTAACTGGTTATCTGGAAAACCAGTAAACACGTCCAACGACTCTATTTGGAACATTGAATGAACCCAACCACCTCTAATGACTCTAAAATATTTTGGGCTATAAATAAAGTGTTTGGGCATCAAAGAAAAGTTGAAAAACTATCTAAACAAGTCTCTTGATCATCAAATATGAGTTTTCTCTCTTATCTTCTATCATACTCTGTTTTGAGTTTCAATTTGTATTATCTATTCTTTGAGAGAGTTTCTATCATTCAAACACTTTGTTTATTCTGTAAAGAGGATGAGGTATCCCTCTAGTGAAAAAGGGTGAGGTATCCCTCTAGTGAAAAAGGGTGAGGTATCCCTTGTTGAAAAGAAGGTGAGGTATCCTTCGATGGTGCAAAGAGGGTGAGGTATCCCTCAAAGGTTGTAAAGGGTGAGGTATCCCAAGGTGTTGTTGAGTGCTCCAATTTGTAAAGGTTTTCAAGCACCCGTTCAAGCTTGATGTTTAGTGGAAAATCTCAAGTGGTTCGCTTAAGGACTGGACGTAGGTCACAAGGGATGGCTGAACCAGGATAAATCCTTATGTTTGTTCTTCTCAACTCTATCTCTTTACTTTGTGCTTATATTTTATATGCTTGCTTGAATACTTTCTATCTTAACTTATTTATTTGTGAGTGAAGTGATCAATCTCATCTATCTATTCACTTTAATCAATCAATAGGTTCAGCAAAAATTGATAATCAAACGTTTTGTAAAAGAATTGCAAAATTATTTTACATACTCAATTCACCCCTTCTTGAGTATTGAGGCCACTTGGTAACACTAATCACCAACATCAGAGTGAAGGTCATATCCTTCAATCTTCAAGTTGCAGTAAAACATCTTGACTAAGTCAAGATAAATCACAGTTTTACGAGAACAAAGGCGAAGCACACCTTGATGATTTAGCAGGTTCAGGAAGTCAAAGCCACCTTCATTCTCGAAGAAGTACAGGTCAAGGTACTTGGGTTGCACTAGATTGCGCTCCCAAAAGTGAGAAATGAAGTGACCCAGTTCACTCTCATTGGAGGAGAGCCTTCGTAGGTCCAGCGGGTTGTTGCACGGAGCCATCTTAATGTAGGCACATTTGACATAGGAAGAGGAGGATGCCATTTCTGATGTGGTGAAGATGGAGAAACAAAAGAACGTGGGTTGCGGAGAAGGTGGAAGAGGAAAGAAAAATGGTAGAGGAACAAAATGGAGAGGTTAAAAGTGGCAATAGGAGTGAGAGAGAGAGAGACGAAGGTGAAGGGTTGTATCAGGTGAAGGGGAAAACAAAGAGGAAAAAGAAAATGAAGAAGTGAAGGAGAGAGGTGTGTTATGGGTAGATATAGACAGCTTGAGTTTATTCGAATAACTTGGGTATTAAACTTGCGTTGTAACCCAAACGACGTGGCCTTTTGCCAGATATTATTCGAATAACTATATAGTTATTCGAATAGCTAGGTTGCTATACTTGGCTTTCTGCCAAAGGGTTATTCGAATAACCATTTGTTTATTCAAATAACCAGAACGAGATAAAAAAAAAACCCTGTTAAGGCTTTATTCAAATAAGAAGTGTCTTATTCAAATAAACCAGACACATGTATGGGAATAACATATATGAACATCAGTTTATTCGAATAACTTTAATTTTATTTAAATAACACAAACACAAATACAAACAATATGAAATTACTGATCTCAATTTATTCGAATAACTATATTATTATTTGAATAACATAGATAGCACATGATAAGTTTACTGATTTTTATTCGAATAAATCTTGCTTTATTTGAATAGAACAATTTAAAAAGAGCAATTATATGAATAACTTATGATGGTTATTCAAATAACCACAAGTTTATTCAAATAAGCCTATCAGAAAACACTAATAAACACGTTCAAACAGACAAATTGACAGCAGAAAGCTTACCCATTAATAGAGTACTTGCAAAACAAATTGTGGGATATCTCTGACGCTCAAGTCAATAATAATTCAAAAGTGATAAATTAATAATAAAATAGTAAATACAAGCATTATATGCAAAATTGATCCAAAATTCCAAGTTCTCTTCTTAAATGAAAGAAAGTATCTTTGGGCAAAGGCTTTGTGAAAATATCAACAAGTTGATTAGTTGTTTCAACAAATGCTAACACGCAATCACCTTTTTGAACATGATTCTTATGAAATGATGCCTTATCTCAATATGCTTAGACCTAGAGTGCATAATGGGATTTTTAGTCAAATTGATTGCACTAGTATTGTCACATCTTATAGGAATGTTATCAAGCTAAAGTCTAAAGTCTAGAAGTTGTTGCTTCATCCATAGGATTTGGACATAACAACTCACGATTGCAACATATTCAACCTTAGCTGTAGAGAATGCCACACTATTTTGTTTCTTACTATGCCAAGAAACTAAAGAGCTTTCAAGAAAGTGACATGTCCCACCAGTGCTTTTCTTATCCAATTTGCGTCCAATGAAATCGGAGTCGGAATAACCAATAAGACTGCAAGTGGCACCTTTGGGATACCATAAGCCCACTTGTGAAGTGCCACCTTGATATTTCATAATTCATTTTACTGCACTTAAGTGTGATTCTTTAGGGTTTGTTTGGTATCTAGCACACATGCATACACTAAACATAATATTCGGTCTACTAGTAATGAGATAAAGAAGGGATCCAATCATACATCTGTACTTAGAGATTTCTACGAGATTACCTGTTCATCCTTGTCTAAGTAACATGAGGTGCTCATTAGGAGTGTCCATATGCTTAGAGTTGTCCATTCCAAATCTCTTGAGAAGCTCCTTGCAATACTTGGATTGACTAATGAAGGTTCCATTCCTTGTTTGCTTGATTTGAAGCCCAAGGAAAAAATTGAGCCCCTCACATCATGGACATCTCAAATTCGCTTTGCATGATATTAGAAAATTCCTTACATAGAAATTCATTAGAAGCACCAAAGATAATATCATCTACATATACTTGTACAAGGAGAATGTCATGCTTTTTATTTTTGATAATAAGGGTTGTATCAACCTTCCCTCTTGTAAAACCGTTTTCTAAAAGAAACTTACTCAACCTTTCATACCAAGCTCTAGGAGCTTGTTTTAAGCCATATAAGGCCTTTTTCAGTTTAAAAACATGATTGGGTAGTTCATAGTTTTTAAAACCTGGAGGTTGTTCAACGTACACCTCCTCTTAAATAAAGCCATTTAAAAAAGTACTTTTAACATCCATTTGATATAATTTAAAATCTATGATGCAAGCATATGTAAGTAGCATTCTAATAGCTTCTAATCTAGCTACAAACACATAGGTTTCTTCATAGTCTATTCCTTCTTCTTGATTATAGTCTTTTGCTATAAGCCTAGCTTTATTTCTTGTTATTAAGCTTGCTTCATCAAGATTGTTCCTAAAGACCCATTTGATACCTATAATTGGATGATCATTAGGCCTTGGAGCCAATTCCCAAACTTGATTTCTTTCAAATTGGTTTAACTCCTCTTGTATAGCCAAGATCCAATGTTCATTGTTAAAGGCTTCATTTATGTCTTTAGGCTCAATTTGAGAAACGAAAGCCATATGATTATATGCATTTCTAATTGAGTTTCGAGTACTTATCCCTTTAGATACATCACCTATTACTTGGTTAAGCGGATGGTATCTTGAGGTCCGCCATTCATTGGGAAGGTCCATGACTTGTGAATCCTCTTGATTTAGGGGGTCCTCTTGACTTTTTCCTTGCTTCCTCTCTTTTTTCTCCTTGTTATCCAAATGTGTTTTTGCCAAAGCCTCTACAACATCATCAATAACAAGATCCTTTCTCAGTCTATTTGGGTTAGTTTCATTAAATGTAACATGAATCGACTCTTTAATGGTCATAGTTCTTTTATTATATATTCTAAAAGCCTTGCTATGATTTGAATAACCCAAAAATATACATTCATCAGACTTAGCATCAAACTTTCTTAAGTTATCCTTTCCATTATTTAAAACAAAACATTTGCATCCAAAAACATGAAAATGTGAAACACTAGACTTCCTTCCTTTGTATAACTCATATAGGGTTTTCTTTAAAATTGGCCTTGTAAGGGCCCTATTCATTACGTAACAAGCGATACTTACTGCATCAGCCCAGAAATACTTAGGAAGTGTAGCCTCATTGAGCATAGTTCTTGCCATTTCTTCTAAAGATTGATTTTTCCTTTCTACAACTCCATTTTGTTGTGGAGTTCTAGGGGCAGAAAAATTATGCTCAATGTCATATTCATCACAAAAAGTTTCAAAATCATGATTTTCAAACTGACCACCATGGTCACTTCTTATGGATGTAATACAAAAAACCTTTTTCATTTTGGATAACTTTGGCAAGTTTCTTAAAAGTTAGAAATGCATCATTTTTGTGAGAAAGAAATAAAGTCCATGTGAACATAGAAAAATCATTCATAATCACTGGTGCATAGTAATTCCCACCAAAGCTCATAGTTCTAGATGGTCCAACAAGATCCATATGCAAAAGTTATAAAAGTCTAGTAGTTGAAATAATATTTTTAGCTTTAAAAGAAACCTTTACTTGTTTTCTCTTTTATCATGTATCACATAATTTATCTTTTTCAAATTTGAGCTTGGGTAGTCCAATTACTAGCTCTTTAGAGACCAACTTTCTTAAGTGATCCATGTGAATGTGTGCAATTCTTCTATGTCATAACCATAAATCATCTTCCTTACTTAAAAGGCATTTCACATCACTTGAAGATATATCATCAAGGCTAATCATATAAATATTATTAACTCTATGACCAACAAACTTAATATGCTTATCATCTTTTCCTTCAATTATACAATAATTAGAATCAAATATTCTCTATTTCCTTTATCACATAATTGACTAATACTAAGCAAGTTATGTTTACGTCCTTTAACAAGCAATACATTATCAATAGAAGAATTAGGACTTTTACTGACTTTACCAGTTCCAAGAATCTTTCTTTTGTTATTATCTCCATACGTTACATGTCCATGAGTCTTGGGAATAAGGAATGAGAACTTGGAGTCGTCTCCGGTCATGTGCTTGGAGTAACCACCATCGAGGTACCAATTTGAGCTCTTGGCCTTCAAGCACACCTATAACACATATTTAATTTTTAACTTTTAGTACCCAAATTTTCTTAGATCCTTGTGTGTTAGTTTTAGGTATAGTCCCCTTAGGAACCCAAACCATTTTAGTACCAATTTTCATGTTGATGTTTTTCCTTACGTTACATATTGAGGCACTGTGTCCTTTCTTCCCACACTAAAAACATTTTTTAAAAGGACTACTTGAAGTACTTGAATGAACAAAGAGATTTTTATAAAAATTTTGCTGATTTTTATGATTATATCCTATTCTAGCTTTTTGAAAAGTAACTCTTTGTTTCCCCAACAAAATATTTAAATTATCTCTTTCGAAAGTAAATTTAGAAAGGGTGTTCTTTAAGTCTTCAATTTCTTTTTAAAAAATTTGGCAAGATAAACAAGATGAAGATGTAGAAGCATGTGGAGAAGAAGTTGAACAAGCATCAATTAATCTTAATGTTTTTCAATTTTTAATTCTTGAATTTCTTTATTTAAAACAAGAATTTAATTTTCCAAAGAAGAAATTGTTTTCTTAGATGAAGAGACTAATTTTGTAAGCCTTATTGATTCATCATGTAATTCTTTAAAGACATCTTGTAGTTCATTATAAGAAGGAGATAAATTAAAATTAGAAATTACCTCAATGTCGCTTTCTTCTTCTTCATCGTCTTCTCCTTTGACCATAAGACATAGATAGGATTCCTCGCTATCTGAGCTATCAGTGGAGTCCATATCATTGTCATCCCATGTTATGTAGGCTCTTCTTCTTTTTCTTTCCTCGATGAGTTTCTTTTCAAATTTCTCCATCTTCTTTTAGTAAATTAGACACTTCATCTTTATATGTCTTGGTTTTCCACACTTATAGTAAGTTGGAGTTGATGATGTTCCTTCTCCTTTGTGAAGGATTTTCTTTGGAGGGAATGGTGCTCTTCTTTGAGTTCCCTTCTTCCTAAGAAATTTTCCTAACTTTCTGTTGAGATTTTCTTTATTCAACTTTATGTTCTCCGTGCCTTCTCCATCCTCTTCATCATTATCATCAATTGTAGAAGAAGTAGCCTTAAGAGCAATCCATTTCCTTTTCTTATCATTTTCTTCACTTTGATCGAGCCTGCTTAGCTCCAATTTATGTTCTTGAAGTTTCCCAAAGAGAGTAGCTAGTGTCATTGTTGACAGGTTTCTTGATTCTGATATAGTTGTTACCTTAGGTGGTCAAATCCTGCTCAGACATATCAAGACTTTGTTAATAAGATTTCATTAGAAAAATTCTTTCCTAATGATACAAGATGATTTACAATGTGGGTGAACCTCTTTTATATTTCTTGAATGCTTTCTCCTTAGTTCATTCTAAATAATTCATATTCATGAGTTAGAGAATTGATTCTTGACCTCTTTACTTCACTAGTACCCTCATGGGTAACTTGCAAAGTATCCCACATTTCTTTGACAATTTTATAGTTTGAAATTTTGAAAAAAATTATCGTATCCCAAAGCTGTGGTAATGATATTTTTAGCTTTTATACCACCGACCTCGTGTATGGGAACAAAAGCGCCGTTTTCAACAGCATCCCACACATCTAGATCAATAGCTTTAATAAAAATTTTCATTTTTTCTTTCCAATAGGCATAATCATCCCCATTGAAAAAGGGTGGTCAGTTTATGGAAGATCATTCTAAAAAATTATTTGAAGAAGTTATGTTCTCTTGAAGCTGTAAGCTCTTTAGATAAGAGTCTAGCTCTGATACCACTTGTTTCCAAGTAGCTTCCGTAGTCAAGAGGGGGGTGAATTGAGTATATCAAATCTTTTCACAAACACTTACAAAATAATTTTTATTGAAACTATTTCTCAAAAGAAATAAATAAATAAAGATGATAGAGAGCTTTAAGCGTAAAATAAGCATGTAATAAATAAATCACAGGAAATTAAAGAGAAAAGGATAAGAGGAATAAGCATAGTATTTATCTTGGTTCTAGCACCAGCTACTTGTGGCCTATGTCTAGTCCTAAAAAAAACTATCCGAGATTTTTCACTATAACCTCAAGCTTGAAAACAGGTGTCTGTTACCTTTACAAAATAGAGTATTCTTCACACTTGAGGATACCCCACCCTTTGTGTTTTGAGTCTCAACAATTTAGGATACCTCACCCTTACAAATTCCTTGAGGGATACATCACTCTCTTCACAATAAATCAAAATATAGAAGAAAAACTCTTAGAAGAATGAATAATACAACTTGAAGCTCTATAAAGCTTTTTAAGGATATATCAAAGTTTTGGCATAAAACAGCACATAAAATATGTAAAAATATGAATCATGAATTTAAGCAAACAAGAATTGTTTCAGAATGTTGGGGTAGCACAAAGATGACCCAAGGCATGTATTTATAGAGACTTTTGAGAAACTAGCCATTGGGTAATTAATTCTTCAATTAAATGCAAAAAGAGATGTTGCCTGTTTAAAACAGAGTCCCGTGTTTATTTGAATAACTTACAAGTTATTCGAATAACTAATTTTGAAAAACCACAAGAAAATAGATTCTGATATATGTTATTCGAATAACATATGAGTTATTCGAATAACTCCTCTTAAAAGAGTTTTATGTAAAATATGTTTATTTGAATAACATTCTATTTATTCAAATAAACCTTTTATGACAGTTGCGTAAAGGAAAACCTTTATTCGAATAGCATAGGTGCTATTTGAATAACACCTTATGAGAGCAGAAGTGCACACCATATTTTTAAATTGTTATTCGAATAACTCCACTGTTATTCGAATAAGCTTTGATAAAAACAAATCAAATGCCATAGTTTATTCGAATAAAGGAAGCTTTATTTTTATTCAAATAAAGTTGTTTGAAAACATTTCAAAATAGTTTTGAATGACTTGTTAGTTTGCTTCCAAAAAAACTTTTTAATTATTTCCAAAGGTAATTTTGAAATCTTGGTTTTATGAATACGTTTAGATCTTTTGTAAAAACAATGAGATATCCAGAAGGTTTTGTACAAAAAGACTCTAAGTCCCAAAGCTAATCTTGAAGAGCATGGACTTGGTCTTCCTATCATCTTCATGTTTGTTATCATCAAAACTAATCTTCAATAGCTAATCACAGGATGTACATCTTAGACAATGGTTTATGCCTCCCAATAGTGTTAGCTTGTTGTTGGGAGTGTCTCCACTAGTCACCTTGTAATAAAGACGATGACATTGATAAGATCTCCAAGGAGCTCCCTTCCCCTTCATCACTAATAACCTCCTTTACCCTCACCATAACATATATCAAAATGACTAGAAAAGGAAGGAAAAAGTTGTGGCTAGGGGAATACCTAGTGGTTAGAGGAAGAAAAGGGAGTTGAAGGTGTTGAAGATGGTGAAAATCACCACAAATTGCTGTTAACAGTCATCGAAAATCACCTCAGGTTACCAAAAAGTTAGACAGCAAAGAAGAAATAGAAGCAAAAGTAGGAGGCAGTCACCCTCCACTCTTATTTACAGGGACGAGGTATCACTCTAACTGCTACCACTAAGAAGGGTATTTCTATCTCTTCACCATTAATTCAAATCATGGCAATGATGATAGTGCAAAAACCTAACAGTAGTTGCCATCCAATGAATACCATATGTCTCTGCAAAACTATCATGGTAGATGAAAAGACGTCAGACAGATAACAAAGGTCATTTGTATTGCAAGACGGAACTTCCTCGGTCCCTGGCCTAAATAAGATATACGGTAACAACGGTTCGTGCCACGGACTGCGAATGTTAAGGTCCCAAACTAATTCAATGCCTTATGATAGAGCTCGGTAAAATACACCTATGTAGGGGGCAATCTCATAACAAACTAGACATACCACATTATGGACTTCGGCTATTCTATTACGATCCATCAAAAACTTTTGTTATGATTTGTGTCTCATTTTAATTTATAAAATAAGTGAAATTAATCATGTCCTTATTTGAAAAGTGAGTGAAATTGGCTCAATTCAGTCCCCTCATATTAAACATTCTCTCATTTCAGGGGCTAAGAAAAAAATAATACGAAGTAGTTGAATTGAACTAATTTCATTCACTTTTGAAATTATAGGGACACAAACCATTACAAAAATTTTGGAGGGGCCAAAACAAAAATTCAATATATTTAGAGGGACCAAAAATATATGTAAGCCTATAATTCTATTAAACACTATAGTTACAAAGATTACTGCAATTTAACTCTTCACCTTAGTTTTATCATTCTGCATCACAAATTACCTCAACGAAAGGAAACATAAAACTTTCAATACTTGGATTAGAGATGTTGAGAATTGTTGTAGAAAATCACATTACTAATGTGATGTTAATGTAAAAGTAAACAACTCTATAGAATAATTTGAATATTTGGTTTTGCTTGGTCAACAATCCACTTTTATATTAACAAATTATATAGTAGGTAAAGCAATTATTTTCTTAGCCCAAAAAAATGGAAATTATCTAGTTAGTCTCGTTAGTATGTGTACATTAGTAGCCTTAAACTATAAGAGGTAACATAAGAGTCAGGCAATGACTTGTCTCTAATGTAATCTTTTTCAGGCAATGACTTGTCTCTAATGTAATCTTTTTCAGGCAATGACAAATATATTAAACAATGAAAGCATATCAGATATGGACTAACTACGATTGTATACCTTGCGATATGAGAATGACAACCCTGTTCAATTAATGCAACTTTTCAACAAATTGGCTTCCTGGCCAGTGAAATATAAATATGGGGTAAACTAATTTAAAAATTGTTGCCTTTCTGGATACTTAAACAATTAAACCTCTTGTTATAAGCTTTTATTTTCTTGGACCTTTTTTTGAATCTATATAATCTTATGTATGAGTGTTAGTCCATCATTAATAGGGGATGTTCTCCACCTTTTAAACCTTAGACATATAAATAATGGTGATGATGAGATTATTTTTGGTTGTTTAACCTTGTCATAACTCATAATTTTGGCTTTGAATTCTAAAGTAAAAGTTTACAGTAAACTAGATTAAATTAAAAATAGAATATATGGCAGAAGCTAGTGTTTTTTTTATGGCTACATGAGAAATTTAGTTATGTTGATTTCATTATTATGGCATAACAGTTTGTCTAGTTTCTTTGAAGCAAGCAGGTGTTGATAAGAGAACTAGGATCTTTATGGAAATCGAGATCTACTTGATATTGCCTGTAACATGGCTCGTGGGTTGAAGGTTTGCATCAAACATTTATGATTATTAATACTATATCCTTAATGATGTGAGTATTAGATCCTAAAATAATTTGTTCTTATTTTTGCTGCAAGGTGTTGAGAATGTTTACACCTAGCACCATCTGTTCAGAACTGGGTTATGAGGATTACCTGAGGAGATAAGATGCACTGAGCTCCTCCAAGGCGCAACACTACAATAGTGGAGCGAGGGGGAGGGTACCTACAAAAGGCACTCCAACGCTCAAGTCAGTAACTGCACAAAGAGAATAATGTGTAATGAGAATGGTGCATACAATTGTCCTCTTATTTAGTCTTTATATAGAGAAATATGAGCTTGTAAAAAGTGATAGGGGTTTGAGCAATTTAGTGTGTATTATATGCTGTCCTGTTGTAGTGCGAGAAATCATTATTCTGTATGATTTATCCCCTCTATCTGAGTGGAATGGTGTCTCATCTTTTCTGTCGAAGGGGGGGCATGTTCAGTGGATGAGTTACTCCCTGCAAATTGCGCATCTGAAGACCAGCCTGGCGGGTCGGGTTACTCCAGTTTCATGGGCCTATACCCAGTTCAAAATAGTTGCTCCAACTTGGCGCTTGGATAAGACAAGTAAGTGTTAAGATACATGTTCAACTAGAGCACATGACATGTAATGGACAAAGGAATCTGAGTCATAATGTTCTATGCTAGATCTCGCGATGTTCTCTCAAAGGGTTGAGGTCAGTGATGTATCATAGTGAAAATCCGGGGTACGTGAGTAAGGCTAGGATCTGTGTTGGATCGCTCTGCCTTCGTCATCATTCCACGGTCTGGGGTGTATAGTTGGTTATCCCTATGCTGTGCAGGGTCTACTGTAGTTCAATCTTAGGCCAAGATCCAAGGTGTTGTTTAACTGCGAGGTTTTGCTGAAGGTTTGGTGTTTGACTTATGCGTCCCTTCGTGGTGCCACACGTCGCTTCAGTTTTGAACGTTCTGAGCCTTGTCCTTTTGGTTACTTCTATATAGAGACGGTACGACACATGGTTGAAGAGTATTAGGTGGCATTACTTAGGCTTTTTATCATCATAATGGGCTATTTTGAAACAATGTATCTGTGGTGCAGTGACATATCCGCCCTCATTAATAGATGCGATTTGTAACAGACTGCGCTTGCTCAGGAACTACTGTTTTGTATTTATAGTAATTAAACCGCTTTGATAACAATAGTAGTTTCACGCTAATTTCCAACTGCCAGCTACCCTCGTGCCAATCACAAGGGAGGAGCATCAAAATGTGGCCTCGAATGAGCAGTCAACTCACTTTTTCGCGAGCCAATCAGAATGCCTTTTTCCTTTGATAAATAGGGAATGTTGGTGGTGGAGTTATCATCTATTCTTTTCATTCTTTGATCGTGCTTGAAAGTGATTCTTTTCCAGACAAAGGTCCCTTTCATGTCTCTTATATGTATGTGAAGGGTCTTGTCTCCTTATGAAGCTAACTTATTGTTCTTTCCAAAATTATTAAAGGTATTTCCTTTTTCCCCTAGGTGTTCCTCTGATGGAGACCTTACTTTATGGGTGTAATGGCTCAGTGAGGACCAAGTAACTGCCCTACGTGGCTTGGTCGACACATCTTCGGGCACCATAAGCCTTTCTTTCCTGCCGTTCGCAAGAGTGTGCAACTTTTCTACACTAGTCAAGAAGATTCACTATTTTTATCGTAGTTCCTGTGAGGCATGGAGGTGTTTCACTCGTGTCCCTCATCTGCTCTCATGACTATCTTCCATGGTGCTTGCCGCGTTGTGGATACGTGGGTGTGCAGTCGGAAGTGCAGGACGCTCTTGGGGTGGAAGAATATCTTGGAGTAACGCATTCTCCTCATGTTGGCCGAGAGGAAAGGCATGGGTGCTTGTTTCTAAAAGAACCATGGAGGTAGTCGTGGTCAGTGTTCAGTCATCATCGTCGTCACGTCTGGCCTTTTTTCTGACTTCTTCCAGTGGGCGTCTTTGCCTTAAAGTAGTTTTGTAGGTCCTTTTTGTAAAGTTTCCTTATAAATTAGGCGATGTTTGGAATGAGAATAAAGACTTGGTTTTCTGAATATTCTTCTTTCCATTGTGTTGTGCAGTTAGATTGTCACTATCTTATGTAGTTGTTTTCTTAGTTCCAAGATAGGTCCAATGTCAAGTCTTGATGTATGCTTGTATAACCAATGCTCGCTTCACTTAGTTGAAACGAGTGCAAAACTCGACCTCGGAGGTATGATTCATTTAGTTTAGATGAATATTCACTTCACCAAATCGAGATGAGTGTGAAACTCGACCTCGATAGTTGGGTTCATTTGATTGGACACGATAACCCAATGGCATAGAGTCCATTGTCCTAGGTAACGATTGATTATCCTTAATCATTGCAAACCCCATTGCTTTAGGGCTGCTTCTTAGACATAGGCAATGCGACACTATTCTTCCAGCAGGTCAAGTTCATGGCAAATGAGGTCCAGATTAGTTTCTTCGAAGAAGCTTTGCTTCCTCCAACTCGGTTCTTCTGTCTCCACTGAGATCATGGCTTCGCAACCATAAGTTAACTTGACGTGGCTTTCTTCTTTGGAGGAGTGTGGCGTGGTTCAATATGCCTATAGAATATAATCGAGTTATTCCATCTAGCTTCCTTTAGCATTGTCAAGTCTTTTCTTTGTCCCCCTTAATATGACTTGGTTGGTGGCGTCGGCTTACCTGTTGGTTTTTGGGTGCTCTATTGAAGAGAAATATGGTTTGATCTTGAGGCCTCCCAGGTGATCTTTAAATTTCTTGTCAGTGAATTAAGTAACGTTGTTTGTAATAATTGACTCGGGGACTCCGAATCTGCTTATGATATTCCTGTAGGTGAATTTTTGGTTTCGCACGGAGGAGATTGTGGCTAGAGGTTTTGCTTCAATTCACTTAGTGAAATAATCAAGACTACCACTAAGTATTTTACTTGCCTAAGAGCCTGGGGAAAAAAGGCCTAAAATGTCCATTCCCTATTGGTAGAACGGCCAAGGGACAAACATCATTGATAGCTTTTCAGGTGGTGTAGCATAGATGTCTACATGGTGTTGGCACTTATTACATTTATGCACGTGCTCCATGCTGTCAGCTTCCATGGTGAGCCAATAATACCTACTCTCAATACTTTCCTCGCCAGGGGTTTTCCACCGAGATGGTGGCCCAAGCTTCCCTTATGAATTTCATCCAGGACATGTTCTGCCTCCTTGCGACCGAGGCATTTGAGGAAGGGGCAAGAGAAACCTCAATGATACAACTGGTTATCATAGGTGGTGTACTGAGTCGTTGTCTGCATCACCTTCTGGGCTTCTTTTCAGTCCTCGGGGAGTGAGTCGTCGCGGAGGTAGGTTAATATAGCTGTCATCCAAGTTTCCTTGGCTTCTAAATAGGAGGATTTCATCACCTGTAATACTGGGAGTGAAGAAAGTATCCTGGATCACAGACCTATTATTGCCTAGGCTCTTAGTACTTGTGAGTTTTGACAGGATATCAACTCTAGAGTTTTGTTCCCTAGGAATATGCTCTACTCTAACGCTATCAAAACTTTCCATAAACTTTTTGACCTTGGCTATATATGTTTGCAGCAATGGTTCCTTCACCTGGTATCCTTCTTTGATATGGAATGTTTCTAATTGTGAGTCCCTGCATAGAACCAAGTCTCTGGCCCCAATTTCCTTTGTTGTAGTGATACATGCTATGCACGCTTCGTACTTAGCCTGGTTACTGGAGCTAAGGAACTCAAATCTCAATGAGTTCTCTAGCATGAGGCTGACTTCGTTTTCCAACATGACTTTGGCTCCACTCCTTTTAGGATTTGAGGATCCATCGACATAAATGGTCCAAGAATGTGCTCTAGGATTATGGGAGTCCGATGTGAGTTTGATCAAGAAGTCAAACAGTACCTGGGCTTTAATGGCTGGTCTTGGCTCGTAGATAATTACAAACTCGGAGAGCTCTATGGACGAAGTAATCATTCTCTCTGCGAGATTTAGCTTGTGCAGTACCTGCCAGATAGGCTGGTATGTCATTATCACTATGGGGTGGCATTAGAAGTATTGTCTCAGCCTCCTTGCAGTGAATACTAATGCTAGAGATAGCTTCTCAATTTTCTGGTAATGAACTTTGGGGCCTTGGAGAGCTTTGTTGCCAAAATAAACTAGCCTCTGGCCCTCATCTGTCTCCCTTATTAGAACCTGGCTAATTGCTTCGTTGCTGACAAAGAGGTAGATGTAGAGTGTCTTGCTGGGTTTCAGTCTTGTATGGATAGGTGGTGTTGACAACATCTTTTTTAGTTCCTGGAACGTGGCTTTACATTCCGAAGTCTATTCAAACACTACAAAAAATTAGGTAAATTACGGCAGTTTTAATATGGCAGTTCTAAAAAACTATCGTAATTTGCAGTATAATATGGCAGTTATACACCTGCTGTATTTTACAAGTAAAAAACGGTAGTTGAATGAATAAAACGGCAGTTTTAACCGCCGTTATTTTAATTTTAAAATTTAATTAAAATATTTCTTTAAAAAATAAATTTTCATTTCCCTCTCAGCAAAAATAATTCCCTCACATTTGTCATTTTCACTTCCCTCTCCATCGTGCTCTCCCTCTCACTCTCACCCTGTCACTTTCACTCTCACTCTCACTCTCACTTCCCTCTCCGTCGTGCTCTCACTCTCACCCTCTCTATCTCTTGTGCTCTCACTTTCATTCTCACTCAAAGCCCAGATCTGTTCAACCTCTGCCTCTGCCCCAAAGCCGTCGCGCCAACACGAGCTCGCAGGTGCCCAGATCTGTTCAACCTCTGCCTCTGCCCAAAGCCTCTGGATCTCATCAGGCTCAGCCTCGACAGGCATATCTACGTCAAGCTCCATTCTGATAGAGAGCTTCATGGCAAGCGTCATGTACAAACTCCTTCTTCTCCTTTCACCATCTGATTCTGCAGCTGCGTTGAGTTACTGTTCCCTTCCCCATCATAGACCCGGAAGATAGCTTCAACTGAACGAGACTGAAGATCGAATGAAGAAAGTGGTATGTATGTATGTATGTATGTATGTATGCTACTACCTCCATCATCCATGTTTCATGCTTTATCGGATCAGTTCTTGAAATCTCTCTTTATGGCCATAAGTTGACTTCGAGGGTGAGAGTTGCAGTTATGGGTATCTCCAAATCTGCTTAAAGTTTAGATTTTTGGTTCAAATTAGTTTGAAACTTGTTCGCAGACAGCAACCCATTAATTTTGATCACGTCTCTTTTTTGACCCTTTTCATTATTTTTGGGATTTTTTTTATTAGACAATGACAGATAGACCCATGGCGGGTCATTGTAACTTCTGTCTTTCTTTCTCCTCTCAACTATGGTGGAGGTGGATGGCTGGTGGAATGAGTGCCAGTCCGAAAAAAATAGGAAAAATTTCATTGGACTCAAATTTTTAAGCAAAAAATGAATATCTATTATCTAGTAGAGAATATTACTTTGAATTTGAATCCAGTAACCTTTTCGTGCATATAAGTTCCAGTACTTTCTAAGCTACTTCTGCTTTTTTTATTATTTAAAATTAACTAAATCACATCTCTATTCCTTAGAGAGAATTCTAATTCTAATTATATTAAATGCACAACTACCATGCTCACATGCAGGAATGAAGCATAATTGCTTTCATTTCAAGGACCATAAATTGCTGAAATTGATCTCTGGTCCATAGCATCTGATTTGGTGTATATAACATACTTCACATTCATTATCAGATTGTTATCTGATATCTCAGTAACATAGACAAACACTGTTGGAAAATTCTCAAATTCCCATGTCAATTTCTAAGAAACCATCTTCACCACGTTTCTTTTCAATTTCTTATCTTTCATAAAGATTTTCTTATGGGTCTCGGTTGCTTTCAACTTATACACTGTGTTTGTGTGTTCCCATTAACTTTTAGGATTTGGCATTGTGTTTTGAGTGTTCAATTTTGGCAAAATTATGGGTTTTTAATTTAGAATTGAAGATAATTACAATCTGGGTATTTTTTTTATTTTTTTTTGCAAGCTTATGATCAACAACTTAATATGATTCTTGGTGATGTTGAAGAAATTGTTACCACTGTGGAAATCGATGATGAGACTTATGAAGAGATTGTGAGGGTAAGTTATAATCAGCATATATTGTTTTGATGCAAAGCTAACTCGTAGAACTAGAACTGCAAATGATTGCTAGGAAATAATGAACCATCTTAAGATTATTTAGTTGTAAGTAAATAAGCACTATCAAGGGCAGTCATTACCTACTGCATTTTAAGAAGTAAGGAGAATTTTTGTTTGAATGAAGATTCATTGTGGGCCATGACCATCATTTCAAAATCTCTAAGCCCAACTGAAGTGCTTATCTGTGTGCATATATATGCATAACATTAGTTTGGTACTCTACTAGAAAGGTTATTGGCCTTGTTATTCAGAACTTGGATATTAATGAATGAATGTGTTTAGAGCTGGCTATCTGCTTAGCTGACTTTATGTTGGCTAAAATAGAATTTTGTCTTGCCAAATCAATAATACTCCCCATCCAGAGAAGAAAAAGAGCCTTGGAAACCTTTGGGATTTTGTTCAAATCTAGGAAATTCAGGATGCATATTTAGAATCTCCAATTTGTATCAAGCATCAAATTGCTGCTATCTAACAAAGACAACTAATGCATGATACCTTTATTATAAAGAAGATACTCTTTCTTGGATGATTTTTGTTTATCTTTTGATTTTAGACTACAAGGCGGATAGTTCATTTCCTGTTTGTTAGGGGAGATGGGGTGATATTAGTTTCTCTTTGTACTACTGTGTTTGGGTGTACTCACCCACTTTGCTGAAAAGAAAAATTAAATAAGGCATGCAGCTCTTTGATGTAGGACTTAATTGAAAAATTGATTTTAAGGGCTGTCTTGCAAGGAGAAATGGTGAAATTGTTCTAGTTCATCTATCTTTGAATTATTTCTTCTTTACTCTTTTGTGTATTTTTTTAAAAAATTAATGTGATATCTGGTTTCCTTAACTTGAATTGCTGTGAAGTATGAACTTTTGGCTAACTAACTGAAACACAATGCAATTTGTTTCAACAGTGAGACTGGAGAACGTTATAAAAAGAAGCTTGCCAACTTTGTCAAAAAGCATCTCAAATCAGAACGAGCTTCTTCTGTAAGCTTTTTCAATTGCATAGATTCAATTTTTGCTTTTTTTCCTTGGAAACCAATGCTTATAAGAAGTTGATGCTTGATGCCATGTTCCTTCTTGCGATATTCCTTTGTTTGCTATAGCTACATATAACATTTATGTTGAGTTGTGATCTAGTATTAATAGTAAAGATTATGTATCACTTAATCATGGTGAAAACTACTAAGCATTTGGCAAGCCCTATCCACCCTTATTTACTAAATTAGAGTACACATTTTTTAGAGTAGCTTAATCTCTTATTTTACTCTCTAGCAAAGAATGACACATTATCATTCTTAACTTTTCTTCTTTTAAATTTTAAATTCAAATTCTCTTTTAAACTAATTATTATGTACATCACCTTTATAATTTTAATTTTTTTTCCTTTAATCTATATATTTTTTTATTCTAACTGAATTAAAAAAGAACAAAGTGCAGTGCACGAGATACTTGCTAGAAGAATTGGTTTGTAAGCCGGATTTTACAGAAAAATAATTAGAATTTGTTATGATTGATAAGCTTTCTTTTGGTGTTTAGAGTGAGTGATAATTTAAATAGACATCCAGGAGAGAAATGAGAGAATTCAAGGGCTGAGATTTTATTGAAAAGTGAAAAGTGTATACAATAAATCAATACTTACATAGAAAAATAGAAAGTGACTAACAAATAACTAACTTGATTCAGCAAACCAATTTAACTAACTTCTAACTAACAGTTAACACATGCTAACCATGGTAACATCTTAAGTTCAAGTTGTAGTAATAATTTTCTGCAATACTTGAAAAGATAAAATAATCACTTCGAGAAAGCAATTTTTTTTAGAAAAAAAATAGAAAGCAAATTCAGATGAAATTCTTCTGCCATTGTTTCACTTTGCTGGCTACAGTTTTTCATTCTTTCTTAGTTGAGACTATTTCTATCTTGTTATCATGTTGAACAATTGTCAAACCTTTTAATCTTCTCTAAAATGCTAGCTTCAATTTATCATTGTTTTCTGGACAAGCAAACAGCTTGGAGACTATCTTTAATTGATTATTACTTATTTTCAGGCTTAATTTCCCACCATCAAGGTTTTTGGGTCTGTGATCAAGCAGTGAGAGAAGGCCAGGCCACAGGTTCAGTTGCACCCACTTATATCTAATAAAATCATATTACCTGTTCAGGTATCTAGTCTAGTCTAGCAATAAAAGTAGAGCCCAAAGGCCCTAAACAAAGAATTAGGCCTTGCTATATGATTTATTTTTATAAAAGCTTCCAAAAAAACTGACTTGTTCTACACAGAAGCCAAACCTGAAGTGGTTGAGAAACAATTTCTCTTATATGCAGCACTTTAGAAGTACATTTTATTTTATTATACTGTTATCTTCTTTTCTCATATATCACCATTTAAATTTGCACAATTGTATTAATTTTAAATTGTAATATTAATTTTTCCTTTCTAGTCATACCAATGGATAAGTCTTGGATTAGTAAACCACATAACACAACTGAATATGCAGTTGGGTTAAGCAAGTTTTTGGATTTTGCATTTCAACATCAGTCTATTGACGGGCGTAAAATTAAGTGTCCATGTTCAAAGTGTGGTTTTAAGAAGTGGCAAACAAGAGAAGTAGTTCAAGAACACCTAACTTTACGGCCTTTTCCAGAAAATTACAAAGTTTGGTATTGGCATGGTGAAGAATCAAATGTAATTCAGTCTGAGGCTTTTGAAGGCACACATGTCATGGAGGGCACTAGGCACAATTTTAATGAACCTGGCGTGTCTTCTGAGGCTGTTAATAGAGAAAAGACATTCAATGAAGGGCATAATGAGGTGCATAATGAAGATAATGTAGCGTTTTACGAGTTGCTCAAAGACGGTAATCAAGAATTGTATGAAGGGTGTACGAAGTATTCGAAATTGTCTTTTCTGGTAAAATTGTATCATATTAAATGTTTGTACAAAATGAGTGACAAAGCTATGACTATGATTCTGGAATTGTTAAAAGATGCGTTTGAAGATGCCAAGGTTCCTGTTTCATTCTATGAGGCCAAGAAAATCTTCAACAAACTTGGTCTTAATTATACCAAGATACTTGCTTGCCCAAATGATTGTATATTATATTGGGGGGATGACGAACACTTAGAAGAATGTAGAAGATGCAAGGAATCTAAGTAGAAGGATAATAAGAAAAAGAAGAAGCAACCTGCAAAGATTTTGCGTTACTTTCCAATAAAGCCAAGGTTACAAAGATTGTTTATGTGTTCTAAGACTGCTAAGTCAATGACCTGGCATGTGTCGGAGGGTAACCAAGATGGATTGATGAGGCATCCTAGAGATTCGAAGGCTTGGAAAAGATTTGACTTTATTCATTCTGAATTTGCAGCTGATCCTCGAAATGTACGACTTGGCTTAGCTAGTGATGGTTTTAACCCTTTTGGAACCATGAGTACAAACCATAGCATTTGGCCAGTAGTTCTTATCCCATACAATCGCCCTCCTTGAGAGTGCATGAAGCAAACTTCATTCATCCTCTCAATGATCATTCCAGGAAAACAAATGCCAGGGAATAACATAGATGTGTACTTACAACCTCTTATCAAAGATTTGAGAGATTTGTGGTATGATGGAGTGCAAACATTAGATTCTTCAAAGAATGAAATGTTTAGAATACGAGCAGCTCTGATGTGGACAATTAGTGACTTCCCTGGGCTTGGTACCTTATCTGGGTGGAACACACACACTGGCCTTGCTTGCCCCACGTGTAACTTTGATACAGATTCTTGTAGACTGAAACATAGTAGAAAGTAGTGTTTTATGGGTCATCGTCGTTTTCTAGAAAAGGGACATAAATTTAGATTGAATCGAGCTCATTTTAATGGGACAATTGAGAAAAGGGATCCACTAATGACATTATTCGGATTAGACATCTTGAAACAACTTGAGGGCATTAATGTTACCTTTGGAAAACTTCTACAGTCAAATGACAAAGGTAAAAGAACTCGAGGGAAAACCATTATTGAAGATGGATCGGGACAATGGAGGAAGAAAAGCATATTTTTCGATCTTCCTTATTGGGAGACTAACTTGTTGCGTCACAATCTAGATTTATGCACATTGAAAAAAATGTATGTGATAATGTGGTATACACTTTACTCAATGAGACTGGTAAATCAAAAGACAATCTTAAAGCTCAGAAGGATCTTAGAGAAATGGGTATAAGGAAGGATCTTTGGCCAGATGACAATGGAAGATATCGCCCATCTTTGTTTACAATGTCAAATACAAAGAAAGATGTATTTTTGCGGACTTTAAAGAATGTCATAGTGCCAGATGGGTACTCAAGCAACATTTCAAGGTGCATTGACTTGAAACAACGAAAGCTTTTTGGAATGAAGAGTCATGATTGTCACATTCTTATGGAGCAGTTATTACCACTTGCCATACGTAATGTTTTGCCAGACAAAGTTGTTGCGGTGTTAATAGAGTTGTGTTCATTCTTTCGACAATTATGTGCCAAAAGCTTAAGTCTAGTAGATCTTGACAAGATCCAGTCTCGAATCGTTCTCACCCTTTGTCACTAAGAAATGTTATTCCCTCCATCATTCTTTACAGTCATGGTTCATTTAACTTGTCATCTAGTTGGTGAGGCCAAACTTGGAGGCCCAGTACATTATCGATGGATGAATCCAATTGAAAGGTAAATATCTAATTTTTTTGTTGTAGGCTATTCTTTAAGGTTAATATCTCATATCTCTTAATTAATTCTCAATCTTACAACCTCTTAGGTATTTGGGACACTTAAAGTCATTTGTACGAAATAAGGCATAGCCAGAAGATTCCATTGTTGAAGGATACCTAGCTGAAGAGGTTCTTACCTTTTGCTCTCTCTATATAGAAGGGATTGAGACACGAATTAATAGGCCTGCATGAGTTAATGATTATCCTAGTGATAGAGACTCTTCATATTTACCTAGCATTTTTCCACCAATGGGTAGAGCAGCAGGAGCTTCCTTAACCTTTGAGTTGTCAACTTTGGAGAAAATACAAGCACATTGATATGTGTTACTAAATTGTGCACAAGTCATGCATACATTGAGTGAGTACTTAGGCAAACTCTACATAATGTAACACCCTCCGTAGGGCGTCATATTTTAAATAAAATATAAAATCAACTGAAACCATTTTATAAAAGTTTTGATTGTTAAAAGATGAATTTTAAAATTTCATTTCGCGAAAATATAAACTTACCAAAAATTATAAGAAAAACCGGAATTAAATTGAATTAATTAATACACATAATATAAGTACCACCAAATATTCATTATAGAAGTAAAACATGTAATTTACAGACTCAGAGAAACAGTAGCAAACCTAATGAAGGTTACTACTAATAGCACGGTAACAACACTAACGGAAAAAAAAAACCCAACCTACAAGATCCATGTCTCCACCAACTGCATCCTGTTGAAGTCTGAAGGTCACTCTTCGACGCTGTCACCATCTTCAGAATATTATCTCTCATAGGTTTAAGAATGTGCTCCGCCTACTATACGAATTCAAATAATACAAACCACACAAAACAACACAGGAAAGAGGTGAGATCCCCTTTCACCAATACCAGTACGGTAGCAAAGAATGATTCGAATGACAAAGTCATTCCATACACACAGATATCACAATTATAGTCATGTTATCAATTTACAAATATTTCTAATATGCATATAACCTAATAAAATAAACAGCAATAACATTATCAGGATAGATATAACAATTCATACCATATAAAATATCATAACAGTACAATATAAAAGAAAGATCAAATGTCATAACAACAGAAATATCACAAATGAAAGGTCACAGATAAAAATCACAGATAGAAATCACAAATAAAAATCTCAAATAAAAATATAATGGATAAAAGATAACAAATAAAAGATAATGAATAAAAGATAATGAGATAAAAATAACCAATAAAAGAAATAACAAATAAAAGATAATAGATAAAAATAACAAATAAAAGATAACAAATAAAAGATAATAGATAAAAATAACAAATAAAAGATAACAATGCACCACATATCAACATATACACCAAGACACAATCCTACTCCATGGAGCTAAAAACATACAGACATCAGAGAGCGAATGATCCTCAAAATCTATTAGTACCACGGCTGCCCAACCAACTATCACGCTGTCACACGTTGCGTCAATAGCCTACGACACTGGGAATCCACCATCCAGGCGTAGTATAGTTCACGGTCTCCCGTTGTGGCACTATAGGCAATGTACTACTAGACTTTACAAGATCTCGATTAAACATAGTGTGTGTCGAGTCCACTAGTGTGTTGCCATTTACCACGGCCCAGAAGAGCAACCAACTGTCCACATATGGATTTATGCACACTAATGCCTCCAAGTCCATTCAATTTCGAACCACACTACGCTTATCACACCGACAATACGATGTGATTCACCTCGTCAATCAATCCACCAAAAATTTGGCATAAACACAATACATAATTCCAAAAATATGAAATTACGAAAATGCCCTCAAGATAATAATATGCCCTCAATGGCAGAAAAATAGAAAGCCTGTACGGGTTCACATTTTCCCGACAGCGAAAGCTTGCCCTCATTGGCAACAAATATATATATAAAGAAAACCTGTACGGGTTCACATTTTCCCGACAGCGAAAAATACAGTAACGTTCAATCGCGTAGAAATTTTATCGCATTTTCACAATTCCGTCGTTTTTACAAACATTTATAAATCGCGTAAATATATTTTACTGTTTTCAAAATCGCGTAGAATTTTTAATACGTTTTCTCAATCGCGTAAGATTTTTAAATCGTTTTCTTGTCCAACTTCCTTAAAATAACTGTTTAAAACAAACAGAAATAATATTTAGTACTTTTAAATTACGTAGAATATTTTTCATAGCGTATACTGTCTTTTGCTCATCTTTTCTGCCTTATTTGTCTGTTTTTAATAAAAATTGACAGTATTTGATTTAGAAAAAAATTATAATAATGGTTTTCTAGGTTTACCATCAAAACTCCTTTTATTTTTTATCACAACCAATTAATTACACTTTTGAAAATTACTAACGTGCTTCAAAACACATGGGGAGCTATACGTTAGAAATTTTATAAAGTTACTGTATTTCTTCTTATAGTAAAAATCATTAGTATTAACCTCTTAAACTTAATTCTAACCATTTTATTTCTTTAAAACTCATTGTAGAAAATTTACTTTAACTTGTATTGCTTCTTCTTGATTGAAAATAGCTTGGAATTAATTTTAGAAATCATGAATATCTAATTTGGCATGTTGGCCGAATTTGATAAAAACTTTGCATTTGATTTCCAAATTATTTTTCACCTTCTAAATACATGTTAAATCTCTTGTATTGTCTACATTGATTAAATCATTACCCTAGAAAATAATTTTAGAAATCAAAGTGTTGAAGTTAGACATGTTGGCCGAAAATGTGAGGTTATGCCATTTGATTTCCAAATTCATTTTTCTTGATCTAAACAAATGGATATCTTACCTATTCTCCTAGGTTAATTAAATCATATTTTAAGAAAATTAAGAGAACATTTTGGTTCCCCATTTGGATCATGGCCGTGAGCCTTGTTAGTGTGTTCTTTGGAACACTCATACAATCCTTGACATATTATTCACATCCTATATTTTATCATGCACTTCTAACACATGCAATATTATCAAAGCTTGTAGACATGCAAATTATTACAAACATCAAACAAGAAGGCTACTAACAAATACACAACAACCTACTAACAAACACAAAATTAACAAACACACAAGTAATAAACACATAAATAATTTACACACATAATCAATCACAATTAGGAAAAACTATAAACAATCAAGTGAATGAATCCTTATGGATTCTTCACCACAACCACAAACATTCCTCACCACCAACACATGGTTGATGAGGGTAATCTCCCTCTTACCTCTTGTAGAAACCTCCAAGTCCATTGTATGTCTCCTTCAAGCAAGCTTCCTCCACCAAGAGCTCCTTGAAAACAAAGAAAACATACAATATTAATACCTAAGGCTCTAAACTAGAATAATCATGGATTAAAATCATGATTAAAACTTTGAAATGGATAGAAATATGAAGATCAAAGAACCCTACCTTCAAGACTTCAAACTTAAGCTTTGAAGAATAAGATAGAAAATGGAAGATTTAGGCTTAGGTTTCAACTACAAAGGGTCTTGAAATGAAGTAAAGAAGCAAGAAATAAGGTAGTTTGGAATTATAGAAGAATGAATGATGGAAAAGGTGAGAAGGCCGTGAGGTTGGAGAAGAAAAGAGAAGGAAATATTTGAGAGCTTTTCTTGTTTAAGAGATAGGAAGAATGAATAATAAGTGAGATAGCTAATTGTAGGATATTGCCTTTCACCAAATGTGAATTGCCGTAGAAGCCAAATGAAGAGCCACCAAGATTGACTAGCTTTATGAAATTGAAATTAAACTTGTTTCCTTTTTCTATGCATGGTCGTAAATGCATAGAGAAGTAAGAATGAATTGAAATGTAAAATTGCCTTCCTAAAGGCATGCATTTACCGTAGAAACACTTAAAGAGAAGCCACCAAAATTGACTTGTGTTATTTGGCTTAATTAATAAAAGGTCATAAGAATTGAATTGTGATATTTGCCTCACAAAAATTTTGCTTGGCCGTAGGACACAACAAAGAATAGCCATCAATATTGACTAGTCTTTACTTGGTTCATTAATTGAATGATAGGAAGAATTGAATGATAACATTTGCTTCATCAAAAGGCTTTGCTTTGCCGTAAAAACACTAAGATTGACTTGGTCTTCATTGTTCAATTTGGCTTTCTAAAAGAATTCCCTAAGGCTTTCTACGTAAACTTCACTTTGTGAATTTGGCTATTAGAGCAAATTGCTCTTTCCTCCACCGTAGAGCCATTCAAATTCAAGAAGTCCAAACTCATTTGATAGCTTGCTTCCTATTGGTCCTTAAAGAGTCAAGCCATTTTTATTGACTAAATTACATTGGTTAAATATTTACTAACTTGATTCTTATTGGTTGCTATTTTTGTTGACCAATTCCTATTGGTGCACATTGTATATTTTCTAACATACCTTAACAAATAAACAATAATTATACAATAATTACTGTTTATAAAGTCATTATATATTGTCCAATGGGTAATAAAATATACATAGATTTTTATTTTAGACTAACAGAGTAGCAATTATTATTGATCATTTTTTTCTACTGATTACCCTTGATGAGTCATAAAGCGAGTCATCAAAGAGAAATTTCTAGAACATGTGACTCACTACGATGAGTCAGTATGATGAGTCATCGTGGAATTTTCTAGAACGGGTGAGTCAACATGACGAGTCAGCGTAGATATTTTCTAGAGCAGATGAGTCAGCATAGATATTTTCCAAAACAGGTGAGTCAGCATGGCGAGTCAGCATGCTGAGTCACTGACTGCATCATTGGCTGTGTCAGCATGGCGAGTCAGCATGCTGAGTCATCAGAGAAGCTTAGGAACTGGCGAGTCATCATGGTGAGTCACAGGCTGAGTCACCACTTCTGGAACCTTCTAGAAGCTGCTGAGTCATGATGCTGAGGTGTCACGCCATGTGTCATCGTCCTATTGGCCCGCCATGCGATGAGTCATAGCCACCAATTTTGACCCGGCTCCTCATTGGTCCACGTGTACAAAGACTTGATAACTAAACGTGGGTTCCGCAAAATATTTTCGGTCCGTCATTGCCACTTATTTGTCTTGACTAATAAAATAATATTATAATAATATAAAATTATTTTATTTGTGATTAAATCCTAAAAATTAAAAAATTAATTTTAGGCTCATTCAGAATGGGTTTAGTAAGATCCCCCACCTCTCGAATAATTGAAAATAGATTTTCCGGTCCAAAAAAATATTATTTTCCTACCCCGGATCAAATCACACAAAAACCCAAATAAAATCTCGACAAGTAATATTGAGCAATCGTATCAAATAGAAAACAATTAAAAACAAAGCAAAAACATCAAAAACAAGACATTCGGGACGTAATGGTCATTTTTCATTTTTTCCCACAATGTAGCTAATCATCCAAAACGTTCAAATAAAATATCCAAGAAGTATTATATATTTGTATATTACGAGAAAAATTTAAAACAGGAAATTTGATAAATTTTTTATTTTATGTATCGAAACAAATTATGTAAAACGACCAAATAAAATAACAAACAGTATTATTTTTCTGTATTTCATACAGAAAAACAAGAAACAGTAAAACAGGGACACAACGGTCTTTTACCCAAAAGTTGGGGTGTTACACATAACACTTATGACCAAGATGAAAGCACTTAGTTAAGATATAGTATTAATATTAATTATGCATATAGTGAATTTAAGGATCAAGTCCGGAGGCGGTCTAAGGGGCGAAGGCCTACAGCTACAGAGTTAGAGAAGATAGTTAATAAAGACTTTATTAATTAGTTTCCTCGTAAGGTGGGTTCCAAATGTAATGAAATTGTGTTTCTTATATTATTTTTTTGTTAATTTGAAACTATAACTAAGACTTTTAATGCTATTCTTTTAGCTTATGAACCCGGACATTGCAGATTCTGTGTTAGATGATCTGAAGATTCTAGCAAAAGGTCCAACACGACATGCTAGAAGGTTTTCTGCATTTAATATTAATGGGCTCAAATTTCGGACAAAAGCTCGGGAACATGGGTTGAAAACCCAAAACAGTGGAGTTTTTCTAACTTCTTCCACATCTTGTGTTGCTAGTGGTGTTGATGGGAACTTAAGGCAAGTTGATCTGTCATATTATGGCAAATTAGATGACATCATTGAGCTTAACTACTATGGTCGATTTAGGGTGACACTATTCAAATGTAAATGGGCTGACACCACTAGGGATAGAGGGTTTACAAAGGATGCATGAGGTTTTACTTCTGTTAATTTTTCACGATTGATTCACACGGGTGACCGTGAAGAGCATGATCCATACATTGAAGCTTCACAAGCTCAAATGGTGTATTATGTGGATGATGAGGTGAATAAAGGTTGGAGTGTTGTTGTGTATTTGAAGCCAAGAGATTTGTACGATATGGGAGAAGAAGGAGATAATGAAGCTTATGAGAATGAGCCATGCCCAGAGCAAGACTTAGATCAATTCTTTGGAGATGTTAATGATCTACCATTGTTAAGGGAGGATGCATATGAAGAATTATTAAGTGAATGGAATGATAATGATGAGGTTGGGGAAGATGAACATATGTCAGAATAGTCAACTGAGTGAATATATTTATGGTATGACTTTATGGTGTGATAAGTCTATCATCTATTTATGTATGTGTAAGTTTTTAATAAAATACTCCTATATAATATATGTTTAACTTTATTATACACTAATATAAATTGATTATATTTGATTTTTTCATTTATATATGCAGATATGCCAAAACCAAAGTGAATTAAGAATCTTCTCAAACAAGTAGTTGGGGGATCTGAAGCTACTGATCCAGTTCACAATCCACAACAGCTACCACAGGGTTGTACCTCAGCACCATTTACTCCTACTTCTTTGCAGCCATTGACTGACACTCCACTACAGTTGCCATTGGATTGTACCTCAGCACCATTTGCTCCTGCTGCCTCACAGTCATGTAACCAAGCCCCATCACAATCTACGCAGTCTGATGCCCCATCTTCATCACATAAACGCAAATTTGGACGTGAATCCAGTTATTATTGGTTTATGGATGTTATAGGTATATATAGATGTAAACTGATGGAGTAGGAAGTTTAACTTGATGTCATTATCTTTTCTTGATTAATGTATTTAACTTGATCTTTATTTGTTACAGATGAAGAACAAGAAGTAACTAAGAAAATGAGGTTGAAGGTCCGTGATGTCCATAACTTGCCTGATGGAGTGCGTGTAGTGGTGGATTTTGATGAGTTTTTTTGTCCTATTGGAGAGGCAGCTGGCCTACTTGCAGGAGTTTGTGGACAATTGGCAACCGATTCTCTTCTTTTTCCTATTAACATTGAAAATTGGTCAATATGCCTGACACTTTCCGTGACCGCCAGTGGGATCATTTCTTTATGGTAGAACCATTTAAATTTTTTGCTTGTTCTATTTTTAATGTTTGTGCTTATAAAGGTATAATAATCTAACAATCTTTTTGTTTGAAGCGTCGATTTGATTTCAAGGTCAATGATAATAATACTGCAAGAAGATATATTGAACAATCCATTGGCAAAAAATGGAGGGAAAACCATAAGAAGTTGTGGAATGAATTTTATGACTCAACAATGAGTAGAAATGCTATTGTCAATAATGTCCCGGAGGGCATTAACATAGAGCAATGGGCTTCTTATGTTGACTATTACTTGAGGCCTGAGACAATGGTACTCACTTCATATTTATTGAATTGTTGATTATAAATAGTTTGCTATTACACCAAAGAAATTTATCTATTTTCATTTGTAGGAACTTTGTAAGAGAAATCAAGAGAATCGAAAGAAACAAACTATTCCTCACACTTGTGGTGCTAAAACTCTGGCTAGGAGAAGGCATGATTTAGTAGTTTAAGTTCTTATCTTTGATGGATTCATTATTTACCTAAAGTACATCTTTAATTGATTATTACGTATGTCATGTGTTGAAAATTTTAGAGGAAAGAGATAGGGAAGACTATTGGTTGAGGCCCGATGTGGAATATAACACACAAGAAGAAAGATGGGAGCTTTGTAAATGATGAAGCTGAGAAGATAGGGGTAAATATCAATATTATTGTTCACATTTTTTTGTTAAACAATGATATAATAAACTGTGTTTGTAAGTTTTTATTCTCTTTTTTGGTCTTTATGTAGAAAGAAATTGATGAACATTTAAGTCAAAGGGAGGATAATTACTCTGAAATTTCTCCAAATGATGCTGTTGGTGTGGTATTTGGAAAAGAGCACTCTGGCAGTGTTTGAGGTTAGGAATGGGAATGGTTCATACCATTGCATTCAAGCATACTACCACACGGCTTGGAGTTATGAACTCAGGTTCATCTAGTGCTAACACATCCTCTCCTGACTTACGACAAAAGGTGGTGACTATGGAATCACAATTACAAGCATTGTGTGCCTACATTACTATGAAGGAAGGAGGAAGGCTCCCTGAGGAGTTAGTTGGCTTATTTCAAAATCCTACACCACAGGTATCTCATCTTTACATCTTTTCTTGTTCTATTCAAATAAATTGTTTGATCTGCCTGAATATGGTTGAATTGGGGTTTTGTTCTTATTATGTTATAGTTGAAGAGTTGGAAAACTGATTTGCTTACTAGTTAAGTTTGTGGGTTGTGTTTTTAGTAGAATTATATGATGCATGCATGCTAAAGTAACTTTTTTGCATGTTGTTTTTGAAACTTGATTAATTTGATGCTTAATACTTTGATGACTTAAACCTGAAATAAATAGTAGTAGCTTTCATCATCTCAATTACAATGGTCTACCTGATCTGGATACTTGACCTGAATATCCTTTGTTGAAGCTAAAATTGAATTTGAATATCAATCTGTGATCTCTAGCTACTTTTCTTTCTTTAGAATAAAGTGAGTATAGATTGATTCTAGATTTTTCACAAGTTCTGTTCTGTTTTTTTGTTTTTGTGAAGTCTTAGTTTTCCACATGTTTAGCGTTTCTATCCTTTTTTTTCCTGATTGAATCCATGTAAATTTTGGTCATTCCATATGCTTAGGTGATCTTAAATGCTGTGATTTAAATTAATTTTCTATTTGTTTTTATCTGAACCACACAATTTATTTGGGGTATAGGGTGTATGTGTTCTGGTTGAAGTTGGGAGAAATGGGTCGATAGTTTAATTGCTAAGTCTTCTTTGTGGCTTAAATAAAAAAGAAGAAGTGCTTGCAACCTACAACTAGTAAATGGCAAATATGAATAGAGAATGTATAGTTAGTCTTCATTGAGTGCTGTTGACTCTTCTTCTCGAGTTATTTTGTCTGTAAATAAGTCTCTGTTTTAGCATAGTTATGTTATTCATTATTAATTTCTTGGTTGCTAAGTCACCTTGTTGCCTTTATTATTTTTGTTTGTTGCTTGCTGATTTTGTGCTTGGCTTTTTGAGTTAAATACTCCAATTTTGAGTGTGATGTGCAACACCCTCCCTAGGGTATCACATGTCTGACTCCCGACTCATAATCTGAAAAGAAATTTGCACAACGTTTGAGTTATAAAAAGATGAGTTTTAAAATTTCTTTCTTTACTGAAACATAAACTTACTGAAAATATAGGTAATATTGAAAATCATATTTCAACTATTCATTATGCAATGTTGACAATAATTAATATTTCACAATTTAAAGAGAAATATAAAATTAACAGACTCTTTTTTTTTAACAGTAGCAAACCCCATGATGGGTCCTACTAAATAGCACGGTATAACACTAACGATAAAACTTAACATACTCATTCCTTATCTTGTATCCAGCTTGTTGCATCAGAACTCTACTCCTTGTCTACTCAGAACACCTTCGAACTTGAGACAACCACTTTTCAATGTTTTCATCAATCTCTGAGTATCCATCGCCCGTTATGTCTAAGACAACTCGATCCTTCTATTATTTGATTTTAACAACATGACACAAAGAAACAACATAACAAAGAGGTGAGATCACCTACGCCAATACCAACATGGCAGCACAGAGATAACACAAACAACAATATCATACAGGGATATCATACCAAACTTCCAATAATATATTCAATATAAACAACTATCATCATCCAATCATATATCAATCCAAGTATTCAAAACAGTTGTCATAGCCAATATTCCTCAATTAATCTATCATACAGATATAAGTGTTCAGATTATGCATGTGCACAAAGACTCAGTTTTTCAAAAACAACTCCATGGAGGTTTTCACAATTTCGAGGAGAATGCTCTGTCAATTGTCAGCCTTAGCCCAAAGACAATCTTCCAGTTGTTGAAAAGAATCGTGTTCTTGTCGGGTATCGTCAATGCATTGCAACGGACTGCATCGCCAAGTGGCACAGGGTACTCGCCAGCTGTCCACTTGGTCGACCGCCGCGCCTCGACGCCCCCAAGATCCATCATAGACCTCACTATCAATTCTCATTCCCTCTTCAACCACTAGGGCCATATACAATGCACGAATATATCCGTGCAAGTCCAACCCCAAAGGGCCAAATCTTTTCAATTTCATTTGTTCAATGTATCATATGCCTCAACGCATATTTTTTCAATGCATGTATAATGCACCAAATCCAATCACAGGCATCTCTTTCCAATGCATATAAAATGCACCAAAATTATACTGTATTTTCAACAGCAAAAATCATGTTATCACATTTTCATAGTTATAAAACACTTTCGTCGTGTTTTCAAAATTGCGTAATATTTCCGTTTCATTTTCACAATTCCAAAACGTTTCTGTTACGTTTTCACAATTCCAAAATGTTTATATTACGTTTTCAAAATATCGTAACACTTATGTTACGTTTTCAAAATTCTGAAATGTTTCTGTTATATTTTCACAATACCGTGACACTTCTGTTACGTTTTCACAATACAGTAATATTTCTGTTACGTTTTCAAAATACCGCAACTCTTCTGTTGCACTTTTAAAACACGTACTAATTTTTTAACGTTTTTCTTAATCGCGTAAAAATATACGTTTCCCAAAATCGCATAGTATTTTTCCACTATTTCAAAATCGCGTAACTTAAAAATCATTCTTTTTAAGTCGCATAAATCATTTTCCGTCATTCTCAAAATATTTAAAACACTTTTTAAATCTCATAATAATTTTCTGCTATTTTCACAATCACGTAAAAATAATTCATCACTTTTCCATCTCGTAGTGATTTTTCAATAGTAATTCAGATTACGTAAAATATTTAACCGTAATTCAAATCGCGTAGAAATATTTTAACGTATTTAAAATTGCGTAGAAATATTTTACTGTATTTCAAATTGTTTTTAAGATACGTAAAATATTTTTCAACATTTTTCAATTACATAAAATATTCCTCAATATTCTAAACATTATTTTGGACTTAAATAAATTAATATCATTTTTAACACATTTTTCAAAATTACGTAGCTTAAAAATCACGTTTTTAAGATACGTAAAACATTTTTCATCACATTTTCATTTACGAAAATATTTCTTAACCTTCAAAAATTCCTTTTCAACTTTTCTCAAAATAATATAACTTTATATTTCATTTTTCATGTTTTCTTACTCAGGAAAATCTTTTTTCACATTTCTTTACTCAAGAAATTCTTTTTCAAAATATAATTCACAAAATTACTTTTTCATTGATGTAAATCAACGTTTTAAAACTTAACATTTTCTAACGTAGTTCAAAAGTTTTAAATAAGTTATACGTTAGTAAATTTTCAAAACACCATTATATTCTCTATTTTTCCCAAATCAATTCTAAAATCAATTCTCTTCAAAACAAATTAAGATTCAAACCCTTGCAACTTTTCTTTTTCATTTTCATATGAAAGTTCATTTCTCAAGTGATAAAATACTTTGATTTCCCTTTCCAAAATCCTTATACTAAAACATTTTGTTTCCACTTTAAAATTACTTTGTTTCATAAAAACCAAAATTATTCCAACCTCCAAAAATCGTAGAGTCTTTGGCCATTGAAGCCATCAAATATTTTCCTCCTAAATTGATATGATTTTACACAAACAAAACTATTAAAAATTCTTTATTTTCAAAACCGAAATACCGATGGTCATAAAAACCAAACCCATTTGTTCAAATTCATTTTTACTTTCCTTACAAATCCTTTTTCACTTTCTTTGCAAATCCTTAAAATTATCATTGCTATTTTTATTTAAATCTCATGTTTTGTAAAACACTTAGAAACTTTTTACACAAAATAAATCAATAGAAATCCTTCTAAAACCGTATTCACACACTCTTTGAAAAATAAATTCTTTGTTTATTTTCCTTACTTTTCTAAACATCCATTTTCATCTTTCATGAAAATATTAATTTATGAACACCTATTTTGAGGTGTCTTGTTCGAAATCCACCATGTTCTAAGTACTCAAAAATCAATTCTTTTGTTCTTGAAAATTTTCAACATGAACCCTAATCAAGGGCATCAAAACCGTAGCTCTTCCTTGGCTATTGGAGCCAAAAATCAATTTCCTTTCCACCATCAAGTCATGGCATATACATATATATTTCATCTTAAATAATATAAGTATACCATCAAAGCCATAAAAGTATGTATAGCATATCAAGCATATCATCAAAGCTATAAAATCATGCAAAGCATATCAAGCATAGAAAATTAATCAAAGCCCATAAACACCCACAAATTAATTACATGACCATGGATATGAATCCTCACATGAATTCAACATCCATCAAATAAAATACCATCTCTCACCACCATGCTTAGTTGGTGAGATGGAGCTCCCTCTTACCTCTTGAAGATCCTCAAAAGCTCTTTGTTTTGCTTCTTTTTCCAAGTCCTTCACCACCAAGAGCTTCTCAAATTCAAAACAAAATACATAGAAATTAGTATACTAAGCTTGATTAAGAAAACCATGGATCAAACATGGTTTAGATCATGAAAAAGAGAGAAGAAAATGAAGTTTCCTTACACTTCACCTCAAAAACCTAATAACTTTGATCTTGGTAAAAGTCCTTCAAGATGGAAGATTTAGATAAAGTCTTCAACATGAAAGTTGTTTAGAATATCATGTAGATTCAAGATCTATGGTTGGATGAAATTAAAAGAGATTGGAGAGTGGTTTTAGGGGTCTTGACCGAATGGTTCCTCTTGAAGCACAAAGATGGAATTTTTGAAACTTGAAGCTTGGATTTGAAGATCAAGATGAATGATTTTGGAAAAACTCATAACTAGAGATGTTCTTAGAATGATGTTTAGGTTTAGAAAATCAAGTTAGATGAAATTTTTGAGTGATGGAAGGTGCTCTTAGAGGGCTTGGCCGAAATCTAGAGAAGAAAGGAGATGGAGAGAAAATTTTCTAAGTTTCCTTCTTGAAAATGAATCAATGAAGACCAAGGAAGACAATAATGACTAAAGCATGCAATTATGGTCTTCCAAACTCCTTCATGCAGCACCAAAACCGTGCCCCCCTTCAAGCATTCTCCTTGGAGTGCAAAAATCAAAAGTAAGCCATTATGATGTCTAACTTGACCAAGACATGCAAAAATGACATAAAGCTTGTCTCTTTGTCTTCTAAACACTCCAAAACCATCACCTTCTCTTCATAATGCATTCAATAAAGTTGTCTTCATTATTTGCCACCATTTGAAGCATTTCTAGCTATTGATTAATTCAATGGTTAGGATTTAGGTAGATTTTTAATTTTAGAAGACTAAATCTAGGCCATTGGATTTTTCTCCTTTAAATTCTAACCCTTAGATGTGTCTCCAAAATTAAGGGTCAAGATTGCTTCTTCAAATTTTAAATCCAAGGGTCATAATTAGTCTTTGCTACTTTAGAAGACCAAATCTCCACCATTGATTGATTCTTCATCCAATGGTCATAAATGGTCTTTGTTACTTTTTAAGATTAAATCTCCACCCTTGATTTAATCTAAATCCAATGGTTATAAATGGTCTTTGTCATTTTTCAAGACCAATTCTACACCTTTGATTACATCTATGGTTGATATCAAAGTCTTCCTAACCAAGCTTTATTCTCACACCATTGATTAAATCAATGGTTATTATGCAAGCTTCTTTATTAAGTTTGTTTCTTAACCTTTGATTAAATCAATGGTTAATATTCAAACTAAGTATTCTCATCCAAGGGTATAAATCAAGTCAAGCTCTCTTTGTTGACTACTAAAGTATAATATTTATTCTTGTATCCTACAAATAATATTTTTCTTGTATTTTTATCATCCGATAATTAAATACAAGACAAAACACAAGATACAAGAAATTTTCTAAAAGCTGTTTCCAGATTCAGGTTTAGTAAGATCCCCTGTCTCCGTCTAAACAGTACAAATTTTTCTATGCGTAGAAAAATTTTTGCTTTGCGAGACCCACCTGGGCCCACGTAAGGTCACCTGGGCCCACATAGGACCACATGGGCCCACATACAGTCAAAAAATATAATCATCCACAAAAATCACAAAAATTAGAAAATGCACAAATATCAAATCAGATTACGTAAATTAATTACCTAACGGTAAAAATTAAATTACGTAAAGTTTTCCCCGGCCCGAAAATTTTTATTTTCCTGACGCGGAGTAAATCACTCAAAACGATCAAATACGTTGACAGAATAAACAATAATTTTATAGTGCACAGAAATTACTAAACAGTAAAATTCTGTTAACTGTCAAAATTACTGTTTAAGAGATACGGAAATTTGGGGTGTTACATGATGACTGTTTGATTGAGAAACTGAGATAGATTGCTCTTCTGCTGAGTTGGTTGTCTTAACAGTGATAGTAACTCATGATGCATGCTCATATGTTTGTTCACAGCTTTAGTTAAACTAGGACGAAATCATGCATTTACTGTTTCCTTGATTATTTCCTTTTTGCCTCCTAATTAGTACAATGGGATATGACTTACATGTTTCTTTGTTATGTTGTTTTTGTTTTGCATAATTGTTGGCATGTTTGAGCATGATATTTTGAGTAGTAAAAGAGAGGATCCATTCTGGTATGGTCATGAGGTTTGATAATTTAGCAATTGAGCTTGGTTTGTTGAGTGACATAGTTGGGCTCATGATGAAGGTTAATGGATCTTTTCCTTTCACCATGCTGCTTGTTTGAATGGTATAATTAAAGAGAGAATGAAGTGACTAGGTTACAAATAAGTTCCATGACAGGTTATGAGTTTTGCATCTTAGTGGCTGAAGTGAGTGATGCTAGTTTTGGAGTTTGGTTAATGTCTTAATTGCTATAGAAGGCTGCTATCTTGAAAATCCTTATAGTTTTGTTATTGGTTGTCAGTTTGTATGAATCTTGTTTGAATAGGTGAAAGATTTTGGTGACAAAATGGGGGTTTAAATTAGGTGTCTGATCTACATGAATGTGGTTGGATTGATGTTTTATTCTGTCTATATAGGTCATGTAAAAGGAGGCCATGCTCATTTTTCATGAAGTTAGTTTGAATGACCATTTTCAAGAATTAGGACTTTGGTTTGCTTACTGGTTGAGTCTTTGGATTTTGTTTTTTTGATCATTGACATGAATGGGTGGTCTATCTATCTTCATTTGTTGTGAATGATGCTTTATAATCTTATGTCAATGTCAATCCAAGAATTGGGTTTCTTGTGTGTTCATATTTTTTCTTAATAATTATTATGAACTTACGTTGATAACTTAACTATTGGTGTTGTTTTCCTCTCCTATGTATGTTTGGTTGTTATGTTTGGAGAATCTCAAATATAATTTTGTCCTTCTTGTAGGTACCAGATGAAGGTAGTGGGGCTCTATCTCCTAATAACCTAAGAAGATCATGCAATGGAAGTAACACTCATCAATCAGTGGATATTTCAAGTCCTCATTAATTAATTTACTAATTGTTTGACTTATATGTAATTTGGAGTTATTTGACTTGTGTATTTATGTTACTATTTAGGATGTTATTTATCAAAATGTTGATGACTTACAATTTGCAGTTATTAAGTTAATGTACTCATGTTAAATTTGATATTTGGTAAATTAAATTAATGAGTATTTCTTTTTACATTTCATTAATCAAAATTGTTATATTTATATTTGTAGATTTTGACAAACAAGAATTGTCATAATAAACATGAAAATTGACGTAATTAGATGTAAATATGAAAATTAGTTGGAAATTTTTTTTTGTAGATTACGACAGTCTTAAATTGTTGTAATTATCTGTAAATTATGGTAGTTCAAACTGCCGTAATTAGCTGCAATTACAAAAATTTATCAATAATTTTTTAAGTATATTATAGCAGTCAAAACTGCCGTAATTCTCGGTAAATTACGGCAGTCAAAACTGCCATAATTCTCGGTAAATTATGACAGTTTTGACTGTCGTAATTTTTAGTAAATTATGACAATTTTGACTGTCGTAATTTTTGATAAATTACAGTAGTCAAACTACCGTAATTATCAATAAATTACGGCAGTCAAAACTACCATAATTCTCAGTAAATTACGGCAGTTTTAACTGCTGTAATTTACCGAGAATTACGGCAGTTTTACCCATCATTTTATACACAATTAAATCATAATTTTAGGTAAATTATGGCAGTTTGAACTGTCATTTTACGCAACACAGAACTGCCATTTTATACATGGTAAATTATGATGGTTATCGTGGCAGTTAATGGAAAACTGTCGTATTATACCGAACGGCGATGAAAATTACGTCAGTTGTGGAAACTGCCACTAAGGTGAAAAACGGCGGTCGAAACTGCCGTAATATGCAAAAAAATCCATCGTAATTTACCTAATTTTTTGTAGTGAAAGTTCTTCCCCTTCTTTAAAGTTTGAAAAAGGGGGAGAGACTTTTGGGCAACCTTGGCCAAGAAATGTGTGAGGGTCGTAATTCGGGTTCTCAACTATTGTACTTCTTTGATGGATTGGGGGCTACACATGCTGAGCTCCGCTTGGCATTTCTTTGGGTTTGCTTCGATACTGCAGTTCATCAGCAAAAACCCTAAAAATTTGTCAGCTTGTAACCCGAACGACCATCTCTCCGGGTTTAGTCGCATGTTATGCTTCTGAACCTCAGCGAATACCTCCTCTAAATCCTAGATGTGGTCTCCGGTGTCTGTCGTCTTGACTATCATGTCATCAATGTACACTTCCAGCATCTTGCTAATTTGTCCTTCAAAAATTTTATTCATCATGCGCTGGTAAGTAGCCCCTGTTTTTTTTAGCCCAAACTATAACATCCTCCCTAACATAATAGTCCTAATCAGGGTTATAAGAGCTCAATAATACTTGTAAGACCTATCTATTAATTCTGGTAATTTTTTGAACCAGTTTGAGCATAATTCTATAACACTAAGCACAAGAGAATAATTAAAGTATCTACAGAATTAGTTGATATGATGGAAATAAATATGAAAAATTTATTTCCTAGCTATAAAAAATTGATAAGAGTTGTAAAAAAATTTGGAGAATCAACTGAGCAAGTCTGGTATTTTTAAGGATACCGAAGAAGGATCAATGGAACAATTATGAAACAGCTAAAAAGCTTAGAAAATTATGAAATTTCATGAAAATGACAAGTAAAATATGGAGAATAAATTGGTATAAATTACCAACTAAGATAAGTATTAGTAAGCATATTTATTCAATCCCTCGGTTTAATTTAACTTGGGACTGAGTAATGAAGCTTATTGATAAATAGTAGAATATAGAAATTTATGAAAAAATGAATCTGAGGAATAAGTTGAGTCCTAAAATCTTTTATTACACTTATAGATATTTGAAAATTTAACTTTAGAAAATTAAAGTGTACGTAGCAGATATAAAAGTTCCAACATATAAAAAATTATTGTGTCATTTTCATCTCTTTTATTTGACTTTTCTCCATGTCTCCACCATCCTTTTACTCTCATTCTCACTCTTTTATATGACTATTTATAGCTAATAACAAAAAAAATAAAAAATAAGAAAAGATAAACTGTGAGATAGGAGGGAGAAAAGAAAAATAAAAGTGGGAAAGATATGATATAAACAAAGAAAGTAGAGGAACAGAAGGACAAGAGCAGAAACGTAAAAAAAATAGAGAGAAAGAAGAAGACCAGCAACAAACGAAAATGGAGAAAGAGAGAGGAAAGTGAAGATTAAGCAAGATCAAGTTAGACTTAAGAAAGAATGGCTTCACCAAGAGGTAGGGGTTTTTATTTGATTCTTTTTCTTCATCTTGTGATTTTCAAAAGCTTGATAAACTATTATTTTGATGATGTTTTTTTGGATTTAAAATAGATGAAGTAAAGAATATGTGTTTGATTATGATAAAGGAACATGGTTTTCTTTCTTGACTTGTCATGGATTTTGAGTTTCAAAAATGGGTATGAAACCCATATTTGATCTACTATTTTGATGAGGATTTAAATGCTTGATTATTATGAAATAGTTGTGGTTGTTGATGATTCTTGAATGATCTTGAAATAGACTGATTTCTGGGTTTAAAACCAGCACCATGAGCTGCTTAGCAGCAAGCCATCTGTTGCTATTTTGTTTTTGTGTGGAGCACCTAGGCACTAGCGCTAGCTGGGAAGGTATAAATTTTTTATGCTGTTCTTGAGAATTTGATGTTAAATTGCTATACAATACCAATTTAAGATATTTTATATAATGAAAAGCATAAGAAATGTTATGCAACATATAACTTTGTTTGAGATTATTTATGATTACTAACAATTGTGAGATGATGATGATATATCATGAATATGATTGTGAAGAGATTATACACCTTAATATATTTGAGAATTGATTATATATGATTTGAATGGATTAGATGAGATTGAATAGTGATTGATTGATTGTCCATGATAGAAATGATGAATTTATGCATTCTATGGCATATTTGATGATTTGATGCACAAAGAAATTTGATGATTTCATGGGTATCCCATTTTGGAACTAGGCTGAGTGAGATTTTGGATATATTTTAGACTTAAGGTAAGCCTCGGAAAATGGTAAGAGAAAAATTAAGAATCTTTCTATGCCATGGTAATTGAGGTTGAGGAAGACCTCCCTCTTTACCTAAGCTTCCCTAGTCATCAAGTGGTAAACGATGACTTTACTACTTGGGGTGATCCTAAATTCAGGATAGTGTGAAGATTTTTGTACGTCTTCCCTATCCCAAATAACTACTAGTATGAGGATTTCTGTGCGTCCTCTATATTCTAGTAGTTGTGCTCTACCCTTTTGTCTAGATTGAGAATTTATGTGCGCTTTCTTTACTAGACTGAAGTTGACAGGGCCTAGTTACTCAGAATAGTCCTGTGTGACAAATTGATCGTCATAAATGGGTTAAAGTGCACTAACCCAAAAGTAGGCTACTACCAAGTGAATGAATGATATTATGAGCTCATAACTTTGAACATAAGATGAGACTTGATTTTTAATGACTTAAGATATGAAGAGATTTTCTTAAAAGAGATTGATGAATTGAGATTGAATAAATTGATTCATGATTTGAAGATTTTTTAGAAACGAGATTTATTGACAAGATTTTGATTTTAATGATATTTTTGCTTAATTGAAAATACAAAATTTGATAATATGATTTACAATCGAACACTATGAAATTTAAGGATATGATTTATGATGCGAATTTTGACGATATGAATGCTTTTCATAAAGATAAAATGAACTGACTATTTCAGGAAGAGGAATGACTTGTTTTGGCTCTCTGCCACCTTCCTAGAAATAAAATAAATGTTTCGTAATAGATATTTCCCTAAAATAGTCGGAATTATCATGATGACACGTTTTTTATAAACTATTGAGAATTTTGTAATTTTCACCCCCTACTTTCTATGGTTTCGATGATAATTCTAGGAAAGATCGAGTTGCTAAACTAGATGAAGATATAGCATGAGGAGATAGACTTATTGTTAGGATTAGTTATCTGATATTAGAGGTAGCGATTTTATGTATCTTCAAGAAGAATTATGTATTTAATATACAACATGTATAAAATTGAATATTATTCATTTCACATTGTACCTATAATACGTTTCGTGAAAGGCTCATATTTTGTATAATATTAAATTATTTTATTGAAAATTTTGGATATTCATAAGTAATATACCAAATTTCTAATTACTGATGCGTAAATCAGATACGTCATTAGTGTTAGTAATTTGGGATGTTAAATTAGTGGACAGGGAGCTAGAAAAGATATTAGTTGTGTTGACTTGCATAGATGAGTAGCGGACTTCCTATGTCTCTTATATGTTGAGAGGGAAAGCTAAACCTTGGAGGGAAGACACCAAGAGACTTTTGGAGGCTGCTGAAACTCAAGTTACATGGGAGGTGTTTAAAGCCACCTTCCTAGAGAAATACTTCTCAACAAGTGTTCAAGAAGAGAAATGATGATGAATTTAAGAAGAATGGGTCATAGCCTTAGAACCAACAAGAGAAAGGAAAAATATATATGAGCAGAAGACAAAGAGTCAATATGTCCAAAAAGTGGTGGATACCATCGAACCGAGCCATGCCAGATTGATCAGATGACATGCTTCAACTATGACAAGAAAGGATATATTGTGAGAATTTGTTCCCAACATAAAGAAGCAACAAAATCCAAGATTTACTTGAGGTCAAAATACCATTAAATCAGAGTTTGAGAGAATGATATTTCACAACCTGTCTTTATAACTAGATAGGAGCACCATGGGTATCTAGTAATGTCCTTAGTTTAACAAGTGCACATGTAAATTTTATGGATTGTGTAAACAGGCTTTCTAAGCCATATCTAGACAACATTGTTATGGTCTTTATAGATGATATTTCCATCTATTTAAGACACTCAAAGAACATGAAGATCACCTCAGGAAGGTTCTAGAAATCACAAAAAAGGAGCACTATATGTTGACAAGGTGCAATTATTATAACATGTAATTTCTAGATAAGGGATATCTGTAGACCCAAGTAAGAATAAACACAAGAACTAAAAAAAGGCAGTGTTTCTGAATAAACACAAGAGTATGGAGACAATTTCCAAGGGCCCAGAAAGAAATTAACTACCATACCGATTCTAGTGATCCCAAATCCTTAAGGAAACTTTTAGATTTACTGTGATGCCTCAAGGAAATGGTTAGGATATGTGTGATGCCTGATGGGCGGGTAGTTGTTTACGCCTCTAGGCACTTGAGATCGCATGAGGATAACTATCCCACCCACAACCTATAACTAGCAGCTAGGGACTTTACCATGAAGATTTGGGGGCACTAAGTGTGTGGAGTTAAGTTTCAGGTCTTAGTGATCACAAAAGTTTGAAATTCCTATTTGATCAAAAGAGTTAAATACGAGGCAAAGATGATGGATGAAGTTCTTAATAGATTATGATTTTGATCTAAAGTATCGTCTGCGTAAGGCCAATGAAGTAGCCGATGCATTGAGCAGAAGATTTCTATATATGTCCTATATAATGGTACGAGAGATGGAACTTTTAAAGAGTTTCAAAAACTTGAGCCTAGTAGTGACTGTGTTGCCATATAGTCTCTATTTGAACATATTAGAAATTTATAATGTTTTGAGGGCTCAAGTCAAGGATGCTCAAGAAGAAGTTAAAATCCTAAAAGAAATAGGTGAACTAATCCTTTTAGGAAACAAAAAAGATTGTAAAAGAACTAAAGATGGGACAATGATGTAAGATGTTCCTGATTTTGGTTATGTTTGTTGCGTTGTGGGGTTAGGGACAAAATAATTGAAACCATATTTGGGCTCTAGTATAAGGTTAAAAGGAGAAAAAGGACTTACGTGGTTGATTCATGGAATACCAAAGAAAAAATAGATGTAATTGGAATTAAGATTGCAGAGGATGATCTCATGGTAAATAAAACCACTGCACACTATGTCATATGAAGCAGATGAAACCTCACCAAGTCGAATGATTCAATTTTCCTATGAGAAACCCTGTGAGTAAGTATCCCAGGGGCTGCATCTTGAGCCATGCTCCAGAATTCAGAAAGATATTCATGATTATCAGTTTTATGGGAAGTTTTATTGGAAAGTATCTAATGCTAGACCTTTAGTGATGCTTCCTGAGGGGATACCATTGACTTGGGAAAAGGTTCAAACTAGGCAAATTGAGGACATACCTCTCTATGACTTTTACACTGTAAAGGCAGATAATAAGTCTTAGCAACTAGAAGTGTTGAAACAGTGGGTGGAGCGAAAAAGTATCTTTTTCTTAGGATACAAATAGTTCTTTTCAATTGTCTGTGATAATGGAACCAACAATTCATCATTAGATTGCCAAGAGATATGGCTTAAGATTTCTTCAATTCTTATTAGATAAGGGACACACTCTAAGAAATAAAAATACTGATATGGTATAGTTCCTTGCCAAAGTACAAACACCTAGAAAAATTGTACTGTCAAGAACCTTATATCATAATCATGTCAAGAACATGTTCAATGTCGTAAATCTTGTGCAGCCAAAGTTTTTCTTTTTCTTTTTTTAAGTTGGAAACTCCTGAGCCTATTGTTAAGCACATTCATAGTAGAATACATAAACCTGATATAAGAAGCTTCTTTGGATTGGTTGGAAAACATTTTGCAGAAGGACATTGATTGTAAAAAGAATGTGGTCGTCATACAAGATTTGCGTGAGATGACGAGCAAGGTACTTTGCATTATAATGGAGATTTTCTTGATGAACTTCTTGGTTTAGTTGATTTTGTTGTGGTACTCAATCTTACCCTTAGATAGAAGCATGAAACTGAGAAATTAAAAGAGTTATCCAAGACTTTCGAATGAGGTAAATCAAATTTTGAGGATAAAATTTATAAAAAAATGAGAGAATTATGACATTTTCCCTAACCTAATAGTCCTAATAAGGGTTATAGAAGCTCAGTAATACTGGTAAGAGTTATTTGTTAATTCGAGTAATTTTCTGAACTAGTTTGAGCGTAATTCTATAACATTGAGCACAAGAGAATAATTAAAGTATCTGTAGAATTATTTGATATGATAAAAATAAATATGAAAAATTTATTTCCTAGATATAAACAATTGATAAGAGTTGCAGAAAATTTTGGAGAATCAACTGAGGAAGTTTGGTATTTTTAAGGATATTGAAGAAGGATCAATGGAACAGCTATGGAACAACTAAGAAGCTCAGAAAATTATGAAATTTCATGAAAATGAGAAGTAAAACATGGAGAATAAATTGGTATAAAATACCAACTAAGATAAGTATTAGTAAGTATATTTACTCAATCCCTTGATTTAATTTAACTTGGTACTGAGTAATGAAGCTTACTAATAAATAGCAGTATATGGAAATTTATGGAAAAGTGGATCTAAGGACTAAGTTGAGTCCTAAAATTTTTTATTACACTTATAGATATTTAAAAACTTAACTTTGGAATATTAAAGTGTAAGTAGCAAATATAAAAGTTCCAACATATAAAAAATTATTGTGTCATTTTCATCTCTTTCATTTGACTTTTCTTTATGTCTCCACCATCCTTTTACTCTCATTCTCACTCTTTTATAAAACTGTTTACAGCTATTAACAAAAAAATAGATAAAAGAAGAGATAAACCATGAGATATGAGGGAGAAAAGAAAAATAAAAGAGGGAAGGATATGATATAAACAAAGAAAGGAGAGGAACAAAGAAAGGATGGGAGCAGAAACGTAAAAAAAAATTGAGAGAAAGAAGAAGACCAGCAACAAACGAAAATGGAGAAAGAGAGAGTGAAATGAAGATTAAGCAAGATCTAGTTAGATTCAAGAAAGAATGACTTCACCAAGAGGTAAGGGGTTCTATTTGATTCTTTTTCTTTATCTTGTGATTTTCAAAAGCTTGATAAACTACTATTTTGATGATGATTTTTGGATTTGAAATAGATGAAGTGAAGAATATATGTTTGATTATGATAAAGGAACATGGTTTTCTTTCTTGACTTGTCATGGATTTTGAGTTTCAAAAATGGGTATGAAACCCATATTTGATCTACTGTTTTGATGAGGATTTAAATGCTTGATTATTATGAAATGGTTGTGGTTGTTGATGATTCTTGAATGATCTTGAAATAGACAGATTTCTGGGTTTAAAACCAGGACCATGAGTTGCTGAGCAGCAAGCCATCTGTTGCTGTTCTATTTTTGCGTGGAGCGCCTAGCCGCTAGATGAGCGCTAGCTAGGCAAGTAGTAATTTTTTATGTTGTTCTTGAGAATTTGATGTCTAATTACTATGCAATACCAATTTAAGATACTTTATATGATGAAAAGCATAAGAATGTTATGCAACATAAAACTTTGTTTGAGATTATTTATGATTACTAATAATTATGAGATGATGATGATATATTATGAATATGATTTGAATGGATCAAATGAGATTGAATAGTGATTGATTGATTGTCCATGATAGAAATGATGAATTTATGCATTCTATGGCATATTTGATAATTTGATGTACAAAGAAATTTGATGATTTCACCGGTATCCCTTTTTGGAACTAGGCTGAGTGAGATTTTGGATATACCTTAGACTTAGGGTAAGTATCAGAAAATGGTAAGAGAGAAATTAAGAATCTTTCTATACTATGGTAATTAAGGTTAAGGAAGACCTCTCTCTTTACCTGAGCTTCCCTAGTCATCAAGTGGCAGCGGATGACTTTACTACTTTGGGTGATCCTAAATCCAGGATAGTGTGAAGATTTCTATGCATCTTCCCTATCCTAGACGACTACTAGTATGAAGATTTCTTAGCGTCCTCCATATTCTGGTAGTTGTGGTCTACCCTTATATCTAGATTAAGGATTTCTGTGCGTTCTCTTTACTAAACTGAGATTGACAGGACCTGATTACCCAGAGTAGTCCTATGTGACAAATTGATCATCATAAATGGGTTGAAGTACACTAACTCGAAAGTAGGCTACTACCACGTGAATGAATGATATTATGAGCTCATAAATATTATCATAAGATGAGACTTAATTCTTAATGATTTAAGATATGATGAGATTTTCTTAAAAGAGATGGATGAATTGAGATTGGATAAATTGATTCATGATTTGAAGAGTTTTCAAGAACGACATTTATTGACAAGATTTTGATGTTAATGATTTTTTTGCTTAATTGAAAATACGAAATTTGATAATATGATTTACAATCGAACACTATGAAATTTAAAGATATGATTTATGATGTGAATTTTGACGATATGAATGCTTTGCATAAAGATAAAATGAACTGATTATTTCGGGAAGAGTAAGGACTTGTTTTGGCTCTCCGTCACCTTCCTATAAAGAAAATAAATGTTTCTAATAGATTTTTTTTTCTGAAATAGTTGGAATTGTCATGATGACACACTTTTGATAAACTATTGAGAATTTTGTAATTCTCACTCCTGCTACTTTCTATGGTTTCCAAGATAATTCCAGGCAAGATCGAGTTGCCAAATAGGATGAAGATATAGCATGAAGAGATGGACTTATTCTTAGGATTAGTTATCTAATTTTAGAGGTAGTGATTTTTTGTATCTTCAAGAAGAATTATGTATTTAATGTACAACATGTATAAAATTGTATATTATTCATTTCACATTGTACCTATAATACGTTTCTGTTAAATGCTAATATTTTGTATAATATTAAATGGTTTTATTGATTTTTTTTATATTCATAAGTGATATAGTAAATTTCTAATTACTGATGCATAAATCGGATACGTTATTAGTGTTAGTTGGGATGTTACACAAATGACATTACTTAGTAGCAGTAACTTCCCATCTCAGTTACGAAGGTTGTTTTATCCTCATCATCAGGATGTATGTGGATATGGTTATAGCCATAGTATGCATACATAAAGGAAAGCATCCTAAAACAGGACGAGTTGTCCCCCAGCTTGTTGATGTTGAGTAATGGGTAAGGGTCCTTCGGACACGCCTTGTTAAGGTCAGTGTAATCAATGCACATATGCTAATGATACCTAATTTTGTCCATAAATTTTCTTATTTTTATTTATTTTATCAAGGTATCTGGGTCATTAAAACCTTTTGTTAAAGTGAATTTTATTTTGCCTAATCTTTTGCTCCCAAACATAAGACCCACCTTAGTCTGATTTAAAAAAAATGAGGATGAATTTATTTTTAAGAATAAATAAAGAAAAAAATAAATTAATTTACGTAAAAAATAAAACAAAAATAAAATATTTGGATGCGATTTTTGATGAGATATTGAATGAAATTTGAAGAAGAAAAATCTCAATTAAATGTCAATATTAATTTAAAATATTCAATTTGGATTTTAACAATGAAAAGGTTAGCAAGAATTATTAGCAATTTTTAAACCAGATACATGCTAAATTTTTTAGCAATATCAAATCTTTAAATTATTGATTTATTCTTGATTTGAAGAATTTTAATAAGGAGGCACATGTTGAGTTTTTTAATACTATTAAATCAATTTCCAAATCACTTGAGATTGCTCTTTGATTTAGAAGCAATAAATGAGAGAAAATTAGGAAAGATTTGATGGGCTAAAAATTAATTAAGACATCACTTTACTTATAAATAAGAAAACATCAAAGGCACTGGGGGACACCTTTCTTTTTTCATATAACAGGATTCTTTTAAAGCACGCACTGCTGTTATAGCAAATAACAAAGAAGATAATGAAGTTTTGAGAGTATTTCGTGCTTCAAACATCAAAATCTTTGTCATCTTTGGAGGTAGGCAGTCACTTTCTTAATTTTCCATCTTTACAGTAGTTGCCTATTTACATGTTTTACTTTGATGGGTTCATCTTTTTGAGTAAAAAACTCCTCTCTTTTTTTTTCATTTGTGCTTTAACAATCATGTCATGGTGATGTCATTGCTTTTTCTTTTTTTTTTCTTTATTTATTCTTATTATTTGTCAATTACATATAACATAGATATCTTCCTTCTTAAACTTTGGCCGATGATGGAAAAATAAGGAGAGGATTGAAGTACCGATCAAATACACTCTTCTTAATACTCTTGAGGCCTTTATATTGGTTTTTGTTGGGAGTGTAACACCCCAAAATTTGCTAATTTACAGTAATATCTAAATTGTACTGTTTTGTGATTTATGTGTACTAAAAATTTATTTTGACTGTTCTGTGACTGTTTTTGATCTTTGTATGTGATTTACTCCGAGTCAAGAAAATAATAATTTTTAGACTGGAGAAAATCTTTATCAGATTATTCGGAGCTGGAGGATCTTACTAAACTCAATTCCGAGAGATACGTGTACCGATCTTTTAATTTTTAGAATTTATATGTGAAATAAAAAATATTTTATATTTTAATATTATTTTATTATCTGTTGGACAATACCTATTGACTTAAAAGCAGTAACTTTTGCCCAGTGGACAATAAGAACTGAAAAGTCCTTGTGACTTACAACTCAGTGAACTAATAGAAATTGGTCAACGATGGTGGCTTGATTGTCTAAGCCAATGGAATGTAGTCAACCAAAGTGGCTTGCTAGTTAACTTAGTAACTAGAAAACCTAACTAAGTAAGCCTAGATTATATGTGGTAACTATAGGGAATGAAACTTAGTTTGCTATTCTTTAGGGATTCTTGTTACAAGATTTTTCTAGTATATTCTAGAAGCTTGTTAGTCACACCTAAGTAACTAGGAAATTTAACTAAGTTAGCTTGATTTAATTAGAAGTAATGGAATTAGAAACTAGGTTAGCTTAAGCTTAACTAGGCAACTAAATGAACCAAACTTGGTTTGCTTCTCCATAATGCTCCATGGCCAAGGCAACAAGGAAGGATCAAGACTAATTTTTCAAGTTTATCACTTATGGTAAATATCCTAGCCTCCAAAAATATCTACATGGTAAATATCTAACACAAAAATCTTACCTATTCTCTCCATTCACTCCACGATAGCTACAAGGAGGAGGGGTCTTCATTTTCATTTCACTTCTAACTTCATCTTTATCTTACTTGATAAAAACATCAATTCTCTCCATTCTCTTTCTTCCAAGAACACAAAAAACTCCATTTCTCTCTATTTTTGGAACTCTCGGCCTCCACCCTCTAAACCTACATCCACACTTCTATAATTTCATCCAACACCATTTCTTGAACCTAAACACAATATTAAACACCTTTATAGGTGTGAACTTAAGCTAGTTCATCCATCTTGTGCTTGGAAAACAAGGTTGAAGTTTTCTACTCAACAAGATAAAATCCTTGTTTCTTGTTTCTAAATTGATTCTTGAGTTTTATAGCCATGATTGATCCATGATTTTCCTTTTTCAAGCTTAGTTTATGACTTTGAGAATTGTTTAAGCTTGTTAGGATTTTTCTTGGTGGCGCACGAAATCCCTAGGAGAAAATCCAAGAAGAGATTTGTCTTCCTTAAGGTATGAGGGAGATTTAATCTCATCAACCATGTATTGGTGGTGAGAAAATAGATTTGTTTGTGGTGAAGAATCCATAAGGATTCATTCACTTGATTGTTTAAAGCTTTTCTTATTTGTGATGATTTTTTATGCAAGCATGTTTATAACTTTGATTATATGTTTTAATGAAGGTATGATAGTTATTGTGTGTAGTAGGATGTGAATAACATGATAAGAAATTGCATGAGGGTTCCAAAAAACCCATGAGGCTTACGGCCTACACCACCACAAAGAGGACAAAGTATTCTAAATTATTTTCCTAATCATGGATTAAGTGATTTAATAATAATAAATTGGATTAAGAATTTTTACAAAGGATTAGATGATGGAAAACAATTAAATATGATTTATGGAGCATATAATGATTTTCAGGCAACATGCCTACTTATGATGTTTTTAATCCAAAATTATTTCCAAAGTATGGACTTATGTAATTAATTTAATGAGAACCTAATTAAATGGACTCTTGGAAAAACAATGGAAAGTAAATTAATTTTAAAGTTTAATTAGTGAAATTAAGCAATGATATGAAATAGGATAAATGCTTGAAAAGTACTAACGTATAGCTCACCTGTTGGGTTTTGAAGCGCATTAGCAGGTTTCGAGCTGTAAATATTGGTTGAATCCAAGAAGGGTAATTTTTGAAGGAAATAGTAGAAAATACTACTTAAAGGATTTTCAAGAAGAAATGTTGTAAATAAGGCTAAAAATAAATATATAATGAAGAAAGTTTCAAAATTTAATTTAGAAAGCAAAGAAATATTTTACGCAATTGAAAAATATTAGAAAAACCTTACGCATATTTAAAATAATGATTTTTAAACTACACGATTGAGAAAACGATTTTAAATCACTACGCGATTGAGAAAATAATTTAAAAACGCTACGCGATTGCAAAAATGTTGAAAAATATTTACATGATTAAAAATAACAGTAGTTTGCTGTCGGGTTAACGTGGTGGACTCGGTTACGTTGGAAAATGGTACTGCCAAGTAATGGCATGTGATTGTGAAAAATAATGATAATATTGTTATATGTGTACTATTGAATCATGCACCATGCATAGAGAAATGTGTCAATTCGGTTGGTATTGGCAAGTTACCTAAGAGATGAATTACACCATAGTGCCGGTGCGATAGGCATAATATTATTCATTGATTGAACTTGGAGGCGTTAGTGTGCGGAGGATTCCACATGTGGACAGTTGGTAGCTCCTCTGGGTCGTGATACCGGGTAACGCACTAGCGATCTCGACAAAGCACTGTTCTTAATCACGATCTAGCGTATATTGTCTGTTATAATGCCTGATGTATACAATGATTAGACTATATAGCACTTGGCCGAGGCAGCCGTGGTACAGACATGTTCTTCTAGATCATTCTCTCTGAAAATTGTGGTTAACTCCATGGAGTAAGAATGAGCTTGTGTACATATGCATATTTAGTCTGCATCACGATGTGATAATTATGTTAATCTGAGATATTGTGTATGATGTGATAACATGATTTGATGTATTGAATGATATATCTGTATGTACTGTCATCTTCTATACCACTATGCTGGTAATGATGTAGATTGTCTCACCTCTTTGTATGCATTTCTGTATTATTATTATGTTCGGTAAAGATTTTGAGGAAGGAGAAGAGGAGCAACCTTTGGGATGTCAGTACGAGGAGGAACAACATTCTAGTGATAAGTGTGAAGAAGGCGAGCCTCTAGATCGTCCTTATTGTTTGGATTGATTTGACGTGACATGATGCTACCGAGTTTTCTAGGATTCGTGAGACTAGAGTTCCAAGGGGGCTCCGAAGCCTGGCGTCTGCACGTGGATAGGGAGACTGTTGTTTATGTGGAACGATTGACGTGTCCCTAAGTAGGGAATATGATGGAGTTCCTATGTTTACTACGACTGTTTATGTACATCTAGAGTTACCCTTATCTATTAGGCGCTATTGGAGCGGTCGTTTCCATGCCCCTAGTGAGCTTAGTAGTGTGTCGACCGCATGGACTCCTATCTGTAGGGCTACATGACATCTAGGGTTTCTATCTTCCGATGATCCATCAGAGGAGGAACCTTCAGAGGATCAAAACTTTTAGTTCTGTACTTGGGCTAGTTTGTGGCTTGTTTTGAGTCAAACAGTTTATAATTCTGTCTAAATAATTTGTACCTATTGTATCCTTAAAAACAAAATTATATGTATAATTATGGTGTGCATTTAGTAGTTTGTTTTATTTCATGTTCTTTTTTTTTATTTAATGATATAATGTACAAAAAGAAAATTTTTACAACTTATATTATTATATATTAATAAAGGATTTATAACTTGGGTAAGGTTTTATTATAAATCATCGTAAATGTTACAAGGAGCGCTGATGAGGTCTAATCCCCACATTAAAACTAAACATACAACATTTTTATAAACTAAAATAAAATTCTTTTTTGTAAAATAAAATCCTCAAATAAAAACGAATAATTTCACATGGTCTCAACATTATGATTGTGGTGAATTCAAAAATCTTTTTTGTTACTTTTCAAAAAAAATAATTTTTTTCTTTGCAAAAATTCCTTTTAAATTACTTTATTCAAAATATCCCATCAAAAATAATTTTTTTAAAATTCTTTTCCTTGCAAAACTAACACAAATTTTAATTCACCATTTCTATATAATATGTTGCAGACCTAGAAATTGTTACAAAATAATGACTTTTTAACCACCAATTCCAGTCATTTATAATCTTTGATAACATGTTGACAAATAGGACATGTCAAAATAAAAATAAAAAAAAATTCTTTTCTTTTGTAATAATAAAGGACCAATTTAATTAATCTTGCAAATAACACTAGATTAAATAGGTAACCGTTTCTAAAACGGACGGTATAAGATGCTAATACCTTCTTTATTCGTAATCAACCCCCGAACTTTGAACTCTGAAATGTAGATCATTTTTTAGGTGTCCAATTGCACCATTCTATTTAATGGATAGAGTGATTGGTGGTGACTCCCAACACTCTGAGGTCTTTCCTCCTCTTCTTTTTAAATTTTTGCGGCGGCCCCTTCAGGACAGTTGCGACATCTGGCGACTCCACTAGAGACATTAGAGGGTTAAGCCTTGTTTTAATCTCATGTTATTTACTCTTTGATTATATTGGTCCATTTTTAATTTTTATTTATTTTTATTTATTTATTTCTTGTTGTTTATCTGCTTCATTTTGTTGTACATTTTTTTGTATTGCATGTATTGTACTTATGCATTGTGAATAAATTTGCTTGCATGTTCCCTCATATACACTTGTACACACAAGCTCTATACCCGAGCTCAGTACCTTGTAGGCTTAGATAAAGGGCGAAGTAGTGTTGCTTTGAGAGATCTTTGGTCTCTGAATAGGCACATGAAAACCCCTCACTCAAATTGAACTCCTTCCGCTTGTAACCTATCATGGGTGAGGATTGAGGACTCTTGGTAGCCAAAGTGTTGGCGATAGCAAGGGGCAATTTAGGGACCTTTTGTCCGATAAAGGTCTAGAACCAAAACTATCACTTGCTAAAATAACCTTAAAGCTACCATGGTCCATAAAACCCATCCTTTAAGATAGGTACCAAGCTTAGAACCATGTCTCTGCATGCATAATTTTGCTTTTGTTTTAGTGTATTTATGTTTGCATTTTTTTTATCATGTTCATAATAATAATAAAATATAATATAGAAAAACTATCTCTATGACACCCTTATAGGACTCGCTCCCAATCAAAGGTCATGGATGAACTGGGGTAGTCACAAGAAGAGTTGAGGGATGAAGTAAGCCAATTGAAGGAACAAATGACCAAGATCTTAGAAGTTCTACAAGCTTTGGAAAGAACAAAAAACACAAAGGGGACTCTTTTAGGAGCGAATGATGATCCTTCGGCCATGCCTGCTCACCCGCCTAGCTTTACGCCAATTCCTTGGTAATATCTTGGCATCACTTCTCAAGAGGTTATGATGCCACTTACCATCTACCCAAATGCACAAAACCTTGCTACCAATAATCAAGAAACTCATGCATCTCCATTCCTACCATATGACCTTCCACCCGATTATGTGTCACCATTAGCCACCAGTACCCCTAAGGGCAATGCATCGGCAATCACAATAACTTCAAACCTGCTAAACACTACCCAAACTCAAGGATCTCAACTAAATGCCAACAAGATTCCTCAATCACAAATGACATTCCTTGTTTTTATGCCACCATATGGTCTTACCTTGGTTTCGTGTCGTCACAAATTACTAACCCTCCTGAGAGCGGCACACCATTTGTAATGCCTACTTCAGGGCCACAAAACATGATTCTGTCACAACCTCTTTACCTTGGTGCTAATGAGACCTCATCCATGCAACATTCTATCCCTTTTTACATGCCACAGTTTTTCCCCTATAAGATTACTGGCAATTCTCCACTGAACTCTTCAACGGTAGGCTTTCAATCCAAAGAGAAATTGGAAGTTCTTAAAGAGAGACTATGAGCCATAGAGGGAGCAAGTAACTATGGTCTTCTGGATGCCTCAGAACTCTGCCTTTTCCCTGATGAGGTGATTCCACCGAAGTTTAAAGTCCCAGATATTGACAAATACAATGGAATCACTTGTCCAAAGAACCATCTGACCATGTACATCCGCAAGATGGCTTCACATACTCATGATGACAAGTTGTTGATCCATTTCTTCTTAGATAGCTTAGTTGTGGCAGCTTCTAACTAGTACACACACCTTGAACGTGCCCATATACAATGATTCAAGGACTTGACTGATGCTTTCTTGAAGTAATATAAATACAACATCGATATGGCACCAAATAGACTGTAGTTGTAGAATATAGTTAAGAAGGAAGATGAAACCTTTAAGGAATATGCTCAGCGATGGAGAGAAATAGTTGTTCAAGTAGAACCCCACTGACAGAAAAAGAAATGGTGATCATGTTCATCGACACTCTCCAATCACCCTTCTGTGACAAGATGATAGGAAGTGTGTCATCAAATTTCTCAGACATAGTCATCATTAGGGAAAGAGTTGAGGGAGAAATGAGAAATGGGAAGATCACTAAAAGTTCGATACGGACGATTAACACCAAGAGGCCCCCAACAGGGAAGAACAGAGAAGGAGAAGTCCATACTATTGCTTTTGATTAGAGAAGTTTTTACTAAAGAAAACCTAGCCTAGCACTTATTAACCCTCAACCATTCTTCTAACCTCCCTTTATACCTTACAACCCATACATTGCGAATGCCTCCCAAGCTCCATACCCTCAACGTTACCACCCAATGATCCTTTATCATACACAATCTCCCATGCCAAACTAAACACTCCCTACCATGCCATGTCAACTAACCTAACCATGGACCCAAAACCCAAATACAAACCAAAGAAGGCCACCAGCTAACCAAGAAAGGAAACTCGTTCAATTTGAGCCAATTTCCATGACCTACATTGAGCTGCTACCACAATTTATCCATAACTCCTTATTGGTCTCTTGCCCAATGAAGTCGGTAGAACCCTCGTACCCAAAAGGATTTGGCCTAAACGCTAAATGTGAATACCATGTTGGGGTTGTAGGCCACTCAACAGAAAATTGCAGAGCCTTGAAGTTCAAAGTGCAGAACCTGATCCATACCAAATGGTTGAGCTTCAAAGAAAGAACTCCTAATGTAGGTTGCAATCCCTTGCCTAATCATGGAGATTCTAGAGTTAATGCCATAGAGAAGTCTTCTAGCCAATGCCTCATAAGTCGGGTAGCTGATGTAAAACTCCCAAGAGAGTTATTTTCAGAGAACTTTGCAAATTTGGGTTGATACAAAACCAAGTTGAGATGAAAATGGGTAATAATGGTGAAATACTGTGTAATCTCCATGGGAATGTGGGGCACTCTATTGAAGAATGTGGTGAATTCAGGCAGATCCTTCAAAATCAAATGGACATGCAATAGGTGCAAATATGTCATCTGTGTGACGAGAGGGGCATAAACATGGTTGATGAGTACATCATTCCCCAACCTCAAGCTAAAGGGAAGAGGCTGGCTCAGTTGGAAAATCAAGAGCCTAAAGTGGAAGGGATACCCATCTGTGATATACGACAAAGTTTTTGAAGCACCGGAGTGGTGTTTGTGGACCAAGTGACCGTTGTTGAAGATGATAACTTTTCAGTCATGAGACAGGCCTAGTTTATACATGTTCTTCATATACAAGACTTGACAATTGGGAGATCATCGAGTTTCCCATAACTTTGGAGTCTCCTTCAAAGTAATTCTGTAGTGTTAATCCTTTAGCTCTGCCCAAGGCTTTAAGATAACCCTTTGTAAAATGAGTTTACATATTTCCTTTCCAATAATTATTATTAATAAAATACATTTTGAGCTCGTCCCATAACTTTCTCCCACTATTATAATGACCTTCTATTCATTTCATCTTTCTTATGTTAACATCACTTAATGCAAATATGAAAGTGACTCTCTTGAAAGTGGCAATGTCAATATCTCATCATATAATTTTGAACACCCCGTTAATCATGCCGATGAGGATAATGAGGAAGATTAGAAAACTTCGCCTGAGCTAGTGAGGTTGCTAGAACAAGAAGCCAAAGAAATCCAACCCCATGAGGAACCAATTGAAGTAATTAACTTAGGGACTGAAAATGATAAGAAAGAAGTCAAAATTAGTACCTTTATGAAAGAAGATGAATGAAACAAGTTGGTTAAGTTCTTATCTAATTATTGCGATATTTTTTGCATAGTCGTACTAAGACATGCCTGGATCTGAGCATAGCTTCCCACAAAATTCTGCTATACCCCAATGTTGAGGGGGAGAAGCAGAAATTGAGGAGAATAAACCCTAAAATATTTTTAATGATCAAGGAAGAAGTCACCAAGCAATTAGAAGAAGGATTTTTGAAAAGGAACAAAATAAGTAATCATTTGGTGTGTACTATCTTTTTATCTCAAAACTAAGGTTTTGAAAATAAGCAATCATGATTTGAAAATGAAGATTAGTCATCTTTCTCTATCCTTTACAAAATCTCATAATCCCTTATTACCCCATTTTGTGAGCTTGAAAAATTTCTTTAAAGAACTTTGAACAAGGATCACCCCTACACTAGGGGTTAACATAAAGTAAAAAAGGTGATGTCTAAAAAAAAGAGAGAAAAAGTAAAAGATGATGGAAAATGAAATGACTCATAGTAAAGGAAAATGATGAAGTGAAAAAGTAAGCAAAAAATGTTAGTGCTCTTAATAATGTCAAAGGCAATTGACAAAGCTTACCAAAGATCCTTGGTCCAATTCAACTATTAAATACTTGTTTGAGCCTTATATCCTTCCTTTCATAACCATTAACCTTGGCTATGTTGCAAGCCTCAAAAAGTCCATTATGATTAATGAAGGGTTGTTTTTATTTTCATTAACTTTAATTTTGAGACAAAAGGTTCATGCTCTTCTGAGTTTTCAATTCCTTGCTCCTATATACAAAAAAAAGAGAGAAAAAGTATAGCTTGCTAGGTTGAAAACCTGAAAAGGATAGGCAAAAGTTAGAGCAACCTGGTAGGTTGAAAACTTGAAAAGCAACCTAGGCAAAAGTTAGGGTCCAAAAATGAAATGACAATAGTGCTTGATATGATAAAGGAAGTAAGACCTGAAAAACTAAGTCTCCACGTTAGGGTGGACTAAATCTTTGCGCTACAGCAAATTAAATTTCCATACTGGGCCAGGCCAAATACCCCCACCTACAGCAGTCAATCCTCAAAGGCTGGTTAATGTGTGTTCAAATTGAGTACGCGGAGGATTGGAGCTGATTATGTTAAAGGGTTTCATTGGAAGAATTGAAAACCTTTGCTTTAACCATCTCTTTGCAAATTTTATATTGATAACCACAATATCACTTTCTTTTTACCATTTCTATTTCAATGCACTTTTTCTAATGAATATATATTGGAATGTGAAATGTGTGATATTGTTATTAGAGCACTGAGAATTACTAATGACTTAAACAGTATTGGAAGCAAAATGAACTCCTAATAATGTTGTGAAAAAGAAAAAATGGAGAATATGACGAATAACCAGGTCACTATCACATCTAATGCCCACATTAAGGGTCATCCCAGTTGGACATTTAAACCATTGGTTGAATAGACAAATGAAAGGTTGGCAATAGATCCTATTCTAGTTCATTTTTGAAAAAGATTGCGATCATGTCTTCGGGGGTCATAGAGATAAAAAAACAAAACAAAAAAAAAACAAAAAAGTTTTTTCATATTCTCATATATCTGAGGCATGCATTACATGGTGCATTATTTTGATTTGCTAGCCTTGACCTTTAAAGGTCCAACTTGTTGTTTTCAGTCAAGCCAGGGTCTTATGTCCATTACCTTTATTTTTTGAGTCCTAGCACTCATCACTTTTAGCTTTCTCGAAAAGTTAGGACCTTATGCCCATTGCCTTTAATTTCCAGGTCCCCACACCCATCACTTTTAGCTTCCATGACAAGTCAGAGCCTTATGCTCATTGCTTTTCTTTCTCGGGCCTTATGTCCATTATCTTTAATTTTCGGGTCCCTGCACCCATCTTTTTCAGCTTCTATAGCAAACCAGGGCCTTATATCCATTGCCTTTAATTTTCGTGTCCCCGCACCCATTGTTTTTAGCTTTCATGACAAGCTAGGGCCTTATGCCCATTGCTTTTAATTTCTGGGTCTCCGCACCCATCACTTTTAGCTTCCACGGCAAGTCAAAGCCTTATGCTCATTGCCTTTCTTTCTCGGGCCTTATGCCCATTGCCTTTAATTTTTGGCTCCTCGCACCCATCATTTTCAGCTTCCATAGCAAGCCAAGGCTTTATGCCCATTGCCTTTAATTTTTGAGTTCTCGCACCCATCGCTTTTAGCTTCCATGACAAGTTAGAGTCTTATGCTTATTGCCTTTCTTTCCCAGGCTTCATGCTTATTGCCTTTAATTTTCGGGACCCCACACCCATCGTTTTCAACTTCCATAGCAAGTTAGAGCCTTATGCTCATTGCCTTTAATTTCTGAGTCCTCGCACCCATCGCTTTTAGCTTCCACGACAAGTAAGGGACTTATGCTCATTATGGCCTTTAACTTTTCAGGTCCCCGTACCCATCGTCTTTAATTTATGCATCCCTGTACCCATTATCTTTAGTTTCAGGGTCCTCGTACCTATTGTCTTTACATTTCTGGGTCCATGTACCCATTATCTTTAGTTTCTAGGACCTTGTACCCACTACTTTTATGTTTTCGTGTCCCTGTACCCATTACCTTTAGCTTTTTTGGGTCCTCGCACCCATTGCCTTTAAGTTCTCTTTTAAGTTTCGGCGGATACCCAACTCTGCAAGTTTTTTACCTTTTCACTTTTCTCTTTCTGTCAAGCTTCGATGGATACCAAACTCTGTAAGTTTTTTACCCTGTTCCTGTCATGCTTTGGCAGATACCTGACTCAGTAAGCTTTTTACCTTTCCTATCAAGCTTCAACGGTTCTTCGTACCCATTTCCTTTAGGTCACTGGATCCATATACCTGTGGCATTTACCTCTCAGGGCTCTCATACCCCATGTTTTTACCTTATTTTAATGCTGATTGCATTTTGCATCGATCCACACAGGAAAATTTTTATGTTCAAAATTGAATCAATTTCTTTGCTTTCCATTTATTTTAAATGTAAAGCAAAGTGAGACAACTGTTGATACCCAACTTTGTCCATAAATTTTCTTATTTTTATTTATTTTATCAAGGTATCTAGGTCATTAAAACATTTTGTTAAAGTGAATTTTATTCTGCCTAATCTTTTGCTCCCAAACATATGACCCACCTTAGTCTGATTTCAAAAAAATGAGGATGAATTTGTTTTTAAGAAAAAATAAAGAAAAAAATAAATTAATTTGGAAGCGATTTTTGATGAAATATTGAATGAAATTTGAAGAAGAAAAATCTTAATTAAATTTCAATATTAATTTAAAAATATTCAATTTGGATTTTAACACCAAAAAGGTTAACAAGAATTATTAGCAATTTTTAGACCAGATACGTGCCAAATTTTTCAGCAATATTGAATCTTTAAATTATTGATTTATTCTTTATTTAAAGAATTTTAATAAGGAGATGCATGTTGAGGTTTTTAATACTATTAAATCAATTTCCAAATCACTTGAGATTGCTCTTTGATTTAGAAGCAATAAATGAGAGAAAATTAGGAAAGATTTGATGGGCTAAAAATTAATTGAGACATCACTTTGTCTATAAATAAGAAAGCACCAAAGGCATTGTGGGACACCTTTCTTTTTTCATATAACAGGATTCTTTTAAAGCACGCGCTGTTCTTGAAGCAAATAACAAAGAATAGAATGAAGTTTTGAGAGTATTTCGTTCTTCAAACATCAAATTCTTTGTCATCTTTGGAGGTAGGCAATCACCTTCTTAATTTTCCATCTTTACAATAGTTGCCTATTTATATGTTTTACTTTGACGGGTTCATCTTTTTGAATAAAAAAACTCTTTTTTTTTTCATTTGTGCTTTAACAATCATGTCATGGTGATGTCATTGATTTTTATTTTTTTCTTTATTTATTCTTATTATTTGTCAATTACATATGACATAAATATCTTCCTTCCACGCATCCAAAAAAAGTAATTAACATTTAAACTTTGGTCGATGAAAGAAAAATAAGGAGAGGATTGGAGTACCAATCAAATACACTCTTTCTAATACTCTTGGGGCCTTTATATTGGATCATGTTGGGAGCGCTAGTGAGGTTTAATCCCTACATTAAAACTAAAAATACAACATTTTTATAAACTAAAATAAAATTCTTTTTTGTAAAATAAAATCCTCAAATAAAAGCGAACAATTTCACATGGTCTTAACATTATGATCACGGTGAATTCAAAAATCTTTTTTATTACTTTTCAAAAATATAAATTTTTCTTTGCAAAAAATCATTTTAGATTACTTTATTTAAAATATCTCATCAAAAATATTTTTTTTAATTCTTTTCCATGCAAAATTAACACAAATTTTAATTCATCATTCCCACATAATATGTTGTAGATCTAGAATTTGTTCCAAAATAATGACTTTTTAGCCACCCATTCCATGTCTTAGTCATTTATCATCTTTGATAACATGCTGACAAATAAGACATGTCAAAATAAAAATAAAAATTAATTCCTTTCTTTTATAATAATAAAGGACCAATTTAATTAATCTTGCAAATAACACTAGATTAAATAGGTAACCGTTCCTAGAACGGACGACATAGGGTGCTAATTGTAATGCACCTAAATCTAACTACCGCGACCAAATCGTCATTGCACCACAGTTACTAAATCCAGGCGTGTTACAGTATCAACAAATGAGTAATTTTAGATAAAAAGAAATTTGATTCCACACATATAAGTAGAAAATATGAGCCTCGGAATGAAACATATTTAGAAATCAGCCATTAAAACACAATCACTGAAAGAAAAACATATTCCATATATATAATGTATTTGTCCTTAACACAAGGCACTGATAACATAAAATATAATACTTACATATTCAAATAAAATACAACGGGAACAAAACACTAAAAGGGGAGTAGTAACCCTGGGGTAGGTACTACTAGCAGACAAAGCCGCAATCCCCATATACATATATGACGGTCGGAGTCCCAGTCGATAAGTCCGGCATCAATGCCCCCACGCAACAGTACTCGTACGTAATCGAAGAAATATTGTCCAGACGTCTAATCCCCTCAGCAGAGGGGTGGTCCCTCTTCATCTCCTTCACGATCTTTTATCAAACATAAATATAAAATAGAAATACAGAAATACAGGAAAGATGTGAGATACCCAACATTCAATACAAATGTGGCAGCAAGAAAACGGAACGGCGCAGGACGCCCAAATAATATCACAACGCATACCTTTATCAGCAGTAGTAGTAAAAATAAGAATTTAGATAGAAACAACAATAACATCTCAGATAATGAACAATAAGGCAATTCAAATAATCATAACTTCATTTAAAGCAATAGTCCAATCACAATAATAATTAAAATTAACAATAAAAGTAACAATGTCCAACAGCAATAAGAATTGTCAACAGTAAACCAGTTAAATAATTATTACAGTAATAAACAATTATTGATTCATAGTTACAAATGCTCATGCTCAACGAATTATGAGACTAACAGTTCACAATGCAAATGGTACCAAAATTCCTACTCTATGGAGCTAGACGTAAACATTTTCAGAGTGAATGATCAAGGAGTAATGCCAGTATATCATTAGCCTATAAAAATAATGTGCTTCATCTCACAAAATATTTGCGCAACAATGGCTTATACATGGCACCTCAACCGTTGATCGCGATATAGGATAGCGTCTCGATCCGAATCGTTGATGTGTTTGCATCGGTCTACCCCAAGGCACAGAGGAGCTCATAACTGTCCATGTGAGGCACCCGCACCCCGACGCCCCCAGGGTCAACAACATATGACACCTACGCTTCGTCTATTCGCACCCGCACATAGGTGTTATTCAAACTCCTAGGCAACTTGGCTTTTCCAATAATGTCTAACGGATGACACATGCATGACGACACAATGTCCAATCATGTATGTTTATCAATGATGCGTTCATCATAAGCATACCACAATGGCATATATTCATATTTCAATATTAACATGTCATAATTTCATCAAGAGCTTGGCCCCACATAGGAACTAGCAATTTCATCAAATAATTCTCAATATCAATACATATACATGTCCATCATTGCACGCATACCGGAATTTTCATGTTATGGATCCAAAAATTCTATTTTCAAAATCATTTCTCCATCATTGGTTTGGATGCATAATCCTGTTGTATTTAAGTGAAATAAAATCCTTGAATTTGGGGTTTAAGATTTATGTTTGAGTTACAAGGGATAAAAAACCATGTTTTCATCATTTTCATCTCAAAAATCTCATTTTTGGGTCTTGGTAATCGATTATATGGATCTGGTAATCGATTACCAGCTTGGCAGAACCTCTGTAATCGATTACATAAAGGATGTAATCGATTACATAGCTTCCCAGAAACTCGATTGTAACTCCAGGAACCTGGTAATCGATTACACAGCTCTGGTAATCGATTACCAATTGGATAGAACCTCTGTAATCGATTACGCACAGGATGTAATTGATTACGTGATTCCCAGAAACCATGATTTTGTAACTCAGAAGCTCGGTAATTGATTACAGATGTTGTGTAATCGATTACCATGCACGAACTTGCATAAAAATGGAGTCTTTAGGTCATTTTAACTCAAACCAAACTAATCAATATCATTTTTAACATCATATTAGCTCAAACATGCATCCAAAATCACATAAAGGAAATCAATAACTCATACAAAGCAAACCAAATACACCATTGTGAAAAGAAGAAAGAAAAACACATATTGAAGAGGGAAATCCACATATGGATCCCTCAATCAATAACAACATACAAGACATCTCCTTACTACCAAGACTGGTTGAAGAGGATTATCTCCCTCTTACCTATTGAAGACAAACAATGATGCTACTCCTTTTTGCTCTTGATTTTCATTTTCCTCCTTCAAGAAAACACTAATGTGAGTGACTTCCACAATTTTCACTCAAATCATGGAAAGATGAGTTCTTGATCACATAGGAGACCAAGAAAAACGAAAATGGGAAAAAAATGGAAGAAAGGTGAAGGCTTTACCTCAAAAGCTTTCAATGGTGGAAAATGAAAGAAGAAGAAGAAGAACCAAAAGATGACCACCAAAGAGAATGGTCTTGGAATGGTGTAAGAAAGCTAGAAATGTGATTGATTTAGCAAGCCATGGAGATTGTCTCCAAGAGGTGAGTGTACGGTGGAGAAGGAAGAAGAAAAGAGGAAGAGAAGAGTGCTTGAAGAAAATGAGAAGAGAAAGAGTGTTTAGAAAAATAGAAGCGAGGTGGTAAAAGTGAGAATGTGAGAGTGAATATTTGGCTCCCAAATGGCTTCAGCCATGGAGTGAGTGGGGAGGGAAAAGGGAGAAAAAGAAACATGTGTATTATTAGGGAACTTTCTAGGAAGCTTCCCTCTTTAAGCTCTTGTTAAATTAATCTTTCTTTTAAAAATAAAGCTAATTGATATGACACAAAGTAGATTTTGGATAATCTGATAAGGTTTTTAATACATGTTATTATTTAGTAGACAATTGTTACAGTTGACTGAAGTCAGTATTAATTTATCTGATAGATAAAATTTACACAATGATTATTATTTTATCTGTTAAAATTTTTCAAAAAACGTGAAATCTCATAAACTGTGTCTAGCCTCAGGTTTAGTAAGATTTTCTGTCGACGTTTCCACAACTCAAGGTTCTCGAAAAAAATATTTTATTTTCCCGGGCTTGCTCAGTTTGCACGTAAAATGAGAAATAATATTAAAATATTTCACGCTCTCAGAAAAATACAAAAAATTTTCAAAAATCACAAATATTATAAAATAACTATTTATCCTAAAATTATTAATTTCCGGGATGTTACAACACTCCCCTTCAAATAGAAATTTCGTCCTCGAAATTTTCAACCCTTAGAATAAACATGCCTTCCAACTTTCACATCGCACTTCTAGTCGCGTCAATTCAGATCACCCTTACTAATGTGATCTCTATATCTCTGTGTTGCTTTGTTCTCCTATCCTTGATCTTCACAAGAAGCTTCTCATAGATCAGACTCTCTCTGAACTGTACTGTGTTTAGTTTGATGACAAGGCTGAATTGTAACACCCCTTGGTGTAGCAACCAGAGTGTAATCGTCATTACACCATAGTTACTAAATCCAAGTGTGTCACAGTCATCATAACAGTAATTTAAATTCTCAAGAGTCTATTTTTTTTTTGACAATTTGCATAAGTAGAAAATACGAGCCTCGAATGAAATATAAATATATTCAACCCATAATACCACCACTGAAATAAAATAATATTCTTTATATATATTTTATAGTCAATTTACACAAATCACTGATGACATGGAATATAATAATTACAGAGTCCAATAAAATACAACAGGAATAAAAACATTAAAGGGGGAAAAGTAGTAACCTAAGGATGGGTACTACCAGCAGACAAAGCCCCAACCCTATATGTACATGACGCACGGCGTCCCAGTTGACATGACAGGAATCAATGCCTCCACGCGGCTGCACTCTTACGTAGTCGAAGAAATCTTGTCCAGACGCTCAAGCCAATCAACCAAGGTGTGGTCCCTCTTTATCTTCCTCACGATCTTTTATAAAATATAAATATAAAACAAAATGCACAAATATAGGAAAGAGGTGAAACACCCGTCTTTCATTACCACTATTGGCAGTAAGAAAATAGCACAGCGCAAAGCGCCCACCAAGCAATACAGTTCATATATTCATCACTAGCAACAACGGAATTTATAATAAAAGTAATTCAATTCTAAACAATAATCAGAGTCAATAATAACAGTGATATTTATAGTAAAGGTAGAACAACAGTAAGCAATAGCAGACAAATCACAATAGTATTTCCAAGAATCAGCACAACAATCAGATAATCATTTACAAAAGTACAATAGTTATCTTCACATTCATAGGTGTTCATGCTCAACAGTTTATGAGACCGACAATGAACGATACACAATGCATTATGATACCATAATTCCTACTCCATGGAGCTAGACATAAACAGTCAGAGAGAAAGATCAAGGAATAATGCCAGTATATCGTTAGCCTTAAAATACAGTGTGCTTCATCTCATAAAAAGTTTGCGCAATGGCTTATACATAGCACCTCAATAGTTGATCGCGATATAGGACAGCGTCTCAGTCCGGATCGTCGGTGTGTTTGCATCGGTCTACCCCACGACATAGAGGAGTTCATAACTGTCCATGTGAGGAACCCGCACCCCGACGCCCCCAGGGCCAACAACCATATGACACCTATGCTAGTCTATTCGCACCCGCACAAAGGTGTGTTCAATCTCCTAGGCATACACCGCCTTACAACAATGTCCAACGGACAAGACATATGCATGACGACACAATGTCCAATCATGTATGTTCATCAATGATGCATTCATCATATACACTACCATAATGGTATGTAGTCATTCTCAGTATAAACATGTCATATCTCATCGAGAATTAAATCAGGAAACACATAGCTCTTCATAGGGATTCACAACACATAGAGTTAAATTTCAATATCCATATATATATATTATGGTTTATCATTAACACCATTCTATTAAATTGATCAAGTTCCTTGATCTAGTCAATTATGCCATCTTAAGGTCAACTAACCCTTAGAAACTTTGGCCTCACCTGCCTTCAAGGTTCTAAATTCCTCTTCATATTATTCACTAGTCTCTTGATACTAATCATTTAGTTTTGATTCCATACGAGATTAATTCAATTTATCATCATCATTAAGTACTCATGGTTTATCACATACCATAATGTCCCCATTAGGGATACTTATTTTCAAAATCTTAAGTCTTTGGTCAATTATGAAGAGGTTAGGGTAAATAACCCTTTAAACTATGGTCTTCTCAAATGCTATTACTCAATTTAATTCCTTTGCTTTATCAAGGATTATGTAAATCTCTAATTCCTCAATCTCCAACCTAAAACCGTGGCCTTCCTAAATCCTCAAAATTTCATTCTTTCACATATCATGTGTTAGTTACTTGATACTTAATTTACTCAATTTCTATTTCTCACAAGATTAATTTAATTGCCTAAGGTCCATGCCAAAACCATGGCTTCATAGGTCTTCTAAGTTCAACTTTTTATTTCTCATTTGTGTATTAATTCCTTAAGATTAATTTTCTTAAGTTTAATGTATCAAGGTCATTCCATTTGCCTTATTGCTCAAGCTAAAACCGTGGCCATCAATGAGTCTTTAATGTCCAATCTTTCCTTCTCTTTTAGGTATTAACTTCTTGTTATTAATTCACTTAAGTTTTTAGTTCATTAAAATCAATCCAAGTGCCCAAGATTCAATGCCAAAACCGTGGCTTCATGATGTCCATTATCCAATTTTCTTTCCACTTTTATGCATTAGTTTTCTTAACACTAATTCACTTAGATTTAGTTCATCAAAATTAATCCATTTGTCTCTTTACCAAGACCAAAACCGTGGCACCCCTCTTGGGTATTGAACTCTCAAGGTCCTCCATTCATTTGTGTTAATAATATCATTCAACCTTTGATTACATAAGTCTTATTCCACTTGTATACAAAATCAATTTTCACCCCTAACTTCTAGTCAAAACCGTGGCACCATGTTGAGGTAGGAAACTCTAAATTTTCCATTTAGCAACCCCAACATGATCAAGAACAATTAATATATCAAACATATTCAAGAGCATAATCAAGTATCAATCAAATTCAAGAATACTAAATCATACAAAATTTATAATTCAAGCAAGCATACAAAGAGCATACAAGGATGGATTTCTCCATCAACACACATACAAAGTCTCCTCACCACCATAAGTGGTTGAAGTGAGTAGTCTCCCTCTTACCTAGAGGAGACAATGCAAGAAAACAACTCCTTGGTTCCTTGATTTGTAAATTTCATATTCCGCCTTCAAGAGAACCATAAAGTGGTCAAATTCTCATATTTACAAACTAAAGCTTGAAAAGAATGATCCTTGGTCACATAGGTAACCAAGGAAAACGAAATTGAGAGGTGAATTGGAAGAACTTTACCTAAAGCCTTAAGCTTGAACTCCTTGAGATTCCTTTTTGGTGATTTTCGGATTCCACTCTCCCAAGAACCCTAGAGTGTTCAAAATCACTCAAATCACACATCAATGCTCAAAAAGAGAAGCCCTTGGTCACATAGCAACCAAGGAAAATGAAAATGAGAAGAAAATGGAGAGAAATCAAGAATCTTTACCTTGGAAGACAATGGAGACAAGGTTGGATTTTGAGCAAATCTTCTAAATGAAACTTATAGAGAAGATGAAGATAAGTGTATAAATGTGTTTAGTGAAGAGAAAAATAAAAAAGCTTGGTCATCCATGGAAGGGTGATTTTCGGATTTGGAGGAGGAAAGGTAGAAAAGTTAGATTTTTGAATAGATTTCCTAAAGAGAAAGTGTAGAGGAGGCTAAGAGAAGTATAGAAATGGTGTTTATGGAGAGAAAAGTGAAGAGAAACAATGGTGGTGGTGGCTGCCCTTTTTGGAATCAAGAGGAGGAAGAAAAGAAGAGGTGGAGAGAAAATGGAGTTAGAAATGGAAAATGGAGAAACTTTCTACACAAAGAAGGTAGAGGAGTTGAAGGTAAGTGTAGAAATGGGCTTGGAGAGGAGAAAAGATGAACAAAAATGGAGGTGGAGGGGCTGCCATTTTCGTGCTCATGGTGGAGGTAGAGAGAAGGAGGAGAAAAAGATGAAGAAGGTGAAGTGAAGAGAGAGAAAGTGATAGGTAAAGTGAATTAGGGTTTGGTGGGTTTAGGTTAAGTGTGGATGAGTCACATTTTTGCCCTCCTTGGTATGAATGGGCTGCTGAATAGAGGAGAGAGTGAGGGGAAAAATATGACTTCTCATGCAAGCCAAGGGTAATTGGGTCATTTGGTGGTAAAAGCTTCTCAAAGAAGCTTTGAAAAAGTACACAAATTTGAATTAAAGTGAGATTGATTTGACATAAAGTGGATTGCATTAGGATAAGGTGATAGGATTTCTAATGCATGCTATTATCAAATGGATAATTGTTACAGTCAACAGAAGTCAGTATTAATTTATCTGACAGATGAAATTTATACAACGTTTTATTTTTCCAACTGCTAAATTTCTCGAAAAATGTAAAATCTCGTAAACTGTGTCCAGCCTCGGGTTTAGTAAGATCCCCCGTCGACATGTCCATAGTTCAAGGTTCTCGGAGAAAACATCTCGTTTCTCCAGCTTCGCTCAGCGCGCACGTAAAATGAAGAATATCTTAGAATATTCGACGTTTCTGGAAAAATCCCAAAAAATTCTCAAAAATTACAAATATTATAAAATGACTATTCGTCTTATCATTTTCCAATTTTTGAAGCATTACAGTCGTTTTCCCGAGTCTGCTCAATACGAACGTAAAGCGAGAAATATATTAAAATATTCGTCGTTTCCGAAAAATTCTGAAAGAATTCTCATAAATCACAAATATTAGAAAATAACTATTCGTAATAAAATTTTTCAACTTTGGGAGCGTTACAGTCGTTTTGCCAACTCTGCCTAGTGTTCACGCAAAATGAGGAATAATATTAAAATAGTTTGCGTTCTCAGAAAAATCTAGAAAAATTCTAAAAAATCCCAAATATTGTAAAATGATCATCTATCCTAAAATTATTAATTTTCGGGATGTTACAACTCTCCCCTTCAAATAGAAATTTCATCCTCGAAATTTTCATCCCTTAGACTAAACCTTAATGTTTTTCTTCACCCCACGTTCTAACTTTCATGTCGCGCTTCTAATCATGTTCATTTAGATCACTCCTGCCAATGTGATCCCTGTGTCCACTTTTTGCTTTGCTCTCTTATCCTCGATTTTCATAACAAACTTTTTCACATATTATATTCTCTCTCCATCCCTTACAACTGACACTTCCGCTTTAACGTTTAATATATCTTGGTTACTTTTCCATTTCCCTCGAATTTCTCCCAACAGACCATTCAAAATAGCAATCGTATCTAGACATATTTCATCTGGTATCACTTCCAATGATAACCACAAATTCTCAAATTACTCCGCTAACTTCTTCTTCTTTCGAGTTTGAAAAATTGGATCAAAACGTCCAACATGCTTTTTCCACGTGTTTGAGAATAGATTAGAGTGTAGTTGATAAGGACAACAACAAATCTGTCTAGGTAAGGATGAAAGATCTGATTTAGACAGTCCATGAATACGACAAGAACATAGGTTGCTTCGAACGGTATCACGAGATACCCGTAATGTTCAAAGCGCATTTGAAAACCGTTTTGGGAATATTTTAAATTTCCCACGAATTGAGTGACGATAAGAATGTATGTCTATCCTAGAAAGAACAACAACTCTCTTCTCGCTAATGCATTGAATCGCTTATTTTTCTTCAGGGACATTTATCCTTGATAGGAGTATGGTTCCTTTTGTGACAGTCCTCGTCTCACCGAGAAGCTCCATTCTTTTCCTTACTGACAACATGGTAGCCCAATCATGCGAAACTCTTTGACTATTAGAGTGGCATTTATACTCTCCTTACTGTTGGTCCTCTATGAAAAACACTTATATGTATCCTCAGGCTCCTTTCGCTTACAAAGCTTCAACTTTGTTGGCCGCTACGAATTCAGAAGTCTTAATTTTGAAAACCACTAAGGTTTTCATTGGAATGATTTAGTAGGATATGACTAGAAAATGATCAATCAGTCCCTAAATCATGAACTCTAACCGATGCGATTTCAAGTAAGCAAAATAGATCAACAAAAGGTTCAATCTTTATGAGAAGTTGGATAGATTAAACAAACTCAGGTGTCAAGACAAGTCTTAACAACAAAAATGGAAACACTAAGTCGAAGATAAGAAAGATTCAAATGAATCCAAATGATCCATACAATTACGAATTGTAAAAAGGGAGGGTTACCCCCAGAATTATGCAGCACGATTATTGGATCGTCATTTGAGGCGTAACTTCTCTTGTTTAGATCTCCAAATGTCGAGGTCTGATTGGATCTACTACTACTAGCACTTTCCCTACGAGTTGGGTGTTGTTGTTACTCTCTTAGTACCTGTGAACATACTTCCCGTTTAACTTATTAGCTTTTCCATTATTCTTCCTTTGGAATCTAGGTAGTCCATGGTTATCCTAAGTCTGACTTTCCTTCAATAGATTTTAAACCACAACTTCCAGTTCTCATTACTATGCGGTCCTCTGATCTTGGTGAATTGTCACATCAGCTATCCTTCATATTTCTTCTGCGATCGCAGCTATACTTCGATGGTCTTATCCTACGCTCATATGTGTACGTCTGCCACGAGTCAGTGTCTTTCTTCGAAGACGGACCAAACATAACACAATAAAACAAACGTAATTATTTCAAACAATATTGCCTCCCTTCGGAAGCCAAACACAAAGAGTCACACAATGCATACCATTCAAGCAAGACAAGCTAATTTACGAATCCTAATAGCTTCCAGCCCGAACTTCTTCATTCTGCCTCCACAGTGTAATCTCTCGTAAGTTGTCAACTTCCAAACTGCTTCATGAACCTAACTTACACCAGCTATTTCTTTCTTCAGAAGATCGATTTTCCAAAATCTTTTGATCTCCTCACAAAAGAATTCCTATTTTCCTAACACAGTACGCCTAGGAGAAGTCATAGTTTCCTGTATACACAGAACATTACATATTGAGTGGATCAATCCTCAATATCATGCAACTGTAAAACAGTAGCTATTAACATTCAACCTACGGCAAGTCATGCATTCCTTTCCCATCATCTCAATCAAGAGACAAGGAAGTGCACAACAGACCAAGTTCTAATATGCTTAAACATAGCAAGTCCATAGCCCGGCTCAACAGGATGAACTGCTCTGATACCACCTATTGTAATACCCCTTGGTGTAGCTACCGGAGCGTAATCGTCATTACACCACAGTTACTAAATCTAAGTGTGTCACAATCATGATAACAGTAATTTAAATTCTCAAGAGTCTATTTTTTTTTTGACAATTTGCATAAGTAGAAAATACGAGCCTCGAATGAAATATAAATATATTCAACCCATAATACCACCACTGAAATAAAATCATATTCTTTATATATATTTTATAGTCAATTTACACAAATCACTGATGACATGGAATATAATAATTACAGAGTCCAATAAAATACAACGGGAATAAAAACACTAAAGGGGGAAAAGTAGTAACCCAGGGATGGGTACTACCAATAGACAAAGCCGCAACCCCATATGTACATGACGCACGGCATCCCAGTTGAGACGACAGGCATCAATGCCTCCACGCGGCTGCACTCTTACGTAGTCGAAGAAATCTTGTCCAGACGCTCAAGCCAATCAACCAAGGTGTGGTCCCTCTTTATCTTCCTCACGATCTTTTATCAAATATAAATATAAAACAAAATGCAAAAATAAAGGAAAGAGGTGAGACACCCGTCTTTCATTACCACTAATGGCAGTAAGAAAACAGCACAGCGCAAAGCGCTCACCAAGCAATACAATTCATATATTCATCAATAGCAACAGTGGAATTTATAATAAAAGCAATTCAATTCTAAACAATAATCAGAGTCAATAATAACAGTGATATTTATAGCAAAGGTAGAACAACAGTAAGCAATAGAAGGCAGATCATAATAGTATTTCCAGGAATCAGCACAATAATCAGATAATCATTTACAGAAGTACAACAGTTATCTTCACATTCACAGGTGTTCATGCTCAACAGTTTATGAGACCGACAATGAACGATGCACATTGCATTATGATACCACAATTCCTACTCCATGGAGCTAGACATAAACAGTCGGAGAGAAAGATCAAGGAGTAATGCCAGTATATCGTTAGCCTTAAAATACAGTGTGCTTCATCTCATAAAAAGTTTGCGCAAAGGCTTATACATGGCACCTCAACAGTTGATCGCGATATAGGACAGCGTCTCGGTCCGGATCGTCGGTGTGTTTGGATCGGTCTACCACACGGCACAGAGGAGTTCATAACTGTCCATGTGAGGAACCCGCACCCCGACGCCCCCAGGGCCAACAACCATATGGCACCTACGCTAGTCTATTCGCACCCGCACAAAGGTGTGTTCAATCTCCTAGGCATACACCGCCTTACAATAATGTCCAGCGGACAAGGCATATGCATGACGACACAATGTCCAATCATGTATGTTCATCAATGATGCATTCATCATATACACTACCACAACGGTATGTAGTCATTCTCATTATAAACATGTCATATCTCATTGAGAATTAAATCAGGAAACATATAGCTCTTCATAGGGATTCACAACACATAGAGTTAAATTTCAATATCCATATATATATGTTATGGTTTATCATTAACACCATTCTATTAAATTGATCAAGCTCCTTGATCTAGTCAATTATGCCATCTTAAGGTCAACTAACCCTTAGAAACTTTGGCCTCACCTGCCTTCAAGGTTCTAAATTCCTCTCCATATTATTCACTAGTCTCTTGATACCAATCATTTAGTATTGATTCCATACGGGATTAATTCAATTTATCATCATCATTAAGTACTCATGGTTTATCACATACCATAATGTCCCCATTAGGGATACTTATTTTCAAAATCTTAAGTCTTTGGTCAATTATGAAGAGGTTAGGGTAAATAACCCTTTAAACTATGGTCTTCTCAAATGCCATTACTCAATTTAATTCCTTTGCTTTATCAAGGATTAGGTAAATCTCTAATTCCTCAATCTCCAACCTAAAACCGTGGCCTTCCTAAATCCTCAAAATTTCATTCTTTCACATATCATGTGTTAGTTACTTGATACTTAATTACTCAATTTCCATTTCTCACAAGATTAATTTAATTGCCTAAGGTCCATGCCAAAACCATGGCTTCATAGGTCTTCTAAGTTCCACTTTTTATTTCTCATTTGTGTATTAATTCCTTATGATCAATTTTCTTAAGTTTAATGTATCAAGGTCATTCCATTTGCCTTATTGCTCAAGCTAAAACCGTGGCCATCAATGAGTCTTCAATGTCTAATCTTTCCTTCTCTTTTAGGTATTAACTTCTTGTTATTAATTCACTTAAGTTTTTAGTTCATTAAAATCAATCCAAGTGCCCAATATTTCAATGCCAAAACCATGGCTTCATGATGTCGATTATCCAATTTTTCTTTCAACTTTTATGCATTAGTTTTCTTAACACTAATTCACTTAAATTTAGTTCATCAAAATTAATCCATTTGTCCCTTTACCAAGACCAAAACCATGGCACCCCTCTTGGGTATTTAGTTCATCAAAATTAATCCATTTGTCCCTTTACCAAGACCAAAACCGTGGCACCCCTCTTGGGTATTGAACTCTCAAGGTCCTCCATTCATTTGTGTTAATAATATCATTCAACCTTTGATTACATAAGTCTTATTCCACTTATATACAAAATCAATTTTTACCCCTAACTTCTAGTCAAAACCGTGGCACCATGTTGGGGTAGGAAACTCCAAATTTTCCATTTAGCAACCCCAACATGATCAAGCACAATTAATATATCAAACATATTCAAGAGCATAATCAAGTATCAATCAAATTCAAGAATACTAAATCATACAAAATTTATAATTCAAGCAAGCATACAAAGAGCATACAAGGATGGATTTCTCCATCAACATACATACAAAGTCTCCTCACCACCATAAGTAGTTGAAGTGAGTAGTCTCCCTCTTACCTAGAGGAGACAATGCAAGAAAACAACTCCTTGGTTCCTTGATTTGTAAATTTCAAATTCCACCTTCAAGAGAACCATAAAGTGGTCAAATTCTCATATTTACAAACTAAAGCTTGAAAAGAATGATCCTTGGTCATATAGGTAACCAAGGAAAACGAAATTGAGAGGTGAATTGGAAGAACTTTACCTAAAGCCTTAAGCTTGAACTCCTTGAGATTCCTTTTTGGTGATTTTCGGATTCCACTCTCCCAAGAACCCTAGAGTGTTCAAAATCACTCAAATCACACATCAATGCTCAAAAAGAGAAGCCCTTGGTCACATAGCAACCAAGGAAAATGAAAATGAGAAGAAAATGGAGAGAAATCAAGAATCTTTACCTTGGAAGACAATGGAGACAAGGTTGGATTTTGAGCAAACCTTCTAAATGAAACTTATAGAGAAGATGAAGATGAGTGTACAAATGTGTTTAGTGAAGAGAAAAATAAAAAAACTTGGTCATCCATGGAAGGGTGATTTTCGGATTTGCAGGAGGAGAGGTAGAAAGGTTGGATTTTTGAAGAGATTTCCTAAAAAGAAAGTGTAGAGGAGGTTGAGAGAAGTATAGAAATGGTGTTTATGGAGAGAAAAGTGAAGAGAAACAATGGTGGTGGTGGCTGCCTTTTTTGGATTCAAGAGGAGGAAGAAGAGAAGAGGTGGAGAGAAAATGGAGTTAGAAATGGAAAATGGAGAAACTTTCTACACAATGAAGGTAGAGGAGTTGAAGGCAAGTGTAGAAATGGGATTGGAGAGGAGAAAAGATGAACAAAAATGGAGGAGGAGGGGCTGCCATTTTCGTGCTCATGGTGGAGGTAGAGAGAAGGAGGAGAAAAAGATGAAGAAGGTGAAGTGAAGAGAGAGAAGGTGATAGGTAAAGTGAATTAGGGTTTGGTGGGTTTAGGTTAAGTGTGGATGAGTCACATTTTTGCCCTCCTTGGTATGAATGGGCTGCTGAATAGAGGAGAGAGTGAGGGGAAAAATATGGCTTCTCATGCAAGCCAAGGGTAATTGGGTTATTTGGTGGTCAAAGCTTCTCAAAGAAGCTTTGAAAAAGTACACAAATTTGAATTAAAGTGAGATTGATTTGACATAAAGTGGATTGCATTGGGATAAGGTGATAGGATTTCTAATGCATGCTACTATCCAATGGATAATAGTTACAGTCGATAGAAGTCAGTATTAATTTATCTGACAGATGAAATTTACACAACGTTTTATTATTCCGACTGCTAAATTTCTCAAAAAATGTAAAACCTCGTAAACTATGTCCAGCCTCGGGTTTAGTAAGATCCCCCGTCGACATGTGTTCAAGGTTCTCGGAGAAAATATCTCGTTTCTCTAGCTTCGCTCAGTGCGCACGTAAAACGAAGAATATATTAGAATATTCGACGTTTCTGGAAAAGTCCCAGAAAATTCTCAAAAATTATAAATATTATAAAACGACTATTCGTCTTATCATTTTCCAATTTTGGAAGCATTACAGTCGTTTTCCCGACTCTGCTCAATACGCACGCAAAACGAGGAATATATTAAAATATTCGTCGTTTCCGAAAAATTCTGAAAGAATTCACATATATCACAATTATTAGAAAATAACTATTCGTAATAAAATTTTCCAACTTTGGGAGTGTTACAGTCGTTTTGCCAACTCTGCCCAGTGTGCACGTAAAATGAGAAATAATATTAAAATATTCTGCGTTCTCAGAAAAATCCAAAAAAATTCCAGAAAATCTCAAATATTGTAAAATGATCATCTATCCTAAAATTATTAATTTTTGGGATGTTACATGAATGGGGGATATACTTTCGCAATCACAATATATGGAAGATTTCACAAAGATTTAGAAAGAAAGGATGACAAAAATTAGTTGTTAGGCTACCAGACCAAATTCGAAACGAAATTTGATATAGTCCGAAGAATTTCGAGGTGAGTTTATTAGTAACCCATATAGGGCGATATATGTTTAGTCACGTCTCTCTCCATTCCTTACTACGGATACTTCTACTTTAAATTTTGGTATATCTTAGTCACTTTTCTAATTCTCTTAGATTTCTCCCAACAGATCATTCGAAATAGTAACCATGTCTAGACATACTCCATCCGGTGCCATTTACAATGACAATCACATGTCCTTGAATTACTCCATTAATTCCTTCTTCTTAACCATCATAATGAAGATATTAAGTAGTTTACGGTTCAAAGCGTCAGCCATAACGTTTGCTTTTCCAAGATGATACTAAAGCTAGAGGTTATACTTCTTCAAAACTTCTAGTCACCTTCTCTATCTCATGTTCAGTTCTTTTTCGTCGAATAGACACTTCAAGTGCTTGTGATTGCTAATGGCATTGAATGTTGCTCTATATAGAAAGTGTCTCTGTATTCTCAGAGCAATTATAACTGCGGCTAACTCTAAGCCATGAGTTGGGTAATCCTCATCATGCACCATCGACTATCTCAAGGCGTAAGTCACAACTTTCCAACTTTGCATGAGCACACATCCAACACCTCAATGCGAAGTACCACAAAGTATTTCAAACGGTTCCCCGAAATTAGGTAAAGCTAATACTAGTGAGCATCCGGACATCTCCTCAATCCCTGAAAAACTTTCTTCACCTGTGTTAGTTCGTAGAAGTTTGATTCTCTTCTTGTAAACTACATAAGAGATCCCACTATCTGGGAGAGCTCATTGATGCTCCTTCTACAAAAACCAGCTAACCCGGTAAGTTACGAGGGTATCATGGTCTCCAGTTCTTCCCATTACGAGACTGCTTCAACTTTTGACAGACTCACAGCAATCCCTTCATTTGCATTCTCATGACTCAAAACTGAACCTCCTCAAATAAGAATTTCACACTCTGATACTTTGGCATTCGCTCCTTCTCCTTTAAGGTCTAAAAAATTGGATGGAGGTGTCCAACGTGCCTATCCATACCTTCGAGAATAGATCAGAATGTCATCATTAATGACAACGACGATTCTGTTCTAGGTAGGGATGAAAGATTTGATTCATGCAGTCTATGAATATAACAGGAGCAATTGTCACTCCGAACGGCATTACGAGATACTCATAATGTCCAAAACGCATTCGAATTACCATTTTGGGAACATCCTCAAATTCCCACGAATTTAGAAATGACCAAAACGTACATCTATCTTGGAGAGAACAATGATTCCTTCATTGCTGATCCATTAAATCGTTCATCTTTCTTCGAGGACACTCATCCTTAATTGTAATCTTGTTCAATCAGCGACAGTACTCATCTCACCAAGAAGTTCCATTATTCTCCTTAACTGACAGCACTGCAACTCCTCATGCGGAACTCTTTGACTAGAAGAGTAACATTTATATTCCCCTTGCCTTTGTCCTCCAAGGAAGATATTAGCATGTATCCTCAAGTTCCTTTCCCTCACAAAGCTCCAACCTTGTTGGCCATTACGAATTTAAAAGTCTTGCTTTCGAAAACCACTAAGGTTTTCATCGGGACGATCTAGTCGGATACAACTAGAAAATGATCGACCAATTCCGGAAATCATAAACTCTAATAGGTATAGCTTTAAGTATACAAGTCAGATCAACAAAAGATTCAACTTTTAGTAGAACAAGATGAAGTAAACAAACTTGTTTGTCAACGACAAATCTTGGTAATAGAGATAAAAATAACTGGGTCAATGTCAATGAAAATACAGATGAATCCAAATGATCCATACAGTTACAAATTGTAAAAGGAAGGGTTACCCCCAGAATTATACAGCACGATTACGGGATCATCAATTAAGATACAATTTCCATTGTTTAGATCTTCAAACTTAGAGGTCTCAACACCTCCCAGGGTGTAAATTCTGGCTTCTGCTTGTGGTTCCACAACCCTTGCAGCATTGAATGAAGAACTTGTCTTCGCTTGGTTGCAGTTGCGGGAAACGTGTCTAGCCTTTTCATATTTAAAGCAGATGATCCCCGCAATTATGCAGTCCCTTGTTAGGTGCTCCTTTCCGCACTTGAGACAGAACATTCTCTTCGTGTTACATTTCTTGGTTGAGTGGTTCTTTCCGTATTTCTTACATTTTGCCAAAAATGTTGGGGTCTGATTGGATTTACTGCCACTAGCACTTTCCCTATGAGTCGGATGTGGCTGTCGCTCTCCTGACAATCGAGAGTATGGTTTCCGCTTGAACTGATTGGCCTTTCTATTATTCCTCTTGTGGAGTCTAGGTAGTCCAAGGTTATCCCAAGTCTAACTTTCCTTCAACCGATTTGGAACTTCAACTTCCAATCCTCGTCGTTGTGCAGCCCTCTGATCTTGGTGAGTAATCGCATCAGCTCTCCCTTGCCTTTCTTCTGCAGTTGCAGTGGTACTTCCATAAGCTCATACTGCGCTCACATGAGTACGTCCACCACGAGCCATTGTCCTCGTATATCTACCGCGAGTCATTGACTTTCTCTGAAAACGAACATAACACAATAAACAACATAATTATTTCAAACAACATTATATCCTTTCAGAAACCAAACACACAGAATCACACAACTCAAGCAAAACAAATTCGATTCACGGATCCTAACAGTCTTCAACTCGAACTTCTTTATTTTGCCTCCTATGGCACACTTTTGCAAGTCGTCAACTTCCAAACAGCTTCTCGGACCCAACTAACACCAGTTATTCCTTTCTCCAGAAGATCAGTTTTTTCCAAAACCTCTTGATCTCCTTACAAAAAAAATCCTATTTTTCCTACTATAGTATGCCTAGGTGAAGTCACAGTTTCCTGTACACACAGAACATTACATATTGAGTAGGCCAATCCTCAATACCATGCAACTGTATAATAGTAGCTACTAACATTCAACCTACGGCAAGCCATGCATTCCTTTCCCATCATCTCAATCAAGAGACAAGGAAATGCACAACATACAAAAGTTCTAATATGCCTAAACATAGCAAGTCCATACCCCGGCTCAACAGGATGAACTGCTCTAATACCACCTAGTGTAACGCACCTAAATCTAACAACTGCGGCTCAATCATCATTGCACCACAGTTACTAAATCCAGGTGTGTCATAGTATCAACAAACGAGTAATTTCAGATAAAAAGAAATTTGATTCCACATTTATGTATAAGTAGAAAATACGAGCCTTGGAATGAAACATATTTAGAAATCAGTCATTAAAACACAATCCCTGAAAGAAAAACATATTCCATATATATAATGTATTTGTCCTTAACACAAGGCACTGATAACATAAAATATAATACTTACATATTCAAATAAAATACAACGGGAACAAAACACTAAAGGGGGAGTAGTAACCCTGGGGTAGGTACTACTAGCAGACAAAGTCGCAACCCCATATACATATACGATAGTCGAAGTCCCAGTCGACAAGTTCGACATCAATGTCCCCATGCAACAGCACTCGTATGTAATCGAAGAAATATCTAATCTCCTCGGCAGAGGGGTGGTCCCTCTTCATCTCCTTCACGATCTTTTATCAAACATAAATATAAAATAGAAATACAAAAATACAGGAAAGAGGTGAGATATCCAACATTCAATACCAATGTGGCAGCAAGAAAATGGAACGGCGCAGGACGCCTAAATAACATCACAACGCATACCTTTATCAATAGTAGTAGTAAAAATAAGAATTTAGATAGAAACAACAATAACATCTCAGATAATGAACAATAAGGCAATTCAAATAATCATAACTTCATTTAAAGCAATAGTCCAATCACAATAATAATTAAAATTAACAGTAAAAGCAACAATGTCCAACAGCAGTAAGAATTGTCAATAGTAAACCAGTCAAATAATCATTACAGTAATAAAACAATTATTGATTCATAGTTACAAATGCTCATGCTCAATGAATTATGAGACTAACAGTTCATAATGCAAATGGTACCAAAACTCCTACTCCATAGAGCTAGACATAAACATTTTCAGAGTGAATGATCAAGGAGTAATGCCAGTATATCATTAGCCTATAAAAATAGTGTGCTTCATCTCATAAAATATTTACGCAACAATGGCTTATACATAGCACCTCAACCGTTGATCGCGATATAGGACAGCGTTTCGATCCGGATAGTCGGTGTGTTTGCGTCGGTCTACCCCATGGCATAGAGGAGCTCATAACTGTCCATGTGAGGCACCCGCACCCCAACGCCCCCAGGGTCAACAACATATGACACCTATGCTTCGTCTATTCACACCCGCACATAGGTGTTATTCAAACTCCTAGGCAACTTGGCCTTTCCAACAATGTCTAACGGACGACACATGCATGACGACACAATGTCCAATCATGTATGTTTATCAATGATGCGTTCATCATAAGCATACCACAATGGCATATATTCATATTTCAATATTAACATGTCATAATTTCATCAAGAGCTTGGCCCCACATAGGAACTAGCAATTTCATCAAATAATTCTCAATATCAATACATATATATGTCCTTCATTGCACACATACCAAAATTTTCATGTTATGGATCCAAAAATTCTATTTTCAAAATCATTTCTCCATCATTGGTTTGGATGCATAATTCTGTTGTATTTAAGTGAAATAAAATCCTTGAATCTGGGGTTTAAGATTTATGTTTGAGTTACAAGGGATAAGAAACCATGTTTTCATTATTTTCAGCTCAAAAATCTCATTTTTGGGTCCTGGTAATCGATTACATGGATCTGGTAATCGATTATGCACAGAATGTAATCGATTACGTGATTCCCAGAAACCATGATTTTGTAACTCAGAAGCTCGGTAATCGATTACAGATGGTGTGTAATCGATTACCATGCACGAACTTGCATAAAAACAGAGTCTTTAGGTCATTTTAACTCAAACCAAACTAATCAATATCATTTTTAACATCATATTAGCTCGAACATGCATCCAAAATCACATAAAAGAAATTAATAACTCATACAAATCAAACCAAATACACCATTGTAAAAAGAAGAAAGAAAAACACATAATGAAGAGGGAAATTCACATATGGATCCCTCAATCAACAACAACATATAAGACATCTCCTTACTACCAAGACTGGTTGAAGAGGATTATCTCCCTCTTACCTATTGAAGACAACACAATGATGCTACTCCTTTTTGCTCTTGATTTTCGTTTTCCTCCTTCAAGAAAACACTAATGTGAGTGACTTCCACAATGTCCACTCAAATCATGGAAAGATGAGTTCTTGATCACATAGGTGACCAAGAAAAATGAAAATGGGAAGAAAATGGAAGAAAGGTGAAGGCTTTACCTCAAAAGCTTCAAGCTTTAGCTTCAATGGTGGAAAATGGAAGAAGAAGAAGAAGAAGAACCAAAAGATGACCACCAAAGAGAATGGTCTTGGAATGGTGTAAGAAAGCTAGAAATGTGATTGATTTAGCAAGCCATGGAGATTGTCTCCAAGAGGTGAGTGTACGGTGGAGAAGGAAGAAGAAAAGAGGAAAAGAAGGGTGCTTAAAGAAAATGAGAAGAGAAAGAGTGTTTAGAAAAATAGAAATAGGGTGGTAAAAGTGAGAATGTGAGAGTGAATATTTGGCTCCCAAATGGCTTCTGTCGTGGAGTGAGTGGGGAAGGAAGAGAGAGAAAAAGAAACATGTGTATTATTAGTGAAGTTTCTAGGAAGCTTCCCTCTTTAAGCTGTTGTTAAATTAATCTTTCTTTTGAAAATAAAGCCAATTGATGTGGCACAAAGTAAATTTTGGATAATGTGATAAGGTTTTTAATACATGTTATTATTTAGTAGACAATTGTTACAGTTGACCGAAGTCAGTATTGATTTATCTGACAGATAAAATTTATACAGCAATTATTATTTTATCTGTTAAAATTTTTTGAAAAACGTGAAACCTCATAAGTTGTGTCTGGCCTTGAGTTTAGTAAGATCCCCCGTCGACGTTTCCACAGCTCAAGGTTTTCGGGAAAAATATCTCATTTTCCCGGGTCCGCTCAGTTTGCACGTAAAACGAAAAATAATATTAAAATATTCCGCGCTCTCAGAAAAATACAAAAAAATTCCCAAAAATCACAAATATTATAAAACAACTATTTATCTTAAAATTATTAATTTCTGGGATGTTACACTAATACCTTCCTTATTCGTAATCAACCCCCGAACTTCGAACTTTGAAACGTAGACTATTTTTCAAGTGTCCAATTGCACCATTCCATTTAATGGATAAAGCGATTGGTGGCGACTCTCAATACTCTGAGGTCTTTTCTATTTTTCTTTTTAAATTTTAGTAGTGCCCCTTCGTGACAGTTGCGACATACACCACTTCCCGTTGGCCTTTTTTATTAAGACCACATTTAAAAGCCACGTGGTGTAGGGGACCCCCTGATGAAACTGGCGTTCAGGAGTTCTTTTACCTATTTTTATGTTACCTCTTGTCTTTCCTGCCCAACTTTCCTTTTTTGTTGTGCCACCAACTTGGTGTGCTTCATGATGAAAAAACAGTGGCAAACTAATTCAGGGTCTAGGCCTAGCATGTCCGCTGAAGTTCAAGCGAACAAGTCCTTGTTTTTCCAAAGGATCTCGGTTAACTAGGCTTTCTCTTCCTGGCTGAGTTGTCCCCCAGTCTTAGTGACTTGGCTTGGTTCGGCTCCCCACTGAAGGGGCTGGAGCTCTTTGTCTGGTAGGGCTCATGTATCCCGAATTTTTTCAATCGATCAAGAGGATGTTAATGGAGTCCATGGTGACCAGGACTGGATCGTTGCACGGGATCGTTGTCCGTGGTCTCTTATCGATTTTTCAAGTTTTCGTTATAACACTTCCTTGCCCTGACTTAGTCTCCCTTAACTGTCATTGGTGGTCCAAAAATTTCATGGCCAAATGGGGTGTGGAGATCACTGCCCCAAGGGCGTTGAGTGAAGGGTGACCCAAAATAATATTATAGGCGGAGGAGCAGTCTACCACTAGAAACCTGACCTTGACAGTTTTGAAGAGAGGGTTTTTCCCCAAAGTAAGGTGAGTCTTGATATACCCAACCAGGGTGATCTTGTCGCTAGTGAACCCGATCAGCTAGCCAGAATGCGGAATAAGTTATTCCTTCGATAATCCTAACTTGTTGAACAAGTCTAGGAACATTATATCGGTCGAGCTTCTCTGGTCCATGAACATTCTTCAAACCTCGGCATTTGTGATTATTCCAGTGATGACCATATAGTCATCATGATATAGAACAATGTTTCCATAGTCCTCGTTAGAAAATGAGATTCAGAGGGGCCTTTCTTGATCCTTTTCCTGATTTGGATTATGCGAGAGAGGTAACACTCATCACCACACAAATGGCCTTTTTCCTGGCATTTGCTGAATCTCCACCTCTCATGAATCTCCCAAAAATGGTGTTTACCATTTGGGTTACTTCAGAGTGGCAGCAGTGATCTCCCACTAGGTCTCCAAGTCCTCGTAGCACTGACGATCATTGCTTAGCATCTTTGGAATGCACCCTTTTCAAACCAGAGCGTTGTCTCTTTGGAACTCGCTCGGGACTGGTGGAGGAATTCTCGTGCCAATCCTGCCTGGGTTCTGGTTGAGTTAAGGTTAGTTCATGGGCAACAGGGACGATGCTGAAGGTGCGTTGTGCACTGCAGGAGCTCGATTTTGGTTTGTTGGAGTTTGTCTCCTCATTGTGTTCATTATTGTGGTGATGTTATGGGGAGTATTAGAAGTTGTGTTAGAAGTAGAAATTTATCGTTTCCCATAGACGATGCTAATGTTCAAAGCTGGGTTCTAAGGATTACTTAAGAAGGTATGATGCACTAAGTTCCTCCAAGGTGCATCACTGCAGTAGTGAAGCGATGGGGTGGGTACCTGTAAAAGGCACTCCAATGCTCAAGTCAATAGCTGCATAAAGAGGATAGTGTGTAATGAGAGTGGTGCATACCTTTGTCATCTTGTTTAGCCTTTATATAGAGACGTATGAACGTGTAAAACCCATAGAGGGTTAGAGTAATTTAATACGTATTGTATATTGTCCCCTTGTATAGTGCGAGGAATCGTTATTCTATATGATTTCTCCCTTCTATCTGAGTGGAGTGATGTCTTCTTTTTTTTGTCGGGGGGGACATGTTCAGTGAACTAGTTGCTCCCTGCGCATTGCGCGTTTGAGGACTATCCTGGCGGGTTGGGTTGCTCCAATTTCAAAGGCCCATACTTAGTCCAGAACACCAACCATTCCTATCCCACACCATGGTAAGAATTGTCAAAGGGCGGATGAGAGATATGAATTACCCATTTGTTGTAAATGACTTTAAACAATGAGTGAAAGCAAGTTCCAAGGAAACAAAATCAGTGGAATCCTTCCTAAATCACTTCCAAAAAGCATAGAAGGATAGACATGTGCCCTAGGCACCCTAGATTAAAGTAGCCCAAGTAATTTTGGCACAATGCCTTTTTCCTTCACCACCCTCCTAAGGTGTAGGCTTCGGTTTTTAGTGCTTCTTTCCTTAGCAGCCACCTGGTTATGAGCGAGTGGTAGTTCTTCCATAACAGCCACAAGTTCATTAACCTTACCATTACTCTTTAAGACCAATTTACCTAATTGAATCTAGGTATTGTCAATCTCACTCACCATGGTGTGGAGTTTCTGTTGGTTCTGAGCATTGATAATAGTTATTGTGTCTGTTGCATCAAGCTCTTTCAAAGATGAATTTGGTGGATGTTTCCATTGTAGCTTTTTTAGGACAAGATGCTGATTATTATGGAGAGGTGTTGGTACAAAAAATACAATTTTTCGATTTACAAAAGAAATATAACGACAAATAAAATATCTTAAGATTAATTTAATTGTAAGTTAAAATACGATCACCTAATCGAAAATTTCTTTTGATTAAGATGTTTTAGCTAAGTTTTGTAGGGCAATGGTAACTTGAAGACAAAGGGGGAGTTCTCAAGGGTGTGTTTTGCTTCGACAAATAAAGACAATTGCTTGAAATTATAGCCCAGATCGAAGCAAAAGCGTATGAACACTTAGGCAAATTTACAAGATTTGCAAAAGACTTCTTTCGAGTTTAGAAGACTTAGAAGTAGACTCAAGATAGTTACACTTAAAATTTAAATTCAAATTTAAGTGTTAGAATTTGAATTCAGGAAGTTTATAGCAGTTGAGTTTGTATTATAAAGACAAGACAATCATTACTATTATATTAGAAAATTACTTGTGTCAGGGACATTTGTCCAAATCTTGTTAGAAAGTTAGTTACTTTCTTTGTTTATAAATATTGACTTGCACTAAATCTTTCACTGTTCCTATCACGTCTATCACAAACTTTAAAGGATATTCCCATATACTAGTTAAGTATGTCTTCCACCTTGATCCATTTTTGTACTCTTTATCCTTTAATGCAAATTTAAAGTCATTTCTTTACATTTCTTGCAATTCTCTCATCCTATGATTAAGTGATTCTTTGAATAATTTGATTTCTTTTACTTGCTTTCTTTATTTTTCTGCGAGTTTAACTTTCTGTAACTTTATTTCCTTGCACATTTACTTTTCTGGATCTTTATTGATTTCTTTTAATTACTTTCTTTATTTTGTTGTTACTTTAACTTTCGAGCAATTCATTGCATTTTATCGCTTTTTTTTACTTGCTTTCATTTAAATTATAGTCGAATTTACTTTCATGCAAGTTTAAGTTTCTTGTCTTTTTAGTACTTTCGTTATATGCTTTCTTTATATACTTTAACTTATTTTTTATATTCTTTTCATGCCTTTTTCTATTTTCAGTTTGTTTGCAAACCTTTGATTTCAAGTGTTAGTACATTTTCAATTATTACATTTTTTGATAATTCTTATTCTTTACATTCATACTTTACTACATTTTCTTATTTAATTCAAAATAAGTTTGATATTCTTTTAGTTCACAAGTCACCATGTACTTGAGAATCCTTGAGAGGAAGAGATTCCTTTCCCAAAGTAATAACTAGAATTGAAATTTATCTTTAAGAAAATTTACAGTAAACAAAAGGCTATCTGGGGTTGCAGTCAGATAGGATCAGGGCTTCCATGTTGGGTGTCTCGTACTTCTAAGATTAGTTCAGAGGGATTTTCAATTCCTACCACTTTCCTAGACACTAATAGTGCAGAGTGATGAGAGAAGACTTGATCTACAAATATTTTTTTGGCCAACTATAATTTTCTTATCACATTTTTCTCTCACATCACTTTTTACACTACTCCTCTTATCATTAATCATATAACTTTTTTCTTATCACTTTTTCTCACTTAATGACAATCATTGAAAAATGGTGTGAAAAGAGGTGTTTGGAGAAAAATGATGTAGGAACATCATTTTTCTTTTTTGGCATGTACAACTTATGCTCTGATAAAGTTGGTGGTGGTTCCCTTAAGATTGGGATTCTAAATTCTGCCCAGTCTAGTTTGCTTTCAATCTCAATACAAATTTTCTTTCTGTGAGGGTCCCCTTAATTTCATCTTCGATCATTGCAAAACAATTCTTGTTTGAGAAATAATCATCTTATATCACTTTTCAACATCGCTTTCTACATTTGATTAATGATATATAAATCAGTGGTTAATCACGTGTATTGGTTGATTAATGAGTGAATTCACAGTTTAGGGTTGAAGCTTGGATTTACTCATTAACCAACCAATATACGTGATTAATCACAAATTTGTACATCATTAACTATATGTAAAAAGTGGTGTTGAAAAGTGATATAAAAATATAGGGGTTGTTCTTATTTTCATGACTAACTCAAGTAGTTTTTCATAGTGAAAATTAACCAAACATTTACTTTTTCTTTTTGGAAGCCTAAGTAGATCCCTCGTTTTAGCACATGTCGAATATCAGCTTTGGGGATGAATCCTTGAGCACCCCAGACTGAGTACAAACCTGATTCTATGACCTGGCCCACTTTCTCTCAAAGTCTTTTCCCCCGCTATAGCAGTGCAACACTCTCCTGGAAGTCCTCAGCATTGAATCCAGAATGACACCTGGTGGAAACCAAGAGAATCAACATCCTTTCCTGGCACCCATTGCTTTAGAATTAGCAGTTGAATTTTGTAATTCCACGGTTGGTTGCGGAGGACGCAGTGCATCTTTATTTCATCATCAAAATAGCATTTATGGAGTTTAGGACCAATTCCCTCGCATCTAAACCCGTTAGGATTGCTCCATATCTCGATTAGAACCATAGCCATGCATGGTAGTCTGAAATAGGTTTCAATTAGAGAATAGTTTGCTAATCAAAAACCATTTGGTGGTGGCAGTGTGGGTCTGTGCATCGATGTTGTCGAAGAGCACAATCTTGTCTTCCTTGTCTTTGCCATCGAAGGGACACATGGCTACCATACCTGCAATGGAAAAGCTAGATGTGCATGGCCCTAGAGGGAGTGGTGTGGCACACCCTCAATTGCAACGCTCTCTTACCCTTTGGATGTTTTTTCATTAATAGAACAGAATAGAATAGGCGGGGATAGATTAGAAAGGAAAGGGAAAGAATGGAACATAGTTCCTCCCTCTTTGTTTGGAAGATTCATTAACGGGACGGAACAAAACATATGTTCCCCCATTCCACCTTAATTTTGGGGAGAACAAAAATTGGGCATTTGAGGAGAAGAAGGGAGAAATAATTTCTCATGTGTTCCGTTCTATTCTTATATATTTTAAAACTCTCAAATACAAAAAACTATTTTCGTTCCCTCCATTTCCTTTTCTTTCCCCCCATTACCTGTCATCCAAACATAGTGTTAATGAGAAAGAGGAGCGCTTGCTAGGGTTTCTGAATTTAATCAATAGTATCCATCATGGAAGATTTGTTGCTATTAAATATAAATCTTGTTTGTATCTCATTTCTGAATCTCTAGATGTCGCTTGGTTTCTACTCAAATCAGTGATGCCACTACAATATTACCTGGTTTCTAAATAATGTGATATTTAATTAAAGTTATAATAACAAAAATCAAATGTTTTAGTACTAAGTTAAATGGTTGTAGAATATTAGTTCAGTTGTGAAGTAGGCAAAGTGGCAGTACTTATACGATAAATTGTATCAGCATGATTTGGGGTAAGATATGCTTGACTTTGGAGACATTAGTGATGGTGCAATATGTATTGTACTGCTAAACTCACTTTATTGATAGGACAAATCCTCATAAGGGATTGGTGGCTATGGTGTCTCAATTAAAGACAAATAGATGATACTAACCCTATTTTGCCTGCCGAGACAAAGTTTTACTACCTCAAAGTGTGCCATTACTATATACAACTTTTGCAATGCAATGGCATTGATGTCACTTGGTTTTACCCCTTGTATCTTTGGTCTACACTTTATATCTTTTATGGCCAATTCTAAGGTGCACCATCTAAAGGAGGGTGTATCATACACCACTTGATCTAAGTCATTGATTTAATTATAAAAATAATCAATGGCTTGGATCAGATCTGAAACCCGCTAAGGTTTTTTTTTTTATTTTTTTTATATATTTTTTTGATTTTATATTTTTTTAGTTTTATTTTTTTATGATTTTTTTGGCCACCCACTTTGTTGTCGGCCGCCCCGCCGCCGCCGCTCGATGACCACCAGCAGTCACCACCACTTTTTTTTAAGGTTATACTATTTTTTTTAAAGTTGCACAACTGTATAAATAATACCAGTTAAAATACAATTAGTAAAAATTGTATCAGTCTTTTATTTTTTTAATAAACAACTGTGTATACTAAAAATTTTATAAATTTTAACTGATAATATTTACACATACTATAAGATTTTCAGTATGCACAATTATTTATGAAAAAAATATAAGGACTAATACAGTTTTAACTGGTAGTATCTACATAATTATGCAACTTAAAAAAATTAACAGCACAAACCAATAATGAACAGTGATTTTAGAAGGGGGAACAATGATTCCAAAGATGTGAACAAGGTTTGCAAATGGTGGCGATGGAGATAAGTGGGCCGGCACTGTTAGCGATAGTAAATTGGAGGTTGGCCGGCAGTGGCCAATAACGATGGCCTGAAAAAAAAAACAAAATATAAAAAAAAGGACAACCTATAAAAAAAATGTACTATTACAAGTAAAAATTTAAGTATATAATACACTCAAACTTGATAAGGTGCACAATAACACTCGCCTATCTTTTATACCCCTCATAATTGTATCCGTAAATTAGGCAATTTATCATATGTCCTATGTTCCGCCAGCAGCAGCAAGATAAGATTTTGGAGTTAATCAGGTTAATTGGTTATATGATAATACAATTGTAGGAGTATCTGACTCGTTTTATTAATTTTACGAGATATTTTAGTTTTTATTTTATGTTAAACTTTTGTGGTTTTCATAATATAATTATTTTTTAAGATTTTATCTATATATTTCTTGTTAATTTTTGGTGATTTTTATTACAAAAATACAAATTTAACACATAATTATTATTTAAATTAATAGTAAAGTTACAAGTTAAATTACCTTTAAACAACACTTATAATTTAGTCTTACATACATATAACAATATTTTTCTTACATCATACAGAATTGTTTAACTTTATATAATATAATAATTTAATATCCTGTGTTGAATAGATATATAAAAAGTAAAATTACATTAATTAGCAATAAAAATAATGAATGGGTTAAAAAATTATGAAAAATAATATCAATTTTTTTCATTGACCAATATTTTGAATTATAATATATAAAAAATAGTAAACATAATTAAAATTATGAAAAGAATTTACAAATTCTAAAAAGTATAAACACTTTATATAAATAAAAAAATTGCATGATAAAAAATTTAAAAATATAAAATATTCATGTATTTCAATTAATATATATTTCATACTTAAAATGTGTGAATTTTAGTTAAAAAAGTTGAATTTTAAAATCATCACCTAATAGTTGATTATTTGAAGGGAAAGTAATTTTAAATTTTAAAATAAAATAATAAACTTAAATGTTAAATAAATTTAAAGAAGGAATTAAACAATAGAATAAAATAAAATTATGAAGGCAATATTCCACCAAAAAGAATTATGAAGGCTATTAAAACTTAGAGAGGCTGATGAAATGATAAGATACATGTGGCTGAGTGGTAAAGTGAAAAATGATACAAACTTGTTTGGATTGACTATAAGAAAGAGAGAAGTTGGTTAAGAAAGAGAAAAAGAGAGAAATGAGGGAGCAGAGCAAAAAACACCGTCGTAGGAGAGATAAAATGGAAAAAGAAGCTATAAAAAGAGGAAGAGAGGAAGCACAAGAGAGAAAAAGAGACGCATTGCACAGGAGGAAGGAATAGGTGTGGCACGAAGGGGAACAGAAACAATTTTCGCGGGAATAATTTTAATTAAATTTTACCATGTGATAATTAAGGTAGTCCAATTAGTAAAATATAATGGATAGATATTACTATAATGATTCACATTAAATAGATATAAAGTTACAAACTTCTACACTGTTGTTAACGCTAAAAAAAATTGGTTCGAGTAAAATAGTCAACGCAGAGCACTAAGCTATTAGTCAAGGCAAGCGGATGAAATCAACTAAACTAATTCAATGGGCCAGTAACATAAGCAAAGTAGTTTTGGGCCAGATTTGGGCCAAGTTTGTGTGCTGGATTGAATACTGTTTAGAGGCTTTGAGTTGATAAGAAATCGTTTGAGAGTTGCTGACCAAGTCAAGCATGGTTCCTTGAAGATAGGAACTAATACTTTGAGTGGATTTGGAGACCTTTGGTAGCTGTTTTAAAGCCGTTACTTCAAGATTCTCATGGAGGATGTTAGGAGCACTTGTTTCCTGAATTTGTAGGATAGTAAATCAGTCCATCGACTAATGAATGCGTTGTATTTTGACAAAACTAGCAGCGTTGGTTAGCTGAGGGCATGTTAGTGGGTAAATATGTTATTAGCCATTAAGCACAAATAGAGGGAGCATTAGCAGAACGTGGTAAACAGTGTATAGGGCCACTAACATCTCAATTTTGGTCTATAAATAATGTTGAGAAATTCAATTGTACAAATGACACAATCATCAAACCAACACATAAATATACCAATCTTTCCTTAAAGCTTATTGCCTATTATTGTTTTTTTTTCTTTTGACTCACAGTTTTTACTTTCCGACATCTCTTTCTTTACTTTATTTGCTATTTTCAATTAACTTTAAGTTTTTTCATTCAAACTTGCAACTGTTAGTCAAAGTAGTAGAGGTTGTCTACACTATTTTCCAACTAGAAACTTTCTTTAGTCATCCAAGGAACAAAATCTCTTCCTTAGCAAATTGCTTGGTTTTTTGGGAATCAATGTTGTGTTTGGATGGAGTATTAAATCAAGTAATGTATTTTTTTAAGGGATTTAAAATTCTTCATTTTAAAATATTTTGTTTGGATAATTAAGTGAAGAATTTTAAGAATTCTAAATAATTTTAAGAAAGAATTTTGTTAATCAAAATTAAAGAATTTTAATTTCCACCTACGCAGGTAGAATTTTCAAAATCCCTCGACCGTGTAACCTCTCTACCCGTGTTCTCTCTCTTCTCTCCCATCTCACTGTTCTCGATCTACTCTTCTCTACCCCTCTAAGCTTCAAATCTTCACTCATTCATCGGCCACGTGCTTCGCCGCTCTCCGCCCCTGCTCACGGCGGCTCCATGTGTTTTCTTTACTCCGTCCACAGCCACCGCTGACGGATGGGCTGCGCGCTCGGAACGCAGGCGGATTCCGCTGAAGCTCGGCCCCGTCACCGACCTAACCCTGCTACTGCTGACAGAGGTAATGCCGTTAGGGTTCGCGAGAGGCAGAGGACTCGGCACGCCGGTGATTTTTCTGGAGCGGTTCCAGCTCCGGAGCGTCGGAAACCGCCTCGGCTTGATTTATGGCCGGTGACCCAAACCCAACAGGGTTGGCCGCCGTGGTTGATGGCCGTCGCCGGCGACGCAATCCTAGACTGGACCCCTCGCCACGCCAACACATTCGAGAAGCTCGCTAAGGTGCTTTGAACTTGGAAGCTTTACTCCATTTTCCTAAAAAAAATAAAAAAATTGTATATATATATTTGAATGAGTATTTTTTGGTGTTTTGGTTTTGGTTGATGTTCAAATAGGGCAAGGGACTTATAGCAATGTGTATAAAGCTAGAGACCTTGTAAGTGGGAAGATAGTGGCTTTGAAGAAAGTTAGATTTGATAATTTGGAGGCTGAGAGTGTGAAGTTCATGGCAAGAGAGATTCTTGTGTTGAGGAGGCTTGATCACCCCAATGTTGTGAAACTTGAGGGCTTGGTTACTTCAAGAATATTGAGCAGTCTCTACTTGGTATTTGAGTACTTGGAGCACGACCTTGCTGGCCTTGCAGCTGCCCAAGGTGTCAAGTTCACTCACCCTCAGGTACCTACCACAATTTTCAGCTCAATTTTGCATCCTCCAGTGTTGTGATTTTAGATGTGTTTCAGCTCATGGTTTTTGTTGCCTTACTATGGTTCAAAGTTAGAACTCGAAGCTCTTTTCATTTGTTTCAAATTATTTTTCTGTGTTTGTAGGGGTGTAGGTGTTTGTTTGATATTGCTCCTAGAGCTTTCTAGGCCATGTTGGGTCCCACCCATGCACAGTTCCAAGCATATTTTTTCTGTATTCTTTGTAATTTGGCTTCCTTTTCAATTTAATGCTTATCCTTGTTGCACCTAAGTTGTATGATAGTATGCTTGAATCGTTGTTTTTGGCTGAAATGAGTCCTAGTTTGGATTATAAAATATTTTATTAATGTACAAATTTTCACTTTCTTGCATCTAATGTGAAAGGAATTTTTAAAATATTTCGTTTGGGTTGTGAGGCCACCAATTGGTTTTGACATAAACTCGAAGTTCAGATCAGATGAGTGGTTTCCAGAAGGGTTTATGGAGAAGGTTTTGGAATCGAAGAGAGGGTTGATAGTTCACGATTAGGCACAAGTGGAAATTCTGTCTCATGAGTCTGTGTCTGCGTTTTTTAGTCATTGTGGGTGGAACTCGGTACTAGAATCACTGAGTCATGGAGTGCCGATTCTTGGGTGGCCTATGGCGGCGGAGCAGTTTTACAATTACAAGTTGTTGGAGGAAGAGGTTGGTGTTCGTGTGGAGGTTGCAAGAGGGAACAATTGTGAGGTTAAGCATGAGGATATAATGGCTAAAATTAAGTTAGTGATGAATGAGATGGAGAAAGGGAAGGAGATGAGGAAGAACGCTGGTTTTGTCAGCATTTGCATTCCAAATAATGGTTTTGTCAGTTATTTTATCGTACCAGATGACCAGCAAGAAGAGGTTCTGGTTAATGTTGTTTATTTTTGTCAATTATTTTACATGAAAATCTTACATGGAATATAAGCAGAGAAAACACAGCAGCACACACACCCTTCCTTCACTCTTCTCTCACGGTAAAACAGAAAAAAATACACACACTAAGCACTCTACTCTCTCGGCAGAACAGGGGAGAAACAAAGGGGAGAAAAACATCAAAGGAGCTAGGAGAAATTAAGGAGAGAAAAGGATCACCAAGGAAGTTTAGGTAGGGGTTTCTTTCTTTGTTCTTTATCCTTTTCCTTTCTTCCTTTGCTAGTGGATGATTAGTATGTTGTAGTTGGCTGAGGTTTTATTTGTTTTTCTTAGCCTTTTAAATACTATTTGGACCTTGATTTTATTCCAACCTATTTATCCTTAAATGCTCTACTTGCTGCGTATGAACCTAAAGAGAAAAGATGGTGTATGTTCATGAAAGTTTCATATTAAGTGTTGATGTCGTGTGGTTGTTGTGAAGCAATTTCGGATTTGATTTGATTTGATACTAGGGAGGACGAAATTTTCTTCACTTAATGAATGGGTAGCACGAAATCTATATGGATATGCTTCTGTTTTGAAATTGAGGTCCTTGATGTTATTTACTATAATTGCTGCCTTATTTGTTTCAAGTTTTAATTGGCATCTTCCATACCTTATTTAATTTGATTCTAATTCTATGTGATTCTGTTTAGTAATTAGCTAATTCTTATCAAATGGTTGATCAAAGAAGCAAATGAAGAGGATGAGGTTGTAGTATTAATATTCATTTGGAGGAACCAAGCTTTGCAACAAACAAAAGAAGACAATCTGCATCGTCTACTTCCACGCAATCCCGAAGAAAAAGTGGGGAAAAAGATGAGATAGTTGCTTCAATGAGAGAAGTGGCTAAGTCGTTGAAAGAATTCGTGCAAGCAACTATAAAGAAGACGGAGGAGAAAGATGTTAAAGAAATGATGAATGAGCTGGAGAAAATACTTGATCTTGATAACGCACATTGGCTGAAAGCTATTAATTGGTTGACAGAAAATTCAAGTCAACTAGTGGTTGTGAAAGCTCTTCCATTGGAGAAGAAGAAGGATTACATCTTGGCTTTTATGTCTTAATGCCAAGTTGAAAACATGCTTGAGAGTTGATATTACTTTGTGTTATTTCAATCTTTGTTTCTAGTTATTAGATGTGGAGTTGGAAACATGTGAGAAATTTATTAGTGTGATTTAAATATTTGTTACTAGTTATATATATGGAATTACAGATTTAAAAATACCATTAGTTGAGATATTAAATTACAGATTCAATCTCTATTTTGTTTTTTACATTGTGTTTAATTTATATCACAATTATATTGATTCTGCGAGGCTTAGTTTTGAGGTGTTTTTTCAATATTTGTTACTATATATTTTTTTTGCCTTGTCTAATTTATATTAGATAGTGTTATATTTAAGTTCGTACCATCTTATTTTATTTACATTGTAATTAGATTGTGTGATTTGTTAATTTATAAAACTTAACATAGACTCACCATGAAACAAGTATTGTAAATGGTTGCCAATGAAGTTTATGTTAATGATAATTTATAAAAATGATATATTAATCTTTTCATTTTATGCAGATTTTTTAATTTTTTTAGTTTATTTTATTTTTTTTTTTTTTTTTTTACCATGAATAAAAAAAATATTATATGATGTTTATTTTGTTTTGCAAAATTTTGTATTGAAATCTCAATTTTATAAAATTATCTTAAAAAGAGATTTTTCAAATGAAGGCAATTGAATTGCTTTATCCAAACAAAGAATTTGAAATTCAAGAGAATTTAATTGCTTTATCTAAACAAAATATTTTGCAAATGAAGGGAATTAAATTGATGTAATTAAAATTCTTTGAATTTTAAATACTTTAAAATTTCAAAATACTCCATCCAAACATAGGGCAAAGGTTTGTAGGTTGATTGAACACATTCGGTGAATTAGTCAAATAAAATTTTATTAGCAAACATAATTTTGGCACGCCTGGTGGGACTACGAAAAAAAGTGTAGGAAAATTTTCGCTAGGGCACAACTATAGCTGGTATACTCATTTACGGTCTGGTAAGATTGTAGGTGAAATGGATCAATCGCTGCAATCAACGACTAAGAAGAATGGCAACCAAGAAGGTCTCTAAGACATCTACTCCCTAGCCTACTACTTCTTAGCCTTTTGGGATGCCATCTTCCCAGCCGGTAACCACTATAGTTAATGTACAATCCAGCCTGACGATTAAGGAGATTCACGAGCAAGAACATCCAACAATAATGACTACGTCATTTCTCAGGCAACAGATAGACATAGGATTGAAGGACTTGATGTACCAAATGTCTCGGTAGCTCGCATATATTGTTTAGCCAATGATGCAAAATGAGATTCATATTATTCGAGAACAAGAACAAAAAGCTGGACAACAAGCCAAGGAAAACACAGCGGCATCTTGTAGTAGTCAACCTCCTCTTTAGCAATCAGTTCCAATTTATCAAGGTCAGTTAGATATGCTGGGGGGCAACCATCGATGGACTTGATGATTCAATCACAGATTGTGTAGCCGATTGCTCAGCAGCTAAGCATGACACCACTGACGTAACCAATGGGCCAATCGTTCACTTAGCATGTCCCAGTCTAGCCAGTGGTGCAACCAGTAGCCCAGCTAGGGGCACATCCAATAGGTCAATTGATAGGTCAATAGCAAATGATGATGCAGTCGAATTCTCAGTCGATGTTGTAACTAGCAGGACAACCCTTTGCGCATTCACAAATCCCTACCCAACCAAATGGACAATTGATTGTTCCATCTTCTCTTAACTAGTCTGGTACAACTACTCCTAATTATGGCTATGTCAACTTGTCTAGGGGACCACCAAATGTGTTAGGTAATATTGGATTACTATATGTTCAACCTGGATCTATTGTACCTTTTAGTCCACAGGGAACATAATTTCTAGGCATTACTTTTCTGATGGCTTAGAGCAAGACATTTGGTGAGTATGGAGAGTAGCCATGAAATCCAGTTCCACCTCTGCAGAACACCCAGCCTGCTTATCAATTGACAGTGGAATAACTATATGCTTGTTGCACTGCGCCTGGCTATGGTATTAAGCAGTAATGAAATCCAATTCCACCTCTAATCATAAACTAGCCAAGATACCATCAATTCCAAGAGTTGTTGATCAAGCGACCGACAGCTAGGATGCCTCCTATACCACTAAGGCAACTAGGGTAGACATTAGCACCAATGCATAACTTGAACTAGTTGGCAACCTAGACTTTGATTGATCATAATATGATTGTCGACATTATTTAGAGACATTTTGGTGAGGAACTGAGGCCTCTAGATAGACTCGTGTACAGGAAACCATACCCAAAATGGGTTGACAGGATGATGTTGTTGCCAAGAGGGTTTAAGACACTAAATCTCACAATCTTTTCCATCGAGGACGGCAAATCCACCATGGAACACATAAGCCGATTCACAGGATTGCGGCCCTCACATGTTTCCTTGCCAAAGCTGATCACAAATCTCTTCCCCTCTTCAGATTGCTCAAAAAAAGGAAAGATTTTGAGTGGAATGAAGGGTGTGAGGATGCCTTTACATCTTTGAAGAATCTTTTGTCCTCTCCCCCTATACTGACAAGATTGAAACCTGGTGAGACATTGTATGTGTGTACCTCTCAGTTCACAAAGAGGCTATAAGTTCATTATTGATCAGGAAGCCGGCTGAGGGACAAAAGTCAGTCTAATTTGTAAACAAGGTATTGTAAGGCCCCAAGCTTTACTACCAAAAAATAGATAAGGTTTCCTTTGTATTCATCATCGCGGCCAAAAGACTAAAATAATATTTTCAATGCCATCTCATGGTGGTAAGGACAGACCAATCTATCCATTAGATACTGCACAAGTCGGATCTAGCAGGAAGGATGATCATCTAGTACATTGACCTTTTATGAGTTCGGAATCATGTATGATCCCTAGCTAGCAATTAAGGCTCAGACGCTCTCAGACTTCTTTGCGGAGCTCACATTGGAGGACCCCAGCAACCCTGAGGGAAGTGGTACCAAGGTGATCTTGGAAAATTCTGAAGGAGTAATAATAAAGTACTCGTTGAAGTTTGAGTTCCCTACTTCTAATAATCAGACAGAATACAATGCATGCATTGCTAGACTGGTGATGGCCAAGGATTTGGGAGTGACTGAGATCACACTCTGCAGTGACTCCCAAAATGTGACCTCCCAAATCTGAGGTGATTATTAAGCTAAAGAGTCCCTCCTTCAGAAACCCTTAGCTAAAGTACAAAGGCTCCTAAAAAATTTTCAGGCGGCCAAGATAAAACACATACTCAAGGAGTAGAATTCTTGGGCGGACCTCTTGTCCAAACTAGCTAGCACCAAGAGCTCGGGCAACAACCATTCTATCATCAAAGAAACCCTTTATCAACCTTCCATCATAGACTCAACCATTTTCCAAGTGAAAGGAGAGGAGCGTACTTGGATCACCCTAATAATGGAGTACCTTCAGTCCAGAACTCGGGCCAACGATTCAAAGGAAGCCTCTAAGTTGGCCAGAACCGCAGTCTGGTACACTATCTACAATGGACAATTGTACCATTGTGGGTTCTCTTTGCTACTCCTCAAATGTCTCACACCAAAAAAGGCAGAATATGTTTTGGCCAAGGTCCATGAAGAGAGTTGTGAACACCACTTAGGGGGCAAAGCCTTAGCTTTGAAGGCACTTAAGGTTGGATACTATTGGCCAACAATGGAAGCTAGGCATGGCACCTGCGCGGGGCGGGGGCAGGGAGTACCTCCCCCGTCCCCGCACCCGAACCCTGTCCCCGACCTTGTTCCCCGTCACGGGGGAATTTTTTTCCTTATCCCCTGCTCCCGAATCCTCGGATACCAGCGGGGATTCCCGCTATATTAAAAAAATTAAAAAATTAAAAAAAAAAAAAAAAGAAAAAGATAAAATAAATTATTTTATTATTTTTAATTTTAAATAAATATAAAACTTAATTAATGATGAAATTACTTTTATATATATATATATATATTATAAAGGATATTTTGGTAATTTTTTCGTGGACGGGGACCTCGCGAGGTGGAGAGTATGTTCCCCGTCCCCGAATGTACCACATGGAGATTTTTTCCCTCGTCCCCATCCCCGCAGGTAGAAAAACCTCGCATTCAAGGCCCCATTTAGGGCAGTCCCTCAGAGATCACCGAATTGCGGGGAGAATTGCCATCCCTAATGGAAGCTGACTCCCTCGCGCATGTTCTAGTTTGTAATAAATGTCAGCGACACTTAAACCATTATCAAGCTCCTCTTGAAGAACTATCCATAACATCCGTACCCTGGTCATTCTACAGATGGCGTATGAATATCCTAAGTCTGTTCCTTCAAGCACTTGGACAACTGAAATACTTGGTGGTAGTTGTGGTTTATTTCACTAAATGGATCAAAGTAGAGCCTCTAGTCATGATCATCTCTGCTTGGATCCAAAAATTCACTTGACACCACATCATCATCAGGTTTAGGGTCCCTAAGTCCATTGTAACGGACAACGGAACCCAGTTCAAATATAAAGGCTTTGAAGAACTACTTGTCGAGTTCAAAGTCAAGCACCATTGTAGCTTCGTTGAGAATCCCAAAACTAATGGACAAGCTAAGTTGCCAACTAGATTATTGTTTGAGGAATTAAAAAGAGACTAGACAAAGCTAAGGGAAACTGCGTCGAACAACTAGACAACGTCCTCTGAGCCTACTAGACTATGCCTCACACCACAATAGTGGAAACCCCCTTCAAACTCACTTACGGGTGTGAGGCTATGATCCAAGTGGAAATAGAGGAATCCAGTTAGTGTCACAAACAATTCTCACCTGAAAACAACCCAGACTAATTAAGGAGGACTTAGATCTTCTAGAAGAAAGAAGGCACGTTGCTCATATACGCGATGTCGCTATCAAATAGAAGACGGTGGCTCGATATAACTTGAAAGTTATCCTAAGGAAGTTTGAGCTGGATGATCTAGTACTTTGGAGAGTAGACATTGGTGGTAGGAATGCCTCATAAGGGAAGTTAGCCCCAAATTAGGAAGGCTCCTACTAGATTCTAATTAGCACCGACAAGGGAGCTTACACCCTGGAGACATTAACTAGCAAGCCAATAAAAAACTATTGGAATGCAGACAAACTTAGAAAATACTATAGCTAAGTGCCTTTCAAAGATTAGTCTCTTAGTTTCTTCATGTATGATCTTCACCAATAAATAAGGAAGTTGTTTCTGAATATTTGCTTATACTTTATTCTTAAAGCTTTAAGACCCTCAAGTTGTACACTGTCTTGAGAATATCTATAGAGCTCGTTCCTTATAGGAACTAGGGTCTCTTAGAATCCAGGTTAAAAGGAATGACCCGCATTACCGACTTTGTGATTTCGTTGTGAGTTGTGGGTCCTTACCAAAATCCTTAACACTTGGCCATAACCATTTTGTGGTTGTGCGTAATAATTGGCAACATGGGTTACGACGTCTATTGTTCGCCATTCAGAACCTACCGTAGATGTTTTATGTTAAATTAGTTCTAAACTTGGAAATTCCTAAGTATTGGGCAGTTTTTTGAATTAGACTATTAATATTAAAGACCCTGGTTATGGATCACCGTTTATTTTGCTAAAGTCCTTAAAGGCGTTCTGAATGCTCAAAAGTTTCGGTGTTAGATCTCGGACCAAGTTTTCAAGAAATTGAAATTTTCCTAAGTCCCTAAACAGCTACCAAGTGCTTATTAATAACAGGCGTTGACCCAGTGTGGACTATAGAAAATAGGAAATAAACATACAACAAAAGTCATAAGGAGAAGCCATAAAATTTTGTAAAGCTCGGCAACTGGGAAAATTGTCCCTGCTAAAATAAAATGCCCTGCGCATGGGGCCAAAAAAAGCAGTAAAACAAATGAAAGAAAAAGAAAAAAAAAACTTGGCCTACTGAGTTCCAACATCCTTTTCTATGGCATTTTCCTCTAAGCTTTGCTAGTTTGCACCCACTGCTATACTATTCCCTTCAGCGAGAGCCAGATCTTAGGTTGAAATAGGACCCCAAAAGCAACTTGATTAGCCTTTTGAGACTCCTACGCAGGTACCAGGCAGTTGTTGTGGTTCACCATTTCGAAGTTCATTCTATCCAAGGCCAGGGCAACCTCTGGATTGAAGAACTAGACTTAGGCGACCAATTCTAGAATTGCTTGCCACTGATGTCTGTATAGATCTTCATCAGTTGCGTGCTATCCTCATGTAGTTACGCTACCTGAATCTGGAGATCCGCATTTTCAGCTTGGAGGTCAGTGACTACCTTCCCGACCTCCTCAAAGTAGGCTCTCTCTCTCCTAAGATTGGCCTCGGAGTCCGCTAGTTTCTTCTTCAGCTCGTCAATCTTTGCTTTGGCATCTTCCAGGCCCTTCTCGGCCTCCTCTTTAGCCTTAAGGGCTAACTCAAGCTTCCGAGCTCCCTCCTCCTTGGGTGCCATCACCTTTCCAGCCATTTCCTCTCTAAACTACTCTAAGCTCCTTTAGAGGTAGTAAGTTTCAACGACAATGCGGAGTTCATAGGTCTAGGACCTTGATAAGATCTCCAACATATCCTTCTTGGATATGTGGGCTAGGACCTTATCATCCAAGAGTTGGAAGTCCACTAATGATTCAAGCTCCTGATCTTTCCTATACAAGGTAATCAGACCCTAGACAATAGTAGCCTCCCTGGCCAGCCTCTTTCTGCGATCCTCTGCCCAGCCACCTTCAGTTGTCTTCCTCTTTTGCCTTTGAGGGGACTGAGTAGGAGACCCCCTTGATCTAGAGCCACCTCAGTGAGCGGGTCTTGGATAGAGGGGGCCAGAGCAATGTGTGCAGGAGTGTTTGAGGGTCTAGCACCCCCTTTCCTCACTTTCATAGCTTGGAGAGTGGCGAGAGCTTGATCGCATGCCATGCTTTATGCCAAACAAAGACAAAGTACAAGTTAGAGACATAGCAAGAAGGTTTTTCAAAGAAAACACAAAGCGAAAAGTGAAGTAAGGATGGACTACGACCTACGCCCTACCTAATATGTCTCATGGGTAACATTATCAGAGAAGTTTAGAACTTCTTTACAATAAATGAGTTGGACTTACTCTGCCCACATATTAATAAACCTAACATAGTCGGCATCCTCCACTCCACCCCAATCATCTCAATTAGAGTGTTCCACGCCCGGGTGGTACATCACAGATTGAACACCGGAGTCCCATCGGTCTCTTCGAAGAATGGGTAGACTCCGGGTGCCACCATCAACTTAAAGAACTTGTTCTTGAAGTTGTTGAAGCTTTCCTAGAAGACTTCCAAGACTTTCCATCCACCTCTAGCCTAGAGTGTGAGCCAATTTTTCTTCACTACTTTATCCCCTTGGAGGGACCACTGAGTGACGAGGTAGAAGAATGCCTTCACTGAGTATTGTAGCCCGACTACCTGGAAGAATCCCTCGAAAGCAAGGATGAAGCTCCAACTGTTGGAATGAGTTGGGATGATTCCACATTCAAATGGCGGAGGACTCCAATCTGGAAGTTGGTGAAAAACGGTCGGAGCCCCAGTCAGTAGAAGAGGTCTTCTTACAAAAACATGAAATGTTCGCCCTCTGTTCGGACTAAATGTTGGGCTGCCAACCTTGTTGGTAACTCTTTTGTAAATTGCAAGTGCACGAGTCACTCAAGTAATAAAAAATGATAAGTAAAGATCATTCCCACGAGGACTATGGTTACTTTCTAAAGCTAAATATTAACCTACAACTTAACTAATTCTATTCAAGTAACATAAATTAGGGAAAAAAAGGGTTGATTAATTAAACTACAAAGCATAAAGAAAAGATAAAGGTATGGTTGACAAAATAGGGAATCCTTTTTTACCTCCTACTTCAATTAATAACATGCAATCCTTTTTAGCAACATAAACAATTAGATTAGGTTACCATGAGAAACTAACTTAGTTAAAAGCATATGTCTAGGTTAATTAACCCTATGTCATTTACCTAGTTCACTATGCGTCCATAAGAACCAGAGCAAACAATAAGAACTAAGATTGATTCTCTACTATGACTATAACACCCTCCCTAGGGTATCACATGTCTGACTCCCGACTCAAAATCAAAAAGAAGTTCGCACAAAGTTTGAGTTATAAAAGATGGGTTTTAAAATTTCTTTCTTGCTGAAACATAAACTTAATGAAATCCATAAGTAATACTGAAAAATATATTGAAACAGATTCATATACAACATTGACACCAATTAATATTTAACAATTTAAAGAGAAATATAAAACTAACAGACTTTTTTTTTTAACAGTAGCAAACCCTATGACGGGTCCTACTTAATAGCACGGTACAACACTAACGAGAAAACTTAATATACTTATTTCTTTTTGTATCCCTCTTGATGCATCAGACATCTGTTCCTTGTCAACACTGCACGCTATCGACTCTGGAATAGTCATTCTCTAATGTTGTCTCCGAACTCAGAATATCTACCTCCCGGTATGTCTAAGACAACTCATTCCTTCTACTGTTTAATTTTAACAATACAGACAGCAAGACAACATAACAAAGAGGTGAGATCACCTACGCCAATACTCACATGGTAGCACAGAGATAACACAAACAACATATCATATAGATAGGTCATACCAGAATTGTGATCATGCCATCAACATTAATCAACTATCATCGTCCAATCATTTATCAGTTCAATTGTCATAAACAACAATTACGATAATGCCCTCAACATTATCTAATTATCATCATCATCATCCAAGTATTCAAAACAATTGTCATAGCCAGTATTCCTCAATTAATATATCAAACAGATATAAATGCTCAGATTCATGCATGCGCACATAGACTCTGTTTTTCAAAAACAACTTCATAGAGGTTTTTACAATTTCGAGAAGAATGCTCTAGTTAATTGCCCAGCCTAAGCCCACAGACAATCTCCCAGTCGTTGAAAAGAATCGTGTTCTTGTCAGGTATCGTCAATGCATTGCAACGGACTGCATCGCCAAGTGGCATATGACCCAGCCTTAGCCCACAGACAGATATTCACTGGTCAACTGGCGCCTTGATGCCCCCAAGATCCATCATAGACCTCACTGTCAATTCTCATTCCCTCTTCAACCACAAGGGCCAAAATAGCTTATTAGCTATACTTTATACAATGCACGAATATATCAGTGCAAGTCCAACCACAAGGGCCAAATCTTTTCATTTGTTCAATGTAATCATATGCCTCAACGCATATTTTTCCAATGCATGTATAATGCACCAATGCCAATCACAGACATATCTTTCTAATGCATATAAAATGCACCAAATACCAATCACAGACAAAACTCGTCATTTTCTCATACAGTGTATGGACACTGTTTTAACAGTAATCATCATGTTATTATGTTTTTATAATCATAAAACACTTTTGTCGTGTTTTCACAATCATGTAACATTTCTGTTACGTTTTCACAATTCCAAAACGTTTTAGTTATATTTTCACAATACCGTAACACTTCTGTTACGTTTTCACAATACAGTAATATTTCTATTACATTTTCAAAATACCGCAACTCTTTTGTTGTACTTTTAAACCATGTACTGATTTTTCAATATTTTTCTCAATCGCGTAAAAATATACGTTTCTCAAATCGCATAGTATTTTTTCACTATTTCAAAATCGCGTAACATAAAAATCATTCTTTTAAGTCGCGTAGATCATTTTCCATCATTCTCAAAATATTTAAAATACTTTCCAAATCACATAACGATTTTTCATCATTTTCACAATCACGTAAAAATATTCTATTACTTTTAAATCACATATTGATTTTTCAACAGTAGTTCAAATTACGTAAAATATTTAAACGTAATTCAAAACACGTAGAAATATTTTGGCATATTACCAATCGCGTAGAAATATTCTATTGTATTTCAAATCGTTTTTAAGATGTGTAAAATATTTTTCAACATTTTACAATCACGTAAAATATTCCTCAATATTCCAAACATTATTTTGGACTTAAATAAATCAATATCATTTTCAACACATTTTTCAAATTGCTTAACTTAAAAATCACATTTTTAAGATACGTAAAACATTTTTCATCACCATTTCATTACAGAAAATATTTCTTAACCTTCAAAAATTCCTTTTCAACCTTTCTCAAAATAATATGACTTTGTATTTCATTTTTCACACTTTCTTACTCAAGAGAATCTTTTTCCACATTTCTTTACTCAAGAAATCTTTTTCCAAAATATAATCTACAAAAAAATCACTTTTCCATTGATATAAATCAACGTTTCAAAACTTCACATTTTCTAACATATTTCAAAACTCGAAAATAAGTTATACGTTAGTAAATTTTTATAACACCATTATATTCCCCATTTTTCCCAAATCATTTCCAAAATCAGTCTTCTTCAAAATAAATTGAAATTCAAACGTTTTCAACCTCTCTTTGTTTTTCGTTACGAAAATTTCTATTCTCTCAAGTGATAAAACGCTCTAATTCCCTTTTCAAAATCCTTGTATTAAATCAAGTTATGTTTTCACTTTGAAAATCACTTTGTTCATAAAAATCAAGGCATTACAAGCCGTCAAAAATATGGACATGACTATTAAAACCATCAAATATTTTTTTCCTTCTAAATTGATATGGTTTTACACAAACAAAACCATTAAAAATCCTTTACAAAAACCGTGAACGTGTTCATTGAAAACTGTCAAATCTTTCGAGTGACAAAACACTTCGTTTTATAAAATATCACTTTGTTCCATAAAAATTTAGGCTTAACCAATTTTTCAAAACCGTAGGGTATTTGGCCATTGAAGCCATCAAACATTTTTCCTTCTAACTCAATTATTTATCATTTCTGTGTTCACACAAACAAAACCATTAAAATCTTTGTTTTCAAAACCGCAAGACATATGGTTATAAAACCAAACACATTTGTTCAAATTCATTTTTACTTTCTTTGTAAATCCTTTTTCACTTTCTTTGCAAATCCTTTTTCACTTTCTTTGCAAATCTTTAAAATCAATGTTTGCCCGTTTTGTTTTTCGAAATCAAGTTTAATAAACACTTAGAAGCTTTTTACACAAAATAAATCAATAAAAATCCTTTCAAAACCATGTTCTTGTTCTCTTGAAAAACAAACCCTTTGTTTATTTTCCATATTCTTCAAATCATCCATTTTCATCATTCATGAAAATATTAATTTGTGAACACCTATTTTGAGGTGTCTTGGCCGAAATTCACCATGTTCTTAGGGACCCAAAAATCAATTCTCTTGTTCTTGAAAAATTTCAACATAAACCCTAATTAAGGGCATCAAAAACCGTAGCCTTCTCCCTTGGCCATTGGAGCCAAAAATTGATTTCCTTTCCATCAATACATCATGGCATACACATACATATTTCATCATAAATACTACAAGCATGCCATATACTTATCATACATATTTTAAGCATACTATCAAAGCTATAAAATCATGCAAAGCATACCAAGCATAGACAAATAATTAAAGCACATAAATACCCACAAATAAATTACAAGACCATGGATATGAATCCTCACATGGATTCACCATCTACCAAATATAAAACCATCTCTCACCACCATACTTGGTTGGTGAGGTGGATCTCCCTCTTACCTCTTGAAGATCCTCAAAAAGCTCCTTGCTTTGCACTTTGAACAAGATCTCCACCAACAAAAATTTCTTAAACACAAAACAAACACAAAGAAATTAGTATATTAAGCTTGATTAAGAGGAACCATGGATCAAACATGGTTTAGATCATGAAAAAGAAGAGAAGAAATGAAGTTTCCTTACACTTCACCTCAAAAACTTTAGAACTTGCTCTTGGAAAAACTCCTTGAAAATGAATGATTTAGAGAAAGTCTCCAACATGAAAGTTGCTTAGAATAAGGTAAGGATTCAAGAAATATAGTTGGTTGAAATTAAAGAGTGATGGAGGGTATACTTGGAGTTCTTGGCCGAAACTTAAAGGAGAAGAGTGGAGAGAAAATATTTGATGAAGTCTTGGCTTTTTGGAAGAGACAAAGATGAATTATGATAGCAAATGCATGAAATGATTCTGGCCCCCCTCCTCCTATGCATTGCCGTAGAGTGAAGAGAGAATTGAGTGAATTATTAGAGTGTTAGTCAAAGACACCAAATAATTGGAGAGTTTCCAAGTGATAGTAACAAACTTGGACCATTGGATCTTCTTCTTCCTTTAATCTTAGCCTTTAGATGAAGCTACTAAATGGATGGTCAAGATCTCTCCTTCCATGTTGCCATCCAAGGGTCACAATTGAAGTCTAAGCAATTATATAAGACCAAATTTCAACCATAGATTAAATCAATGGTTAAGATTCAATCTTGAAAGTCCAAACAATTATTTGAAGCATTCTAAGCCATTGATTAATTCAATGGTGAGGATTAAGGTAGACTTTAGGTATAGCTTTAGATAGAAGACTTAATTTAGGCCATTGGATCCTTCCTTCTTTAAATCCTAGCCCTTAGATGTGTCTCCAAAATGAAGGGTTAAGATTACTCCTTCAAACTTTACATCCAATGGTTATAAATGGTCTTTGTCACTTTTTAAGACTAAATCTCCACCATAGATTAAATCCACATCCAATGGTCATAAATGGTCCTAGCCACTTTGTAAATGGTCATAGCCATTATATTAGACTTATCCTACACTGTTGATTAAATCGACGGTTGATATCAAAGTCTTCAATATTAGACTTGTTTCCTATTGGTCTATTATCATTACCACTAATATTGACTTAATAGTATAATATTTATTTTTATCTGCTAAACCCCACAAAAATTATATTTACTGTATTTTGATCGCCCGATAATTAAATACAGTACAAAACACAGTACAAGTAATTTTCTAAAACTATTTTCGGATTCAGGTTTAGTAAGATCTCCTGTCTCCGTCTAAACAGTACAAATTTTTCTATGCGTAGAAAAATTTTCACTTTGCGGGACCCATCTGGGCCCACGTATGGCCACCTGGGCCCACATACATCCCCCTAGGCCCACAAACAGTAAAAAATTTCATAATCATTCACTGGGCCCACCGCGAAAAATGGAGGAAGAAGAAGAACTACACGGCCACAAGGAAACGAAGCTCGAATGATGGAAGAAAGTTTCAGATGTGGAAGCAAGAAATGAACATGGTCGAGGGTGGGACTGGTGAAAAATCACAAATATTAGAAAACACACAAATATCAAATCAGATTACGTAAAATAATTAAAATCTAACGGTAAAAATTAAATTATGTAAAGTTTTCGCCGGCCCGAAAATTTTTATTTTCCTAACACGGAGTAAATCACTCAAAATGATCAAATACGTTGACGAAATAATCAAAATAATTTTACAGTATCTAGAAATTACTAAACAGTAAAATTCTGTTAACTGTCAAAATTACTGGTTAAGAGATACATAATTTTTAGGGTGTTACAATGACTATGCATATCTAAGAGGTACATGTCTATCCCATTAGCGAGTCAATCTATCCCGCTATTGGAATGAAATCAAACATGCATCTACCATACATATGATCTAAAACCCAAAGTCCCATAGGGTGAGAGAAAAGAGAAGGAACAGAAGAAGAAGCCCAATAGGGTGAGTCTTGATGCTTGAATCTTCCTCCAATATGAAGATGACCTCCAATCTTAGCTACTTCAACTCTCTTTTGGCCTAAAAACGAAGTCCTAGTCGTTGGGTTCTCGGAGAGACAAAGGCTAAAAGAGTAAAGTAAAATTCCTAAAAAGCTTTTCTCTAAAATCTGCGTACAAAGTATTTATAGGCCCACAGATTTTGAGCTTCACATCGCAACGTTACACAACATGCGCCGTGACGCGCAAAAATTAAATCACCACCGCCATAGCGTTCAATTTCCTCGTGTCGTCGGTTATCAGGGTGCACAGGCAGAGAGCAACACGCTGCGACATAAACATGCTAGCACCGCGACATGAGCTACTGAAGCTTTTCTTGTGATTCCTCTTCTAATGCAGGGCCTTGGCTTGGCTCGCATCAATTTGGTTCTTCTAGGCCCATCCTACAATTGAGACATAAACCAATCATATACAAATGCAATCAAACTCAATCCAATCAAAGATTAGGAAGAATTTTAATAAGATTGATAAGAAGTAAGACCTTAACATGGATTTTACATGAAAATGGGGATAAAGCCTTCCAACAATGCATAACAACAAGAATAAAGCAATCAATAACGCACAGAAATAGGGCAAAAATAACTATATTCTATGGAGTTATCACACCCCCAAACTTAGATTTTTGCTAGTCCTCAAGCAAAACAAAGTCAGACTACATTAGCAAAGACAATTTCTGCTTTAACACTAATGTATGATGATTGCATTAAACCTCAAAGAATTCGCATGCCTCATAATTTGGTCCACGCATACACAATCCTTATCATACCAACAATCAAAGCTTCAAATCATGAATAACCTATTTCCTACAAACATGCAAGCAAAACCTCTTCAATTCAAATCATACTCAACCAGATAAGTTTATAAGCAAACACATGGATATAAATCAAAAGAATCCACAAGATTGTAATGCAACTTTCTCTCCACTAATGTAAATCACATATAATTGAGGATCAAAAGGGTCTTTAACAGCTTGTAATGTAAGGTCATGATTATGGGGTGAAGAAGAAAGTGGAAAGGGTAACAAACAAACATTCATAACTAGACTTGAGTCACTAATTAATACAACAGGTGCTTGGAAAAGAAAGAACAAGGCTATCAAGAACCATTCAATGCTTTTTGTAATTCTCTTTGTTTCAATCCATTGCTTGTTTGTTTATTTCTTCTTTTTCTTCTTTTTCTCTTTTTTTTTTCTGAACAAACAAAGCAATGCTTTTCATTTTCTACATATGGTTCCTTCAAGCCATTCATGTAATAAACATGCATTAGCACCCTAACATTGGACTTAAGTCAAGAAATAATACAATACGCACTCAACAAACATAAAGGGAAGGAAAAAAATGCAATGCTTTTACATGCATTAGAAAGGCTACATAGGGTTAGGAAAATGAAGGTGATGAAAAACATATAAGGCCAAACAATTAAAAAGCTTCAAAGGGGACATATGGATATCATCGTGTAAGGGTAAGCTTGAAAGGCTCAATCGGTCCAAACAATGACCTAATCATTTCCTCAATCATATACAATCTAGTATTTCACTTCAAGAAAGTTGCAAAATAATTTCAAAGATAAAAGACATCTCCACATGTACTAACTATAAACATTCTCTAGAAAAGTAATCAAATCTAATTCAAAGCTAAACAAGCATACGAATGGAAAACACATCATGCATAAAAAGAATCTAGATTGATTGGCATACTTCAAAGATCGCATAAGGATTCGCAGAAAAATTTGAGGTTAATTTGCATCTCTAATTATCATTAGGCATTCATTACACTAGCTAATGACGTCATGCTATGCATTCAAATAATTTCATAATATCAAACATGCAAAATAAACTACTACGTGCACTGACTACGGGATTTAAAGGATGCAAACTCAAGTTCAGGTTATCTCAAATAATAAATTTCTCGGGAGTCCGAGGTCGATCCACAGGGAATTGATGAAGAAAAAATTAATTGAGGTAAGAAGAGGATTTGTCACAACACTAAAAGTAATAAAAGATGTTCACAAATGAATTTAAGAACTTGCTTGGGTTAGGAGATCCACTTTTAGTAATAAATTAAAGGCAAGATTATTTCTCTTTATAACTCAATTGAAATCCACACACAACGGAGGTTCCAATCGAAAAATATAACATTCAAAGTTCAATTATATATGCAATCATATTATGATTCCTTTAATTATCTACCAACATTTGTAAATGAGTTCAAGCATTCACTGTGTCAATCCTATTGTCTACAATAAATCAAGATCTCCATTATACAAAGAAGGTTTCTAAATTGATTGGAAACAAAATATAACATATAATGTCCATTTGATAATATATCATTTAAGCAAAAGCAATAGAATAATATAACCTTATTTCATTACTAAAAGCTTCACTCTTTCACCTAAGCAAGATGAAGATTTAGTTACTCATAGACAAGAAGAAAGAAAGAGAGAAGAAGAGAAAGATGAACATAGCTTTAATTTAGAGCAAGAGAAAATTACAACAAAGAAAAACAATAAACAAGCATAACCATAACTTCTAAAAACTAAGCCTAACACCTAGAGGACCAAATGATCAGCCCATGGTGCCTTTTATAGAGGATTAGGGATACAAAGTGACAAGGGAGCTGATTAAGAGTAGGTGGATGAGTGGGTGGAGTGGTTGGATTATTGAGATTCTTTGTCTCTGAAATCATTCATTGCTTAACTCATGGATGCCGTCATCAAATGGAAAAGTCATCTTCATGAAAGTTGTAGATCTGGGTCTTAACTTTCAGATGTTCAAATTTCAACTCATTTCACCACCTACAGCCCAATATATGGCCCAATTACTGTAGACTATTCAGGCCTAGTTTCATCACCTCTGTTTTGATTTCCAGACCCAATATCACCTCCAAGCTGTCCGATCTGAGTTTTGTGTTCTTCATAAAAGTTGTAGATATGAGTCTTAACTTTCAAGTATCCAAATTTCAACCCAAATAAGTTCCTACAGCCCGAGTTATGCTCTAATTACTATACACTATTCAGGTTCTAGTCACAAAACTCGTGTTCTGACTTCCAAGCCCAATTAGCTCTACTAGATGTCTGAATGAGACTTTGAGCTTTCATCAAAATTGTAAAGCTTTCTCTCATCTTTCCTACAAGGTAAAATTTATAATTTCTAGACATCTAGAACTCAAGATGTGACTAAAATACAGAAACAGAGTAAGACCCAAATAATGCTGAAAAAATCAATTAAGTCCAATTTGAGTCTAAACTTACAAAACATAACCGGGCTTAATCAATTAAGTACATGAAGAGTGTAAATGACTAAAAATAAGGGTTCATTAATGTATAAAATATGTGATTAGCAAATTCCCCTACATTTAGCTTTTTGCACTCCTAGGCAAAACACATAAGACCAAAGCTAGAAAACAAAGAAAAACGACATAGACTCAAAAGCTAAAAACTCTAAAAGACTCAATGAAGCAAGAAAAGCAACCAGAAATTCAAGGGATCAAAGCATTAATAAGGTAACATTTCTTCATATCTCAAACCAACAAGCAAGGAAACTTCAGTTGAAAAGAATGAATCAAGAATGATAGATCCTTATAGAATTCACTCTCAATCTCTCAAGTGTTTAAAAGGTAAGTATTTCACTCTATTCAACCCATGAGCAATTGTACTATCATAAACTTGCTTATCTTTTACTTCTCTGCTACTCAAACCACATGCATATAAAAATCAAGAGGACTTTATTCAAGGTTGTAATGGGTTCATGGTAAAGGAGAGGGGATAATATAGATATGAGAAGATAAATACCAAAGAGAATAAAAAAGCATTATGGTAATGTTAGAGTGGAGAAAGTGTTTGAGACCATTCATCATAAAGGAGAATCACCAATATTTGACTAATGTTTTGTTTAAGATCAATCCCAAATTAGTGAATTGAATTCATTGTTAAACTTGAATCTTCTCATTTTCTTCCTGTTGTTTCCAAGCATCCACCTTTATTCTAGACTCTGATAATCCTTTGATTGCAACGATGGTCAGTTTTTTTTTATTAGAACACACACCCCCACACTTATTCAAGAACAAAGCCAATGCTCTCTTATTCTCTAAGGTTGGGTAAAACATGTTTTTTTTAAGGCATGTAATGAGCTAAAAACAAGGAAGGTCCAAATAAGCTCAAAGGGGTTACCCAAGGGAAAATATACAAGGATGGCTATTTGGTCAAAGTAGCTATTTCAAAATGCCTCAATCATATTTATGTATGCATATGAAAATGTAGCCTAAAAAAGAATCAAAGCAAGTTTTAGAGTATCAATTCCATGAGTGAAAATCACACAAGAAAGAAGAGAATGGTACAGATATTCAATCCATTCATCAATAGGCTCAAAATCTCACAAGGCATATTTCTATCATTCTCAATCCACCATATCAACATTCATATCCAAGCTTGTGAAATTTAAGAAAGAAGACAATTTATGCTAAGATCCAAGAATCCATTTGCTACTTCTACAAATAAACACTAAATAGTTACTACCCCAACTAAGATGCGTCTCAAGAGTAATAAATTGTTTCCAAAATTTACTCCTTACTTTGTCATCCTTAATTGGTTTTACTACGAATAGGTTTCTGACAGTCATATCACTAAACATACTTTCCAATTTAAATGCGTCTCAAGAGTGAAATTACTCCTTAGTCTGCCATCATTCCTTGGTTTAGTAAGTCCATGACAATCATATCATACTTCCCAAAAAAGAAAAAAAAAATTTTGGTCAACTATCCTTCCCCCCAACTAGATTACAACATTGTCCTCAATGTTAAAATATAGATGAGTAAAGGATAGAAGATATTACCTGTTAGAGAAATCTGACATAAATTTAAACAAAAACAAAGTACGACAAATAAAAACAAAAGTAAAGGAAAGCTATAAACGAAGTGTCAATTATGACGTTCTTTTCATCCTGCTTCCCCCACTGCTTCTTGCAGACTAATCTATCTGAGCTATTGCTGGATCAGGATCAAAGATCAAAAGTAAAGGAATTTTTTTTTTGTTTTTTTTGTGACTTCAAGAAAACCATTAGGGTAAAGAAGTCTAGAAACCCTGAAGGACCCTACTCAAAGGATCGTCTGTCCAAAACCAAAATACAACAAATCATACAAAGATAAAAGAAATATAATAGCAAATAATGACATACCTTTATGTACAGTTTTCATGGCGTATCTTTATACTGCACGTCATGAGTGCAGTAGTGGCATATCTTTATACTGCATGTCACCAGTGCAGTAGACACTCACGTCCGTTTATTCGAAGAAAAGAAAAAGAAGAAACCATTGTGGGTTTCTATCCTGAGTCTGGAACCTAGAGAGCTCACACTTGGGCTCATAACATCAACAAAGATGCTAAAATCTGAAACCCGTAATATCCAAGATCCAGAACGTCTCATCCCAGGGCGCTGAGAGCTCCTTCTAATAAAAGAGAGGATTAAGCTCAGATGCCTCATACGCTTTGGCAGCCACGGGTTACTTCTCACTAATAACCAGAGTGGGACGCTTCTGCCTATCCATCAACTCCACAGTGCCTAGATGGTAAACATTGTGTTATGGAGTGCAGCTCTCTACAGAGCATGGTACATGAACTTTTTTTAAGGACCAGCGTGCAAAGGTCCACTCGAGTCAATGACGAGTCAGCCAAAGGCTAGTTTCCACAACTAATTAAAGCCGTGGTACTCCTTCCGGATCGCCCTTATTCAAATATAGTTTTTTTTTTAGAAAACATGAAGAAGAAGATAATATGTACAGATTGTTGTGGATATGACTCACATCTACCTCTGGTTTAACGTCCAGTAACGACTTAAATGCCTTCTATGAGTCGAGGATAAGCTTCCCATCCAATTTTTTTATAAATTGGTAAACAGGGTCTTTTAGAGTCAGATTTCCAAGACTGTAGCGTTTTTCTTCATCTTTGAAGAGATTCCACAAATTAAGAAGTTCACGATGCACCAATCCACAAGAATGCGTCTCAAGAGTCAATAAGACATCATCTAATGACTCCTTACTCAGTCCATTCTTAATGAAAAAAATTTTATCTTCTCTGTTTGCGGAAACTATCCCCAAAGAATGACATCGCTTGTTACAATTCTATCGTCCACATTTGTGATAGACTTGTAACCTTTTTGCTCTTCTCCTTTTAGAATATGAACTTCTTCCAAGACTTGGCATGTATGAGTCAAATGAAATTGAAGACTCACCTGCTAGTCGAACCTTTGCTTCAATTATCCATCGTACATCTTCTGGCATGTCCTTGTGCATTAACAGTCTCAATCTTTCACATCTAACTTTGTAGATTTTTGTCAGAGTATTTTGAGGGAGAGAATGAAAATGTTTTCTCAGGTTTGAATGAATGACATCCATTTTAAAGGAGAAGAAGGATTCAATTATTTTGGAAAACTGTAAAACAAACCAACTTGAGAGTCACGGAGTACCGTTATCCGCCACTTAACCGGCAACACAAAGAATTGCAAAAACAAGGCAACAAAATTAGAATAAATTCTATTCATAACAAGGATCAGAAAGAGAGATGAATTCAACCTCATCAACTTGGTTTTCCAGAAATGGTTTGAGCCTTTGTCCATTGACTTTAAAGACATTACCATTCCTAGGATTCTCAATATCTACGGCCCCATGAGGATATACATGTTTGACAACAAAAGGAGCACTCCACCTAGATCTCAATTTTTCAGGGAATAGGTGCAGGCGAGAATTATAAAGCAGAAAGATTTTCTCAAAATTGTCTTGTCATGAAAAGTTTTTGTTCTAACTTTATAAATCTTTGAGTTTTCATATGCATCATTTCTCAATTCCTCAAGTTCATTTAATTGCAATTTGCGTATCTTGCAAGCATCATCAAGATTTAGATTGAAAGCTTTAATGGCCCAAAATGCTTTATGTTTCAATTCTACAGGCAAGTGACAAGGTTTTCCATAGACTAACTGATAGGGTGACATGCCTAAAGATGTTTTGAAAGCAGTACGGTAAGCCCAAAGTGTATTGTTTAGTCTTAAAGACCAATCTTTACGATTTGGGTTAACCGTTTTTTCCAAAATTTATTTAATCTCCCTATTTGCCAATTCAACTTGTCCACTTATCTGAGGGTGATAAGGGTTGACAATTTTGTGTGTAATACCATATTTTTTCATTAAAAATTCAAATAGTTTATTGTAAAAATGTGTTCCCCAATCACTGATGATAGCTCGAGGGATTCCAAATCGACACAAGATATTTTCTTTTAAAAATTTGAGAACAATTTTATGATCATTGTGTCAGCATGGAATCGCCTCAATCCATTTTGAGACATAATCAACTGTAATCAAAATATACACATATCCGAATGAGGATGGAAATGGACCTATGAAATCAATTCCCCAATAATTAAAAATTTCAATGACAAGGATGGGGTTCAAAGGTATCATGTTTCTTTTTGAAATTGAGCCCATCTTTTGACAATTTTCACAACTTTTGCAAAAAGTATAGCAGTCCTTAAATAAAGTCTGCAAATAAAATCCGCACTGCAAGATTTTCGCAGCTGTTTTCTTTGAAGAAAAGTGACCTCCACATGCTTCTGAGTGACAAAACTTAATGACACTACCTACCTCACTGTCGGGCACACATCTCCGAAAGATTTGTTAGGACAATATTTGAACAAGTATGGATCATCCTAATAAAAAAAATTTACCTCTGTAAAAAATTTCTTTCTATCTTGGTACGACGATTAAGGTGGTATCTTTCCTATTACAAGAAAGTTGACTATGTTAGCAAACCAAGGCATGGAATTAATAGAAAATAAAAATTCATCGGGAAAAGAATCATTGATAGGTGTGCTATCAAAAGGTGAGCCTGTTGTAAGTCTGGACAAATGATCAGCGACAATATTTTCAGCTCCTTTCTTATCTTTTATTGTGATGTTGAATTCTTGAAGCAACAAGATCTACCGTACCAATCTTGGTTTGGCATCCTGCTTAGACATCAAATATCTAGCAGCAGCATGATCGGTAAAAATCACAATAGAAGAACCAATTAAGTAAGATCGAAATTTGTCCAGTGCAAAAATTACAGCAAGTAGTTCTTTTTCAGTAGTGGTGTAATTCATTTGTGCACTATTTAAAGTTCTACTTGCGTAACAAATCACATGAGGCTTACCTTCCTTTCTTTGGCCTAAAACAGTGCCCACAGCAAAATCACTAGCATCACACATTAACTCAAAAGGCAAAGACCAGTTAGGAGATTGCATGATAGGAGCAGATGTCAGAAGACCAATTAATTTTTCAAAAGATTTTTGACATTCTTGAGTCCAATCAAATGGTGCATCTTTCAACAGAAGATTACATAATGGTCTAGATATGGCACTAAATTCCTTAATGAATCTTCTGTAAAATCCTGCATGTCCTAAAAAGGAACGAACTTCTCTGACTGTTTTTGGGGAAGACAAATAGGCAATTAATTCAACTTTGGCCTTATCAACTTCAATTCCTTTAGAAAATGTCACATGACCTAACATTATTCTTGAGGTAACCATGTAATGACATTTTTCCCAGTTTAGCACAAATCCTTTTTCTTCGCATCTTTTAAGAACTTTTTGCAAATTATCAAGACAATTTTCAAAAGAATTTTCAAAAACTATCAGATCATCCATGAAAACCTCTAAATAATGCTCAATCATATCACTAAAAATGCTTAACATGCATGTTTGGAATGTTGCCGGAGCATTACAAAGGCCAAAAGGCATTCTTCTATATGCAAAAGTACCAAATGGACATGTAAAAGTGGTCTTTTCTTGATCTTCCAATGCAATTGGTATTTGATTATAACCCGAATAACCATCAAGAAAACAGTAGTATGGATGTCCTGCTACCTCTTCCAGAATTTGATCAAGAAATGGCAAGGGGAAATGATCTTTCTTAGTAGCAGCATTTAATTTTCTAAAATCAATACACATACACTAACTAGATCAGACTCGCGTAAGTATTAATTCACCCTTATCATTTTCAACCACTGTTATTCCAGATTTCTTAGGCACAACTTATGTAGGGCTTACCCATTGGCTATTAGAGACAGGATAGATAATTCCAACATCAAGCAATTTAAGGACTTCAGCTCTAACTACCTCTTTCATGTGTGGATTTAATCTTCTTTGAGGTTGTTGAGAAGTTTTAGCATTATCCTCTAAATGTATTCTATATGTACAAATTAATGGATTAATATCTTTTATGTCCTTTAATGTCCATCCAATTATACTTTTATGCCTTTTAAGTACTTCTGTTAACATACCTTCTTATTCTTCAGTAAGAGATGAGGAAATTACCATTGGAAAGCTTTGCTTTTCTCCCAAAAAAGTATACTTCAACCCAGCAGGTAATGGCTTTAGTTCTGGTGTGGGTACTTCTTCATAAGCCTTTTCATTCATGGGTTTTAGCTCTTCAAATCTTGGTTTCCATCCCTTGTACTTCATTACCTATGTACAATCAAGTAAAGAACATATTTCAGAGATATCATCTTCTAATTGCACGTCTGACTCAAATGAATTGACTAAACAAATTTGTAATAGGTCAAAAGAACTCCTTGTTTGAAGATGATCATCTATAATGGCTTCAATTCCTTCAACTTCCTCCTTTTCATCAAGGACTTCCTGTGGTTGCTTGCACATGTTAAAAACATTGAGCTCCAGTGTCATATTTTCAAATGTTAGTTTTACCACTCCATTTTTTCAATTTACCAAAGCATTAGATGTTGCTAAAAATTGACGGCCTAAAATAACAGGAATTGACGTGCAACTATCAACCATAAGTTCAGTATCCAAAACAATAAAATCCACAGGATATATGAATTTATCAACTTGTACTAATACATCGTCTACTATTCCTCTTGGAATTTTAATTAATCTATCGGCAAGTAGAAGAGTTACAGAAGTTAGTTTTAACTCACCTAAGTTGAGTTGCTGATAAACTGAATATGGAAGCAAATTGACACTAGCACCAAGATCAAGTAAAGCTTTTTCAATTTTATGTTCTCCAATAATACATGAAACTGTAGGACAACCAAGGTCTTTATATTTCAATGCATTATTATTCTGAAGAATGGAGCTTACCTGTTGAGCCAAAAATAATTTCTTTTTCACATTTAGTTTTCTTTTAATAGTGCACAAGTCCTTCAAATATTTGGCATAACAAGAAATCTGTTTGATAGCATCTAACAGAGGAATATTGATCTTCACTTGTTTAAAATTTCAAAAATTTCAGTGTGGTGGTCCAATTTCCTTGGATTATTCAATGCTTGAGGAAATGGGGGTGAAGGCGAGAGTTTGGTCTCCTTTTGGTTAACTTCTTCATTTTCTTGGGGAATTGGTTCATCTTCTTTCTCACAAGGTTCAGGAATTTGTTTTTCAACAACATTTCCACTCCTAAGAGTTATCACTGACTTGACTTAATCTATTTGTTGGTTTTCTGAACTCCCCTCATTTAGACTGTACTGACCCTTGGGATTTGGTTGAGGTTGAGAAGGAAATTTTCCTTTCTCGTGAATGGTGAGTGCAGAAGAAAGTTTAGCAAGAGTTTTTTTTATGTCAGTCATGGTTTGATTGTTCTATTTATTAATGGTCTATTACTTTTCTATGAATGCATGCAGTGTTTATTCAAGATTTTTCCTATATAGTGGGAGATAAGGTGCACATCCTTGAGAATTTTGAGAGTCCTGTTGTGCCTGAGGAGGTGGTGGTTGCACGAATTGTGACTGATTATTATTCATCCAACTGAAATTCGGGTGATTTCTCCATCCTGGATTGTATGTATCTGAAAAAGAAGAAGTAAATGGCTTTTTAAAATTATTCGTAGCATTTACTTGCTCATGTACAACTTCTTTAAAAATAGGAATCTTAGGACATTCATGTGTTGAGTATCCTAAGTCATCACAAATGCCACAAATTTCTTCATTTTGCACAGATTTGATTTCTTTTGTTTTTCTTAATTCCATGGCTTCAACCTTTCTAGCCAAACTGGAAAACCTAGCATTTAGATCTTCCTCTTGACTAAGGTGATATTTTCCTTTATTAGCACTTGCAAGGTTAGATCTAATTTAATTTTCAAAATGGTTAGTACTATGCTAAGATTGAGAATTTTCAGCTAGCTGGTTTAAATAGTCTAAAGCTTCATTAGGTTCTTTATCAAGAAACTCACCATTGCATATTGTTTCCACAAATTATTTGGTTTCAGTTGTTAAACCTTTATAAAAGAAGCTTATAGTGCGCTATTTTTCAAAACCATGATGTGGACAAGAATTTAACAAATCTTTAAGCCGTTCTCAACATTGAAGATATGCTTCATTTGAATTTTGGAAAAAAATTTGGATTTGTCTTTTCATAGCATTGGTTTTATGTGTTGGAAAAAATTTATTCAAGAACTCACCTTGCATGTCTTGCCATGTGCCAATTGATCTTGGTTTTAAAGTGTTAAGCCAAGATTTTGCTTTATCTTTTAAAGAAAAAGGAAACAATTTAAGCTTAACAATCTCTTCAGTGCAATTTTGGTCATTGAAAGCAATACATACTTCCTCAAATTCTTTCAGATGTAAATATGGGCTTTCAGACTCTAAACCATAAAAATTAGGAAGTAAAGAAATCATACCTGGCTTGAATATAAAATTATTGGCATTGAGTGGAAAGATAAAACATGATGGACTAGAATTTTGAGGTGGTTGCAAATATTCATGCATGGTTTGCAACGATTGATTTTCATGTTCATCATGTGCACTTTCATTTTCAGCTATTATGTTAATTGTGTGTGATTGTGATTCAAACAAATCAATATATAAAGTACCAGGATTAATTTTAACTAAACAACCAGAATTTAAATCACGATACTAATTAAGTATAAATAAATGACTTAAAATAGAAAAAATAATGTACAAGTCTATAGTTTACACCAGCCATTACATATTAACAAGGATGTGATATAAACCAACCACCCAATAAATATTAACAAGTAAAAATTAGATAACTGATAAAGTAAAAAGTTAGATAATTAGAGAGTTAATAATTAGTAAGTTAGAAAGTGCAGAAAGTAAAATACAAAAAATAAAGTGCAAAAAGTAAATTACAAAAAATAAATTTAAATATGAAAACCGGAGAAAGGCAAAGCCCTACCAGAGCCAGTGAAAGAGAAGAGAAGAAGAAAGATTATTTCGTTATGTTAGAAAGCAATATAAATAATAGAAATTAAAAAGTTGGATAGCAGAAAATAAAAGTTAGTAAGCAAAAATAAATGACATAAATTAAAAGTTAGTAAACATAAGTAAATGACATAAATATAAATGTTAGAAAGTTAGTATGTTATTGTTAGCAAGTTAGTAGGTTAGTAAGTTAGATAGTTAGAAAGTTAGTAAAGAAACCGAAGGATCGGCAAGCCGATCTTTTACTTCGGTGAGGGAGAAGAGAGAATAGATTTTATTAAAGAAAAAGAACTTCAATAAATTAAAACTTTAAATCAAGTCCCCCGCAATGGCGCCAAAAACTTGATTGCGGGATTTAAAGGATGCAAACCTAAGTGCAAGTTTCTCAAGTAATAAATTTCTCGGGAATCCGAGGTCGATCCACAGGGAATTGATAAAGTAAAATTTAATTGAGGTAAGCAGAGGATTTGTCACAACACTAAAAGTAATAAAAGATGTTCACAAATGAATTTAAGAACTTGTTTGGGTTAGGAGATCCACTTTTGGTAATAAATTAAAGGCAAGATTATTTCTCTTTATAACTCAATTGAAATCCACATACAATAGAGGTTCCAATGGAAAATATAACATTCAAAGTTCAATTATATGTGCAATCATATTATGATTCTTTTAATTATCTACTAACATTTGTAAATGAGTTCAAGCATTCACTATGCCAATCCTATTGTCTACAATAAATCAAGATCTCTATTATACAAAGAAGGTTTCTAAATTGATTGGAAATAAAATATAACACATATAATGTCCATTTGATAATATATCATTTAAGTACAAGAAATAGAATAATCTAACCTTATTTCATTACCAAGAGCTTCACTCTTTCACCCAAGCAAGATGAAGATTTAGTTACTTATAGACAAGAAGAAAGAAATAGAGAAGAAGAGAAAGATGAACATAGCTTCAATTTAGAGTAAGAGAAAATTACAACAAATGAAAATAATAAACAAACAACACCATAACTTCTAAAAACTAAGCCTAACACGAAGAACACCAAATGATCAACCCATGGTGCCTTTTATAGAGGATTAGGGATACAAAATGACAAGGGGGTGATTAAGAGTAGGTTGATGAGTTGGTGGAGTGGTTGGATGAGTGGTTGAGTGGTTAGATTATTGAGATTCTTTGTCTCCGAAATCATTCATTGCTTAACTCATAGATGCCGTCATCAAATGGATAAGTCATCTTCATGAAAGTTGTAGATCTAGGTCTTAACTTTTAGATATCCAAATTTCAGCTCATTTCACCACCTACAGCCCGATATATGGCCTAATTACTCCAAACTATTCAGGCCCAATTTCAGCACCTCTGTTTTGACTTCCAGACCCAATATCACCTCCAAGCTGTCCGATCTGAGTTTTGTATTCTTCATGAAAGTTATAGATATGGGTCTTAACTTTCAAATATCCAAATTTCAACCCAAATAAATTCCTACAGCCCGAGTTATGCTTTGATTACTGTACACTGTTCAGGTTCCAGTCACAAAACTAGTGTTTTGAATTCCAAGCCCAATTAGCTCTACTAGATGTCTGAATGAGACTTTGAGCTCTACATCAAAGTTGTAGAGCTTTCTCTCAGATTTCCTACAAGGTAAAATTCATAATTTCTAGACATCTAGAACTCAAGATATGACTAAAATACAGACATAATGTAAAACCTAAATAATGCTGAAAAAAATCAATTAAGTCCAATTTGAGTTCAAACTTACAAAACATAACCAGGCTTAATCAATTAAGTACATGGAGAGTGTAAATGACTAAAAATGAGGGTTTATTAATGTATAAAATATGTGATTATCATGCACCAAATCACATAATAAACAAAAAATTTAACCAAAAATATCAATAACTATACTAACATCAACAAAATAACCAATCAATATCAATCAAAATAACTAGACACCCCCCCAAATCTGAGGGAAATAGTATCCTCACTGTACAACATACATGATAAGAACAAATAACAACAAAATAAACTAGGATGCCTTAAATGCATCAGTCTACTCATCATCATCATCTGAAAAGGGCTTAGTATCACCATCGTTATCATTATGATGAGCCGCTGGATCCTGGTGTTGATGTGAAGGGCCAACACCATCATAGGGAGGGTAGTGTGGGATGGGGAAGTCATGAGTTGACATGTGAAAGCACTCCGCCAGCCACCTAATAGTGTTAACGGTGTAAGTTTGCATGGCGACCACCTGGAGAATCTCGACGCACACATCATCCACATCTTGGGGAAGTTGGGCTGCACGGGCTGCTCTCTACACCTGCGTCGGGGCTCTGTGGGGTACTACTGCGGCCAGGGGAGCTGCACTAACCCTCTCAATAAAGTACTCACTGAGAGGCTATCTGATGTCAATAAGCTCCTCGTATGGGTCCGTGGGCACACCCCGTCTCTGGCATAGTGCATGGATGAGGGAGGGGAAGAAAAGGTTACGATGCTCGCTGGCTAACCTCCGTAGCTGCCTCTAGAGAATCTCTGCTACATCAATCAAACGTTGCTCTAGTATGGCATAGATCAAAATGGCCCTATCGCGCGTGACCTCTGACAAGTTATTAGAGGGCAAAATCCTAGTGCAGATGAAGTGGTACTAGGCCTTGGCCTCTGGGGCCAAGCAAGCATGGGAGAAATATCATGGTTGGCCCTGCTGTGACATGGTCCAGGGGATCGACTGTGACTGAGGGGTGCATATACGAGCCGTGACCAATCGTAGGTTGATCCCCTCCTCTGGCTCCCATCAGATGAACTATGAATACTCACATATCTCAGGAGGAGGGGGCAAGGTCAGTGTTGCTCTGATAAACTCGGTAGAAAAAGAAACGCGACGCCTCTACACGCCGATAGTGGTGGACTCAGGATGAGTGAATGCAAGGTTCGCATAAAACTCGCAAACCAAACGTAGTGGGGCCCTGTCTGGGTGTTTGGCGAACTCCCCCTACTGGTGCTAACGAATGGTGGCCTCAATGTCCTCTTGTATGGACTCCTTGAAGCTGAAGCCCTCTCAACAATAACTCCATTTGAGACCAGAATCTCAAAGTTGTCCTGCGCAGCAGCCAAAATGAACCTAGTATGGTCAAACTCTCGAGGGGTGGATGGCTCCCTGTGTTTCCCACTGCTCCCACCTCTGACTCGTTTAGGACCCATTTTGAAAGTATATAGACTTGAAAAAGAAATGAAAAGGTCAAAATTAAGCAATGAAATTAATAAGAAAATTAAAACACTTAATTTCTGAAAAAATAGGGGCAAACGCCACATCATTGATGCCAACGCCGCGTCATTCAAAGAAATTCAAGCGAACGTTATGACGTTCACAAGCCACGCTGTGGCATGCACGAACAATTACAAGTAACCGCAGCCCACAACAGCACCCAACCCCAAATGCAACTTAATACCAACAAAAAGCAAACATATACTAAACAAAACACTTGTTAACTTTGATAAAAACTAGAGAAATAGAACTTAAAACTAAAAAATCACTAAAATATAAACAAAAAATATGAAAATAAAAAGAGAAAAGGGAGAAAATTGAATACCTAGAGATGGCAATGGGTGAATGGAATGCACAAGGATGCAAGAAAACATAAATGAGAGATTGTAGGAGAAAGAGTGAGGGGAAATTTGGAGAGAAAATGCAAAGAGAAGGAAAAGAAGGGTTTGCGTTACGGCAAAAACCCTATTTCCTTTTTAAGCAAATTACGCCCAGAACGTCGCGGCGTGCACTAACCAGTGCCACGGTGCACGTCTGTGAAAAGCACATTTCACATTTATTTATTTTTCATTATTATTTTATTATTATTATTTTTTATTTGTTTTTATTATGTAGACTGCCCGCCGCAGTGTTCACAAGCCACACCATAATGTTGTGCTCTTTGCCTCCAAACCTTAATAGGGCAGAGGCAAGCACGCTGCGGCACAATAAAGCGACCGTCGCAGCGTGAGGAGTCTGATTACAAAATTCTACAGCAAACTCCACACAACATCCACATTTGCCTTAATGAGGCCTCTACCACCTATAAAAATTGTCTAGCAGGTATAACACATGAATGCGTCAACAAAATAACATGAAATTTCCAATTCCAATACACTACATACTAGACTCAAAATGGAAGAATTAAACACATATAGGTGGATCCATCTCAAAAAGGTGCCTTTTTATAGTCCAGACAGGACTTTTTCAGCTTCTTCAACTTGGGGCAGCCTGTTTGAGGGAGGTCTCCTCCCTATCAATCTTCTCTAGTGGTCTTCCCTAATAAGCATATTGTACATGGTTGGGCAAGGGCTTCAAGTCAAGCTTTGAAAGCTTATCAATGGAAAGGCATTGATGCCTCTTTAGATGCTAACCCCAAAGGCTCAAACTTTGATAACCTGCAAAACTCAGGAGAAAAATCAAGTGGCCAAATATGTTTCCTACTATCATCCTTATCAAAATGCTCAGCATCATATGACAAATTTAAAGATAAGGAATTTTCAATAACACTAGCCTAAAATGCATGGTTGGCAATTGACTAACCTCTTCAATGTAGGAGCATACCTCATAATCATTAGGCATGTTAATTACTTTAAAAATCTTAAATATTACCTCTTGATCATGCAGTCTCATAGTTAATTCACCTTTTTGCACGTCAATGAGAGTTCTCCCCATGGCAAGGAATAGTCGACCCAAGATCAATGGAATATTCTTGTTTTCCTCCATATCAAGGATAATGAAATTTGTGGGGAAGATAAACTTGTCGACCTTGATCAGCACATCCTCCACAACTCCTCTCGGGTAAGCATATAAGTGATCAGCTAGCTAGAGGGTAACCAAAGTTGGCTTGCACTCCTCCAAGCCTAGTCTTTGGAAGATAGATAGGGGCATAAGGTTGATGCTTGCCCCCAAATCACATAAAGCTTGCCCAAAGAATTTTTCTCCAATAATGCAAGGAATTGTGAAGCTTCCTAGATCTTGTAATTTAGAAGGAAACTTGTTCTATAGGATGACACTACACTCCTCAAACAGTGCCACAGTCTCATAATCACCAAGATTTCTCTTCTTGGTCAAAATTTCCTTCATAAACTTCACATAAGCGGGCATCTGCTCCAATGTCTCTGCAAATGGTATATTGATGTGAAGCTTCTTGACAATTTCCAAAAATTTGCTAAATTGAGCATCCAACTTTTACTTAGCTTGTCGGTTAGGAGAATGTAGAGGGTGCACATCTTCCTTTTTTCTAGCTTTCACCCTCTTTCTTAGCAATTTGTTCATTTCCTTCATCTTCCTTACTCACTACAACCTCTTCATCCCTCTTCTTCTCAACTTCTTCTTAAATTAGCTTTGTCCTGGGGTCTCCTTCATTGTCTTTGTTATTCCTCAGTGACATGGCATGACAAATCTCCTTACCCTTGGGATTATTAGTATCATCACTTGAATAAGTCCCCGAGGGCCTATTGTTTATTGCATTGGCGAGCTGCCCCACTTTTTGTCTCCAAAGCCCTGATTGAAGATGTTTGGCTCTGAAGAAGAGAATCGTTTTGGGCCAGATGAGCATCAATTTTAGTCATGTACGAATCAGATTTAACCATAAATTGCATGAACATGTCTTCCAATGCTAGCATCTTTTCTTGCATAGGTGGCCTTACTTGTGAAGAGAAACCAGAAGGAAAAAGTGGTCTCTCATTGCCAGTAGATGAAGATGTTAGCCCTTGGTTGTCCCTCCATGAGAAATTAGGGTGGTTTCTCCACCCAAGATTATATTGTTGTGAGTAGGGGTTATTCTAAGGTGACTGATAGTTTCCCACATATTGAACACTCTCCAAAGTGGATAGGCATCTATTAGTGGCATAATTGTCCCCACATTTGTCACACAACACGAAGGGGCTTTGATAAGGGCTTGTACCCAAACTGTCCAACTTGTTTGCTAATGATGCCACTTAAGCTGACAAAGATCTAAGTGCATCAACGTCATAACCTCCAGCTACCTTCCTTTGAGTGTTTCTTGTTGAAGGGCATTGGTAGCTGTTGGCGGCCAATTCTTCCAACAGCTGGTATGCTTCATCAAAAGATTTTAATAATGAACCACATGCAACCACATCCATAATTGGACGATGGTGAGATAGTAGGCCTTTGTGAAAGGAGTAAATCTGGTGCCAAGGAGGAATTTCATGGTGTGGGCACCTTCTAAGCAGATCCTTATACCTCTCCCAGGCTTCATACAAGGATTCAGATTCAGATTGAGTGAATGAAGTGATGTCATTCACCAACCCAGCAGTCTTGGACGGAGGAAAGTATTTGTTGAGAAATTTTTCGCTCACATCCACCCAAGTGCTTATAGATCCTGCAGGTAGAGACTGCAACCAACTCTTGGCTCGATCTATGAAAGAGAAGAGAAAGAGCCTAAGGCAAATGGCATCTTCTTAGACTCTATTATGCCTGAAGGTGTCGCAGATTTCTAGAAAGTTTGACAAATGCGCATTAGGATCTTTGCTCGGCAAACCACTAAATTGTACAGATGTTTGAATCAATTAGATAATGACAGGTTTGATCTCAAAATTATTTGCGCGGATGGGAGGCCATCTGATACTTGATTGAAGATTTTTCATTTGAGGAGTAGCAAACTCCCTTAGAGGTCTTGTATGATCATTGTGTTCTGCCATTGATGGCTCCTAAATCACAAAAGAATAAAAGCTTAAATCAAAATGTAATAAAAAAAAACTTGAATTAGAACTAACAAAGCTCGTTATTAATATTAGCAATACAAAAATTAATCGTAGTCCCCGGCAACAACGCCAAAAACTTGTTGGGCTGCCAACCTTGTTGGTAACTCTTTTGTTAACTGCAAGTGCACAGGTCGCTCAAGTAATAAAAAATGATGAGTAGAGATCGTTCCCACGAGGACTATGGTTACTTTCTAAAGCTAAATATTAACCTACAACTTAACTACTTCTATTTAAGCAACGTAAATTAGAAAATGGGTTAATTAATTAAACTACAAATTATAGAGAAAAGATAAAGGTATGGTTGAGAAAATAAAGAATTCTTTTTCATCCCTTACTTCAATTGATAACATGCAATCCTTTTAAGCAACATAAACAATTAGATTAGGTTAGCCTAAGAAACTAACTTAGTTAAAAGCCTATGTTTAGGTCGATTAACTATATGTCACTTACCTAGTTCACTATGCATCCATGAGAGCTAGAGCAAACAACAAGCATTAAGATTGATTCTCAACTATGACTATGCATGGCTAAGAGGTATATGTTTATCCCATTAGCAAATCAATCTATCCCGCAATTAGAATGAAATCGAACATGCATCTACTATATGTATGATCTAAAACCCAAAGTCCTATGTTTAGGCTCATTAGATTTCATCGAATCACCTAAAAGCTAATCAAACAAATAATAGCATTAAGCACCATATAATAGAACAAAACCCAAATCATTTATATAAACTCAAAAGAGTACAAATCATTCAATATCCACGGGGGGATCCAAAGAATGCCCTAAACATAGCTTAGCTATTCACTGAACACGAAAATGCATTATAAAAATTCATATTCAAGATAAAAGGAAGAGAGAAAGGAGAAGGAACAGAAGAAGAAACCCAATGGGGTGAGCCTTGAAGGTTGAATCTCCCTCTAATATGAAGATGACCTCCAATCTTGGCTCTTGCAGCTCTCTTTCAGCCCGAAAATGAAGTCCTAGCCACTGAGTTCTCAGAGAGAAAAAAGCTAAAAGAGTAAAGTAAAAGTCTTAAAAAGCTTTTCTCTAAAATTTGCGTACAAAGTATTTATGCGCACAAAAATTAGGTCACCACTGCCACAACGTTCCATTTCCTTGCCCCGCGATGCAAAGGCCTCTGGTTATCATGGTACACAGGCAAAGAGTAGCACGCCACGACATAAATATGCTAGCGTCGCGGTGTGAGCTACTTAAGTTTTTCTTGTGATTCTTCTTCCAATATAGGGCCTTGGCTTGACTCACATCAATTTGGTTCTTTTGGGTCCATCCTGCAATTAAGAAATCAACTAGTCAAATACAAATATAATCAAACTCAATTCAATCAAAGATTAGGAAGAATTTTAACAAGATTGATAAGAAAGAAGACCTCAACATGGATTTTACATGAAAATGGGACTAAAGCCTTCCAACAATGCATAACAAGAAAGACAAAGCAATCAATAAAACACAGAAATATAGCACAAATAACAACATTCTATGGAGTTATCACTGAACACACTATATCATCTTCTCTTGGAGCTAGAATCTAATACTCATGGTCCTGATTATGACCCGCTATCAACTCCAAGTAGCTCGCGAGAATCTCAGCGTCCTTTGTAGTCTAGATTATGGACATGCTACCCCAAATGTCATCTTTAACCTAGGGGTACATGTTCCTCTTGGGGGCAAATATCATAGGCCTCTCCTTAGCTGGTCTCCTAGGCCCTGCCACTCGTATTCTCGCCATGGAAACCCTGGAAACACCCATAGAGGCTGGTAAGGTGCTGTCAGAATCAGAACAATATCTTAAATCCCCTAGATTCAAACAAGGGGGAGGGCAGACTACGGAAGGAAAGCCTGTTAAAGACGACATACATCCACCTCTGCCCTCTGTACCCAGTCAGCTAAAGCTATTATAGACACCTACCTCTGCACCCTTAAAGGTCTATAAGCCCGAGTTAGGCCCTCTATCACTCATGATGTGACAGAGAAGGTGCTCTGGAGAGCAACACCATTGAATAGATCTAGAACCGTTGGTATTCCAACTCATTTTGCAAAAAAAAAAAGACAATGAGGAATGCCCTAAAACAAAAAAGATAGAAATCCTCTCCCTAGAGTTTAGCACCGAGGACAGTAAGAACATAGGGGGAGACGAATACATACCTTGTAGAAATGAAGAGAGTTGGTGATTAGAAGGTGATTAACTAGTGAAAATCACTTGAAAATAGTGCTTCTCCATCGTGCACAGTCGTTGAAGATTTTAAAAAGACAACAAAACTGTAGAGGAGGCTTCCTTAGTTCTTATTTATAGAGGCAATGCTTAGGGGGCAATTTTGTCCTAGCACTTTGAATTTCAAAAATCCTCATCATGGCGCTCAAGACTGCATGGAACCCTAACGGTGGCTCCTAGTCAAAATTCACCATGTGGATATTCACAACTATTATACCAGATAAAATGACAGTTGCTCAAAATGCCAAATGTCACACAAGCCTCGTTGTTTTGAGTATGGATTTGTTCTACGGAACACGATAACAATCCTAGTTTATACTACGGACCCTAGTTGCACACTGGAATATCCACCTCTGATCACCTAACGCGTGGACTATGACCGGACCACGCTGCGTCTACGAGTGTCAAGTGACATGTTAACACCTAAAAGCTCTTGATCACTTGGAGACATTACAGACCTCAGCTTCATAGAAGGCATGGATCCCGTGACCCTGAGGCATTAAGATTTACCTTAATACTTAGCTATGCTAGCTAAGCACCAAGCTGGGGGCAACATGAGAACTAAACAGGAGAATCCACTTGACCACCCTCTGGGGTCAAGCAGTGTATTCAAGGGTTTTCACTCGTACCCTTATGGCTTGACCTTAACCCATAAATCGACCAAGTTTATAGAAGGTAAGAGCAACTGATCGTAGCTTGGGATCATGGACTCCACACCAAGAGGCTTCTGTGTCATCTTTTCCACATTCAACTATCAACTATTCCCAAATGAACCCGACCACCGAGATCGACCATTGGACTCATCTCAGTCAGCCAAAGTGAGTGTTCATCAATCTAGAGTATAGCTACCAAGGTTGAGCGTTGGACCCACCTCAGTAAACTGCACAAGTAAGTCGCTAAACACTGAGATCGAGTGTGCAACCCATCTCGACATGGTAAAGGCAAAAAATATAAGTACAAAATGAAATCATTGAGATTGAGCATTGGACTCATCTCAATGAAGGGAACAAACAATGAAAAATAGAACATTCAAAAAAGGAAACTTTTTATTATTTACATTCTAAACATCATCGATTTTACAAGAAGGACCTATAAGCTACACTTATCCAAGAGTGCCTACTTAAAGGAAGCTAAGAAGGTAGCATGCAGAAATGATGATGATGATCAAGCACTGACCACGACTACCTCAACGGTTCCTCAATATGCAAGCACCCATCTCCTCCCTCTGGAGCAACATGAGCAAAAGGCTTTATAATCCCATGTCTCCAAAACACCCTTGCGCACCCAAGGCATAGCGAGTACCTTTGGTAACAGTTAGGAAGGCAAAGCACAAAGAGTAGTGAAACCCTTCCATGCCTCACAAGAACTAAGCCAGAAGCCATGAACCTTTCTAGTATGATCAAGATTTCATTCTACTACTACATACGCCTGGAAAGAAAGGCTTCTGCTGCTCGAAGACGTGTTGACCAAGCCACACAGAGTAGTTACTCGGCCTTCACCAGGCCATTATGCCTAGAAAGAAAGGCCTTCGCAAGAAAAATATGAATGAGAAAAAGGAACACATTTAAGAATTTGGGAAAGAATGGGAAGATGGTATTTGAAGGGGATACGACCCTCCACACGCTCACAAGAAGCTGAATAGGGACCATTCTTTGGAAAAAAAACCCACTATCAAGCACAACTATAAAACAAAAGAAACAAATGATAATCCCATTTTAAACATTCCCTATTTATAGATTTAATAATGCATTTTTATTGGCTTTCAAAAAGGCAAACCAATTGCATATTCGAAGCCATGTTTAATTGTTCCTCCCCTATGATTGGTTGAGTGGGCAGCAGGCAATTGGGAAACGGAGCGAAAAATTGCTATCTTCATTAAAGCGGTTTTAATTTCCAATAAATTCAAAGCAGTGGTTCCCAAGAAAGCACAAATTGCTACAAACCACAAAGTAAAGGCTTCTAAAAGAACATAAAGTCCCTAAGAACAATAAAGTCCTTACCCTCTTCAAGAAGCACTCGACAGACCCCGTGAACTACACATGTGGGCAACCTATTATATATCCCGGACAATGGAATAATGACGTAAATAGAGCGATTTGACTAGGATGCCGAGCTTACTCGTTAACCCCGGAAAATGTACAATGACATATTACAGACCTCGACCATTTGGAATAAACAACGTGAGATCCGACGTTAACATTATGATTAGGATCCCTTTGTCCATCGCGTGTCGTGTGCTGCTATCAAATTCAGATACCTTGACACTTACCTAGCCCATCTAAGTGTCAAGCTGGGGGCTACTATTCTGAACCATGATCGGGGACACTAGTCCCATGGGTCAACCCGACACACATCTAACTATAGTCCACTATTGATACCCCAGTAGGAATTCACTTATGGCACATTTTCGAGATCCTGGCACAACGCATGCCAGACCATGGCATTGGGTAGCAACAACATTATCGCGAGATTTACACAGTGGATGAATCTCATGATTATTCGTAACTGCTAATCACGATCTTGCACAAAAATAGCGCCCATAACCGCCTTTAACTATTGATAACTGCAATATGAACATTCTGATTTTATAGGGATCCTCTGTAACAATCAAGGGAATATATTTTCCTATTCACTCTCTATAAATATCAGGCTCAATCACCTTCAACAGGTAACTATTGCTCTTTTCCTTGCGCAACATGATTTGAGTGTTGGTGTGCCTTTGCAGGTACCAACCACCCCTGTTTCAACATGCTTCGTTGCTGCTCAAGGAGGAAAACACTTATACGTGTCAATTCAAGTAAACCTCAGTACCATTACTGAACACAAAATTTGATTTAAAATTAAATTATTTCTCTTTTTTTAACATTTTAAACATAGTATACTTTTTTGTTTATGAAAAACCTGTTTCAAATTTAAGATAATACTAAAAAAAAAACTCAACTTGAAACTACCAAAAGATATATGCACAAATCCTTCATGCACAAAAGCCTCAATTAAACTAAAATGTGTGAAACTTTTCATAATAATGTGTGTAAAGTAATGATTAAATTTTTTTAAGCTATTCATTTGAATCTTTGTGTGTTTTATCTAACATTACTTGTCATCTATAGCATAAACTACACCTCATTTCATTGATTTCATTTAACTAACGTAATATATATATATATATATAAGAAGTAAAGAAAACTAACGAACAAAATCTACACCTTGGGCATCTACGAGAAGAAAAGTGCAAAGGGTAGGAGGAGGGTTGTCCAGGATAACCAGAGTCTGCAAACCTTCCACTCGCATTTTTGCAGTGATGTTAGCTAAGTATTTGCTTCTAGCAACACACGCGTAATGGTGGTCAACCAATCACACTAGAGCAAAGCAACAATGTCCATAACAAGCACACCATACAAGTGAAAGGTGTATGACGAGGGAGTATTAACCAAACACATGGCCTCCAAACATGGTTTTAAATTGCAGTCCACAATCACAATTACGAGCACAATATTACAATTTTGATAGTTTTCGCAACCGCATTGCAATCGCAATTACAACTGCATCAGTTGCATTTTCCCGCAACTAGACGTAACTCATTATTGTAAGCCAAAGGATGAAGGAAGAGAGTGATGCCTTGTGATGTGTTTAGAGCACGTCATGTTAGGATATCAAAGATAAATACACCCTACATGTCTTAAACACTTTATGGATGTGAGTGGAAGCGTGCATAGATTTGTGAAGAATAATTAATGAAAAATGCAGAGCGCAATTTCATTAGTTATTCTTCACAAATCTAAGCATGTTTCCACTTATATCCATAAAGTGTTTAAGACACTTGGGATATATCTATCTCTGATATCCTAATAAGTGTTATTAGAGCTAAAAGCTTTGGTCTTATCTCATATTCAAGATGTCAGTGCCAAGATTTGATGTGGAGAAGTTCAATGGTTCCAACGATTTCAGTTTATGGAAATTGAAGGTGCAGGCTTTGCTAGATTAGCAAGTTCTATCAAAGACATTAGAGGGCAAAGACAAATTACCAGAAACCTTGACTACTAATAAAAAGGAGGAGATTATAGCAAAAGCTTGTAGTATAATACAACTGAGCTTGACAGATAACGTGCTACATGAGGTTATGAGTGAAAAAACTGTGGATGGGCAATAAAAGGCTCAAGAAGAAAAGTACTTAATAAAAACTTTGTCAAGCTAGCTACATCAAAGAAAGAGATTGTAACAATTCATGCTTGTAGGAGAAAAACCAATTCGAGACCAAATAGATGACTTCAATCGAATGATTTCTAATGTGGAGGTAGCTGGAATAAAAGTGGAAGATATTGATCAAGCGATGATATTGTTGACTTCTTTACCTTATCATATGATAATTTCTGTGGTGCCATTATATATGGTATAACCACCATTTCCGTCAAAATTATCAAAGAGGAATTGATAACAAAGGAGCAGTAGAAATTGGCAATTGGATCTAGTACTGACAAACTGGAAGAAAGATTGTTGGTGGATAGGGGGCGCTATCAAGAAAGAGGATCATGAAGTTAAAATAAGAGGAGATCAAAGTCCAAAAGTCAAAAGTCTGTAAAGTATTTTCATTGTCACTAGACAGGGCATATTCTTAAAAACTACCCTAAAAGGAAAGAGAAAACAAAAGATTCTGCCAATATAAAAGTTGAAAGTTCTGAAGATAGTGATACTAAGTCAATCCTAATAATCTCCATTAGTGACTTAGGAAGCAAATGGATCTTAGATTTTGGTGCATTGTTCCACATGACACCCCATAGGAACTTTTTCTCTTTGTATAAAAAACAATAAAGAAAGGTTAAAATAAGCGATAATAGGGTAATTGTTGCAGTAGATGGAGGAGAGATGCAAGTTAGAATGGATAATAGAACTACAAGGACATTTCAGGCATGACATGTACTGGAATTGAGCAAGAACATGATATCTTTGAATGCCTAAAAAATCAAAGGTATAAGTTCTCTGGAGTGAGTAGTTTGTTAAAGGTGACTAAAGGCTCTATGATGGTGATGAAGCGAAAGTTGCAAGGCGGGATTTATCTTTTTCTAGGAAGCACAATTAATGAGACAATTATTGTTCTATCCTCTAAAAGATCATGTAATGATGTTACACAATTATGGCATATGCAGCTTGGTCACATGAGTGAGAAAGGAATGTCAATGCTTGCTGACAAAGGATTACTGAAAGGCATAAATAATTGTAAACTTGGTTTTTTTGAAAACTGTGTATTTGGGTAGCAGAAACAGGTGAAATTTAGTACTACATAGCATACAAGCAAGGGTATTCTAGAGTACATTCACTCATATATTTAGGGTCTTGCCCCTGTTAACTCACTAGGTGGAGCTTGTTATTTTCTTACTTTGATTGATGATTATTCCAGGAAAATCTGGGTCTACTTTCTGAAACACAAGGATGAAGTGTTCGACAAATTCAAGTAATGGAAAGCCAAGGTCGAGAAGCAAATTGGGTGGTCAGTCAAGAGACTAAGAACTAACAATGGTGGTGGGTTCTGCGACAAAGAATTTAAGGAGTTCTGCAAGAAGGCAGGTATAGTGAGGCACGATACTGTACTTAGAATGCCATAGCAAAATGGAGTTGCTGAACATATTAATAAAACATTTCTAGAGCATGCACGATGCATACAGATTAATGTTGAAATTCCCAAATCAGTTTGGGCTGAGACAGTCAACACAGTTGTATACATAGCAAATAGATCTCCATTAATTGCAATTGATCTAAAGATCCCACAAGAGGTATGGTGTACCACCCTTATGGGAATGTCACATTTATGAAATAAAATAAAATAAAGATAAATAAAATTCTACCCAAGCTGTAAAACATTTGTTACATAGTAATACGGGTTGTAAAAATTTTTCGGTTAAACAGAATATTACGAAATAAAATAACATGGAACATAAAATAAACAAACTGTCATCACACATAATATACATATATTTTTGTTTCAAATAGTACAAATAATTTACAACTATAAATATTTAAACCAACACAGTAAATAAAGCAGTAAGAAGTCTATATATACAAAACGCCGACGCGCCCAAGTACGCATCACAGAACTCTAACCCTCTGAAGGATCCCTCTCAGATGAAACTTCAAGTGATAAGTATCCAGGATGCCTCGACCCTCTACGGACTCTAGTCCGTGCTGTCGACACGCTGCTAATCTCACTAGGCGCATCAAACATACCACCCCAATGACGCCTAAGAGATAGCGGTAACTCCATATGTAAATATAATACAGTAGAAAAGATAGGCATTCCATCAAATTCTGTACGTATGGTCACAGTCAGACGCCCTACGTATGTAACCGAATCTCTGTCCTCTCGCAGTCGCCAGGCTTCAGAGCCTCCATGAAAGTCCAACCTCACGAAACCAAAGAATCCTGGTAGCTTCATACTCATACAATCAATCCAATGGGTATGGATGATCGGATGGTTCTTGGTCGTCGAACTGATCTTCGGCTTGCTGCTGCTCCTCGTCCTCGGGGTATACACACTCAAGAGGCTATTCCTCTTCCTCAAACTCTTCTTTTAAAACATAATTTAAAATACAACAAGAACACATACAATGAAGAGGTAAGACAATCTATATCACCACAAACATGGTAAATAAGAAAATGACAATACAACAAATATCGCAATTCATACAATATGACATACCATAACAGCATAAATAATAATATAAAGTAACACAGAAATTAAGTGTAACAGCATCACATAATGTCACAGATAAAATGGTACAGATAAAATGGTACAGATAATAATATTATAATGCACAACACATAAATCATATGTAATGCGACTCAACCCTACTCCATGGAGCTACAACCACAGACATCAGAGAGAATGACCTGTAAGTTCTATTAGTACCTTAGGCTGCCCAACCAACTATTGCACTGTCTCACATTGTGTCTATAGCCCATTGTCCAAAACATCGTGGTGTAGTACACAGTCCAAACATCGTGTAACTACAGACATTGTACTAGCATAGTTCTTACAAGATCTTGATTAAGTATAGTGTGTGTCGAGATCACTAGTGTGTAGCCAGTTACCACGGCCCAGAGGAGCGACCAACTATCCACATGTGGAATAATCCGCACACTAATGCCTCCAAGTCCATAAAGAAATGAACCACACTACGCTTATCACACCGACAACACGATGTAATTCACCTCGTCAATCAATCGCCAATTCCACAATGAATCGACTTGACTCTAAAAATATGAACAGAACTATAATTACCAAAATATCCTTCAAATCTCAAATAATTACCAAATCACCCTCAAACACCAAATGCAGTACGTCCCACTTGACAGTACTGTTTCTCAATCTGTCCGGGTCCACCACTTTGGCCCGACAGTAAAACTTACTATTTTCGTCAATCGCGTAGAAATTTTATTGCGTTTTCACAATTTCATCGTTTTTACAAACGTCTTTAAATCGCGTAAATATATTTTGCTGTTTTTAAAATCACGTACTGTTTTTAAATTGTTTTCTCAATCGCGTAAGATTTTTAAATCATTTTCTTGTCCGAATTCCTTAAAAATCACAATTTAAGTAAACAGAAAATAATATTTAATATGTTTGAGTTACGTAGAATATTTTCCATACCGTATACAACATATTGGATATCTTTTCTATCTTATTTGTCCATTTCTAACAAAAATTGTTAGTATTTTGCTTTGAAAATCTATAATTATGGTTTTCTAACTTTTTCTATTAAAATTTCTTTTGATTATATTACAACCATCTAATTATACTTTTGAAAACTACTAACGGGCTTCAAAACATAAAGTGAGCTTTACGTTAGAAATTTTACAAAAGCTACTGTATTATCTCCTAAACATTAAAATCATTAGTTTTAACTTCTTTAACTTAATCTAATCATTTTTATTCCTCAAAACTCATTGTAATAGAATTACTTTTGACATTATTCCTTAACCTTGATTGAAAACAATTTTAGAAACTAAAAGCACTTAACTTTGACATGTTGGCCGAAATCTATTAACTTGTCATTTGATCTATAGATTTATTTTTTTTGCTCTAAATCAATTTGTATCTTGTCAATTTACCTAAGTTAATTAAATCACTCTTTTAGAAAATGGTTGAGAACATTTTGGTTCCCATTTTGTGTTGAGGCCGTGAGCCTTGGATTTGTGCTCTTTGGAACACACACGCAAACTTTGCATATTATTCACATCCTGCTACTTATTCATGCATTTCTAACACATACAATATATTCAAAGCTTGTAGACATGCATATCAATACAAATCACAATTAAGAAAGCTATTACAACAAACACACAAATGAATCCTTATGGATTCTACAATCACAAACAATTCCATTTTCTTATCACCACCCAAGGATGATAAGATTCAAGTCTTTCTCTTACCTTAAGTGAAGACAAACTCTCTTTCACTCCTTTCTAAGGGTTTCGGTTTCACCTTCCAAAGACACCTATCAAGCTTAAATAATTTCTACAAGTTACTAACATGAAAGAAAGCATAAACCATGGATCAATCATGGCTTAGAACTTTAGAAATAAGATTAGAAATGAAAAACAAGAAATTTCACCTTCAAGGTAGAATCTCCAAAGTAGTTTTTCAAGCTCAAGATGATGAATTTTGCAAGAACTCTCAACTAGAGATGTTCTTAGAATTGTGTTTAGGTTTAGAAAAGTAGGTTGGATAGAATTTTAGGTAGATAGTTGGTGACTTAGATGGTGAGGCCGAATGGTCTCCAAAGTGCATCAATGGTTTTTTCTTGTTTTTGGTGAGAGAAAAGCTTAAGTTAATAGATAGAAAATGAATGAAGAATGGTCTCCTAAGGGCATATGGCCGTGGAGCTCTCCTTGGCTAGGTGTACCCTTGGTTGGCTTCATCCAAGCCTTAGGATTCATCAAGGGCCAAGATTAAAACTTGGTCACCAAGCTTGTCATCCATTGGCTAATCCAAACCTTGTCACATGCTTAGTCACATGCCTTGTCATAAGCTCTTGAATGTTCCACCACTAATGATGCTTAATTAAGCTACTAATGTTGACTACTTTAACTAAACGTGGGTCTCGCAATTCATTTCGGGTCCATTGTCATTTATTTATACTGCCTAATAAAATAATATTATAATAATATAAAATTATTTTATTTCGATAAAATCCTAAAAATTAAAAGATTAATAACAGTATCATTCAGAATTGGGTTTAGTAAGATTCCCCAGCTCCGAATAATTAAAATAAGATTTTCCCGGCCCAAAAATTATTATTTTCCTGTCCCGGAGCAAATCACACAAAAAGTCCAAATAAAATCACAGACAGCAAAATAAAACACTGTATCATACAGAAAAACAACAAACAGTACAATTCAGGACATAACGGTCATTTATCCTAAAGTTTGGGGTGTTATAACTCTCCCCTACAAATAAAAATTTCGTCCCCGAAATTCGTTATACCTCAAAACAAATGAGGATACTGCTTCTTCATTTTATCTTCCAGCTCCCAGGTAGCATCATCTGTCACATCATTCCATATGACCTTCACTAGCTCAATCATCTTCCCTCGAAGCTACTTCACCTTTCTGTCCTCTATTCTGATAGGTAAAGTCTCGTAAGTCAAATTATCCTTCAACTGTATTTCGTCTGGCTGTATCACATGCATCGGATCAGGAATATACTTCCTTAACTGAGACATATGAAATACATCATGCAAATTGGATAGAAAAGGCGGCAAAGCAATCTGATATGCTACAGGACCTATTCGTCGAAGAATCTGATAAGGCCCAATAAACTTAGGAGTAAGCTTTTTAGACTTAATAACTCTTCCGACACCAGTCGTAGGAGTCACTCCTAAGAATACATGCTCACCCTCCTCAAATTCAAGAGGTCGCCTTCGCTTATCAGCATAACTCTTCTGTCTACTTTGCGTCGTCTTCATCTTTTCTTGTATCATCTTTACCTTCTCTGTAGTATGTTGTACAAGATCTGGTCCAATAGTCATACTCTCCCCATCCTGATACCAACACAGAGGTGTTCGACATCGTCTTCCATATAACGCCTCATAGGGTGCCATCCCTATACTCGAGTGAAAACTATTGTTGTAGGTGAATTCTATCAAAGATAAAAATTCATCCCAACTTCCATGTTGCTCTAACACACAGGCACGCAACAGATCTTCTAAAGATTGTATAGTCCTCTCCGTTTGACCATCAGTTTGCGGATGATAAGCTGAACTCAACCGCAATTTAGTTCCCATGGCTTCTTGCAAACTTTGTCAGAATCTTGATGTAAACCTTGGATCTCGGTCAGAAACTATACATGTAGGTACACCATGTAACCTCACAATCTCACTGATATACATCTGGGTTAATCTCTCCAACGAATACTTAATATTGATGGGCAAGAAATGCGCCGATTTCGTAAGCCTATCAACTATAACCCATATCGAATCATGACCTTTCCTTGTCTTCGGTAATCTGGTAACAAAATCCATCGAGATACTATCCCACTTCCACTCTAGAATAGCTAACGGTTGTAACATACCGGCTGGCCTCTGGTGTTCTACTTTCGCCTTTTGACAAATCAGACAAGATGTCACATGTTCTGCTACATCTCTTTTCATCATTGGCCACCAAAACAACCTTTTCAAGTCTTGGTACATCTTGGTCATCCCCGGATGTAAACTCAAATCACTAGTATAAGCTTCATCTAGAATCCCCTTCTTAAGTTCAGAATCATCGGGTATACAGATTCTTCCCTTGAACCTTAAGATTCCATCTGACCCTTCCTCTACTGTCGCCTTATGACCTTACTTCAACAATTCCCTTTCGTTTTGTAAAAACGCATCTTCCTCTTGTTTATCTCGAACTATATCAAGCAATTCATTTATGATCATGACCTTACATAGGCGAATTCTTCCAGGCACAAACTCCACTGACAACCACAAGTCTCGGAATTTGTTAATCAATTCCTCCTCCTTTATCATCATTGCCGAAACACTAATCACCTTTCTGCTTAAGGTATCAGCTACCACATTAGCTTTTCCTGGATGGTATTGGAGTTGAAAATCATAATCCTTCAAGAATTCCAATCATCGCCTCTGCCTCATATTCAATTCTTTCTGATAAAACAAATACTTTAAACTCTTGTGATCACTAAAGACATTGAACATTGCTCCATACAGAAAATGCCTCCACACCTTCAATGCAAAAACCACAGTAGCTAATTCTAAATCATGTGTTGGATAATTCCTCTCATGAACCTTCAACTGTCTAGAAGCATAAGCCATTATATTCCGGTTTTGCATCAATACATATCCCAGTCCTTGGTAACAAGCGTCATAATACACATCAAAAGTTTCGTTAGAATCCGGTAGAATCAACACTGGTGCAGTTGTTAACCTCTTCTTCAATTCTTGGAAACTTGTTTCACGTTCTTTCGTCCATTCAAAAGCTTGACTTTTCCTCGTGAGCTGTAACGTCCAAAAAATTAATAATTTCAGGATAAAGGATCATTTTACAATATTTGGGATTTTCTAGAATTTTTTTGGATTTTTCTGAGAACGCAGAATATTTTAATATATTCCTCATTTTACGTGCGCACTGAGCTGAGAATTGCTGAGGTCAGTGTAACGCTCCGGAAACTAATTATTTCACCGCCAATAGTCATTTTCTAATATTTGTGATTTATGTGAATTTTTCTAGAATTTTTCGGAAACGACGAATATTTTAATATATTCCTCGTTTTGCGTGAATATTGAGCAGAGTCGGGAAAATGACTGTGGTGCCTCACAAATTGGAAAATTTTATGACGAATAGTCGTTTTATAATATTTGCAATTTTTGGAAATTTTATGGGAATTTTCCGGAACCGTCGAATATTTTAATATATTCCTCATTTTGCGTGCGCGCTGAGCAGAACCAGAGAAACGCGATGTTTTCTCTGAGAACCTTGGACTATGGACATGTCGACGGGGGATTTTACTGAACCCGAGACTTGACACAGTTTACGAGGTTTCATAATTTTCGAGAAATTCTAACAGATAAAAATAAATCAATACAACGAAAAATTCATCTGTCAGATTAATTAAATACTGACTTCTGTCAACTGTAACTATTATCCATTGGATAATAGTGTGTAATAAAAATCCTATCACATTATCCGAATGCAATCTACTTTATGTCTAATCCATTCACTTTAATTCAAATTTAATGTTAAATAATCAAAGCTTCTTTGAGAAGCTTTGACCAAATATTGACCCAAATACCCTTAGCTTCTCTTGGAAGCCAATTTTCACTCTCTCTTCTCTCACCATTCACGGCTGGAATGCAGCCAAGGGGAAGGGAAATTGCTTCATTTCAATTATTCAATTATCACTTTAATTCATTAATTTCAAGACACTTTCTCTCTCTTTCTTCTTCTTCTCCTTCACTTTTCTTTTCTCCTCCTTCTCTCTACCTCCACCATGAGCACGAAATTGCAGCCCCTCCTTCCTCCATTTTTGTTCATCTTTTCTCCTCTCCAAGCCCAATTCTACACTTGCCTTCACCTCCTCTACCTTCTTTGTGTAGAAAGTTTCTCCATTTTCCATTTCTATCTCCATTTTTCTCTCCACCTCTTCTCTTCTTCCTCCTCTTAGATCCGAAAATTCCAGCCACCATTAGAGAGTCTCTTCTTCACTTTTCTCTCCATAAACACCATTTCTAGACTTCTCTCAACCTCCTCTACACTTTCTCTTTAGAAAATCTTTTCAAAAATCCATCCTTTCTACCCCTCCTTCTTCAAATCCGAAAATCACTCCTCCATGGATGACCAAGCTTTTTGATTTTTCTCTCCACTAAACACATTTATACACTCATCTTCATCTTCTCTACAAGTTTCGTTTGGAAGGTTTGCTCAAAATCCAACTTTGTCTCCTTTGTCTTCCAAGGTAAAGATTCTTGATTTCTCTCCATTTTCTTCTCATTTTCGATTTCCTTGGTTACCTATGTGACCAAGGATCATTCTTTTCAAGCTTTAAATTTGTAAATATGAGAATTTGACCACTTTATGGTTCTCTTGAAGGTGGAATCCGAAAATTACAAATCAAGGAACCAAGGAGTTGTTTTCTTGCATTGTCTCCTCTAGGTAAGAGAGAGACTACTCACTTCAACCACTTATGGTGGTGAGAAGACCTTGTGTGTGTGTTGATGGAGAAATCCATCCTTGTATGCTCTTTGTATACTTGCTTGAATTATAAATTTTGTATGATTTAGTATTCTTGAATTTGATTAATACTTGATTATGCTCTTGAATATGTTTGATATATTAATTGTGCTTGATCATGTTGGGGTTGCTAAATGGAAAATTTGGAGTTTCCTACCTCAACATGGTGCCACGGTTTTGACTAGAAGTTAGGGATGAGAATTAATTTTGTATACAAGTGAAATAAGACTCATGTAATCAAAGATTGAATGATAGTATTAACACTAATGAATGGAAGACTTTGAGAGTTTAATACCCAAAATGGGTGCCACGGTTTTGGTCTTGGTAAAAGACAAATGGATTGATTTTGATGATCTAAATTTAAGTGAATTAAGAGTGTAACATATAATGTGATAATTGTGACCTTAGATTGGTTTGTTGTATATAATGGTATGTTGGATTGGATTATGTGATTGGAAATGGAAGAAAAACATTTGGGAACCTCTCTTTGGGGGCTACGGTTTTTAGGGTGAAAATTGGATAAATTATGGTTAATGTGTAACAAGCATAAGACTAGAATTAATCAAGTGACAAAGTAGAATTTAATGGAAGAAAAGTTTGAGATTGAAGCCTAAATGATGGCTACGGTTTTGAGGCATAAAGATTAGGGTTCTTGGTGAACTAATTTGATAAGTGAACACTTAAATGAATTAAGGGAATGACATGTAGTATGAGGACTTGAGAGAATTTGGGATTGTAACCATTGTGAGGCCACGACCTCTAGGGCAAATTTTAGGTAAGTATGTGGTTTTGATAATTTGGAAGCATAAGTGATTAGGTAATTAGAAACCTACGTAATAAATGGACAACTAATAAATTGGAAGAATTTAGTGTAGTCAAGACTTCATAGATTCTAGAAGACTAAGAATGGGACCATTGTAAAACTTAAGGTGATTCTAAGTGAGTGAAGAACAAGAGAGTGTGAGGCTTAATAGCTTAATTAATTTACAAGTTATAGGAAATCGATTGCCTTGGAATATTAAATTGATTTCAAGTATTGATTTTGAACATGAACCTTGAAAAGGGAAACAAATTCTAAGTTAGGATTCATAATGAACCTAAGGACGCATCAATTGACTTATTCCTTGTATTATGATGTTATGGGTCCATGTGAGTGACCATTTGTATATTGATGCTTATATTGGCCTAATGTGGCATATTATGGAATTGTATGAGATTGTGAATCATACATGTTCATGCATAGTGTCTTATGCATTGTGATTGTCCTTGTGGACTGTTGTAAGGCCAAGTTGCCTAGGAGATTGAACACACCTTAGTGCGGGTGCGAATAGACTAGTGTAGATCATTGGTTGACCTTGGGGGCGTCGAGGTGCGGGTTCCCCACATGGACAGTTATGAGCTCCTCTGTGCCGTGGGGTAGACCGATGCAAACACACCGACGATCCGGACCGAGACAATGTCCTATATCATGATCTAGTGTAGAATGTCTGTGCAATGCCATGATTGTGCACGAGAAAATTTATTGATAGCACGGCCTCGGCAGAAGTCACGAGACATGTCTCCGATTTTTCTCTCCGATTTGTTTGGGTTTAGCTCCATGGAGTAGGACTTTGGGAAAGCATGCATATGAACTATGATATATTCTGTCATCATTAATGTTTATTTCTGTAATTGTGGTGATTTGATTATTATTCTTGTGATGATTGTCGATTGTTGTGTTGATTCTTGGAAATACTATTGTGATCGTCATCTGCTATTGTCCGTTGTTGTTCTACTTTACTATAAATATCGTTGTTATTATTAATTCTTATTATTGCTTACAATTGCATTGCTTTTGTTATAAATTCATTGTTCGTTGATAAATATATGAACTGTATTGCTTTATGGGCGCTCTGCGCCGTGTCGTTTTCTTACTGCCATAATGGTAATGAAGGATGGGTGTCTCACCTCTTTCCTATATCCTTGTATGTCTGTTTTATACTTATGTTGATAAAAGATCGTGAGGAAGATAAGGAGGGACCACACTTTGGTTGATTGGATTGGGCGTTTGGACAAGGTTTCTTCGGCTACGTACGAGTGCAGTTGCGTGGAGGCATTGATGCCTGACTTGTTGACTGGGACTCCGAGCGTCGTATGTGTATATGGGGTTGCGGCTTTGTCTGCTAGTAGTACCTATCCCGGGTCACTACTTTTCCCCCTTTTTGTGTTTTATTCCCGCTGTATTTTATTGGACTCGTAATTATTATATTCTACGTCATCGTGATTTGTGTAAATTGACTATATATATATATATATATATATATATATAGAGATATGATTATATATTTAAGGTTGTTTCATTTCAAGTGGTTGTATCATGGCTTGAATATATTTATATTTCATTCGAGGCTCATATTTTCTACCTATGCAAATTGTCAAAAAAATATATATATATAGACTCTTGAGAATTTAAGTTACTGTTATCATGACTGTGACACACTTGGATTTAGTAACTGTGGTGTAATGACGATTATGCTCTGGTTGCTACATCAAGGGGTGTTACATTAGGTGGTATCAGAGCAGTTCATCCTGTTGAGCCGGGGTATGGACTTGCTATGTTTAGGCATATTAGAATTTAGTCTATTGTGCACTTCCTCTTCTCTTGATTAAGATGATGGGAAAGGAATGCATGACTTGTTGTAGGTTGAATGTTGATAGCTACTGTTATGCAGTTACATGATGTTGAGGACTGGCCTACTCAATATGTAATGTTCTGTATGTACAGGAAACTATGACTTCTCCTAGGCGTACTACGTTAGGAAAATAGGAAATTTTTGTAAGGAGATCGAAAGGTTTTGGAAAATCGATCTTCTGGAGAAAGAAATAGTTGGTGTAAATTAGGTTTGAGAAGCTGTTTGGAAAGTTGACAACTTACGAGAGACTACATTGTGGAGGCAGAATGAAGAAGTTCGGGGCTGGAAGCTGTTAGGATTCGTAAATTAGCTTGTCTTGCTTGAATGGTGTGCATTGTGTGACTCTTTGTGTTTGGCTTCCGAAGGGAGGTAATATTGTTTGAAATAATTACGTTTGTTTTATTGTGTTATATTTGGTCCGTCTTCGAAGAAAGACACCGGCTCGTGGCAGACGTACACATATGAGCATAGGATAAGGCCATCGAAGCATGGTTGCGATCGCAGAAGAAATATGAATGATAGCTGATGTGACAATTCACCAAGATCAGAGGACCGCACAGTAATGAGAATTGGAAGTTGTGGTTTAAAATCTATTGAAGGAAAGTCAAACTTGGGATAACCATGGACTACCTAGATTCCAAAGGAGGAATAATGGAAAAGCTAACAAGTTAAACGGGAACTACGTTCACGGGTACCAAGAAAGTAACAACAACACCCAACCCGTAGGGAAAGTGCTAGTAGTAGTAGATCCAATCAGACCTCGACATTTGGAGATCTAAACAAGGGAAGTTACGCCTCAAATGACGATCCGATAATCGTGCTGTATAATTCTGGAGGTAACCCTTTCCTTTTACAATTTGTGACTGTATGGATCATTTGGATTCATCTGTATCTTTCTTATCTTTGACGTAGTTGTTTCCATTTATATTACTAAGACTTATCGTTGACACTTAAGTTTGTTTAATCTATCCTATTTCTGCTAAAGATTGAACCTTTTGTTGATCTATCTTGCTTACCAAGAATCATACATATTAGATTTCACGATTTCAGAGATTGATCAGTTATTTTCTGGTCATTATCGGCTAGAGCGTTCCAATAAGAACCTTAGTGATTTTCGAAACTAAGGCTTTTGAGTTCGTAACAGCCAATAAAGTTGAAGCTTTGTGAGGGAAAAGAAATCCAAGGATACGTGTTACCTTTTGTAGAGGACAAAAGAAAAGGGAATATGATTGTCACCATTGTAGTCAGTAAGTTTCTCGTGATGAACTACAGTGCTGTCAGTTAAGGAGAAGAATGGAACATCTCAGTGAGATGAGCACCATCGTCAAACCAACGAGACTATGATCAAGGGCGAGTATCCTCGGAGAAAATATGTACGTCCTGGTCATCATTAAATTCGCGGGAGATTGAGAATGTCCCCGAAATGATTTCGAATGCGCTATGGGCATTATGGGTGTCTCGTGATGCCGTTCGGAATAACAAATCCTCTTGTCGTATTCATGAGTGACATGAATTGTATCTTTTGTCCTTACCTATAATGAATTGTCATTGTCATTAATGATGACATTCTGATCTATTCTCGAAAATATGGAGATACACGTTGGACGTCTCGGCATGGTTTTCCTGACTTTAAAAGGGAGAGAGAGCAAATGCCAAAGTATCAGAGTACGGATTCTTAATTGAGAAGGTTCAGTTTTGGATCATGAAATTCCAAACGGAGGGATTGTTGTGGATTCCCAAGAGATTGAAGCAGTTCTTCAAAAGGAAAGATCGGAGACCGTAAAAGAGACACATAGCTGGTGGAATTAGTTAGTTTTATCGAAGAAGACACATAGATTGAAGGAGTATCAATGGATCCTCCAAGATAGCTGGATATTTTGCTCGGTTTACAAGAAGAAAATCAAAACTTCTATGGACTAACGCGTGTGAAGAAAGATTTTAAAAGTCGAGGAGACATTCGGATACTTGTCAGATTTGGTTCTACCTAATCCCAGGAAGCTGTTTGGAGAATTTTATGCTTCACATTAAAATCTAGGATATGTGTTCATGCATGGTTGGGAAAGTTATGACTTACACCTCAAGGTAGTTAAAGACGCATTGGGAATTGCCTAACTCACGATTTGGTGCTAGCCGTAGTTAAAATTGCTCTGAGAATATGGAGACACTTGCTACGATCAACGCCTTTAGCAATCACAAGGACATGAAGTATCTATTTGATAAAAAGGGGCTGAACATGAGACAGGAAAGGTGGTTAGAGCTTTGAAGGAGTATGATGTCTAGTTTCAGTGTCGTCCTGTCTGGGTCACTAATAAACCCATTCCAAAAATTCTTTGAACTATATCAAATTTCGTTTCGAGTTTGGTTCAATACCTTGTCAACAGATCTCTGTCATCCTTTCTTTCTAAATCTCCATGATATCTTCCATATGTCATGGTTGCGAAAGTATGTCACCGATCCAGCCACGTCATCAAACTAAACCCGGTGCAATTCAGAGAGAGTCTGATTTATGAGAAACTTCTCATGAAGATTGAGAATAGAAGAATAAAGCAACGCAAAGATATAGAGATCGCGTTGGTAAGGGTGATCTAAATTGACGTAACTAGAGACTCAATCGGAGGGTAAGAAAATAAGATGAAGAAACACGTTAATGTTTGATCTAAGGGATGAAAATTTCGAGGATGAAATTTCTATTTGAAGGGAGTGTTGTAACGTCCGAAAATTAATAATTTCAGGATAAATGATCATTTTACAATATTTGGGATTTTCTAGAATTTTTCTGGATTTTTTCGAGAAACGCAGAATATTTTAATATATTCCTCGTTTTGCGTGCTTGCGAACCGAGTGAGAATTTGAGGTCGTGTAACGCTCGAAACTAATTATTTCACCGCCAATAGTCATTTTATAATATTTGTGATTTATGTGAATTTTTCTGAAATTTTTCGGAAACGACGAATATTTTAATATATTTCTCGTTTTGCGTGAATATTGAGCAGAGTCGGGAAAACGACTGTGGTGCCTCACAAATTGGAAAATTTTATGACGAATAGTCGTTTTATAATATTTGCAATTTTTGGGAATTTTATGAGAATTTTCCGGAACCGTCGAATATTTTAATATATTTCTCGTTTTGCGTGTGCGCTGAAAGCAGAACCAGAGAAACGCGATGTTTTCTCGAGAACCTTGGACTATGGACATGTCGACGGGGATTTTACTGAACCCGAGACTTGACACGATTTACGAGGTTTCATAATTTTCGAGAAATTCTAATAGATAAAAATAAATCAATACAAACGAAAAATTCATCTGTCGGATTAATTAATTAAATACCGTCATTAATTGTAACTATTATCCATTGGATAATAGTGTGTTATAAAAATCCTATCACATTATCCTAATGCAATCTACTTTATGTCTAATCCATTCACTTTAATTCAAATTTAATGTTAAATAATCAAAGCTTCTTTGAGAAGCTTTGACCAAATATTGACCCAAATACCCTTAGCTTCTCTTGGAAGCCAATTTTCACTCTCTCTTCTCTCACCATTCACGGCTGGAATGCAGCCAAGGGAAGGAAATTGCTTCATTTCAATTATTCAATTATCACTTTAATTCATTAATTTCAAAAAGACACTTTTCTCTCTCTCTTTCTTCTTCTTCTCCTTCACTTTTCTTTTCTCCTCCTTCTCTCTACCTCCACCATGAGCACGAAATTGCAGCCCCTCCTTCCTCCATTTTTGTTCATCTTTTCTCCTCTCCAAGCCCAATTCTACACTTGCCTTCACCTCCTCTACCTTCTTTGTGTAGAAAGTTTCTCCATTTTCCATTTCTATCTCCATTTTTCTCTCCACCTCTTCTCTTCTTCCTCCTCTTAGATCCGAAATTCCAGCCACCATTAGAGAGTCTCTTCTTCAATTTTCTCTCCATAAACACCATTTCTAGACTTCTCTCAACCTCCTCTACACTTTCTCTTTAGAAAATCTTTTCAAAAATCCATCCTTTCTACCCTCCTTCTTCAAATCCGAAAATCACTCCTCCATGGATGACCAAGCTTTTGATTTTTCTCTCCACTAAACACATTTATACACTCATCTTCATCTTCTCTACAAGTTTCGTTTGGAAGGTTTGCTCAAAATCCAACTTTGTCTCCTTTGTCTTCCAAGGTAAAGATTCTTGATTTCTCTCCATTTTCTTCTCATTTTCGATTTCCTTGGTTACCTATGTGACCAAGGATCATTCTTTTCAAGCTTTAAATTTGTAAATATGAGAATTTGACCACTTTATGGTTCTCTTGAAGGTGGAATCCGAAAATTACAAATCAAGGAACCAAGGAGTTGTTTTCTTGCATTGTCTCCTCTAGGTAAGAGGGAGACTACTCACTTCAACCACTTATGGTGGTGAGAAGACCTTGTGTGTGTGTTGATGGAGAAATCCATCCTTGTATGCTCTTTGTATACTTGCTTGAATTATAAATTTTGTATGATTTAGTATTCTTGAATTTGATTAATACTTGATTATGCTCTTGAATATGTTTGATATATTAATTGTGCTTGATCATGTTGGGGTTGCTAAATGGAAAATTTGGAGTTTCCTACCTCAACATGGTGCCACGGTTTTGACTAGAAGTTAGGGATGAGAATTAATTTTGTATACAAGTGAAATAAGACTCATGTAATCAAAGATTGAATGATAGTATTAACACTAATGAATGGAAGACTTTGAGAGTTTAATACCCAAAATGGGTGCCACGGTTTTGGTCTTGGTAAAAAGACAAATGGATTGATTTTGATGATCTAAATTTAAGTGAATTAAGAGTGTAACATATAATGTGATAATTGTGACCTTAGATTGGTTTGTTGTATATAATGGTATGTTGGATTGGATTATGTGATTGGAAATGGAAGAAAAACATTTGGGAACCTCTCTTGGGGGGCTACGGTTTTTAGGGTGAAAATTGGATAAATTATGGTTAATGTGTAACAAGCATAAGACTAGAATTAATCAAGTGACAAAGTAGAATTTAATGGAAGAAAAGTTTGAGATTGAAGCCTAAATGATGGCTACGGTTTTGAGGCATAAAGATTAGGGTTCTTGGTGAACTAATTTGATAAGTGAACACTTAAATGAATTAAGGGAATGACATGTAGTATGAGGACTTGAGAGAATTTGGGATTGTAACCATTGTGAGGCCACGACCTCTAGGGCAAATTTTAGGTAAGTATGTGGTTTTGATAATTTGGAAGCATAAGTGATTAGGTAATTAGAAACCTACGTAATAAATGGACAACTAATAAATTGGAAGAATTTAGTGTAGTCAAGACTTCATAGATTCTAGAAGACTAAGAATGGGACCATTGTAAAACTTAAGGTGATTCTAAGTGAGTGAAGAACAAGAGAGTGTGAGGCTTAATAGCTTAATTAATTTACAAGTTATAGGAAATCAGATTGCCTTGGAATATTAAATTGATTTCAAGTATTGATTTTGAACATGAACCTTGAAAAGGGAAACAAATTCTAAGTTAGGATTCATAATGAACCTAAGGACACATCAATTGACTTATTCCTTGTATTATGATGTTATGGGTCCATGTGAGTGACCATTTGTATATTGATGCTTATATTGGCCTAATGTGGCATATTATGGAATTGTATGAGATTGTGAATCATACATGTTCATGCATAGTGTCTTATGCATTGTGATTGTCCTTGTGGACTGTTGTAAGGCCAAGTTGCCTAGGAGATTGAACACACCTTAGTGCGGGTGCGAATAGACTAGTGTAGATCATTGGTTGACCTTGGGGGCGTCGAGGTGCGGGTTCCCCACATGGGAGGTTATGAGCTCCTCTGTGCCGTGGGGTAGACCGATGCAAACACACACACGATCCGATCCGGACCGAGACAACGTCCTATATCATGATCTAGTGTAGAATGTACGTGCAATGCCATGATTGTGCACGAGAAAATTTATTGATAGCGGCCTCGGCAGTGAGTCACGTACATGTCTCCCGATCTTTCTCTCCGACCGTTTGGGTTTAGCTCCATGGAGTAGGACTTTGGGAAAGCATGCATATGAACTATGATATATTTGTCATCATTAATGTTTATTTCTGTAATTGTGTGTGATTTGATTATTATTCTTGTGATGATTGTCGATTGTTGTGTTGATTCTTGGAAATACTATTGTGATCTGCATCTCTGCTATTGTCTGTTGTTGTTGTTCTACTTTACTATAAATATCGTTGTTATTATTAATTCTTATTATTGCTTACAATTGCATTGCTTTTGTTATAAATTCCATTGTTGCCGTTGATAAATATATGAACCGTATTGCTTTATGGGCGCTCTGCTATGCCGTGTCGTTTTTCTTACCGCCATAATGGTAATGAAGGATGGGTGTCTCACCTCTTTCCTATATCCTTGTATGTCTGTTTTATACTTATGTTGATAAAAGATCGTGAGGAAGATAAGGAGGGACCACACTTTGGTTGATTGGATTGGGCGTTTGGACAAGGTTTCTTCGGCTACGTACGAGTGCGATTGCGTGGAGGCATTGATGCGACTTGTTGATTTGGGACTCCGAGCGTCGTATGTGTATATGGGGTTGCGGCTTTGTCGCTAGTAGTACCTATCCCGGGTCACTACTTTTCCCCCTTTTTGTGTTTTATTCATTTGTATTTTATTGGACTCTGTAATTATTATATTCTACGTCATCGGTGATTTGTGTATTGACTATATTACTATATATATATATATATATATATAGAGAGATATGATTTCATTTAGTGGTTGTATCATGGCTTGAATATATTTATATTTCATTCGAGGCTCATATTTTCTACCTATGCAAATTGTCAAAAAATAATATATATATATATAGACTCTTGAGAATTTAAGTTACTGTTATCATGACTGTGACACACTTGGATTTAGTAACTGTGGTGTAATGACGATTATGCTCTGGTTGCTACATCAAGGGGTGTTACATTAGGTGGTATCAGAGCAGTTCATCCTGTTGAGCCGGGGTATGGACTTGCTATGTTTAGGCATATTAGAATTTAGTCTATTGTGCACTTCCTCTTCTCTTGATTAAGATGATGGGAAAGGAATGCATGACTTGTTGTAGGTTGAATGTTGATAGCTACTGTTATGCAGTTACATGATGTTGAGGACTGGCCTACTCAATATGTAATGTTCTGTATGTACAGGAAACTATGACTTCTCCTAGGCGTACTACGTTAGGAAAATAGGAAATTTTTGTAAGGAGATCGAAAGGTTTTGGAAAATCGATCTTCTGGAGAAAGAAATAGTTGGTGTAAATTAGGTTTGAGAAGCTATTTGGAAAGTTGACAACTTACGAGAGACTACATTGTGGAGGCAGAATGAAGAAGTTCGGTGGAAGCTGTTAGGATTCATAAATTAGCTTGTCTTGCTTGAATGGTGTGCATTGTGTGACTCTTTGTGTTTGGCTTCCGAAGGGAGGCAATATTATTTGAAACAATTACGTTTGTTTTATTGTGTTATGTTTGGTCCGTCTTCGAAGAAAGACACCGGCTTGTGGCAGACGTACACATATGAGCATAGGATAAGACCATCGAAGCATGGTTGCGATCGCAGAAGAAATATGAATGATAGCTGATGTGACAATTCACCAAGATCAGAGGACCGCACAGTAATGAGAATTGGAAGTTGTGGTTTAAAATCTATTGAAGGAAAGTCAGACTTGGGATAACCATGGACTACCTAGATTCCAAAGGAGGAATAATGGAAAAGCTAACAAGTTAAACGGGAACTACGTTCACGGGTACCAAGAAAGTAACAACAACACCCAACCCGTAGGAAAGTGCTAGTAGTAGTAGATCCAATCAGACCTCGACATTTGGAGATCTAACAAGGGAAGTTACGCCTCAAATGACGATCCGATAATCGTCTTTGTATAATTCGGGGGGTAACCCTTTCCTTTTACAATTTGTATTTGTATGGATCATTTGGATTCATTTGTATCTTTCTTATCTTTGACGTAGTTGTTTCCATTTCTATTACTAAGACTTATCGTTGACACTTAAGTTTGTTTAATCTATCCTATTTCTGCTAAAGATTGAACCTTTTGTTGATCTATCTTGCTTACCAAGAATCATACATATTAGATTTCACAATTTCAGAGATTGATCAGTTATTTTCTGGTCATTATCGGCTAGAGCGTTCCAATAAGAACCTTAGTGATTTTCGAAACTAAGGCTTTTGAGTTCGTAACAGCCAATAAAGTTGAAGCTTTGTGAGGGAAAAGAAATCCAAGGATACGTGTTACCTTTTGCAGAGGACAAAAGAAAAGGGAATATGACTGTCACCATTGTAGTCAGTAAGTTTCTCGTGATGAACTACAGTGCTGTCAGTTAAGGAGAAGAATGGAACATCTCAGTGAGATGAGCACCATCGTCAAACCAACGAGACTATGATCAAGGGCGAGTATCCTTGGAGAAAGATGTACGTCCTGGTCATCATTAAATTCGCGGGAGATTGAGAATGTCCCCGAAATGATTTCGAATGCGCTATGGGCATTATGGGTGTCTCGTGATGCCGTTCGGAATAACAAATCCTCTTGTCGTATTCATGAGTGACATGAATTGTATCTTTTGTCCTTACCTATAATGAATTGTCATTGTCATTAATGATGACATTCGATCTATTCTCGAAAATATGGAGATACACGTTGGACATCTCGGCATGGTTTTCCGACTTTAAAAGGAGAGAGAGCAAATGCCAAAGTATCGTCAGTACGGATTCTTAATTGAGAAGGTTCAGTTTTGGATCATGAAATTCCAAACGGAGGGATTGTTGTGGATTCCCAAGAGATTGAAGTAGTTCTTCAAAAGGAAAGATCGGAGACCGTAAAAGAGACACATAGCTGGTGGAATTAGTTAGTTTTATCGAAGAAGACACATAGATTGAAGGAGTATCAATGGATCCTCCAAGATAGCCGGATATTTTGCTCAGTTTACAAGAAGAAAATCAAAACTTCTATGGACTAACGCGTGTGAAGAAAGATTTTAAAAGTCGAGGAGACATTCAGATACTTGTCAGATTTGGTTCTACCTAATCCCAGGGAACTGTTTGGAGAATTTTATGCTTCATAGTAAAATCTAGGATATGTGTTCATGCATGGTTGGGAAAGTTATGACTTACACCTCAAGGTAGTTAAAGACGCATTGGGAATTGCCTAACTCACGATTTGGTGCTAGCCGTAGTTAAAATTGCTCTGAGAATATGGAGACACTTGCTACGATCAACGCCTTTAGCAATCACAAGGACCTGAAGTATCTATTTGATAAAAAGGGGCTGAACATGAGACAGGAAAGGTGGTTAGAGCTTTGAAGGAGTATGATGTCTAGTTTCAGTGTCGTCCTGTCTGGGTCACTAATAAACCCATTCCAAAAATTCTTTGAACTATATCAAATTTCGTTTCGAGTTTGGTTCAATACCTTGTCAACAGATTCTGTCATCCTTTCTTTCTAAATCTCCATGATATCTTCCATATGTCATGGTTGCGAAAGTATGTCACCGATCCAGCCACGTCATCAAACTAAACCCGGTGCAATTCAGAGAGAGTCTGATTTATGAGAAACTTCTCATGAAGATTGAGAATAGAAGAATAAAGCAACGCAAAGATATAGAGATCGCGTTGGTAAGGGTGATCTAAATTGACGTAACTAGAGACTCAATCGGAGGGTAAGAAAATAAGATGAAGAAACACGTTAATGTTTGATCTAAGGGATGAAAATTTCGAGGATGAAATTTCTATTTGAAGGAGTGTTGTAACGTCCGAAAATTAATAATTTGGGATAAATGATCATTTTACAATATTTGGGATTTTCTAGAATTTTTCTGGATTTTTTGAGAACGCTTGAGAATATTTTAATATATTCCTCGTTTTTGCGTGCGAACCGAAGTGAGAATTGCTGAGGTCGTGTAACGCTCCGAAAACTAATTATTTCACCGCCAATAGTCATTTTATAATATTTGTGATTTATGTGAATTTTTCTGAAATTTTTCTAAAGCGACGAATATTTTAATATATTTCTCGTTTTGCGTGAATATTGAGCAGAGTCGGGAAAACGATTGTGGTGCCTCACAAATTGGAAAATTTTATGACGAATAGTCGTTTTATAATATTTGCAATTTTTGGGAATTTTATGAGAATTTTCCGGAACCGTCGAATATTTTAATATATTTCTCGTTTTGCGTGCGCGCTGAGCAGAACCAGAGAAACGCGATGTTTTCTATGAGAACCTTGGACTATGGACATGTCGACGGGGATTTACTGAACCCGAGACTTGACACAATTTGAGGTTTCATAATTTTTGAGAAATTCTAACAGATAAAAATAAATCAATACAGCGAAAAATTCATCTGTCAGATTAATTAAATACTGACTTCTGTCAACTGTAACTATTATCTATTGGATAATAGTGTGTTATAAAAATCCTATCACATTATCCTAATGCAATCTACTTTATGTCTAATCCATTCACTTTAATTCAAATTTAATGTTAAATAATCAAAGCTTCTTTGAGAAGCTTTGACCAAATATTGACCCCAAATACCCTTAGCTTCTCTTGGAAGCCAATTTTCACTCTCTCTTCTCTCACCATTCACGGCTGGAATGCAGCCAAGGGAAGGGAAATTGCTTCATTTCAATTATTCAATTATCACTTTAATTCATTAATTTCAAGACACTTTCTCTCTCTTTCTCTTCTTCTTCTCCTTCACTTTTTTTCTCCTCCTTCTCTCTACCTCCACCATGAGCACGAAATTGCAGCCCCTCCTTCCTCCATTTTTGTTCATCTTTTCTCCTCTCCAAGCTCAATTCTACACTTGCCTTCACCTCCTCTACCTTTTGTGTAGAAAGTTTCTCCATTTTCCATTTCTATCTCCATTTTTCTCTCCACCTCTTCTCTTCTTCCTCCTCTTAGATCCGAAAATTCCAGCCACCATTAGAGAGTCTCTTCTTCAATTTTCTCTCCATAAACACCATTTCTAGACTTCTCTCAACCTCCTCTACACTTTCTCTTTAGAAAATCTTTTCAAAAATCCATCCTTTCTACCCCTCCTTCTTCAAATCCGAAAATCACTCCTCCATGGATGACCAAGCTTTTTGATTTTTCTCTCCACTAAACACATTTATACACTCATCTTCATCTTCTCTACAAGTTTCGTTTGGAAGGTTTGCTCAAAATCCAACTTTGTCTCCTTTGTCTTCCAAGGTAAAGATTCTTGATTTCTCTCCATTTTCTTCTCATTTTCGATTTCCTTGGTTACCTATGTGACCAAGGATCATTCTTTTCAAGCTTTAAATTTGTAAATATGAGAATTTGACCACTTTATGGTTCTCTTGAAAGGTGGAATCCGAAAATTACAAATCAAGGAACCAAGGAGTTGTTTTCTTGCATTGTCTCCTCTAGGTAAGAGGAGACTACTCACTTCAACCACTTATGGTGGTGAGAAGACTTGTGTGTGTGTTGATGGAGAAATCCATCCTTGTATGCTCTTTGTATACTTGCTTGAATTATAAATTTTGTATGATTTAGTATTCTTGAATTTGATTAATACTTGATTATGCTCTTGAATATGTTTGATATATTAATTGTGCTTGATCATGTTGGGGTTGCTAAATGGAAAATTTGGAGTTTCCTACCTCAACATGGTGCCACGGTTTTGACTAGAAGTTAGGGATGAGAATTAATTTTGTATACAAGTGAAATAAGACTCATGTAATCAAAGATTGAATGATAGTATTAACACTAATGAATGGAAGACTTTGAGAGTTTAATACCCAAAATGGGTGCCACGGTTTTGGTCTTGGTAAAAGACAAATGGATTGATTTTGATGATCTAAATTTAAGTGAATTAAGAGTGTAACATATAATGTGATAATTGTGACCTTAGATTGGTTTGTTGTATATAATGGTATGTTGGATTGGATTATGTGATTGGAAATGGAAGAAAAACATTTGGGAACCTCTCTTGGGGGCTACGGTTTTTAGGGTGAAAATTGGATAAATTATGGTTAATGTGTAACAAGCATAAGACTAGAATTAATCAAGTGACAAAGTAGAATTTAATGGAAGAAAAGTTTGAGATTGAAGCCTAAATGATGGCTACGGTTTTGAGGCATAAAGATTAGGGTTCTTGGTGAACTAATTTGATAAGTGAACACTTAAATGAATTAAGGGAATGACATGTAGTATGAGGACTTGAGAGAATTTGGGATTGTAACCATTGTGAGGCCACGACCTCTAGGGCAAATTTTAGGTAAGTATGTGGTTTTGATAATTTGGAAGCATAAGTGATTAGGTAATTAGAAACCTACGTAATAAATGGACAACTAATAAATTGGAAGAATTTAGTGTAGTCAAGACTTCATAGATTCTAGAAGACTAAGAATGGGACCATTGTAAAACTTAAGGTGATTCTAAGTGAGTGAAGAACAAGAGAGTGTGAGGCTTAATAGCTTAATTAATTTACAAGTTATAGGAAATCAGATTGCCTTGGAATATTAAATTGATTTCAAGTATTGATTTTGAACATGAACCTTGAAAAGGGAAACAAATTCTAAGTTAGGATTCATAATGAACCTAAGGACGCATCAATTGACTTATTCCTTGTATTATGATGTTATGGGTCCATGTGAGTGACCATTTGTATATTGATGCTTATATTGGCCTAATGTGGCATATTATGGAATTGTATGAGATTGTGAATCATACATGTTCATGCATAGTGTCTTATGCATTGTGATTGTCCTTGTGGTGTTGTAAGGCCAAGTTGCCTAGGAGATTGAACACACCTTAGTGCGGGTGCGAATAGACTAGTGTAGATCATTGGTTGACCTTGGGGGCGTCGAGGTGCGGGTTCTCCACATGGACAGTTATGAGCTCCTCTGTGCCGTGGGGTAGACCGATGCAAACACACCGACGATCCGGACCGAGACACTGTCCTATATCATGATCTAGTGTAGAATGTCTGTGCAATGCCATGATTGTGCACGAGAAAATTTATTGATAGCACGGCCTCGGCGGTAGGAGTCACGTACATGTCTCCGATCTTTCTCTCCGATTTGTTTGGGTTTAGCTCCATGGAGTAGGACTTTGGGAAAGCATGCATATGAACTATGATATATTCTGTCATCATTAATGTTTATTTCCTGTAACTGTGACTGATTTGATTATTATTACTGTGATGATTGTCTGATTGTTGTGTTGATTCTTGGAAATACTATTGTGATCCGTCTCGCTATTGTCTGTTGTTGTTCTACTTTACTATAAATATCGTTGTTATTATTAATTCTTATTATTGCTTACAATTGCATTGCTTTTGTTATAAATTCATTGTTGCCGTTGATAAATATATGAATCTGTATTGCTTTATGGGCGCTCTGCGCCGTGTCGTTTTCTTACTGCCATAATGGTAATGAAGGATGGGTGTCTCACCTCTTTCCTATATCCTTGTATGTCTGTTTTATACTTATGTTGATAAAAGATCGTGAGGAAGATAAGGAGGGACCACACTTTGGTTGATTGGATTGGGCGTTTGGACAAGGTTTCTTCGGCTACGTACGAGTGCGATTGCGTGGAGGCATTGATGCGACTTGTTGATTGGGACTCGGCGTCGTATGTGTATATGGGGTTGCGGCTTTGTCTACTAGTAGTACCTATCCCGGGTCACTACTTTTCCCCCTTTTTGTGTTTTATTCCCATTGTATTTTATTGGACTCGTAATTATTATATTCTACGTCATCGTGATTTGTGTAAATTGACTATATATATATATATATATATATAAGAGATATGATTTCATTTAGTGGTTGGTTGTATCATGGCTTGAATATATTTATATTTCATTCGAGGCTCATATTTTCTACCTATGCAAATTGTCAAAAAATAAATATATATATATATAGACTCTTGAGAATTTAAGTTTCTTGTTATCATATTTGTGACACACTTGGATTTAGTAACTGTGGTGTAATGACGATTATGCTCTGGTTGCTACATCAAGGGGGTGTTACATTAGGTGGTATCAGAGCGGTTCATCCCTGTTGAGTCGGGGTATGGACTTGCTATGTTTAGGCATATTAGAATTTAGTCTATTGTGCACTTCCTCTTCTCTTGATTAAGATGATGGGAAAGGAATGCATGACTTGTTGTAGGTTGAATGTTGATAGCTACTGTTATGCAGTTACATGATGTTGAGGACTGGCCTACTCAATATGTAATGTTCTGTATGTACAGGAAACTATGACTTCTCCTAGGCGTACTACGTTAGGAAAATAGGAAATTTTTGTAAGGAGATCGAAAGGTTTTGGAAAATCGATCTTCTGGAGAAAGAAATAGTTGGTGTAAATTAGGTTTGAGAAGCTGTTTGGAAAGTTGACAACTTACGAGAGACTACATTGTGGAGGCAGAATGAAGAAGTTCGGGGTGGAAGTGTTAGGATTCGTAAATTAGCTTGTCTTGCTTGAATGGTGTGCATTGTGTGACTCTTTGTGTTTGGCTTCCGAAGGGAGGTAATATTGTTTGAAATAATTACGTTTGTTTTATTGTGTTATATTTGGTCCGTCTTCGAAGAAAGACACCGGCTCGTGGCAGACGTACACATATGAGCATAGGATAAGGCCATTGAAGCATGGTTGCGATCGCAGAAGAAATATGAATGATAGCTGATGTGACAATTCACCAAGATCAGAGGACCGCACAGTAATGAGAATTGGAAGTTGTGGTTTAAAATCTATTGAAGGAAAGTCAAACTTGGGATAACCATGGACTACCTAGATTCCAAAGGAGGAATAATGGAAAAGCTAACAAGTTAAACGGGAACTACGTTCACGGGTACCAAGAAAGTAACAACAACACCCAACCCGTAGGGAAAGTGCTAGTAGTAGTAGATCCAATCAGACCTCGACATTTGGAGATCTAAACAAGGGAAGTTACGCCTCAAATGACGATCCGATAATCGTGCTGTATAATTCTGGAGGTAACCCTTTCCTTTTACAATTTGTGACTGTATGGATCATTTGGATTCATCTGTATCTTTCTTATCTTTGACGTAGTTGTTTCCATTTCTGTTACTAAGACTTATCGTTGACACTTAAGTTTGTTTAATCTATCCTATTTCTGCTAAAGATTGAACCTTTTGTTGATCTATCTTGCTTACCAAGAATCATACATATTAGATTTCACGATTTCAGAGATTGATCAGTTATTTTCTGGTCATTATCGGCTAGAGCGTTCCAATAAGAACCTTAGTGATTTTCGAAACTAAGGCTTTTGAGTTCGTAACAGCCAATAAAGTTGAAGCTTTGTGAGGGAAAAGAAATCCAAGGATACGTGTTACCTTTTGCAGAGGACAAAAGAAAAGGGAATATGACTGTCACCATTGTAGTCAGTAAGTTTCTCGTGATGAACTACAGTGCTGTCAGTTAAGGAGAAGAATGGAACATCTCAGTGAGATGAGCACCATCGTCAAACCAACGAGACTATGATCAAGGGCGAGTATCCTTGGAGAAAGATGTACGTCCTGGTCATCATTAAATTCGCGGGAGATTGAGAATGTCCCCGAAATGATTTCGAATGCGCTATGGGCATTATGGGTGTCTCGTGATGCCGTTCGGAATAACAAATCCTCTTGTCGTATTCATGAGTGACATGAATTGTATCTTTTGTCCTTACCTATAACAGAATTGTCATTGTCATTAATGATGACATTCTGATCTATTCTCGAAAATATGGAGATACACGTTGGACGTCTCGGCATGGTTTTCCTGACTTTAAAAGGGAGAGAGAGCAAATGCCAAAGTATCAGAGTACGGATTCTTAATTGAGAAGGTTCAGTTTTGGATCATGAAATTCCAAACGGAGGGATTGTTGTGGATTCCCAAGAGATTGAAGCAGTTCTTCAAAAGGAAAGATCGGAGACCGTAAAAGAGACACATAGCTGGTGGAATTAGTTAGTTTTATCGAAGAAGACACATAGATTGAAGGAGTATCAATGGATCCTCCAAGATAGCCGGATATTTTGCTCAGTTTACAAGAAGAAAATCAAAACTTCTATGGACTAACGCGTGTGAAGAAAGATTTTAAAAGTCGAGGAGACATTCAGACACTTGTCAGATTTGGTTCTACCTAATCCCAGGGAACTGTTTGGAGAATTTTATGCTTCACATTAAAATCCAGGATATGTGTTCATGCATGGTTGGGAAAGTTATGACTTACACCTCAAGGTAGTTAAAGACGCATTGGGAATTGCCTAACTCACGGTTTGGTGCTAGCCGTAGTTAAAATTGCTCTGAGAATATGGAGACACTTGCTACGATCAACGCCTTTAGCAATCACAAGGACCTGAAGTATCTATTTGATAAAAAGGGGCTGAACATGAGACAGGAAAGGTGGTTAGAGCTTTGAAGGAGTATGATGTCTAGTTTCAGTGTCGTCCTGTCTGGGTCACTAATAAACCCATTCCAAAAATTCTTTGAACTATATCAAATTTCGTTTCGAGTTTGGTTCAATACCTTGTCAACAGATTCTGTCATCCTTTCTTTCTAAATCTCCATGATATCTTCCATATGTCACGGTTGCGAAAGTATGTCACCGATCCAGCCACGTCATCAAACTAAACCCGGTGCAATTCAGAGAGAGTCTGATTTATGAGAAACTTCTCATGAAGATTGAGAATAGAAGAATAAAGCAACGCAAAGATATAGAGATCGCGTTGGTAAGGGTGATCTAAATTGACGTAACTAGAGACTCAATCGGAGGGTAAGAAAATAAGATGAAGAAACACGTTAATGTTTGATCTAAGGGATGAAAATTTCGAGGATGAAATTTCTATTTGAAGGGGAGTGTTGTAACGTCCCGAAAATTAATAATTTCAGGATAAATGATCATTTTACAATATTTGGGATTTTCTAGAATTTTTCTGGATTTTTCTGAGAACGCAGAATATTTTAATATATTCCTCGTTTTGCGTGCGAACTGAGCTGAGAATTGCTGAGGTCAGTGTAACGCTCCGAAAACTAATTATTTCACTGCCAATAGTCATTTTATAATATTTGTGATTTATGTGAATTTTTCTGAAATTTTTCGGAAACGACGAATATTTTAATATATTTCTCGTTTTGCGTGAATATTGAGCAGAGTCGGGAAAACGACTGTGGTGCCTCACAAATTGGAAAATTTTATGACGAATAGTCGTTTTATAATATTTGCAATTTTTGGGAATTTTATGAGAATTTTCCGGAACCGTCGAATATTTTAATATATTTCTCGTTTTGCGTGCGCGCTGAGCAGAACCAGAGAAACGCGATGTTTTCTATGAGAACCTTGGACTATGGACATGTCGACGGGGGATTTTACTGAACCCGAGACTTGACACAGTTTACGAGGTTTCATAATTTTCGAGAAATTCTAATAGATAAAAATAAATCAATACAGCGAAAAATTCATCTGTCAGATTAATTAAATACTGACTTCTGTCAACTGTAACTATTATCCATTGGATAATAGTGTGTTATAAAAATCCTATCACATTATCCTAATGCAATCTACTTTATGTCTAATCCATTCACTTTAATTCAAATTTAATGTTAAATAATCAAAGCTTCTTTGAGAAGCTTTGACCAAATATTGACCCAAATACCCTTAGCTTCTCTTGGAAGCCAATTTTCACTCTCTCTTCTCTCACCATTCACGGCTGGAATGCAGCCAAGGGGAAGGGAAATTGCTTCATTTCAATTATTCAATTATCACTTTAATTCATTAATTTCAAGACACTTTCTCTCTCTTTCTTCTTCTTCTCCTTCACTTTTCTTTTCTCCTCCTTCTCTCTACCTCCACCATGAGCACGAAATTGCAGCCCCTCCTTCCTCCATTTTTGTTCATCTTTTCTCCTCTCCAAGCCCAATTCTACACTTGCCTTCACCTCCTCTACCTTCTTTGTGTAGAAAGTTTCTCCATTTTCCATTTCTATCTCCATTTTTCTCTCCACCTCTTCTCTTCTTCCTCCTCTTAGATCCGAAAATTCCAGCCACCATTAGAGAGTCTCTTCTTCACTTTTCTCTCCATAAACACCATTTCTAGACTTCTCTCAACCTCCTCTACACTTTCTCTTTAGAAAATCTTTTCAAAAATCCATCCTTTCTACCCTCCTTCTTCAAATCCGAAAATCACTCCTCCATGGATGACCAAGCTTTTTGATTTTTCTCTCCACTAAACACATTTATACACTCATCTTCATCTTCTCTACAAGTTTCGTTTGGAAGGTTTGCTCAAAATCCAACTTTGTCTCCTTTGTCTTCCAAGGTAAAGATTCTTGATTTCTCTCCATTTTCTTCTCATTTTCGATTTCCTTGGTTACCTATGTGACCAAGGATCATTCTTTTCAAGCTTTAAATTTGTAAATATGAGAATTTGACCACTTTATGGTTCTCTTGAAGGTGGAATCCGAAAATTACAAATCAAGGAACCAAGGAGTTGTTTTCTTGCATTGTCTCCTCTAGGTAAGAGGGAGACTACTCACTTCAACCACTTATGGTGGTGAGAAGACCTTGTGTGTGTGTTGATGGAGAAATCCATCCTTGTATGCTCTTTGTATACTTGCTTGAATTATAAATTTTGTATGATTTAGTATTCTTGAATTTGATTAATACTTGATTATGCTCTTGAATATGTTTGATATATTAATTGTGCTTGATCATGTTGGGGTTGCTAAATGGAAAATTTGGAGTTTCCTACCTCAACATGGTGCCACGGTTTTGACTAGAAGTTAGGGATGAGAATTAATTTTGTATACAAGTGAAATAAGACTCATGTAATCAAAGATTGAATGATAGTATTAACACTAATGAATGGAAGACTTTGAGAGTTTAATACCCAAAATGGGTGCCACGGTTTTGGTCTTGGTAAAAAGACAAATGGATTGATTTTGATGATCTAAATTTAAGTGAATTAAGAGTGTAACATATAATGTGATAATTGTGACCTTAGATTGGTTTGTTGTATATAATGGTATGTTGGATTGGATTATGTGATTGGAAATGGAAGAAAAACATTTGGGAACCTCTCTTGGGGGCTACGGTTTTTAGGGTGAAAATTGGATAAATTATGGTTAATGTGTAACAAGCATAAGACTAGAATTAATCAAGTGACAAAGTAGAATTTAATGGAAGAAAAGTTTGAGATTGAAGCCTAAATGATGGCTACGGTTTTGAGGCATAAAGATTAGGGTTCTTGGTGAACTAATTTGATAAGTGAACACTTAAATGAATTAAGGGAATGACATGTAGTATGAGGACTTGAGAGAATTTGGGATTGTAACCATTGTGAGGCCACGACCTCTAGGGCAAATTTTAGGTAAGTATGTGGTTTTGATAATTTGGAAGCATAAGTGATTAGGTAATTAGAAACCTACGTAATAAATGGACAACTAATAAATTGGAAGAATTTAGTGTAGTCAAGACTTCATAGATTCTAGAAGACTAAGAATGGGACCATTGTAAAACTTAAGGTGATTCTAAGTGAGTGAAGAATAAGAGAGTGTGAGGCTTAATAGCTTAATTAATTTACAAGTTATAGGAAATCAGATTGCCTTGGAATATTAAATTGATTTCAAGTATTGATTTTGAACATGAACCTTGAAAAGGGAAACAAATTCTAAGTTAGGATTCATAATGAACCTAAGGACGCATCAATTGACTTATTCCTTGTATTATGATGTTATGGGTCCATGTGAGTGACCATTTGTATATTGATGCTTATATTGGCCTAATGTGGCATATTATGGAATTGTATGAGATTGTGAATCATACATGTTCATGCATAGTGTCTTATGCATTGTGATTGTCCTTGTGGACTGTTGTAAGGCCAAGTTGCCTAGGAGATTGAACACACCTTAGTGCGGGTGCGAATAGACTAGTGTAGATCATTGGTTGACCTTGGGGGCGTCGGGGTGCGGGTTCCCCACATGGACAGTTATGAGCTCCTCTGTGCCGTGGGGTAGACCGATGCAAACACACCGACGATCCGGACCGAGACACTGTCCTATATCATGATCTAGTGTAGAATGTCTGTGCAATGCCATGATTGTGCACGAGAAAATTTATTGATAGCACTGGCCTCGGCAGCCGAGTCACAGACATGTCTCCTGATCTTTCTCTCCGACTGTTTGGGTTTAGCTCCATGGAGTAGGACTTTGGGAAAGCATGCATATGAACTATGATATATTCTGTCATCATTAATGTTTATTTCCTGTAACTGTGACTGATTTGATTATTATTACTGTGATGATTGTCTGATTGTTGTGTTGATTCTTGGAAATACTATTGTGATCTCGTCGCTATTGTCTGTTGTTGTTCTACTTTACTATAAATATCGTTGTTATTATTAATTCTTATTATTGCTTACAATTGCATTGCTTTTGTTATAAATTCCGTTGTTGCCGTTGATAAATATATGAACTGTATTGCTTTATGGGCGCTCTGCGCCGTGTCGTTTTCTTACTGCCATAATGGTAATGAAGGATGGGTGTCTCACCTCTTTCCTATATCCTTGTATGTCTGTTTTATACTTATGTTGATAAAAGATCGTGAGGAAGATAAGGAGGGACCATACTTTGGTTGATTGGATTGGGCGTTTGGACAAGGTTTCTTCGGCTACGTACGAGTGCAGTTGCGTGGAGGCATTGATGCCTGACTTGTTGACTGGGACTCCGAGCGTCGTATGTGTATATGGGGTTGCGGCTTTGTCTGCTAGTAGTACCTATCCCCGGGTCACTACTTTTCCCCCTTTTTGTGTTTTATTCCCGCTATATTTTATTGGACTCTGTAATTATTATATTCTACGTCATCAGTGATTTGTGTAAATTGACTATATATATATATATATATATAATATAAGAGATATGATTTCATTTCAGTGGTTGTTTCATGGCTTGAATATATTTATATTTCATTTGAGGCTCATATTTTCTACCTATGCAAATTGTCAAAAAATAATATATATATATATAGACTCTTGAGAATTTAAGTTACTGTTATCATGACTGTGACACACTTGGATTTAGTAACTGTGGTGTAATGACGATTATGCTCTGGTTGCTACATCAAGGGGTGTTACATGAGCTGCGTAAGCGGTCCGGCAATCTTGGAAAAACCTTCTATAAACTTCCGGTAATATCCAGCAAGTCCAACAAAACTTCGAACTTCTGTCACCGTCTTAGGCCTTTCCTATTGCAAAATAGTCTCCACTTTCGATGGGTCTACCGCAATGCCTTCCTTGGAAATCACGTGACCTAAAAATTGAACTTCCTCCAACCAAAACTCACACTTCGCCAATTTTGCATATAGCTTCTTTTCTTTCAGAATCTGAAGGACTATACCGAGATGTTCAGCATGCTCTTCTTTGGTCTGAGAATAGATCAGAATGTCATCGATGAAGACAATGACAAATCTGTCTAAGTATGGACGAAAAATCCTATTCATATAGTCCATGAATATGGCAGGAGCATTCGTCACTCCGAATGGCATTACCTGATACTCATAATGTCCATAACGAGTTCGAAAAGCTGTTTTAGGTACATCCTCCACCTTAACACGAATCTGATGATATCCCGATCTCAGATCTATCTTAGAAAATACCACTGTTCCCCTCAACTGGTCCATCAAATCGTCAATTCTCGGAAGTGGATATTTATTCTTTATAGTCACCTTGTTCAGCTGACGATAATCTACGCAAAGTCGAGAAGTTTCGTCTTTCTTCCTGACCAAAAGCACTGGTGCTCCCCATGGTGAAACACTAGGACGTACAAACTGTTTCTCCAACAGTTCCTCTAATTGCTTATTTAATTCCACCAACTCCGCTGGAGACATCTGATATGGTGCAATTGAGATAGGACCTGTTCGTGGTACTAAATTAATAGAAAATTCAATCTCCCTCTCTAGTGGCAAACCAGGTACATCCTCAGGAAAAATCTCTGGAAATTCATTGACGACAAGAATAGTATTCACATCTTTCTCACTTTTGACCTCTAACGAAGACAATAACATATATCCCTGTGCTCCATCTCTTAACAATGACTTGACTTTAACAACAGTTAAGAATCCAGACTTTTCTTCCTTAGGAAAGACTAGGGTTTTGTTTGCACAGTCTATAAGGATATGGTTAGAAGATAACCAGTCCATTCCTAGTATTACATCTAACCCAACAAGAGGCAAACAAATCAAGTTGACAGAAAACACATGGTCCTTTATAACAACAGGACAATCCAAACATATCTTAGATGTAAGTACAGGTTTAGCAATTGGTGTAGATACAATCAATTTAACATTCAGAGAAGACATAGGCAACTTCAATCTTTCCACACAATCATATGCAATAAATGAATGTGTCGCTCCAGAATTATATAACACAGTCAGAAGATTACCTTCAATGGCACCTTCCCCTTGAATCAGATCCTTAGACTGTGACACTTCTGTTCCAGTCATAGTGTATACGCGCCCTCCAGACCTCGGTTGAACAGCACGAACAGTTCTCATAGCAGTTTCCTTTCCGGCTGTGTACAATCCTTGGCTATATGTCCTGGTTGTCCGTAATTAAAGCAAATTGTCCCTCTGATTGAGTAATCAGTAGAAATGGCCCTTCTTTCCGCACTTAAAACATGTTGGCGTAAATGCACTTTCTATCCAGCTCTACTACCACTAGCATTTCCCCTAACTGGTGGTCGTTGAGGTTGACTCCCTGGTGGTCTAGTATATGGCTTGTGCTGAAACCGACTGTTGTTACTGCTATCACCCCTTTGAAATCTTGTTGGTCCAAAATTACGGTTTCTGGGATCCCGTGACGACTCCAATTCCTCAAGGCGTGCACAAGCATCTACCAAAGCATGAAACTGATTCATCCTCAAGGATAATATTCCTCATTTCAATTCCACTCTCAGCCCTGCCTCAAACTTCCTACATCTCCACACATCATCTGGTCGAGTTTGAGTAAAATCTGAGAATTGAGACAAACTCTCAAATTTAGAAGCATACTCATTAACTGTCATGTTGCCCTAACGCAAACCAAGAAATTCCATCTCCTTGGCATGTCTAGCACTCGCAGGAAAATATTTCTCCAGAAATACCTCAGAAAATACCTCCCATGTAATTTCTGTTCCTTCAGCCTGCAACAATCGGCGGGTTCCTCTCCACCAATGTTCACCGTCTCCTCTCAGCATAAAAGTTGCATACGTCACCTTCTTGTCATCTGTACATCTCATTCCTTCAAATATCTTCTCCAAATCTTGTATCCATTGACTTGCCTTCTCCGGATCAATCTCGCCTCTAAACTGCGGTGGATTGTTACGCCTAAATTCAGATAAATTTAGGGCATCAGCAGTAGCATCTTGCTGTTAAGTTGCTCTCTGATTCTGCTGAGTAATTACTTCAGCCATTCGCTACATAGCTTCTGCAGCTGCAATCATAGGATCCACAGCACGATTCACATTCGCACGTCTTCCTCTTCCGCCAGACATCTTCTTTCTTCAATCATAACAAAGCAAAGTCAGATACATCCTTTCGAAAGTAAATCACAGAGAATCACACAACACAAGCAAAAACAGACCCAACCACAACCCCAAAAGACTCTAACTTGGGCTCTGATACCAACTAATGTAACATCCTTATGGGGATGTCACATTTATGAAATAAAATAAAATAAAGATAAATAAAATTCTACCCAAGTTGTAAAACATTTGTTACATAGTAATACGGGTTGTAAAATTTTTTCGGTTAAATAGAATATTACGAAATAAAATAACATGGAACATAAAATAAACAAACTGTCATCGCACATAATATACATATATTTTTGTTTTAAATAGTACAAATAATTTACAACTATAAATATTTAAACCAACACAATAAATAAAGCAGTAAGAAGTCTATATATACAAAACGCCGACGCGCCCAAGTACGCATCATAGAACTCTAACCCTCTGAAGGATCACTCTCATATGAAACTTCAAGTGATAAGTATCCAGGATGCCTTGACCCTCTACGGACTCTAGTCTGTGCTGTCGACACGCTGCTAATCTCGCTAGGCGCATCAAACATACCACCCCAATGACGCCTAAGAGATAGCGGTAACTCCACATGTAAATATAATACAGTAGAAAAGATAGGCACTCCATCAAACTCTGTACGTATGGTCACAGTCAGACGCCCTACGTATATAACAGAATCTCTGTCCTCTCGCAGTCGCCAGGCTTCAGAGCCTCTATGAAAGTCCAACCTCACGAAACCAAAGAATCCTGGTAGCATCATACTCATACAATCAATCCAATGGGTATGGATGATCGGATGGTTCTTGGTCGTCGAACTGATCTTCGGCTTGCTACTGCTCCTCGTCCTCGGGGTATACACACTCAAGAGGCTGTTCCTCTTCCTCAAACTCTTCTTTTAAAACATAATTTAAAATACAACAAGAACACAGACAATGAAGAGATAAGACAATCTATATCACCACAAACATGGTAAATAAGAAAACGACAATACAACAGATATAGCAATTCATACAATATGACACACCATAACAGCATAAATAATAATATAAAGTAACACAGAAATTAAGTGTAACAGCATCACATAATGTCACAGATAAAATGGTACAGATAATAATATTATAATGCACAACACATAAATCATATGTAATGCGACTCAACCCTACTCCATGGAGCTACAACCATAGACATCAGAGAGAATGACCTGTAAGTTCTATTAGTACCTTAGGCTGCCCAACCAACTATTGCACTGTCTCACACTGTGTCTATAGCCCACTGTTCAAAACATTGTGGTGTAGTACACAGTCCAAACATCGTGTAACGACAGGCATTGTACTAGCATAGTTCTTACAAGATCTTGATTAAGTATAGTGCGTGTCGAGATCACTAGTGTGTAGCCAGTTACCACGGCCCAGAGGAGCGACCAACTATCCACATGTGGAATAATCCGCACACTAATGCCTCCAAGTCCATAAAGAAATGAACCACACTACGCTTATCACATCGACAACACGATGTAATTCACCTCGTCAATCAATCGCCAATTCCACAACGAATCGACTTGACTCTAAAAATATGAACAGAACTATAATTACTAAAATACCCTTCAAATCTCAAATAATTACCAAAACACCCTCAAACACCAAATGCAGTACGTCTCACTTGACAGTACTATTTCTCAATCTGTCCGGGTCCACCACTTTGGCCCGACAGTAAAACTTACTATTTTCGTCAATCGCGTTTTCATAATTTCATCGTTTTTACAAACGTTTTTAAATCGTTTAAATATATTTTGATATTTTTAAAATTGCGTACTATTTTTAAATTATTTTCTCAATCGCGTAAGATTTTTAAATCATTTTCTTGTCCGAATTCCTTAAAAATCACTATTTAAGTAAACATAAAATAATATTTAATATGTTTGAGTTACGTAGAATATTTTCCATACCGTATACAGTATATTGGATATCTTTTCTATCTTATTTGTCCATTTCTAACAAAAATTGATAGTATTTTGCTTTGAAAATCTATAACTATGGTTTTCTAACTTTTTCTGTTAAAATTTCTTTTGATTATATTACAACCATCTAATTATACTTTTGAAAACTACTAACGGGCTTCAAAATATAAAGTGAGCTTTACGTTAGAAATTTTACAAAAGCTACTGTATTATCTCCTAAACATTAAAATCATTAGTTTTAACTTCTTTAACTTAATCTAATCATTTTTATTCCTCAAAACTCATTGTAATAGAATTACTTTTGGCATTATTCCTTAACCTTGATTGAAAACAATTTTAGAAACTAAAAGCACTTAACTTTGGCATGTTGGCCGAAATCTATTAACTTGTCATTTGATCTATAGATTTATTTTTCTTGCTCTAAATCAATTTGTATCTTGTCAATTTACCTAAGTTAATTAAATCACTCTTTTAGAAAATGGTTGAGAACATTTTGGTTCCCATTTTGTGTTGAGGCCGTGAGCCTTGGATTTGTGCTCTTTGGAACACACACGCAAACCTTGCATATTATTCACATCCTACTACTTATTCATGCATTTCTAACACATACAATATATTCAAAGCTTGTAGACATGCATATCAATACAAATCACAATTAAGAAAGCTATTACAACAAACACACAAATGAATCCTTATGGATTCTACAATCACAAACAATTCCATTTTCTTATCACCACCCAATGATGATAAGATTCAAGTCTTCCTCTTACCTTAAGTGAAGACAAACTCTCTTTCACTCCTTTCTAAGGGTTTCGGTTTCACCCTCCAAAGACAACTATCAAGCTTAAATAATTTCTACAAGTTACTAACATGAAAGAAAGCATAAACCATGGATCAATCATGGCTTAGAAATTTAGAAATAAGATTATAAATGAAAAACAAGAAATTTCACCTTCAAGGTAGAATCTCCAAAGTAGTTTTTCAAGCTCAAGATGATGAATTTTGCAAGAACTCTCAACTAGAGATGTTCGTAGAATTGTGTTTAGGTTCAGAAAAGTAGGTTGGATAGAATTTTAGGTAGATAGTTGGTGACTTAGATGGTGAGGCCGAATGGTCTCCAAAGTGCATCAATGGTGTTTTCTTGTTTTTGGTGAGAGAAAAGCTTAAGTTAATAGATAGAAAATGAATGAAGAATGGTCTCGTAAGGGCATATGGCCGTAGAGCTCTCCTTGGCTAGGTGTACCCTTGGTTGGCTTCATCCAAGCCTTAGGATTCATCAAGGGCCAAGATTAAAACTTGGTCACCAAGCTTGTCATCCATTGGCTAATCCAAGCCTTGTCACATGCTTAGTCACATGCCTTGTCATAAGCTCTTGAATGTTCCACCACTAATGATGCTTAATTAAGCTACTAATATTGACTACTTTAACTAAACGTGAGTCCCGCAATTCATTTTCGGGTCCGCTGTCATTTATTTATACTGCCTAATAAAATAATATTATAATAATATAAAATTATTTTATTTCACAGTAAAATCCTAAAAATTAAAAGATTAATAACAGTATCATTCAGAATTGGGTTTAGTAAGATCTCCCAGCTCCGAATAATTAAAATAAGATTTCCCCGGTCCAAAAATTATTATTTTCCTGTCCCGAAGCAAATCACACAAAAGTCCAAATAAAATCACAGACAGTAAAATAAAACACTGTATCATACAGGAAAACAACAAACAGTACAATTTAGGATACAACAGTCATTTATCCTAAAGTTTGCGGTGTTACATATGGTCTGGTCTACCTATAAGTTATTATGATTTGAAGGTATTTGGTTGTCCTGCATATGCCTATGTGAGTGATGGTAAGCTTGAGGCAAATACAAGAATATGTACATTTCTAGCATATGCACGAGGGGTGAATGGTTATAGGCTATGGTACACAGAAAAAGCAAGTTGACTTAAGTTCATTGTCAATAGGGATATCACATTTGATAAGACGACAATGTTAAATCAAAAGCAATAATCTATAGGAGATCAGGCAAAGATAGATCATGGTGCTAGAAAATAGGTGAAGCTAGAGATTGACTTAGGGAAAGAAAAGCATGAAGATGAAGCAAATCGGCCAAGCACTTCAATTACTGCTCAACCTGAAAAAGAATAATAAGATGAATCAAGTAGCGCGAATGGTGATAGCATGGATGGAGATGCTGACATCAAAGGAGCATAGTCATACAATATTATTATGGGTAGAGAGAGGTGGAAAATTCGAAGACCTCAAAGATAGATGAATTCTATCACATGCGCACTTGACTTGTTTGATACAAATCCTATAGGCTTTGCATTGGCTATGACTGACGATGTAGTGGGAGACAAACCTCTTATCTATAGTAGTGCAATAGAAAGTTAGGAGTCACAACAATGGTTGGTGGCGATGCATGAGGAGATTGAATCTCTTTAAAAAAACCAAATGTGGGAGCTAGTACAACTTCCAAAGGGTAAAAGAGTAGTTGATTGCAAATGAGTTTTCAAAAGGAAAGAAGGAATTCCTGCATTTAACCTCCGAGGTTCAAGGTGAGATTGGTAGCTAAGAGCTATACTCAGAAAAAAAGGTATCAATTTTCATGAAGTATTCTCTACTATGGTAAAGTATAGCTCTATTTGGATCCAATTAGCCATTATGAGTACGTATGACTTGGAGTTAGAGTAACCTGATGTGAAGATAGCATTCTAGCATGAAGAGCTAGAGGAGAAGATTTATATGAGTCAACCAGAAGGGTTTGTAGTCCCTGATAAGAAGGACTATGTAGGTTTGTAGAAGAAGTCATTGCACGACTTGAAGTAATCCCTGAGGCAGTGGTACAAAAGGTTTGATACATTTATGATTGGAAACAGATACAATAGGAACCAATATGATAATTGTATATACTCCAAAAGGTCTCTAGATGGTTCCCAGATTTATCTATTGTTGTATATAGATGATATGCTAATTACAACCCGCAACAAGGTCAAAATTAGTATCCTAAAAACTTAGTTGGGAAAAGAATTTGAGATGAAAGACTTAGGTGCAACAAAAAGGATCTTGGAATAGATATTCATAAGGAGAGGCAACATGGCAGGTTGTGTTTATCACAACAAAGCTACATTATGAAGGTGCTACAATGCTTCAATATAAATCAATTCAAACTAGTTGGAACTCCCTTAGCTGCACATTTTAAGTTATCTTTAAAGGAATGTTCAAAAACTAAGGAGGAGTTGGAGCGTATGTCTCATATACCATTTTCTATTGTTGTAGATAGTCTTATGTATGCTATGGTATGTACTAGGCCTGATCTTTCACATGATGTACGTGTAGTAAGCAAATATATGAGCAAACATGGAAAGCCTCACTGGGAAGCTGTGAAATGGATCATATGGTACTAGAAAGGTTCCACAAATGCTTGTTTGGTGTTTGATGGTTAGTTGACTCAAGGAGTAGAAGGCTATGTAGATTCTAACTGTGCGGGAGATTTAGACAAAAAGAGGTCATTGACTGGCTATATCTTTAGTCTTTGGATGTACTATTAGCTGGAAGGCGATATTGTAGTATATAGTTGCATTGTCAACTACTAAAGCTGAGTACATGGCTTTGATAGAGGTTATTAAAGAGAGCATATGAGTGCAAGGTCTTTTGGGTAGTTTTGGGTTGACCTAATAGGTGCCGGTTATATATTGTGATAGTCAAAGTACAATACATTTGGCTAGAAATCTAGTTTACCATGAAAGGACAAAGCATATAGATGACAGACTCCACTTTGTCAGAGAAAGTGTCAATAATGGCATAGTTGCAGTTCAAAAGATAGCCATAGCTGAGAACTCAATAGACATGATGACTAAACCATTGCTAGATGATAAGTTCAAGCATTGGTTGGAAGTTATTTTTGTTTGGTTAAGAGTGTTTTTAGGTAAATGTTTGAAAAGAAATAAATAGCTATTGGAGACCAATCATTTCATGCAAAATGTTTGAAAATAAATAAATGGCTATTGGAGACCAATCATTTCATGCAAGAGGTCACTATAAATAAAGTCCAAATTCCTTCATTTTAAAAAGCAACAAGTATAGCTGTAAAAAAGAAGAAGCAACAAGGATATGCTAAGAAGCGAAATTAAGAGCTTCTTGTAGTGAGATAAATTAAAGTGTAGTGTAAGAAAATTTTATGAGTATGTTGTGATTGTATACACTAGGGATTTTTTATATACTCTCTAGTATTCTGTAATACTACAATTGTAGTATAAGAGAATCTCTTTGAAAATAATTACAATTATCCTTTGATATAGTATGGAATTTTTTTTTGAGTTTATTCAGCTGGTGTATGCACTACCTATGTATCCCATAATAATTTATGTGCTCTACATTTTTCATCAGTTATTCTTCACAAATCTTAGCACACTTCTACTCAAATCATAAAGTGTTTAAGATACTTGAGGTATATTTATCTCTGATATCCTAATACGTTGAGCCACCAAACCAATATCCTACTTAGTGTCTTCAAACATGTTATTTCTCTAATACCAAATCCGCCATAGTGTAGCCAAAAACATATTGCACCCACGACCTTTCACCATTGCTTTCACCCACCCAAGAACATTGGTGTTGTGACTTTTCTTTAAAACAAAAAACAAAAATACTCGCAAGTGCATGAGTTATACCGAAATACAGTTGATCAAGTATGAGGTCGATCTCACAGAGACTTAAAGTTAAATTTTAAGTATTTGGTTTTAACCAGATGCGAGATAACTAAGGTTCAGAATCCATTAAGATTAATTTTAACATTAACTATGTCAAATTCTTATACTTAAATAATTTATCTCATGAACATCTAGCAACAAAACATGTATTCATGGAAAATCTATCAATAAAGCACTAAAAATAATAATTAAGTGTATAATAAAATTTTCTTAATTAATAGTAAATTATCAAATTATCAAATGTATTCCTAATTAGAAATCACAATTGATATCTAACAATTACTACCAACACTTAGATAACACAAATAAATTACAAAACATGAGAAAAACATGACTGAACTCATCTAAAAATTTATTCATATAAAATCTAATAGAAAAATAGAATCAATAAACATTAAATCTTAAAATTAGATAAAAATAATTCAACATAGTAATATCAAAACAATCAAGATTTCATTATCACCTTAGTACAGAAAATTTAAAAAGACATATAAAGATTAAAATATAATAAAATTATATCACTAAAATTCTCCATAAATATCGCTCTTTTTCTTCTCTTCTCTGTGTTACTGTGCTGCACTGTGCCAATCTCCAACTTGGTCTCCACTTCGTTGCTACGTCGTTCTTCTTTTCTCATGTTCTTCTGTGCAGCGCACAGTGTTCTCCTTCCTTGACAGCATGCCTCTTTATATAGATGAGAATTTGCTGCCCTTTTTGAATTAGGCTTCTTTTTTTTTTTTTAATCTTTTTGACTTGCGCCACCAGCTCTCAATATTTTTCTTTTATTTTCAGTCAAAGTATGACATGGGCTTCATCACCTACTTGAGTGTGGTCCAACTTCTTGGTTCAAGTAATTGGCTTTTTCACTTGACTTTGAGATAGTTACATCTCTTAATAATTTTACATCATTAAAAGCTATCATTTTTTTTAAATCCTGCAATTTTAGTGATCATTAAATAAAATTAATTTCTTAATTAAATAATAATATCATAAAATTATTAAAATTAATTATATTGAGTTATAATAATGTCCACTTTGTATAGGAAAAATTTATAAAATTAGGCTAATATCACAATTTTCAATTAACTTATTGCTATTCCCTAACAATGAAAATGACTTAAAACAAAGCTCAAAGAGAACAATATATGTAACCAATTTAATGAAATCCAATTTATTTCAACTTAAGAATATCAGTCATGTATCAGAACACCATAATTATTATAAAAACTTACCATCATCAAACTCAAATTGTGTGAATAATATAACAACTACGGCATATACTCATTGTCTCCAAATATCACAACTAGAATCCCCATAAGAAAACATCTTTCACCATATACAATCCTCACAAGAGTTGCACTTACCAATAAAAATCACTCAAAAGTCTAGTGCCATTCATAGTAAGTATATATGAGTAAAATAGTAGGTACAAATTAAAACAAAAATTTCACATATAAAATGATAGAAAGAACATTGAGAAAATAGAACAAATATCGTTTCATGAAAAGATGTTAAGAAAAGACTTTACATCACACCTTAAGATTAGTCATGCACATTGGAAGAATCATGCAATCCCTTAAGATCAAATAAGACTTTATTAAGCTTGTAATGTGTAACACCCCTTGATGTAGCAACCGGAGCATAATCGTCATTACACCATAGTTACTAAATCCAAGTGTGTCACAGTCATGACAACAGTAATTTAAATTCTCAAGAGTCTATATATATATATATATATATATATATATTTTGACAATTTGCATAGGTAGAAAATATGAGCCTTCGAATGAAATATAAATATATTCAAGCCATGATACAACCACCGAAATAAAATCATATCTCTTATATATATATATATATATATATATATATATATATATATATATATATATATATATATATATATATAGTCAATTTACACAAATCACTGATGACATAGAATGTAATAATTACAGAGTCCAATAAAATACAGCGGGAATAAAACACAAAAAGGGGAAAAGTAGTGACCCAGGGATAGGTACTACTAGCAGACAAAGCCGCAACCCCATATACACATACGACACTCGGAGTCCCAGTCAACAAGTCAGGCATCACTGCCTCCACGCAACTGCACTCGTACGTAGTCGAAGAAACCTTGTCCAAACGCCCAATCCAATCAATCAAAGTGTGGTCCCTCCTTATCTTCCTCACGATCTTTTATCAATATAAGTATAAAACAGACATACAAGGATATAGGAAAGAGGTGAGACACCCATCCTTCATTACCATTGCGGCAGTAAGAAAACGACACGGCGCATAGCGCCCATAAAGCAATACAGTTCATATATTTTATAACGGCAACAGCGGAATTTATCATAAAAGCAATTCAATTGTAAGCAATAATAAGAATTAATAATAACAACGATATTTATAGTAAAGTAGAACAACAACAGGCAATAGCAGACATATCACAATAGTATTTCTAAGAATCAGCACAACAATCAGACAATCATCACAGTAATAATAATCAGGTCAGTCATAGTTACAGAAATTAAACATTAATAATGACAGAATATATCATGGTTCATATGCATGCTTTCCCAAAGTCCTACTCCATGGAGCTAAACCCAAACAATCGGAGAGAAAGATCAGGAGACATGTCTGTGACTCGGCTGCCGAGGCCAGTGCTATAAATCAAATCGTGCACAATCATGGCATTGCACAGACATTCTTCACTAGATCGCGATATAGGACAGTGTCTCGGCCCCGGATCGTCGGTGCGTTTGCATCGGTCTACCCCACGGGCAGGAGAGCTACCAACCTCCCATTGCGAGGAACCCGCACCTCGACGCCCCCAAGGTCAACAAGTGACCTACACTTGTCTATTCGCACCCGCACTAAGGTGTGTTCAATCTCCTAGGCAACTAGGCCTTATAACAGTCCACAAGGACAATCACAATGCATAAGACACTATGCATGCACATGTATGATCCACAATTTCATACAATCTCATAATATGCCACATTTAGGCCAATATAAGCATCAATGTATACATGGTCACTCACATGGACCCATAACAACATAATATCAATATCAAGTCAATTAATGCATTATTAGGTTCATTATGAATCCTAACTTAGAATTTATTCCTCTTTTCAAGGTTTATGACCAAATCCAATTCTTGCAACTAGCTTAATATTCCAAGGCAACTCGATTTCCTATAACTTGTAAATTAATTAAACTATTAAGCCTCACACTCTCTTGTTCTTCACTCACTTAGAATCACCTTAAGTTTTACAATGGTCTCATTCTTAGTCTTCTAAAATTTATGAAGTCTTGACTATACTAAATTCTTCCAATTTATTAGTTGTCCATTTATTACATAGGTTTCTAATTACCTAATCACTTATGCTTCCAAATTATCCAAACCACATACTTACCTAAAACTTGCCCAAGGGGTCGTGGCCTCACAATGGTTACAATCCCAAATTCTCTCAAGTCATCATACTACATGTCATTCCCTTAATTCATTTAAGTGTTCACTTATCAAATTAACTCTCCAAGAACCCTAATCTTTATGCCTCAAAACCGTAGCCATCATTTAGGCTTCAATCTCAAACATTTCTTCCGTTAAATTCTATTTTGTCACTTGATTAATTCTAGTCTAGTGCTTGTTACACATTAACCATAATTTATCCAATTTTCACCCTAAAACCGTAGCCCTCCAAGAGAGGTTCCCAAATGTTTTTCTTCCATTTCCAATCACATAATCCAATCCAACATTCCATTATATACCACAAATCAATCTAAGGTCACAATTATCATATTATATGTTACACTCTTAATATTTAGATCATCAAAATCAATCCATTTGTCTTTTTACCAAGACCAAAACCGTGGCACCCATCTTGGGTATTAAACTCTCAAAGTCTTCCATTCATTAGTGTTAATACTATCAATTCAATTTTTGATTACATGAGTCTTATTTCACTTGTATACAAAATTAATTCTCATCCCTAACTTCTAGTCAAAACCGTGGCACCATGTTGAGGTAGGAAACTCTAAATTTTCCATTTAGCAACCCCAACATGATCAAGCACAATTAATACATCAAACATATTCAATAGCATAATCAAGTATCAATCAAATTCAAGAATACTAAATCATACAAAATTTATAATTCAAGCAAGCATACAAAGAGCATACAAGGATGGATTTCTCCATCAACACATACACAAAGTCTTCTCACCACCATAAGTGGTTGAAGTGAGTAGTCTCCCTCTTACCAATGTGTAGAAAACAAGAAGAACACCAAGGAAGCTTCTTGAATTTTCGGATTGCACCTCTCCAAAAATCCTAAAAATTTAACTTTGTTAAAACAACATCAAGGCTTGAAAAATAAACCATGGATGGTCATTAAAGAAACCATAATCACGAAAATGAGAGAGGAGAAAGAGTGGTCTTGAAACTTACCCAAAATGCTCAAAGTTGGAGCTTGAAGAAGATGATGAAAATGAAGGATTTTCAAGAAACTCCAAGAAGAAAAGATGTTTAGAATGGTGAAAGGATTTAGGAAATGTAATTAGAAGAAATTTTTGTGAAGATTAGGGTGATGAAGAGAGGGCTGGCCGTGTGGTTGCTAGAGAGAAGGAGGAGAGAAAAGTTGAAGAAGAAAGAAGAAGAAGTGATGAGAGAGAAAGTGTCTTGAAATTATGATTAAAGTGTAGAAGAAATTAGCTAAATGAAAGGCAATTATTTGCCTTGCATGGGCTGCCACCAGCCGTGCAAAGAGAGAGAGAAGAGAGAGTGAAAATTGGCTTCCAAGAGAAGCTAAGGGTATTTGGGTCAATATTTGGTCAAAGCTTCTCAAAGAAGCTTTGATTATTTAACATAAAATTTGAATTAAAGTGAATGGATTAGACATAAAGTAGATTGCATTAGGATAATGTGATAGGATTTTTATTACACACTATTATCCAATGGATAATAGTTACTGATTAAGTCGTATTTAATTAATCGACGAGATGAATTTTTAACGTATTGATCGGCGTTAGAATTTCTCGAAAATTATGAAATCTCGTCGTGTCAAGTCTCGGGTTTAGTAAGATCCCCCGTCGACATGTCCATAGTCCAAGGTTCTCAGAGAAAACATCGCGTTTCTCTGGTTCTGCTCAGTGCGCACGCAAAACGAGGAATATTTTAAATATTCGGCGATTCCGGAAAATTCCCAGAAAATTCCCAAAAATTACAAATATTATAAAACGACTATTCGTCATATAATTTTCCAATTTTTGAAGCACTACAGTCGTTTTCCCGACTCTGCTCGAGTTTCACGCAAAACAAAGAATATATTAAAATATTCGACGGTTCCGGAAAATTCTCAAAAAATTCCCATAAATCACAAATATTAGAAAATGACTATTGGCGGTGAAATAATTAGTTTCCGGAGCGTTACACTGACCTCAGCAATTCTCACCAAGCGCACGCAAAACGAAGAATATATTAAAATATTCTCGCGTTTCTCGAAAAATCCAGAAAAATTCTAGAAAATCCCAAATATTGTAAAATGATCATTTATTCTGAAATTATTAATTTTCGGGATGTTACAACACTCTCCTTCAAATAGAAATTTCGTCCTTGAAATTTTCATCCCTTAGATCAAACATTAACGTGTTTCTTCATCTTATTTTCTTACCCTCAGATTGTGTCTCTAGTTACGTCAATTTAGATCACCCTTACCAACGCTATCTCTATATCTTTGCGTTGCTTTATTCTTCTATTCTCAATCTTCACGAGAAGTTTCTCATAAATCAGACTCTCTCTGAATTGCACCGGGTTTAGTTTGATGACGTGGCTGGATCGGTGACATACTTTCGCAATCGTGACATATGAAAGATATCATGGAGATTTAGAAAGAAAGGATGACAGAATCTGTCGACAAGCTATTGAACCAAACCCGAAACGAAATTTGATATAGTCCAAAGAATTTTGGAGTGGGTTTATTAGTGACCCAGACAGGACGACACTGAAACTAGACGTCATACTCCTTCAAAAACTCTAATCACCTTTCCTGTCTCATGTTCAGCCCTTTTTTTTTTCGAATGGATACTTCAGGTCCTTGTGATTGTTAAAGGCGTTGATCGTAGCAAGCGTCTCCATATTCTCAGAGAAATTTTTAACTATGGCTAGCACCAAACCGTGAGTTAGGCAATTCCCAATGTGTCCTCAACTACCTTGAGGTGTAAGTCATAACTTTCCCAACCATGCATGAACACATATCCTGGATTTTAATGTGAAGCATAAAATTCTCCAAACAGTTCCCTGGGATTAGGTAGAACCAAATCTGACAAGTATCTGAATGTCTCCTCGACTTTTAAAATCTTTCTTCACACACGTTAGTCCATAGAAGTTTTGATTTTCTTCTTGTAAACTGAGCAAAATATTCGGCTATCTTGGAGGATCCATTGATACTCCTTCAATCTATGTGTCTTCTTCGATAAAACTAACTAATTCCACCAGCTATGTGTCTCTTTTACGGTCTCCAATCTTTCCTTTTGAAGAACTGCTTCAATCTCTTGGGAATCCATAACAATCCCTCCGTTTGGAATTTCATGATCCAAAACTGAACCTTCTTAATTAAGAATCTGTACTCTGATACTTTGGCATTTGCTCTCTCCCCTTTAAAGTCAGGAAAACCATGCCGAGACGTCCAACGTGTATCTCCATATTTTCGAGAATAGATCAGAATGTCATCATTAATGACAATGACAATTCTGTTATAGGTAAGGACAAAAGATACAATTCATATCACTCATGAATACGACAAGAGGATTTGTTATTCCGAACGGCATCACGAGACACCCATAATGCCTATAGCGCATTCGAAATCATTTCGGGGACATTCTCAATCTCCCGCGAATTTAATGATGACCAGGACGTACATCTTTCTCCAAGGATACTTACCCTTGATCATAATCTCGTTCGTTTGACGATGGTGTTCATCTCACTGAGATGTCCCATTCTTCTCCTTAACTGACAGCACTGTAGTTCCTCACAAGAGACTTACTGACTACAATGGTGACAATCATATTCCCTTTTCTTTTGTCCTCTACAAAAGTTAACACGTATCCTTGGATTTCCTTTCCCTCACAACGCTTCAACTTTGTTGGCTGTTACGAACTCAAAAGCCTTAGTTTCGAAAATCACTAAGGTTCTTATCGGAACGCTCTAGCAGATAATGACCAGAAAATAACTGATCAATCTCTGAAATCATGAAATCTAATAGGTATGATTCTTGGTAAGCAAGATAGATCAACAAAAGGTTCAATCTTTAGCAGAAATAGGATAGATTAAACAAACTTAAGTGTCAACGATAAGTCTTAGTAACAGAAACGAAAACAACTACGTCAAAGATAAGAAAGATACAGATGAATCCAAATGATCCATACAGTCACAAATTGTAAAAGGAAAAGGTTACCCCCACAATTATACAGCACGATTATCAGATCGTCATTTGAGGCGTAACTTCCCTTGTTTAGATCTCCAAATGTTAAGGTCTGATTAGATCTACTACTACTAGCACTTTCCCTACGGGTTGGGTGTTGTTGTTACTTTCTTAGTACCCGTGAACGTAGTTCCCGTTTAACTTGTTAGCTTTTCCATTATTCCTCCTTTGGAATCTAGGTAGTCCATGGTTATCCCAAGTTTGACTTTCCTTCAATAGATTTTAAACCACAACTTCCAATTCTCATTACTGTGCGGTCCTCTGATCTGGGTGAATCGTCACATCAGCTATCCTTCATATTTCTCCTGCGATCGCAACCATACTTCGATGGTCTTATCCTATGCTCATATGTGTAAGTCTGCCACGAGCCGGTGTCCTTCTCCGAAGACAGACCAAACATAACACAATAAAACAAACATAATTATTTCAAACAATATTGCCTCCCTTCGGAAGCCAAACACAAATAGTCACACAATGCACACCATTCAAGCAAGACAAGCTAATTTACAGATCTTAACAGCTTCCAGCCCGAACTTCTTCATTCTGCCTCCACAGTGTAATCTCTCGTAAGTTGTCCGCTTCCAAACTGCTTCGCGAACCTAACTTACATCAGCTATTTCTTTCTCTAGAAGATCGATTTTCCAAAATCCTTTGATCTCCTCACAAAAGAATTCCTATTTTCCTAACACAGTACGCTTAGGAGAAGTCATAGTTTCCTGTACACATAGAACATTACATATTGAGTAGGCCAGTCCTCAACATCATGTAACTGCATAACAGTAGCTATCAACATTCAACCTACAGCAAGTCATGCATTCCTTTCCCATCATCTCAATCAAGAGACAAGGAAGTGCACAACAGACCAAATTCTAATATGCCTAAACATAGCAAGTCCATACCCCGCTCAACCGGGATGAACTGCTCTGATACCACCTAATGTAACACCCTTGATGTAGCAACCAGAGCATAATCGTCATTACACTATAGTTACTAAATCCAAGTGTGTCACAGTCATGACAATAGTAATTTAAATTCTCAAGAGTCTATATATATATATATATTTTTGACAATTTGCATAGGTAGAACACATGAGCCTCGAATGAAATATAAATATATTCAAGCCATGATACAACCACCGAAATAAAATCATATCTCTTATATATATATATATATATATATATATATATATATATATATATATATATATTAGTCATTTACACAAATCACCGATGACATAGAATGTAATAATTACGAGTCCAATAAAATACGGCGGGAATAAAACACAAAAAGGGAAAAGTAGTGACCTAGGGATAGGTACTACTAGCGACAAAGCCGCAACCCCATATACACATACGACGCCGGAGTCCCGGTCAACAAGTCGCATCACGCCTCCACGCAATGCGCACTCGTACGTAGCCGAAGAAACCTTGTCTAAACGCCCAATCCAATCAACCAAAGTGTGGTCCCTCCTTATCTTCCTCACGATCTTTTATCAATATAAGTATAAAACAGACATACAAGGATATAGGAAAGAGGTGAGACACCCATCCTTCATTACCATTGCGGCAGTAAGAAAACGACACGGCGCGTAGCGCCCATAAAGCAATACAGTTCATATATTTTATAACGGCAACAATGGAATTTATCATAAAAGCAATTCAATTGTAAGCAATAATAAGAATTAATAATAACAACAATATTTATAGTAAAGTAGAACAATAGCAGGCAATAGCAGACATATCACAATAATATTTCCAAGAATCAACACAACAATCAGACAATCATCACAGTAATAATAATCAGGTCAGTCATAGTTACAGAAATTAAACATTAATAATGACAGAATATATCATGGTTCATATGCATGCTTTCCCAAAGTCCTACTCCATGGAGCTAAACCCAAACAATCGGAGAGAAAGATCAGGAGACATGTCTGTGACTCGGCTGCCGAGGCCAGTGCTATAAATCAAATCGTGCACAATCATGGCATTGCACAGACATTCTTCACTAGATCGCGATATAGGACAGTGTCTCGGTCCGGATCGTCGGTGCGTTTGCATCGGTCTACCCCACGGGCAGGAGAGCTACCAACCTCCCATTGCGAGGAACCCGCACCCCGACGCCCCCAAGGTCAACAAGTGACCTACACTTGTCTATTCGTACCCGCACTAAGGTGTGTTCAATCTCCTAGGCAACTAGGCCTTACAACAGTCCACAAGGACAATCACAATGCATAAGACACTATGCATGCACATGTATGATCCACAATTTCATACAATCTCATAATATGCCACATTTAGGCCAATATAAGCATCAATGTATACATGGTCACTCACATGGACCCATAACAACATAATATCAATATCAAGTCAATTAATGCATTATTAGGTTCATTATGAATCCTAACTTAGAATTTATTCCTCTTTTCAAGGTTCATGACCAAATCCAATTCTTGCAACTAGCTTAATATTCCAAGGCAACTCGATTTCCTATAACTTGTAAATTAATTAAGCTATTAAGCCTCACACTCTCTTGTTCTTCACTCACTTAGAATCACCTTAAGTTTTACAATGGTCTCATTCTTAGTCTTCTAAAATTTATGAAGTCTTGACTATACTAAATTCTTCCAATTTATTAGTTGTCCATTTATTACATAGGTTTCTAATTACCTAATCACTTATGCTTCCAAATTATCCAAACCACATACTTACCTAAAACTTGCCCTAGGGGCCGTGGCCTCACAATGGTTACAATCCCAAATTCTCTCAAGTCATCATACTACATGTCATTCCCTTAATTCATTTAAGTGTTAACTTATCAAATTAACTCACCAAGAACCCTAATCTTTATGCCTCAAAACCGTAGCCATCATTTAGGCTTCAATCTCAAACTTTTCTTCCATTAAATTCTATTTTGTCACTTGATTAATTCTAGTCTAGTGCTTGTTACACATTAACCATAATTTATCCAATTTTCACCCTAAAACCGTAGCCCTCCAAGAGAGGTTCCCAAATGTTTTTCTTCCATTTTCAATCACATAATCCAATCCAACATTCCATTATATACCACAAATCAATCTAAGGTTACAATTATCACATTATATGTTACACTCTTAATATTTAGATCATCAAAATCAATCCATTTGTCTTTTTACCAAGACCAAAACCGTGGCACCCATCTTGGGTATTAAACTCTCAAAGTCTTCCATTCATTAGTGTTAATACTATCAATTCAATTTTTGATTACATGAGTCTTATTTCACTTGTATACAAAATTAATTCTCATCCCTAACTTCTAGTCAAAACCATGGCACCATGTTGAGGTAGGAAACCCCAAATTTTCCATTTAGCAACCCCAACATGATCAAGCACAATTAATACATCAAACATATTCAATAGCATAATCAAGTATCAATCAAATTCAAGAATACTAAATCATACAAAATTTATAATTCAAGCAAGCATACAAAGAGCATACAAGGATGGATTTCTCCATCAACACACACACAAAGTCTTCTCATCATCATAAGTGGTTGAAGTGAGTAGTCTCCCTCTTACCAATGTGTAGAAAACAAGAAGAACACCAAGGAAGCTTCTTGAATTTTCGGATTGCACCTCTCCAAAAACCCTAAAAATTCAACTTTGTTAAAACAACATCAAGGCTTGAAAAATAAACCATGGATGGTCATTAAAGAAACCATAATCATGAAAATGAGAGAGGAGAAAGAGTGGTCTTGAAACTTACCCAAAATGCTCAAAGTTGGAGCTTGAAGAAGATGATGAAAATGAAGGATTTTCAAGAAACTCCAAGAAGAAAAGATGTTTAGAATGGTGAAAGGATTTAGGAAATGTAATTAGAAGAAATTTTTGTGAAGATTAGGGTGATGAAGAGAGGGCTGGCCGTGTGGTTGCTAGAGAGAAGGAGGAGAGAAAAGTTGAAGAAGAAAGAAGAAGAAGTGATGAGAGAGAAAGTGTCTTGAAATTATGATTAAAGTGTAGAAGAAATTAGCTAAATGAAAGGCAATTATTTGCCTTGCATGAGCTGCCACCAGCCGTGCAAAGAGAGAGAGAAGAGAGAGTGAAAATTGGCTTCCAAGAGAAGCTAAGGGTATTTGGGTCAATATTTGGTCAAAGCTTCTCAAAGAAGCTTTGATTATTTAACATAAAATTTGAATTAAAGTGAATGGATTAGACATAAAGTAGATTGCATTAGGATAATGTGATAAAATTTTTATTACACACTATTATCGAATGGATAATAGTTACAGTTGACAGAAGTCAGTATTTAATTAATCTGACAGATGAATTTTTCGCTGTATTGATTTATTTTTATCTGTTAGAATTTCTCGAAAATTATGAAACCTCAGAATCCGTGTCAAGTCTCGGGTTTAGTAAGATCTCCCGTCGACATGTCCATAGTCCAAGGTTCTCAGAGAAAACATCGTGTTTCTCTGGTTCTGCTCAGCGCGCACGCAAAACGAGGAATATTTTAAAATATTCGACAGTTCCGGAAAATTACCAAAAATTGCAAATATTATAAAACGACTATTCGTCATATAATTTTCCAATTTTTGAAGCACTACAGTCGTTTTCTCGACTCTGTTCGAGTTTTACGCAAAACGAAGAATATATTAAAATATTCGACGGTTCCAGAAAATTCTCAGAAAATTCCCAGAAATCACAAATATTAGAAAATGACTATTGGCGGCGAAATAATTAGTTTCCGGAGCGTTACACTGACCTCAGCAATTCTCAGCTCAGTGCGCACGCAAAACGAAAAATATATTAAAATATTCTGCGTTCTCAGAAAAATCCAGAAAAATTCTAGAAAATCCCAAATATTGTAAAATGATCATTTATTCTGAAATTATTAATTTTCGGGATGTTACATAATGTGGTTAATGGAAAAATATGAAGGCTGAGAAAAACAATGAAAATCAAAAGTGTTTTAAGAATATTTAGAAGCGTGATTTCTACACTTTTAATACAATTTTCTTATCCTTCTTTAAATCACTTTTTTTAAACTCTCAAACTAGACTCTTTTTTTCTTAATTTTTTTTTCAACTTTGTAGCTTTTTGAAATTTTTCCTTCCTTTTTTTTTCGTGCACTTTCACTTCGCCTTTTTTTTTGTTCATTTTTCTCTCTTTTTTCCCCTTCCTTTATAGCTTCCCATATTACAATAATATTACTTTTTTCTTGAAACACTTTGGGAAAATGGTTAAGAAAGAAAGGTTCAATAAATAGGAAACACACAATTCTACTAACTTCCATGACATTAGATTAAATGCAAGTGTGATATAAAATTTTTTTTTAGCAAAAAATAACAATAATGAAATGATTTAGTGAGGAAAAAAATTATAAGAACTAACAATAAATATTAAAAGGTCAAGAAAATACTCTCACAATAAAAATAAATGGCTCAAAACTCACTTAGCAAAAATATGGTATTCACATGCTTTCATTAAGTTTCTAATTATTTCAATTTTTTAACAAAGAGACATGCAAAAGCAGTTATGAATAATGTGAAACAAGTTAAGTAAAATGATAAAAAAAAAATTTCCTCACAAAAGTAGCATAATGATAACATGACTGAAATTCAAGTAACTCTCATCCCGAATCAAAACCAAAACATTGTCCTCCATGTTTCAAATTAAATCTAGACTTAAGAAATAATCAGTAATATACATCATAGAAATTATTGGGACAAAATAAACTGACTAATGATGAGGAGTCACATATCTGAAATGCTTAAGAATTAAAAAGCGAAGACGAGAAGAGGTCAACTACACCCTGACAATGGTTAGCAATGACAAAAATAACAAAAACAAAATAAAGTAAAATGAAATAAACAAAAACGCAAACTAACTTTTTTTTAATTTTTTTTAATTTTTTTTATGGCCACCACTTTTTATATCCCTATACAAAGGTTCTGAAATGTAGGAGGCACTTAAGTCGACTCAATAAAAACCAAAACTCAAACTAAAAAGTTACCTCAATTTCGGTAGACAGGATTATCTACTAAAGTTTCTTCTATATTTGGATCATTCAACTCAAGGTACGACTTCAACTGCTGACCATTTACCTTAAAAATATTAGCATCCTTGAGATTCTCTATCACAACAGCACTATCAAGGTAAACAGTCCTCACAACATTTGGGTCAGACTACCTGGATCTCAATTTACATGAAAATAAATGCAAGCGAGAATTATACAAAAGGACTTTTTGACCAAGTTAAAAAGACTTCCTAAAGATACAACTATCATGCACTCTCTTCGTCCTATCCTCATAAGCATCATTACGAATTTCTTCCAGTTCATTGAGATGAAGTTTCCTTTGATTACCAACCTTATCCAACTTAAAATTAAGATACTTGATAGCCCAATATGCTCTATGTTCCAACTTAATAAGGAGATGAAAAGTCTTACCATTAACAAGTCTATATGGAGACATCCCAATAGAAGTTTTAAATGTCGTGCGACATGCCCACAATGCATCATCTAGACGTAAAGACCAATCTTTCCTAGAATGGTTTACAATTTTCTCCAAAATTCTTTTAATCTCCCTATTAGATATCTCAACTTGACCACTATTTTGCGGGTGATAAGGGGTAGCTACCTTATGAGTGATGTCATACTTTTCACTAAATGCTCAAATGGCCTATTACAAAAATACTTGCCCCCACTACTAATGATAGCCTATGGTGTCCCAAAATGTGCAAAAATATTTTCTTTCAAAAATTAGACAACCACCTTATGGTCATTGCTTCTAAATGTTTTGCCTCAACCTATTTGGAAATATAGTCAACACAAACAAGAATATATAGATAATCAAAAGAGTTAGAAAATGGTCCCATAAAATTAATACCCAAAACATCAAATATATCAACAATCAAAATAGGATTCAAGGGCATCATATTTTTCTTACCAATGCTCCCCAACTTTTGGCGTCTTTCACAAACAAAACAATAAGCATAAGAATCATGAAAAATAGAAAGCCAATAAAAACCACATTGAAAAATTTTGGTTGCTATTTTCCTAGAGCTAAAATGCCCAACACATACATGATCATGACAAAAAGATATGATACTTTGTTGTTCCCGTCAAGAATGCATCTCCTAATAATCTAATCAGGACAATATTTAAACAAGTATGAATCATCCAAAAAAAAATGTTTTACTTGAGACAAGAACTTCAATCTATCTTGTTTAGACCAATGGGATGGCATTTGCAAAGTAACCAAATAATTCACAATATCAACATACCATAGGGTTTGTGAAACATGCAATAATTGCTCATCAGGAAAAGATTCTATAATAGGAGAAGTATCACTATCATGCTCAACGACCAATCTAGACAAATGATTAACAACCACATTCTCACACCCTTCTTATCCCTAATTTCAATGTCAAATTCTTACAAAAGTAATACCCACCTAATAAGTCTATCTTTTATATTAGCTTTAGCAAATAGATATTTGAATGCATCATGATCAAAATATATCACAACTTTTGATCCAACAACATATGATCTAAATTTGTCTAAAGCAAAAACTATAGCTAGCAATTCTTTCTCAGTGGTGGAATAATTCAATTGGGTAGCATTCCAAATCTTACTAGCATAACAAATCACATGAAGCAACTTATTCACTCTTTGCCCCAAGACAACACTAATAGCATAATTAGAAACATCACACAAAATCTCAAAAGGTAAGCTCCAATCAGGTGGCTTAATAATCAGAGAAGAAGTCAATTCAAATTTCAGCTTATTAAAAGATTGCAAATATGCATCATAAAAAACAAATGGAACATCCTTACTAAGAAGGTTGCATAATGGCCTTGCTATCTTGCTAAAATCCTTGATGAACCTCTTGTATAAATCTGTGTGCCCTAGTAAAGATCTAATTTCTTTCACAGATTTAGGGGGAGGAAAGTTAGAAATCAAGTCAACTTTAGCTTTATCAACCTCATTGTCATCTTTAGATATGTCATGACAAAGCACAATACCCCTTTTAACCATGAAATGACATTTTCCTAATTAAGCACAAGATTCTTTTGTTTACACCTAGCCAAAACTAAAGATAAGTGATGTAAACAATCATCAAAAGTAGATCCAAAAATAGAAAAATCATCCATGAACACTTCCAAAACTTCACCAACTATATTAGAAAAAATACTAATCATGCATCTCTAGAAAGTAGCAGGTGCATTACATAACCCAAAAGGCATGCGACGATATGCAAAAGTACTAAATAGACATGTAAAAGTAGTCTTACCTTGATCCAATGGGAATCTAATTATACCCTGAATATCTATATAGAAAACAATAATATATATGACTAGCAAGTCTTTCCAATATTTAATCAATAAAAGGAAGAGGGAAATGATCTTTTCTAGTTACAACATTCAATTTTCTATAATCAATAGACATTCTCCACCCCATTTGTACCCTAGTTGGAACTAACTCATTGACCTAATTTCCAATCACAGTTATTATAGACTTCTTAGGCATAACCTGCACAGGACTAACCCATTTACTATTAGAGATAGGATAGATAATCCATATGTCTAACAATTTCAAAGCTTCTTTGCTAACAACTTCCTGCATGATTGAGTTCAAATGCCTTTGGGTCTCACAAGTAGCTTTAGCACCCTCTTCTAAATGAGTCATATGCATCACTACTAAAGGACTAATACCCTTAACATATGTAATTGACCATCCTATAGCTTCCTTTTACTCTTTCAATACATCCACTAACTGATGTACTTGGGAATCATCTAAATTAGAAGTTACAATGATAGATAATGTCTCATTAGTGCCTAAAAACACATACGTAAGGGTGCTCGACAATGGCTTCATTTCTAACTTTGGTGGCTTTACGATGGATGGCAAAGGTGGGGATGAAGACAAGGTGATTGGTTGTACTATCGGTTGCCACCTATCCACATTCATCAGATGAGCGAAATCTAACAAAGAATTTGTATCCCTAATGACTAATTTAATATCAAAATCAGCATTAAAATGATTCAAGCATGCCAATAATGAATCATCACAACTAAAATGCATAAATGAGTCATGAACCAAACTATCAGTTCAATTCAATTCATGCACCTCATTATCATTATCTTTAGACATGTATTTACTGTTACAAAAAATATTAAGCTCAACAGTCATGTTCCCATATAATAGTTTCATCACACCACTCCTACAATTAATTAATGCATTAGATGTAGTAAGGAATGGATGACCCAAAATAACATAAATTGGGGGATAGGGACCACAAATAGGCTCAGTATTAAGCACAATAAAGTCAATAAGAAAGTAAAAATTCTTAATTTTTATCAACACATCCTCAACAATGCCCTTAGGATATTTAACAAATCTATCAACTAATTGGAGAGTCATCTTAGTTGGTTTCAACTCCCTTAAACCTAATTGCAAGTAAATAAAATAAGATAACAAATTAACACTTGCACTTAGATCTAGTAAAGCTCTCTCAACATGATGATCCTTAAGTTTACAAGCAATAGTAAATGATCCAAGGTCTTTATACTTAACAAGATATTTATTGAGAATCACAAAACTTACCTGCTCTGTCAAAAAGGCCTTCTTGGGAATGTTAGACTTCCTTTTCATAATGAGAAGATCCTTCAAGAATTTAGCATATGCAGGCACCTGTCTAATAGCACCAAGAAAAAGGCAAGTTAATTTGCACCTGTTTAAAAATCTCCTAAATATCACCTGATTGCACAATGTTCTTGGGATTTACTAATCTCTGAGGAAAATGGGCTCTAGGCACATACTCATTAACTTCAGGCTCTACAACTTTAGGAGTAAACACATTAAGCTTTGAGGGCACATTATCCTTATCTTAGTTATACTTATCCCTAGAACTTTCGACTTCTAACTTCATATTATCCTTCACAAGCTCTACAATATGATTATCTATTTGCTTCCTAGACCTAAGGGTGATGATAGACTGAACCTATTCATTTTTTTTCTATTAGAGCTAGATGTTTCATGAACTACATATTGTCCTTTGGGATTAGGGATAGACTGACTAGGGAACTTTCCTCTCGCTCTTTCTGCCATCTGACTTGCTAACTGACCCATCTGAACTTCCAATTTTGCTATACCATTAGTATACACTTGGGAAACATTCTTTATCTCTTGATTGACATTGGTAGTTATTTGGCTGGTATTTCTCATCTCTTGCATAAATTGGCCAAGAGTCTCCTCTAGTGATGACTATTACCTAGACTGACCTGCTTCTTGATTAGAAAAATATGATGGCTATTGGAATTGAGTCTGATTCTCCATAGGTTGACCACTTAAATTCTTGAAAAGTTATTTTGCTTCCAAGAAAAATTAGGATGATTTCCTCAATTATGATTATAAGTATTTGAAGAAGTATTAGCAAAAGATCTCCTTATTGTGTTTCTCTGCTCGACAAAACAATCATTATTAGGTGCAAAATAAGAGCACATAGAAGAAGCATTCATATTACTCTCACAAAATGCACAATTTTCTTGTCAGATATTAAGAACCTGACCAACTCCTTTATTGAGTGATAGGGACTTAACTTCATGTGAGATAACATTTAGTCTAGCTTTGATATTTGTATCCTCACTAACCTTATATAACACCTCCTTTTTAGGTTGGGTTGATCTATCCCTATGATTAGCAAAGTCCCACTTTTGAGAATTTTTAGAAAAATCTTCAAAAAACTGGTAGCCCTTCTGTGCATTTAGATTAAAAAATGTGCCATCATTCATAGACTCAACCAAGCCCCTATTAGATTGTGTCAACCCATTATAAAAGTACTACATAAGTGCCATTTTTCAAAACCATGGTGATGACACCTTACAAGCAAATCTTTAAACCTCTCTTAACTTTCAAAAAATTTTCATGGTCTTCTTGACAAAAATATGAAATTTCCCTTCTCAAAGAATTTGTTTTGGACATGAGAAAAAATTTAGATAAGAACTTTTGGCTCAACATTTCCTATGACATAATAGAATTAGAAGGTAAGGAATTCAGCCAAGTTTTTGCTTTATCTTTCAATGAAAAAGGAAAAAGACGTAAATACACATATTCTGTAAAAAAATAAATAAATTAAAATTTAAATATTTCACAAATTTCTAAAACATCCTCGACAGGTAAGCATGAGTCTTTCCTATCTAAGCCATTGGAAGCATATTGATGACTTGAGGTTTAATCTCAAAATGGGTAGCAGTAGTAGCAGGTAAAACAATGCATGAAGGTGGATTCATAGATATTAGGCAAAATAATTCCCTAAGTGGTCTAATATCATCTCCTTGCACAGTCACATCCATCTCTGTTATTGGTTCTATATACTAATCTATGTGTATGATCACGAACCCAAGTTGTCATGCAATGTGTTGTGAATTTTTTCGCAAGCGCACGGATTGTACAAGTAGTAAAATAAAGATCGTTCCTGCAAGGATCAATTAATTACTAACTCTTACGGCTACTTCAATTATTTAAGCAAATAAAAATCAATAGTGAAAGCTAAAATTAAAATCAAAATAATAAAGAAAGCAAATAAATCAAGAAAAATCAAGATTCAACCAAGGTTTAAGGCCTAGGACTGGGAATCCACTATACTACCCCTTATACTAAATTGTAATCTTATCTTTGTTAATGTTCAATTATGTTCTTGAAGATGATTTGTCCTAAATTATTTAAAGCCCAATTTCTTGGCACTAAAAACGTGCTAAAACTTCATCAATCACATTCTCATGGCAATTAATCCAAGTTCTAACCTATTAAGATTCATGATAATTGTTTAACCCTCGAAGGATTTAAACCTATGTCTAGGTCTCAATTACTAAGTTCAATTCTTAGATTATCAAACAATTAAATTTCATCTTTCGATCATTCACCTAAAGCCTAAGATCATGTAAATATGATCAGTAACATACCACAAGCATTAAGAATACTAAGAATGAATCAAGAATAATAATTTCATTAACAAAGATTCAAATTAACAATTCAACATAAAGAAATAAAGAGTTTCATCCCAATCCTAGAAAAAGGGTATAGCCACTCATGGCAATTGAAGCATAAACAAGAACACAAGATAAAGAAACAACTATGATTCCAAAATCAAAAAAGAAGATGGAGAAGATGAAGATGGAGAAGATGTCTTCAATGATTGATCAATGCTCTTGCCCTTGTCTTCAAAACCCTAGCCTCCAATCCTTGTGTCTCTCAAAGTTTCATGTAGTCTCTAGCCAAAAGTCCCCTTAGGTTTGGTGTTTTTGCCCAATTCATAACAATTTGGGGGTAAAATTTCCTTTTTTCACGTCAGAGGGACTCACACGGTCGTGTCTCCCTTTGGCATGATCGTGTCCTTTGAAAATAGCAATTCAGGATTTTAAGTGAGACACGGCTATATGACATTAAGCTTTATGAGGTTAAGACAGGGTCGTGGATGGTGCCAGAATTGCGTAACTTCAACGTTGGGGGGAACGCGGCCATGTGACCAAGAGACACGACCGTGTCTCCTAGTCAGAAGCTTTCCTCAAGTTAGACAGGGTCATGTCTAACTCTTAAATCACTTCTAAGTTGACACAGGGCTCTGTCTAAGCCTTAATTGCCCTCTTTTGATGTGAAAATGAGATATTTTCGCTTGCTTTCACTTCAAACGTGTTAAATCTCTCTTATTCTGCACAAAGGAAGATAATTGATAAGAATCCATCCAAAATTCATCAATAATTATAATCAAATCATCATAATTCATCCATTTAATGGTTATAAAATACAGGCTTATCAAATTCTCCCACACTTGAACATTGCTTGTCCTCAAGCAAAGAGTATAAATCAGAATCAAGATTAAATTGAACATCAAGAAATAAGAGTCAAGGGAAATTCCACAGTTTAAAAATTTAATGAATGCTTAGTAATCAAATCAAATCAAACAAGAAAGTCTTGCACTTAATACATTTTGAAGCTTGAGTCTAGCTTGAACTTCTTCTCTACCAATCAATTGAGATCACTCATCTTTCCATCTCTCAAGTATTTAAGGGCAAAGAGATCACTCAAAATTTCTCTTAACAATTGCATGACCATAAGTTTGATTATCAATCTTATCTCCACTTACAAGTTCACATACATAACAAGAATCAAAAGGACTTGATTGGTTGTAATGAGGCCAATGGTATAGTAAATGGCAGGAAAAGGATGAATAAAGGCCAATAATATTTATGGATAAAGTTATGCAAAACAGAATCAGGTTGAAAAAATGATTAATAGAGCTTAATGCATAAAGTCATTTTCACTTTCAACCAAATTTTTCTCACAATTCTTCACCAACAATCCTTTTTATTTCTTTTTTCTTTTCATCATTTCATTTTTTTTATTTTTATAATTCACCCTTGAGGATAAAAACAATCTTTTTTTATGACTTCTCAATTACTACATTAGTTGCTCAGAAGAAATTCAACCTAATTAATCAATAAGGTGTCCAAGAAAAATCAATTTCAGGCTCAAATAGGACGACTAAGGGATCATTTATCAATGCAACTCTGGAAATCAAGAAAGAATGAAGCCTAATTGCCTTAATCATGTTCAAGAATGTATGTGAATCAATAAAGTCTCAAGAGAGTATCAAATCAAGTTCTAGCACACATAAATCAAGAGAAAATTCACACCAGAAGAAAATTAGGATTTTGTGGATGAAAAAATCCAATCATTAAAGGCTCAAAACTCACTTTCTGGCTTAAGTTAGTAAAGAAAATAAATTGCACGCAGACATGGCTAATTTCCCAAATAAAATGCTAAAATTTTCAACATTCAATTGAAAAAGATTGCCTTGCACAAAAATCAGTTCATTAGCAATGGACTTCTTTATCAAACATATCTCAATCAGCTCAAAAATAATCAAGAAATTAATATACAATTCCAGCTTAATTCGATGCAATACTCAAGTGTTCATCGATTCCCCCCCCCAACACTTAAAATAAACATTGTCCTCAATGTTTAAATAAGAAAAGTAACAGAACAAAGGACAACGAAACTTCCCTGAAAATGGAAACGCAAGATCATAAAGGTGTTGGGAGAGGGTGAGAGAGGGAAGTGTGTAGCCATGAACTCGAGCATCTAGTTTGCATGAGTGGCGACATGTAATCCAAAATTGCACAAGAAAAATAAAGCAAAAACTGAAAAACAAAATGCAAACACTAAGTGCGAAAATAAAGAGACTAAAGGAAAGAGAAGAATTTTTATTTATTTATTTATTCATTTTTTGCGGTCGACAGCTATATACATCCCCCTAGAAAGGCTCTGAACTCATGGAGGTACCTAAGCCAACTCAACATTAACTATCTATGAAACAAAAACAGAAAAATATTAATCAATAAAAATAAGATAATAAAGAAAAAGAGAGAAAATTTTGGGTTGCCTCCTAAGAAGCGCTAAGTTATAGTCATTAGCTTGACTATGGGCTGGTTCTACGCTCAGGTGATGTCAATGGAGTGGTGCTCAGTCCTCATTCCTTCTTCATAGTGTTTCACTCTTTGGCCATTTATCATGAATGTCTTATGGCCATCTTTCTTCACCTCAAGCACACCGTACGATAAGACTTGAACAATCTCATATGGTCCAGACTATTTTGACCATAACTTACAAGGAGAGAAACATAGAAGCGAGTTATCGACAAGAACTTTATCTCCAAGCTTAAATGCACACTTCTTGACACACTTGTCATCCGCTTCTTTGGTCTCTTCTTACAGGGCTTGGTCTTCTATAGCACATCTTCAGCTACAGATTCCTATATATTTGAAAGTACAACACTATCCATAACATCAGCAGCATCTATGCTATTAAATGAATTAAATGAACTAGAATTTTTTTCAGAATTAAAAACATCAAACACTACTTCCTCATTATTCAATCGCAGAGTCAATTTTCCTTCGTGGACATCAATGATGACCCTTCTAGTGGCGGGGAATGGACATCCAAGTATGATTTGGATCTGAATATCTACCTCCATATTAAGCACAACAAAGTCAACAGATACGAAAAACTTTCCCACCTTCAAGGGAACATTCTCTAGGATGCCAATAGGACATTTAATTGACCTATCTTCCAATTGAAGAGAGATGGTGGTCGGTTTAAGCTTCCCAATATTAAGTTTCTTACAAAGAGAAAAAGGCATCAAACTCACACTTGCTCCAAGATCACACAAAGCCTTATTGATGTGCATGTCCCTAATTAAGCATGGAATCGAGAAGCTACCCAGATCCTTAAGTTTAGGAGGAAGCTTGTTTTGAATTATCACATTGCATTCTTCCGTCAAAGCAACAGTCTCATAGTCTTCAAGCTTCCTCTTATTGGAGAGAATCTCTTTCAAGAATTTAGCATAAGTGAGCATTTGGGAGAGCACTTCTGTAAAAGGTATGTTTATGTAAAGCTTTTTAAGTACCTCCAAAAATTTGCCAAATTGGTGATCAAGCTTTGCCCTTTGAGATTTTTGAGGGACAGGCAAAGGTGGAACATATGCTGGTGGAGGAACATACCTTTTAGTGCTTTCTTTGTCTTCTTCTTTGTCCTTGAGCTTCTCTTGCTTCTCTTCATTGTCATAGGTTTTCTTTTCTTCAAGCTTTTCTTCTTTGGAAGGGCTTTCAACTTGATTACCATTTCTACAAAAAATTGCATTGGCTTGTTCCCTTGGGTTGGCCTCCGGTTGACTTGGGATTCACCCTAGAACCATATTGAACAAGCTTGTTTGTTGGGCTATTTAAGTTTCAAGCATCTTAGAATGAGTCGTCATTTGATTTAGGTGAGTATAGATTTGTTGAACTCCCCATGTTGTTGCACTTGAGCTTGAATGACATTATTATGCTCCTTTTGGGTAACTATGAAGTTCTCCATAAGTGCTTCTAAATTGGACTTCCCACCCTGAGAGGGTTGGTGAGCTTGTTGGAATCCTGGTGGGCCCTCATTATTGTATTGATTGTCATATGAGAGATTTGGGTAGTTTCTCCAGCCGGAGTTGTATGAGTAGGAGTAAAGATTCCCTTGAGCCTTGAAATTGCCATTTTTGACATAATTCACTTGCCCCAACGACGGGTCTTGAGAATACCTCTCCACTTGCCCCAATGACTCCTTACTCAGTCCATTCTTAATGAAGAAAATTTTATCTTCTCTATTTGCGGAAACCATCCCCAAAGTATGACATCGCTTGTTACAGTTCCATCGTCCACATTTGTAACAGACTTGTAACCTTTTTGCTCTTCTCCTTTTAGAATATGAACTTCTTCCAAGACCGGGCATATATGAGTCAAATGAAATTGAGGACTCACCTGCTAATCGAACCTTTGCTTCAATTATCCAGCGTACATCTTCTGGCATACCTTTGTGCATTAATAGTCTCAATCTTTCACATCGAACTTTGTAGATTTTTCTCAGAGCATTTTGAGGAAAAGAAGGAAAATGTTTTCTCAGGTTTGAAAGAATGACATCCATTTTGAAGGAGAAGAAGGATTCAGTTATTTTGGGAACCGAAAAATAAACCGACTTGAGAGTCACGGAGTACCGTATCCGCCACTTAACCCAAGCAACACAAAGAACTCAAGAACTTGATTTTCCAGAATGGTTGAGTCTTTGTCCATTAACTTTACGCGCATTACCATTCCTAGGATCCTCAATATTTACGGCCCCGGAGGATACACGTGTTTGACAAAGAAAAGAACCGCGCCACCTAGATCTCAATTTTTCAAGGAGTAGATGCAGATGATAATCTCAAAGCAGAACCTTTTTGACCAATTTCCGCAACTTTTGCAAAAGGTGTAACAGACCTTGAATAAAGTAGGCCAATAAAATCCATACTTGCAAGATTTTTCGCAGTTGTTGTCATTGAAGAAAAGTGACCTTCACATGCTTCCGAGTGACAAAATTTAATGGCACTACCTACCTTATTGTCGGGCACACAGTTGCTTTTTTTTTTTTTTTTTAGAGATTTAAATGCTTACAACCATCAAACAGATAAAAACATAATTTAAGGAACTAATGAAAACACAAAATAAAAAGGGATAAAGAGAGCAAATCTGGTTGGGTTGCCTCCCAATGAGCGCTTAGTTTATTGTCCTCACCGACATGATGATACTTTCATGCTCCTCATATTGTGGAAGGATGAGGGTCATCACTTCCATCTCTCGCTTTGTCGGGAAGTTCATGATATGGTTTGAGACGATGACCATTGACCTTAAATGCTTTGCCGAATTTTCACTCCCGATCTCAAGCGCACCAAAAGGAAAAACATTAGTTACCACAAACGGCCCAATCCACTTAGAATGCAGTTTACCCGGAAATAATTTGAGTCTTGATTGGAATAGCGGGACTTTTTGTCCTCTCGTGAAATTTCTTTTTGGAAATCAATTGGTCGTGGAATGCCTTAGCTTTAGTCTTATAAATCGGGGCATTCTCAAAGGCCTCATTTCTTAGTTCTTCTAATTCCCGTAATGGAACTTCCTTTGCTTTCCAAAGACCTTCCAATTCCATATTAACTTGTTTAATGGCCCAGAAGATCGATGTTGCAACTCAACGGGCAAATGATGGGCTTTCCATACACCAACCGAAATGGTGACATGTCGATGGGAGTCTTATAGGCAGTCCTATAAGCCCATAAAGCATCTTCAAGTCGAGTGCTCCAATCCTTTCTTGAGGGATTCACTGTCTTTTCAAGGATTGACTTAATCTCCCGGTTGGACACTTCAGTTTGCCCATTTGTCTGTGGATGGTAAGGAGTGGAAATTTTGTGCATTACTCCATATCTCTTCAATAGAACATCAAAGGTTTTGTTGCAGAAATGGGTCCCTTGGTCACCGATGATAGCCCCTTGGGGTCCCGAACCTGGAGAAAATATGTGACTTAACAAAATCTCGTTGATTTTAGAATCATCGATCGAGTGGCTTTTGCTTCCACCCATTTAGACACATAATCAATTGATAAAAGAATGTATGTGAAACCAAATGAAGGAGGGAATGGTCCCATGAAATCAATACCCCACACATCAAAGAGTTCCACAAAAATGATCGGAGTCCGAGGCATTTGATTACGAGGACCAATATTACTGTTTTCTCGACGGTCACAAGACTTACGAAGTCGTAAGCGTCTTTGAAAATTGAAGGCCAATAGAAACCACTGTCAAGCACTTTTTATTGGCTGTCCTTTTTCGCGCCAAAGTGTCCTCCACATGCATAGGTGTGGCAAAAGGAGAGGGATGGAGTGTGTCTCGAATCGGGAATGCACCTCCTAATGACTTGATCTGCACAATGCTTCCATAAGTACGGGTCATCCCAGATATAGTATTTACAGTCACTCCTTAATTTATCTCTTTGGGCCTTGTTCAAACCCTCCGGAAAGTCCTTAGTAACCAGGTAGTTAACAATGTCAGTATACCAAGGGATTATGGTGTTGACAACCATCAAATATTCATCCGGAAAAGTCTCCATGATAGGCATTTCTTCCTCTTCAGTTACCAATCTACTCAAGTGATCGGCCACCAAGTTTTCGCTCCCTTTCTTGTCTTTAATCTCCAAGTCAAATTCCTGGAGCAATAAAATCCATCGGAGCAATCTAGGCTTTGCTTCTTTCTTTGTTAGAAGATACTTCAAGGCTGCATGATCTGAAAACACAATCACTTTAGAACCAATTAGATATGATCTAAATTTTTCTAAAGCAAATACAAATGACTAGAAGTTCCTTTTCTCGTGGTTGAGTAATTAAGTTGAGCATCATTTAGAGTCCTTGATGCATAGTAAATGGCATAAGGAACTCTATCAACTCGTTGTCCCAAGACAGCTCCTACTTGCAAAGTCACCGGCATCACACATTAGTTCAAAAGGTAACTCCCGGTTGGGTGGCCGATGATAGCGCAACAGCTTAACAACTTCTTGAGTTTATTGAAAGCTTCCATACATTTCTCATCAAAGTTAAAATTAACATCTTTTGAAGAAGTCTCAGCAAAGGGGCAATGAGACTTTAGAAAAGTCTTTAATGAATCTCCGGTAGAAACCTCGCATGACCAATAAAAGAACGAATCTCCCGCACACTAGTGGGTGGTGGCAAAGAATGCATGAGTTCTACTTTAGCTTTATCTACTTCAATTCCCCTAGCATAAATTACATGACCTAACACAATACCTTCATTCACCATGAAATGACATTTTTCCCAATTTAGTACCAGGTTAGTGTCAATGCATCTTTTAAGCACCAAAGTTAAATGTTCCAAACAATTTTCAAAATCATTTCCAAAGACACTAAAGTCATCCATAAAAACCTCAATGATGTTTTCAATGTAATCGAGAAAATATACTCATCATGCATCTTTGGAAAGTTCCTGGTGCATTGCAGAGTCCAAAAGGCATTCGCCTATATGCAAAGGTACCAAATGGACAAGTGAATGTAGTCTTGTCTTGGTCTTATGGAGCTATGGCAATCTGATTGTAACCTGAAAAACCATCCAGAAAACAATAATAAGAATGACACTAACTAATCTTTCTAACATTTGATCAATGAAAGGTAAAGGAAAGTGGTCTTTTCTCGTGGCGGCATTCAACTTCCCGTAATCAATACAAACACGCCACCGTCTCGTAACCTAGTGGGAATAAGCTCATTTTCAGCATTTCTTACCACAAGTAATTCCAGATTTCTTTGGTACTACCGGACCGGGCTTACCCACTTGTCGTCGAAATGGGGTAGATCACCCCACACTTAGGAGCTTCAAGATCTCTTTTTCACAACCTCCATCATGGGAGGATTCAATCTCCGCCGAGGGTCTCTCACGGAGTTTAGTATCCTCCTCCATTAATATCCCGTGCATACAAACGGAGGGACTAATACCCTTGATATCGCCTATTGACCAACCAATGGTGTCTTATGTTCCCGCAAAACACTACCAATTTCTCTTCTTGCTCTTAGGTGAGTGACTTTGCAATTATTCTTTGGAAGGGTGTCCTTCTCCCCAAGAAGATGTATTTAAGATGATCGGTAGTGCTTTCGGCCCAATTCGGTGCCCGCACAATGAAGGTTGAGGTATATCGGTAGTAACTGTGTAAATCAACAAAAGTTACCTCATGCTCTTTCAGGTGGAGTGGAAGAGAGCTCTTGTAAGGCAAACAACAATTTCATCAATGTCTTCACTCCATGGCTCTTCTTCACTCTTCTTCTTTTCCTCCCGTACATCTAAGCTATGAGTTAGAATTGTATCAAGAGCATCAAAATGGTCGAGTATCAAAAGCTGCAGAAATTAAAGAATCAAAAGGATCAAAAGAATCAATTAAACAAGCGAGTGCACATCACTTGGGTATCTCATAGCTTCAAAAATATTGAATCTAATTAATTCCCCATCAAATTCCATTGTTAGAATTCTCGAGTGCACATCAATTTTTGTCCGTGCAAAGTCTTCAAAAATGGTCTTCCTAGCAAGATAGGAGCAGATTTGGGAGACTCATCCTTTTCCATTTCCAAAACATAGAAGTCTTTAGGAAACACTAATTCATTCACTGTACCAAAACATCTTCAACCACACCCTTAGGGTATGCATTAGATCTATCGCCCAATTGAATAACAACACCAAGTAGGTTCCAAAGGACCCAAGTATAAAGATGCATAAATAGAATATGGCATGACATTTATAGATGCACCTAAATCAAGCATTGCCCTTTCAAACCTTGTGTTACCTATAGTGCATGGAATGGTGAATGTGCCAGGGTCCTTACATTTGGTTGGGAGTTTCTTTTTAATTACAACTGAAACATTTTCTCCCACTTGGACCTTTTCATTTCCTTTTAACTTCCTCTTGTTAGTGCATAATTCTTTCAGAAATTTTGCATATCTAGGTACCGCTAATGGCATCTAACAAAGGGATATTAACCTCTACCTTCCTAAAAGTCTCAAGTATTTCTTTTTTCTCGCTTCTTCTTTCTTGGTTTTAACTAACCTACTAGGAAAAGGAGCTTTAGTGACATATTTAGGAAGGGTTCGTAAATACTTACCTTAGGGGTTTTGGAAGTTTGCCCCTTATCATTTGCTTCTTTGGGTGGTTCATCCTTCTCTTGAATGATTGGTGGAAGAGAGGTAGGCTCATCCATCGTCTTTCCGCTTCTCAATGTGACAAAGACTAGCATTTTCCCTCGGATTCACTTACATTTGTGAGGGTAGTTTCCCCGAAGCTTGGCTTTGAAACTTGTTGAATTCTCGTGGACAAGCGCCCTATCCGATTCTGCAAGTTATTGATTGCGTCCTTGTTTCTTGTTGGAACCGCAAATTATTAGTGGCCATTTGTTTTACTAGCTCCTCTAATGAAGGCTCGATTGCTTAGGAGCTTGAACTTCTTCTTGTCTCTCGAGGGAAAGGTACTTGCCTTTGTTGGAATCCCGGAGGTCCATAAGTGGAGGTTGATTTTGAGGTTGCTTTGCATAGCTGAAATTTGGATGATCCCTCCAACCCGGATTATATGTGTTTGAGTAGGGGTTGTAATTTTTTGAAAGTCCAAAGATATCCCCTACACGCTCTTACCTCCTCATTTGTGTCTTCTTGGAGAGTGGGACACATATCGTTGGGATGTCCGGATGAACAACAGATCCCACAAGCATGAACTGGTGCTTTACCCGAATCCATTAACATTTGAACCATAACAGTCAATTGAGTCATTTTCTGTTGTATATTGGTTGTCTCTACTTCTTTTTTGTTCTTACTCCAGTGTCATTTCTAGAGTAGAATTGTTGAGTATTGGCAGCCATTCTTGAGATCAAGTTTCTAGCTTCTTGAGGAGTTTTATCAATCAATGCTCCTCCGCTAGCAAAGATCAATCATGTTGCGATCCATCACTTGTAAGCCTTCATAGAAATCCGAATTAAAAGTCTGCTCACTTATTTGATGATGAGGGGCAGCTGAAACATAGCTTCTTAAATCTCTCCCAAGTAGTCATGGAGTGATTCCCCATGCCTTTGTTGAATACCACTGATTTCTTTTCTGATTGTTGCAGCTTTTGAGGCAGGGAAGTATCTGTCTAGGAAAGTTCGGGCCATGTCCTGCCATGATTGGATGGATCCGGGTGGCAAGTAGTAAAGCCACTCCTTAGCTGAGCCTTTCAATGAGAATGGAAAAGCTCTCAACTTGACTTGCTCTACATGAATTCCTGCAGGTTTCATGCTAGAACATACCACATGGATTTCCTTCAAGTGCTTGTTGGGGTCCTCTCCGGGTAATCCATTGAAAGATGGCAAGAGATGGATTAAACCGGATTTCAATTCAAATGCCTCTTCATTTTCAAGAATGTCTATGCAAAAAGGCTGTTGATCTAGATCTGGAGCACCCAATGCCCTTAAAGTGTTTTACGCCATTGTCACTTCTTCAGATATTTCGGATGGCTCAAATGTCTCCGAACTTGATAGATCAATGTAACGGGCAACTTCAATGTCGGCAGTGTGAGTTGGAAGTTAGCCGGATGGAAGGGAAATTGAGGATGTGAAGTGAGTTGATCAATATAGTTCCTCAAATTTAGCAATCCTTCGTCTACTCCTTCAAAGGACATCAACACCTACAAAACACTCAGAAAGAAAGATTAAAAATAAAATAAAATAAAATAAAATAAAATAAAATAAAAACAGAATAAAAATAGGAAATAAATTAATAGTGTAATTGAAAAAATTGGTTCCCCGGCAACGGCGCCAAAATTCTGATGCGTGCGGATGTAGTGATTAAAATTAAGATAAAAATCAGTTGTCAGGCCCACCAGAAAATAAAAACCTTACAACTAGTTGTAGTTAGTAAGGGTCGATCCACAGAGAACCAATTCAATTAACACTATTAAACAATTCCCAATTTAGACTCGATTAACAATAAACAAAGATAAAAAGGGGGTTTTGGAGTTTTGATGAACAATGAAACTTCAAAGATAACAATAAACAAACTAAAATCAACAATATAAGAAAATTGGTTAAGAGATTGAATCCACCACTAGATTTATATAATAATGTAAATCCACATATCCTTTTTATTCCAACATGCTCAATTATGTTTTTATGCAATTGTGAGAGTAAATCTCTATTTTCCTTACGTGTTGGTCAATTTAGCAACCGCTCAAATCAACTCCTAATCACTGATTAGTCATAAAGCAACCGCTCTTACAACTATCCAACAATTGCATTAAGATTTAGAAAATCAATTACACTAAGGTCTAATCACACACCGGGATTAAATTACTTAGAACATATATTTCTCTAGATCTAATACCGCAACCGCGCATAATAAACCCAGATCTACCACTTTTATAGTGGCAAATAGCACAAAGATAATTATACCCACATGAACATCATACATCCCACTAGATCTACTACCGCAACCGCGCATAATAAACCTAGATCTACTACTTTGAAAGTAGGAACAAGTACAAAACCTTCATACCAACAATAGATTCAGAAATATATGAATAAAAACATAACCGTGTTGAAATAATCAAATATGCAAAGTTTACAACATTAATACTAGCGGTTTCATCACCCCCTTAACCAAGGGAGGTTTAGTTACACATAGCTAGAAAGAAATCACAAGAAAAACTATGAAGAAACAAGAAGAAACTATGAAGAAACAAGAAACTAAGAGAGAAAATGAAGGAGAGTTACATCTTGTTCATGACAAATGGTGCCTTTTATAGAAGTCTAAGGTAACAAAATGGCAAAGGGAAGTGGGTGGATGAGTGGGTGAGTGAGTGGAGTGTTTGAGTGGATGGATTAGTGGGTTGGTTTAGTGGATTGGTTTAGTGGATGAGTGAGTGGAATGGTTGAGTGGTTGAATTAGTGAAAAATGCCAAAGGACTTTTGGTGAGTGGGAAATTATGGACGTGAATGGGTGAGTGGATGGATGAGTGGATGGATTAGTGGATGAGTGGGTGGAGTGGTTAAGTGGTTGGATTAGTGTATGAGTGGATGAATGGGTGAGTTAGTGGATGAGTGGATGAGTGGGTGAGTGGATTAGTGGATGGATGAGTGGGTGGTTGAGGACGAAAATTTCGTGTCTGGCTTGGAAGCCAAAAACGACCCACTATACTTCAGAACCACGAAAAGTGTTCTTCATGAAAGTTGTAGATCCTTGTCTTGGCTATAAAATGGATAGCTGGTTCGTCCAATTTGGTTTCCTTAAGCCCAAGATATGTCCCAAATACCGTAGGTTGCTCAAACCCAACTTCAGCACCTCTGTTCCGACTTGCAAGCCCAAAATGACCTACTAGACCTCTTTTTCTGAAAATGTGTTCTTCATGAAAGTTGTTTATTTGGATCTTGACTATCCACTGTCCAAATTTCAGCCCATCTCCATTATTACATCTTGAGATATGATTTTATGAGTGCACACTGTTTGGATTCTACTGACAGAACCCGTATTCTGACTTCCATGTAAACTTAGGTCCCTTAGACATCTGAATCGGACTTCGAGCTCTTCATCAAAGTTGTAGAGCTTCCTCTTAGCTTTCCTACAAGATAAAATTCATGATTTTCAGATATCAGGAACTCAAGTTATGACCAAAATACAGAAACAGTGTAAAATCTCAATAATGCTGAAAATATTCAATTAGGACCAATTTGAGCTCAAACTCACAAAATCATGTCAAACTCAATCAATTAAGAATATGGAGACTGTAAATGACTAAATATAAGGGTTTCTTAATGAATAAAATATGTGTTTATCACGCACAGATCGTACAAGTAGTAAAATAAATATCGTTCTCGCAAGGATCAGTTAATTACTAACTCTTACGGCTACTTCGATTATTTAAGCAAATAAAAATCAATAGTGAAAGCTAAATTAAAATTAAAACAATAAAGAAAGCAAATAAATCAAGAAAAATCAAGATTCAACCATAGTTTAAGGCCTAAGACTGGGAATCCACTACACTACCCCTTATGCTAAATTGTAATCTTATCTTTGTTAATATTTAATTATGTTCTTGAAGACGATTTGTCTTAAATTATTTAAAACCTAATTTCTTGGCACTAAAAACGTGCTAAAACTTCATCAATCACATTCTCATGGCAATTAATCGAAGTTCCAACCCATTAAGATTCATGACAATCATTTAACCCTCGAAGGATTTAAGCCTATGTCTAGGTCTCAATTCCTAAGTTCAATTTTTAGATTATCAAGCAATTAGATTTCATCTTTCGATCCTTCACCTAAAGCCTAAGATCATGTAAATATGACCGGCAACATACCACAAGCATTAAGAATACTAAGAATGAATCAAGAATAATAATTTCATTAACAAAGAATCAAATTAACAGTTCAAGATAAAGAAATAGAGAGTTTCATCCTAATCCTAGAATATGGGTGTAGCCACTCATGGCAATTAAAGCACAAACAAGAACACAAGATAAAGAAATAACAATGATTCCAAAATAAAAAGAGAAGATGGAGAAGATGAAGATAGAGAAGATGTCTTCAATGGTTGATCAATGCTTTTGCCCTTGTCTTCAAAACCCTAGCCTCCAATCCTTGTGCCTCTCAAAGTTTCCTGTAGACTCTAGCCGAAAGTCCCTTTAGGTTTGATGTTTTTGCCCAATTTATAACGATTTAGGGGCAAAATTTCCTTTTTTTTCACGTCAGAGGAACTCACACAACCGTGTCTCCCTTCGACACAGTCGTGTCCTTTGAAAACAACAATTCGGGATTTTAAGTGAGACACGACCATGTGACATTGAGACACGGTCGTGTCTCAAAGTCAGAAGCTTTATGAGGTTAAGACAGGGCCGTGTTTGATGCCATAATTGCGCAACTTCAACATCGGGGGGGGGGGGGGGAGACACGGCCATGTGACCAAGAGACACGGTCGTGTCTCTTAGTCAGAAACTTTCCTCAAGTTAGACAAGGCTGTGTCTAACTCCTAAATCGCTTCTGAGATGACACAAGGCCCTGTCTAAGCCTTAATTGCCCTCTTTTGATCTGAAAATGAGATATCTTCACTTGCTTTCACTTCAAATATGTTAAATCTCTCTTGTTTTGCACAAACAAAGATAATTGATAAGAATCCATCCAAAATTGATCAATAATCACAATCAAATCATCATAATTTATCCATTTCATGGCTATAAAATATAGGCTTATCACAATGCTCAAACAGCAAAAAATAAAATTACAGAAAATAGAGCAGTTAAACTAAAAATAAAATAAAAATAAGATAAGGCAATAACAAACACAACAATAACTAAGTCTTTTCCCACTAGGTGGGGTCGGCTATATAGATCAAATGACGGTATTGTGCCCTATCATAAACCAAATCTTTAGAAATGTCATTGAAATCTAAATATTTTTTAATCGTTTCACATATAGTCTTTCTTGGTCTCCCTCTACCTCTAGCTATTAGGCTATCCTCCACCTGATCTACTTTTCTTACAGGGGCTTCTAAGGGTATTCTCCTTACATGTCTAAACCACCTAAGGCGAGATTCTTCCATCTTTTCCACAATAGGTGCTACCCCTACTTTCTCTTTAATGCATTAATTCCTAATCATATTTTGTCTTATATGTCCACACATCCACTGCAACGTCCTCATCTTAGCGACACTGATCTTATGCTCTTGCTAGCTTTTTACTGCCCAATATTCAGTACCATACAACATCGCAGGCCTTATAATTGTGCGGTAAGATTAATTTATCCTTAAGCTTGAGAGGTACTTTTCTATCACAAATAACTCTTGAAGCACTCCTCCATTTCATCCATCCAACTTGAATCCTATGGTTTACGTATCCCTCTATCTTTCTATCATTTTGTATGATAGATTCAAGATACCTAAACCGTGTGACTTGTGGCATGGTATGATCTCCAATTTTCACCGCTAAGCTAGTATTAGCATGTTTCTTACTGAACTTACATTTCATATACTTCATCTTACTCTTGCTTAGATGGAAGCCATGTTCTTCCAAAGCTTGTCTCCATAGCTCTGGCTACTCATTTGTTTCTTTTCTTGACTCTCTAACTAAGACTACATTATCTGCAAAAAGCATGCATCGTGGCACCGACTCTTAGATATGTGCAGTACGCATATCCAAGGCCAAGGTAAAAAGATGTGAACTCAAAGTTGACCCTTGGTGCAGTCCTATATTTATAGGAAAATCTGTTGTGACCCTATCTTGTGTTCTCAAACTAGTTTTAGCCCCATCATACATATCTTGGATTACTCGAATATAAGCGATACGAACTGATTTCTTCTCCAAAGCCTTCCATAAGACCTTTCTCGATATCCTGTCATAGGCTTTTTCCAGATCAATAAATATCATGTGTAAGTCTTTTTGCTTCCTTTGATACCTCTCCATTAATCTTCGTAGAAGATAGATTGCTTCCATTGTTGACCTCCCAGGTATAAAACCAAATTAATTATCTGAAATATGAGTTTTTTGTCTTAATTTCCGTTCAATTGCTCTTTCCCATAACTTCATGGTATGACTCATGAGCTTAATCCCTCTGTAATTTGCACAGTTTTATATATCTTCATTGTTCTTATAAATAGGGATTAAAGTGGTTCTCCTCCATTCATTTAAAATTTTCTTAGACCTCATTATCTTGTTAAATAGCTTTGTGAACCAGCTTATATCTTTCTTTCCTAGGCACTCCCACACCTCAATAAGTATATTATCCTGTCCAACTGCTTTTCCATTATCCATCCTCTTCATTGATTCTTTTACCTCAAACTCCTGAATTCTACGATAAAATTTTTTATTTTGGTCCTCCTCTCTAGTGTTCAAAATGTCCGAGTCCTTTAAAGTCCTATGTCCCTTATTAAATAACTTGTGAAAATAACTCTTTCATAGATCCTTGATGTCTTGTTCCGTAACCAAGACTTTACCCTCTTCATCCTTAATTCATTTCACTTTATCCACGTCTCTTGTCTTCCTTTTTCTGTCTTTGGTGTCCAAAGATTGATATAACTCGTTGAACGCTTTAGCTTTCACCTCGCTCACTGCCTTATTAGTATCTTTTTTAGTTGTCTTATATTTTTCCTAATTTTTATCATTTTGACACACATGCCAAGCTTTATAACATTCATTTTTAACCTTAACCTTATCTTGTACACTTGCATCCCACCACTAAGATTCTTTATCCTTGGGTCCAAAGCCTCTTGATTCACTAAGTGTCTCTTTTGCTACCTTCCTAATCCCTTTAGCCATCTCATCCCACATATCATTAGCACTCCCTTGTACCTCCCAAATCTTTTCCTCCATAATCTTCCTCTAAAAGAGCATTTGTTTTCCTCCCTTTAGTTGCCACCATTTGATTCTTGGGACACTGTCTCAACAATTTCTCCTTACTCTCATCTTAACTCGTACATCCATAACCAAAACCCTATGTTGGGTTGTCAAGCTCTCTCCAGGGATGACTTTGCAATCCATGCAAAGATTTCTATCAATTTTCCTTATTAGAAAAAAATAAGATAAGGAAAATAAGAAAAATAAATAAATTAAAAAAACTAGTAGAAAAGAAAAATTTAACAAATACTTAACTTTTAACTAACCAGTCCGCAATAACAGCACCAAAAACTTGTTGACTTTTTTTAGAAAAAAAACACCTAAAAATACTCGCAAGTATACGAGCCGTACCGAAGTACAGTTGAACAAGTACGAGGTCGATCCCATAGAGACTTAAAGTTAAATTTTAAGTATTGAAAAATTATTCCTATTCTAGTCAACAAAAATTATGAATCAAAGAGGTAAATATAAAATAAAACAAATAATTAAAATGAGTAGCAAATTAAATGAAAACAAGTAAATAAGTTTGGTTTCAACCAAATGTGAGATGACTAAGGTTTGGAATCCACAAAGATTAATTTTAACATTAACTATATCAAATTATTATACCCAAATAATTTATTTTATGAACATCTAGCAGCAAATCATGTGCTCATGGAAAATCTATGAATGAAACACTAAAAATAATAATTAAGTGTATGATAAAATTTTCCTAATTAATAGTAAATTATCAAATTATCAAATGTATCCCTAATAAGAAATCACAATTGATATCCAACAATTACCACCAATACTCAAATAACACAAATAAATTACAAAGCATGATAAAAACATGACTGAACTCATGTAAAAATTCATTCATATAATATAATAGGAAAATAGAATCAATAAACATTAAATCCTAAAATTGGGTAAAAATAATGCAATATAGCAATGCCAAAACAATTAGGGTTTCATCATCACCTTAGTATAGAGAATTTAGCAAGACATAATAACATTAAAACATAATAAAATTATCTCACTAAAATTCTCCATAGATACTGCTCTTTTTCTTCTCTTCTCTACGTTATTGTGTTGCACTGTGCCAATTCCCCAACCTGGTCTCCACTTTGTTGTTGTGCCATTCTTCTTTTCTTTTGTTCTTCTATGCGATGCATAATGCTTTCCTTCTCTTGGCAGCGTGCCTCCTTATATAGATGAGAATTTGATACCCTTTTTTAGTTAGGCTTTTTTTTTTCTCTTTTGACTTGCGCCACCAACTCTCAATGTTTTTCCCTTCTTTTCATTCGAAGTAATGGGCTTCATCACCTACTTGAGCGTCGGCTAACTTCTTGCTCAAGTAATGGGCTTTTGGACTTGACTTTGAGGCAATTGCATCTCTGAATAATTTCATATCATTAAAAGTTGTCACTTTCTTTAAATCTTACAATTATAATGATAATTAAATAAAATTAATTTCTCTCAATAATTAAATAATAATATTATAAAATTGTTAAAATTAATTATATTGAGTTATAATAATGCATACTTTATATAGGAAAAAATTATAAAATTAGGCTAATATCAATCAAGATGAAGGAACTCAACAGAGTTAACTAACCCAATTATGAACCAATTTCTCTGGAATGAGGGTAGTCCCTAAGGCAATGAAACACATCCTCAACTTGCCTAAAGCATCTAGTGTATAGGGTTGAGGATGCCAAACTTCAAAACATGCGACAATCATTATTAGGTAGAGTCCCATGCAAAGCAATCTAAATCAAGTGCTTTTAGTTTCCAAAGCAAAGTCCAAGAAACTTCCTCATTCCAATTCATGTTACCAAATGGCCTCAATACTCAAGAGGGGGGTGAATTGAGTTTGTAAATTAATTTCGTAATTCTTTCACAAAACACTTGATTATCAATTTTCATAATGCTATTGTTTATCAAAGTTGAATGGATAGAGAAGATAGAGGGCTTTCACTTATAAGTAAATAAACCAAGCAAGATAGTATACAAGATATTCAATAAAAGTGTGCACAAAGTAAGAGAGATGAGTTTAGGGAGACAAACACAAAACTTTATCCTAATTCAGCCACCAATCCACTTGTGGCTTACGTCTAGTCCTCAAGTAAATACCCTATATTTTCACTATATCTTCAAGCTTCAAATAGGTGCTTGATAACCTTTACAAGCTTGAGCACTCAACACATCTTGGGATACCTCACCCTTGTGCTTGAGCCTCTTCTTTCAATGAATACCTCACCCTTACAACTTTGAAGCATACCTCACCCTTTCTTTTCAGATTATACAAAGAATGAATGATAAGAAACTCTCTCAAGATTGGATAATACAAATTGAAGCTTATGGTATCAAAGAGTCACACACTTAGCTCAAAAACAGGGGTTTGGAGAAAGAGATGATGAAACACGAATTTAATGCTCAAGAATGATTTTTAGATTGTTCTTCAACCTTATTTATTGCCCAAACACTTGTATTTATAGCCCAAACACTTGTATTTATAGCCCAATGCATTTTAGAGTCGTTAGAGGTGGTTGGATGCATTAAATGCTCTAATAGAGCTGTTAAAATTTGTTTTCTGCTACCCCAAATAACAGGTTATTGGTTTTTAATAACAGGTTATTAGTTTTGCCTAACTGATTATTTGTGCATTCAAAAAACATAGTAGCACATGAATAATAGGTATTTGAGAGCTTTAATCAGTTAGGAACATTTAATCAGTTAGGAACATTAGAAAAACAGGAGGGAACGTTCCCAACATGCAAATAACCTGTTATGGACTTTATATAACTAGTTATTCACCTTTAAAAACTTATAGGAGTGTTTCTGTCATAACAAATAACCTGTTATGAGTTTCAAATAATCAGTTATATAGTAGCACATAATCAGTTATTGGTTTCAAATAACTAGTTATTCAAAACACATAATCAGTTATTGGTTTCAGATAACCAGTTATTCAAAACACATAACCAGTTATTGGCTTACCAAGAAAAGAAGCTTTCTAAAGGATTTCATAACCAAACTTTCCTAAATCATTTTCCACAAACTTGATGAGTATTTTCACAAGCATAAAACATGGTTTTCTTTTCATCCTTTTTAAAAGCATTTTGCTCAAACTCTATTAACATAAAGCATGATTTTGCAAAGAGATTTAAGTTGAGTGAAAAACAAGACATGAGCTAGTGTGATTCTTACTAACCTTAACATAAGATCTAAGTCCTATAAACTATACTTGAAGAATCTTGGGACTTGATCTTTGCACAACCATCACTTCTCTTGTTTGTTATCATCAAAACCATTATCATTGCCAATGCTAATCACAATTCTTGCATTTTCGAAGAAGTCACAAGTACCCAGAGACTTTTGAGTATCAACAATGATATTCACATACAATTTTCATCGCACCATTCTTACGCCATTTCCTTTTGAATAATAAAACAAGAAAAACACACTTTGCAAAGCATATTATTGTTCTTTCTTTTACCAAAACAAGTAAAGTATAAAGTGGTGTAGGGAAAAATGGTGTTTGATAAAGATTTTCCATTAAACATTCTCTAGAGAAGTTCCCATTCCAAACCTATAAATCATGCAACATACTGAGTGAAGGAGTTGGTATGTCAAAGATCAGGCACTTCAGCTCTTTAGGAATCCAACTCATTGGGCGATCCATGTTCCAAGCACCATTCGTACAAAGATCCTTCACTCTGGTGTTGTTATCCAAGACATGCACATAATCCCTGAGATCACATGAACAGCTAGTGGGAAGCCATTTTATCACACCAAACCAAACAGTCACCAGTACCAAACTTGAAACCATATCCTTCTCTAAGAAAATGAAGAGCTTTGATGATGCATTTCTAAACATAAGATGCTTGGTTTGTGTAATATCCTACCTAACCTATTAGCCTTAAAGATTGATATAATAGTTTAATAATATTTGTATTAGTTACTTGTTGATTCTGATGATTTTTTTAGTTAGTTTAGGCATAATATTATAACCCAAGATAGGGGAAATAACTCATATTAGCTCAGAATTTACCATAAGTTGCTTAGATGATGAAAATAAATATGAAAACTTTATTTCTAGGCCACAAATAATTAGAATGAATTGTGGTAAATTTTGAAGAATTAACTGACTTAGTTTGACAATTTTAATAACACATTATGAGTGTTTAAAGGCTAAATTAAATAGGAAAGTAGCTTGGAGAATATGAAATTTTATGGAGATGTCAAATAGAGGATGAAGATTATTTTGGAAACGATTACAGGTTAAGGCAAAGTAATAGAGCTTAGTGACTGTTAATGATGTATAGAAAATTATTAAATGATGAGAATAAGGACTAAACAAAGTCTAGAATTTTCTATAATACCTATAAAAGTTAGAAAACTCATCAATAGAAGATCAAAGTATCCCAAGAGATACATCATTTCCACTTAACCATGAAGTCTTCAACCTTATCCCTCCAACTTTCTCCACCACCCTTCTTTATCTTTATCTTCTCACTTTTCATTTTCTCTACATTCACACAACTAACAGAAAAAGAATAAGAGAGAAGGAAGAAAGAAAAAAAAAAAGAGGAAGAAGATGGACAAAGAAGGTAACAAAGGAGGAATAAAGAAGAGGAAGGAAATACCATCCTTGAGGGAAGCTTAGGCAGGGGTTTTTATGCAACACTACCTTTCTCTCTTCCTTTTCTAGTTCCTCAAACTTTGCATGAATGAGTTGGTTGATGATTCCTTAAGATTTTTGTGATGTATTAGTTATATATGCTTGCATAAGATTAATGAGTTTGAGGCTCTCTATATATATATATATAGAGGAAGCTTATGTAGGGGTTTTTTGTAACACTACCTTTCTCTCTTCCTTTTCTAGTTCCTCAAACTTTGTAAGAATGAGTTGGTTGATGATTCTTTAAGATTTTTATATATATAGGAAGCTTATGTAGGGGTTTTTGTGCAACACTACCTTTCTCTCTTCCTTTTCTAGTTCCTCAAACTTTGCAAGAATGAGTTGGTTGATGATTCTTTAAGATTTTTATGATGTATTAGTTACATATGCTTGATAATCACATATTTTATTCATTAAGAAACCCTTATGTTTAGTTATTTACACTCTTCATGTACTTAATTGACTGAATTTGATTATGTTTTGTAAGTTTGAACTCGAATCGGACTTAATTGATTTTTTCAGCATTATTCGGGTCTTACACTGTTTCTGTATTTTAGCCATATCTTGAGTTCTAAATGTCTGATAATTATGAACTTTACCTTGTAGGAAAGATAAAAGAGAGCTCTACAACTTTGATGAAGAGCTCAAAGTCAATTTCAGACATCTAGTGGAGCTAATTGGGCATGGAAATCAGAATACGGGATTTGTGACTGGAACCCGAACAGTGTGTAGTAACCAGAACATAATTCGAGTTTGGGTTTATAGAATTGGCTGAAAATTGGTGATCTGAAAGTTAAGACCCATATGTACAACTTTCATGACAAACACAAAACTTGATTCGGGCTCCTTGATGGAGATATTGGGTCTGAAAGTCAAAACAGAGGTGCTGAAACTGGTCCTGAGCAGTCTGTAGTAATTGGGTCATATATTGGGCTGTAGGACGAATTTTTGGGTGCTTCCAGAGCCATTGGAAAGCTTAGACAATTTCCTAGAACTTTCATGAAGACCACTTGGCTCAGAAATGACGAAATCAATGAGTTCAGCAATGAATACTTTCGGAGACAAGGAAGCTCACCTACCAATCTCACCTACCAAGCTCACCTACCAATCTCACCTACCAAGCTCACCTACTAATTCCACCTACTAATCTCATCTACCCATCTACTACTACTCTGAATCCTCTATAAAAGGAAGCATGTGGAGAGCTCTAAATACAACATACACTTGGTGTTAGAAATAGCTTTTCATAGTTCTTGTATATTTTTCCTTCATTGTAATGGAGAGCTAAGTCACTTCTAGTCAATTCGGGACTCTTGAAGAGATTGTGGCTTGGATTCTTGAGACCTTGGTTATGTAATGTATTTGATTTATATTTGAATTCCTCTTCTCTTCTTCTTCTGTTCTCTTGATCTTGAATGCATGAATGGTGATTGTTTATGTTTGATCGATTTGATCTTGGTTTAAGATTAAGTATCGTGATGAAATTTAGAACCGATTGATCTGAACTAATCACGTAATTGAAGAGGTTAGGTTACTTGATTGGTACCTAGGTTAATTGAATTCGGTGCTTAAATTGATATATATCTACATGAATGGTGCGATTGCAGATTTATGTTTATTACTTGTCAATTGAATTCGGACGATTGTCTAGTATGAATTCGGATCGATCTTGAGATCTCGGTTAGATCCAAGTTAACCATTCAAATGTGCTTCAAATGTTTGTTGAAAGGTCTATGATTGAATCCACCCAATCTCGGATAGATTTGAATTATTGTTTTTCTAATTGTTATTTCTCTTTAAATCTTGTCACTTTGCGATCTTTGAACCATCAAACCCCCTTTTTCTAACTTTCACTTGATTTGATCAAATTGCATCTACGATCCTTGAGGAGACGATCCGGTGTTGTTCACTATACTACAAGTTTAGGTAATAACTTCGGTTATAATTTTGATTGAGTTCGGCGCTCGTCAAAATTTTGTATGATTCGGGAACTCGTAGGTGTAATCTTTTCATTTTGAGTAACCTTATTAATTTTTGTTCTTTCTTACCTATTCTAACAGTTATTTTTCATTTACTAACATTGTTCATACCATACTAACATTTTTATCTTAGCTTTTGAATTTTTCTGATTTAGGAAAGACGGAAAACAGGTGATTACGGGTAACTATTGCAATTTTCGAACTGAAACATGCCCAGAATGAGCTGAAACTTGGTCGGTTAAAGGAAAACAGCCTGATAAACAAGACTCACAGTAGGTCACCCTTGGTTTTTCGAAATTCTATCATTTAGACCACTTTTTCAATTTTTTATTATTTTTTGTTGCATTTTCTAGTTTCATTTTTCTATAGATTTTGTCCTGTGTTGCTCCCATAAATTTAAAAAATGTTTAGATACATTAACTAGATTTATTTTTGCATATTTTGAGTGTTGATCCCATACTAACTCTTTCTTTTTAATTTTTCTTTTTCTTTCATTATCATTTTGTTGCATTCTGTTGCATTTTAAGGATACAATGGACCATGCATAATGGAGTCAAAACTTGAGGAGTTGACTTCTTTGGTAAGACATATAGTAGTGAGACAACAATCACTCATGCAGGAAGCTACACTTATGTGTAACATTTGTTTTTGTTCATCTCACCCCACATATGCATGCCCTACACTTCAAGTATGGTAGTTCTATTTTTCCAGATCAATTTGTTGCAAAGAAATTTGGTTATTTTCTTGATGAACCACAGTTCCAAGAAGACAAATGAGTTATGACCCTTCTTCAACACATACAACCCTAGTGGGAATACTATCCGGATCTGGGATATGGTAATACTGACATACTACAAAGACAACAATCATTTCAATATGAGCACCATTCCAATGAGATAACAAGTCCATCAACCACAAAACTTGAGCCTTCATGGGAGGACTTGATGAAAACCCAAATTGAGTTCCGGCAGTAATTTCACCGCCACTATTCAGGATTTAACAACCCAAATTGACCAGTTGACAACCACCTTGTTAATGAACCGAGATGTCAAGAGTCGAGCCAACTTTTTTCCCAAACAATTCCCAACTCCCCGCATTCTAATTGTCATATTGATTTACATGCGAGACTTAGTTGAGGAAACTCATGATGAGTTGTGTCTTTGAATTTCTGATTTAATTGGTTTTGATGATTCTATCAATTGCAACTCATGTCTTGATCATGATGGTGATATAAAATGTATTGTGTGTGCTGAAATTTCTGCATATTTGAAAACTAATGATTCTGTTTACGCAGGATCTAATGATATAGAAGGGTCTATCAACAATGTAGTTGCGAGAATCTGAAACATATAGGGAGGTGGAGTTGAAGGCCATTGAGGAATTTTCAAAGAAAAGGAAAGTCGGAGATGCTAGTAACTCTTGAAGTGGATTTTGTTTTTAGGCCATGGTCCAGCATTATCAATGAAAGCAGGATTAAAAAATTATACGTATTGCATGCCATTGGTGAAGTCAAAGAAGACCAATGGGACCCCAATGTGAACCCTCATGCTTCAAGCTTAACTTGGTCATTACACTTCAACCAATGGGACCCAAGTGAAAGCTATCATGTTGTGTCAACCATAACTTGGTCATCACGTTTCAACCATTGGGATCCTGGTGGAGTCTTTTCACCAACCTCACTTAATAAGACCAATGGACACCATCTCAAGCCGAAAAATGTGGAAGTGAAAGTGATGGGCTTTTACCATCCACATTATAAAGATCACTAAGAAGTGTCCCAACGTCGAGCTAATGACGTTAAACAAGCGCTTATTGGGAGGCAACCTAACTAGATTTGTTTTCAAGATCTTTGGGGATGGTTTTCGCAATTTGAGAAGATAAAAACATAGTTCACTTTAAATGGCTGAGTAAGGAGTCAGTAAGTTATACCTTATTGACTTTTGAGACGCATTCTTGTGGCCTGGTACATCATGAACTTCTTAATTGTGGAATCTCTTCAGAGATGAACAGAAGTGTTACAGTCTTGGGAATCTGACTCTAAAAGACCCACATTTCCACTTTAATTTTATATTATTCCAGTCATGTTATTTTGGTTTTACATTTTACTCATTTGTTTTGTGAGTTTTTCGGGTTCATTGCGGCTTTGATTCTTACGCATCTTTTCTGCTTGCCATTATCTCGCCCCTCATCAGGTTGTGTTGCTCTTTTCTCTCCGTTTTATTTATCACTTTCACATTGAGGACAATGTTTATATTAAGTGTGGGGGAGAGATTTTAGCATGTTTCTTTTTTTTTGTTAAAAAAAAAAAGAGGTTCATTGCATGACTGAATAACTTTTCTCCCTTCTTGAACTGATATGCTTGGTGATGGATGATTGAATTGATGACTTGAGTTTGATGGATGCATACCTTGTGAGATTTTGAGCCTAATGGATGGATTCAACATTTATGTCATTCTCTTCTTTCTTGTGTGATTTTCACTCATGTTAATAACCACTCTAGAACTTGCTTTGATTCTTTTTGAAGCTACATTTCATTTGCATGCATAAACATGATTGAGGCCCTCTTTCTTAATTAGCTAGTTTAACCAAATAGCCAACCTTCCTTTCAATATGATATCAAGCACTCTTTTGACTTCTTGAAAATTTTCTGATTCTTGCCAACCTTGTATATTTTCCTTTGCTTAACCCCTTTGAGCTTATTTGACCATTCCTTGTTTCTAGCTCATTATGTGCCTTAAATGAAAATCGTGTTCTTACTTTACCTTAGGGAATAAAAGAACATTAGCTTGGTTAATAGGTGAGTTTTGAACAAGTGTGGGTGTGTGTGTACAAAATGGTTGTTGAAAAAGGAAAGAATGCCCAAAAAAAAAAAGAGAAAAAAAATGTATGTATATAGTTATGTTCATATATATATATAAAAAAAAAAAAGAGAGAGAAAAGGATTGGGAAATGAATATGTAAAGGGATATACATTAGAGTTAAGATGAACTTTTATACTTGTTATTTGAACTCAGCTCTCATTCGCTTTTATTCTCTTTGGTATTTATCTTCTCATATCTATTTTATCCTCTTCTGTTACCTTGACCTCACTACAACCTTGAATAAAGTCCTCATGATTTGTGTGTGCATGTGTTTTGAGTAGTGGAGAAGTAGAAGATAAGCAAGCTTATGGTAGTGCAATTTTCATGGGTTGAATTGAGTGAAATACCTACCTTTTAAACACTTGAGAGATTGAGAGGGAATCTTGTGAAGATCCATCATTCTTAATTCATTCTTTTCAACGGAAGTTTCCTTGCTTGTTGATTTGAGATGTGAAGAAATCTTACCTCATTTATGCTTTGATCCCTTGAATTTCTTGTTGCTCTTCTTGCTTCATTGAGTCCTTTAGAGTTTTTAGCTTTTAAGTTTGTGTCGTTTGTCTTTGTCTTCTAACTTTAGTTTTATATGTTTTGCCCAGGAGTGCAAAAAGCTAAGTGTGGGGGAATTTGATAATCACATATTTTATTCATTAAGAAACCTTTATGTTTAGTTATTTACACTCTTCATGTACTTAATTGACTGAATTTGATTATGTTTTGTAAGTTTGAACTCGAATCGGACTTAATTGATTTTTTCAGCATTATTCGGGTCTTACACTGTTTCTGTATTTTAGCCATATCTTGAGTTCTAAATGTCTGATAATTATGAACTTTACCTTGTAGGAAAGATAAAAGAGAGCTCTACAACTTTGATGAAGAGCTCAAAGTCAATTTCAGACATCTAGTGGAGCTAATTGGGCATGGAAATCAGAATACGGGATTTGTGACTGGAACCCGAACAGTGTGTAGTAACCAGAACATAATTCGAGTTTGGGTTTATAGAATGGGCTGAAAATTGGTGATCTGAAAGTTAAGACCCATATGTACAACTTTCATGACAAACACAAAACTTGATTCGGGCTCCTTGATGGAGATATTGGGTCTGAAAGTCAAAACAGAGGTGCTGAAACTGGTCCTGAGCAGTCTGTAGTAATTGGGTCATATCTTGGGCTGTAGGACGAATTTTTGGGTGCTTCTAGAGCCATTGGAAAGCTTAGACAATTTCCTAGAACTTTAATGAAGACCACTTGGCTCAGAAATGACGAAATCAATGAGTTCAGCAATGAATACTTTCGGAGACAAGGAAGCTCACCTACCAATCTCACCTACCAAGCTCACCTACCAATCTCACCTACCAAGCTCACCTACTAATTCCACCTACTAATCTCATCTACCCATCTACTACTACTCTGAATCCTCTATAAAAGGAAGCATGTGGAGAGCTCTAAATACAACATACACTTGGTGTTAGAAATAGCTTTTCATAGTTCTTGTATATTTTTCCTTCATTGTAATGGAGAGCTAAGTCACTTCTAGTCAATTCGGGACTCTTGAAGAGATTGTGGCTTGGATTCTTGAGACCTTGGTTATGTAATGTATTTGATTTATATTTGAATTCCTCTTTCTTCTTCTTCTGTTCTCTTGATCTTGAATGCATGAATGGTGATTCTGTTTATGTTTGATCGATTTGATCTTGGTTTAAGATTAAGTATCGTGATGAAATTTAGAACTGATTGATCTGAACTAATCACGTAATTGAAGAGGTTAGGTTCTGATTGGTACCTAGGTTAATTGAATTCGGTGCTTAAATTGATATATATCTACATGAATGGTGCGATTGCAGATTTATGTTTATTACTTGTCAATTGAATTACGGACGATTGTCTAGTATGAATTCGGATCGATTTGAGATCTCGGTTAGATCCAAGTTAACCATTCAAATGTGCTTCAAATGTTTGTTGAAAGGTCTATGATTGAATCCACCCAATCTCGGATAGATTTTGAATTGACTATTTTTAATTGTTATTTCTCTTTAAATCTTGTCACTGCGATCTTTGAACCATCAAAACCCCCTTTTTCTAACTTTCACTTGATTTGATCAAATTGCATCTACGATCCTTGAGGAGACGATCCGGTGTTGTTCACTATACTACAAGTTTAGGTAATAACTTCGGTTATAATTTTGATTGAGTTCGGCGCTCGTCAATGCTTGCATGAGATTGATGAGTTTAAGGCTCAATATATATATATTATATATAGGAAGCTTATGTAGGGGTTTTTGTGCAACAGTATCTTTCTCTCTTCCTTTTCTAGTTCCTCAAACTTTGCAAGAATTAGTTGGTTGATGATTCTTTAAGATTTTTATGATGTATTAGTTATATATGCTTGCATGAGATTGATGAGTTTAAGGCTCAATATATATATATATATATATATATATATATATATATATATATATATATATATATATATATATATATATATATATATATACATATATATATATATATATATATATATATATATATATATATATACATATATATATATATATACATATATATACATATATATATATATATATATGTATATACATACATATATGTATACATATATACATATATGTATATGAGGAGGTTTTGATGATATATTGAGGAAAGGAATGGAAAGAAATAGAAGTTACTGTGTTTAGAATTGATTCTGATATGAATTTTTACAGTATAATCGATTATCAACATGTGATAATCGATTGTCCATTTCCATAATAACTAGTTTGTGAGTGATAATCGATTAGACCAAGGTGCTAATTGATTACCCACTTCCAAAATGACATGTTTATGAGTGATTGTTGATTACCCAGAGGTGCTAATCAATTATCAACTTACACAATGTCACTACAGAATAGTGATAATCAATTACCAGAGGAGGATAATCGATTATCAGTCCTCTGTTTTAAGTAAATAGAGTATTATTTAATATAATATTAAGAAATTTGATTGAGTTCACTAAGAGAATTGACTTATATTGTGAATGTGCACTTGATAAACTGGTGAGAAGATGACAATGTGCACTAGATATATTTATGGATGAGATAAAGTGAAAGGTATACTTGACATGTTATTGAAATATTCTAGAAAATGATTTGCTCCTTTTAGAGTATTAAAGTGGAGCTAACATTGAATGATAAATTGAGAATTGCTCCTTTAGAATATTAAAGTTGAGCTAGTAACTGAACGAGAATATAAGTGTACCTTTAAGAGTTTAAAGCTTAAACGATACTAGAAATAATCCTCGGGAAGGGGGTGATCTAGAAATAATCCTCGGGAAGGGGTGATATGGAAATAATCCTCGAGAAGGGGGTGATACTGGAAATAATCCTCAGGAAGGAGGATGATTTTAAATTCTTAGATATGAATTCTGGAAATGATCCTCGGGAAGGGCGATGATCTTTAATTCTTAAATATAAATTTAGAAGGTGATCCTCAGGAGAGGAAGTGAACCTAAATTTGTTATTGGACATAATCCTTGGGAGAGGAGGAGATCCTAATTGAGATTCTTTATAGTTTTGGCCAGAGTTACTTGGGAATAAACTTAGAAAGATGATAATTAATAAGCACTAGATAATGATTTCTGCTTGGTTGATCATATACACATCATTATGAGTTTATTATTTATATAAATCATAGATCTAATATTGAATGTTTACATTGCGGAGAAATGTAAATATTATAGAGATAATAAGATATAGTTTGTACTTGATGAAATCTATGGTTTATTGATGATTTGTTGAGACTATATATATATATATATATATATATATATATATATATATATATATATATATATATATATATATATGATGTTGATAAATAATTAAATTTAATTTTTGTCTCGGGAAGAGAAAGGAAACTTTTGGCTTAAACCACTTTTTTATATGATATTTTAAGTAATGATTTGATTCCTTGAAACAGCTGGAGTTATGACACTTTAGATTTTGAATAACTAAGAATTTATAGAATTCTCACCCATTGTATGTTCTTTCCATGATAATTCTAGCTCGAGATCCACCATTGGAGTATAAGCAAGGATGCTGATATAGTATAGGACTATTTATATGTTTGACCAATGCTTTGTATTTTACAATTATGCAATGGATTATATAGAGACCACATGTACATATGCCTATCAATGTTAGTATGATTTATACATATCAGGTGTATAACCAAATATTTTATACATAAATTATATTCAGGGATTTTATTTTCCTTCACAAGGCTCAACTTAACAATAAAATTTTTATGTTGGATCGATAATAGTATAGTTGTGACGTACCTAATTCTAAATACTTTTGTGTAATTAGGGTATACTTATACTATTAGTATTGGGACAGTATAGTTTGGAGCTGAGGCATCCAAAATAGAATTATCCCTCAAGTATTTATGGGAAATAAATGTTAACCCACAGTCTATCCTTTTTATGATGAACCTTCTGCACTAACTTGCCAGGAAGGAGATATTTGTAAGTTTGGAATCTCTAACACCTAATCCATTAAATTTCCTAGGCAACGTTATGACATTCCAATTAAAAAGATTGCGGCTCCTTCTGTAACAATCCCGAGAACATGTCAGGCTTGTGTAGGATTCCAAAGATAGCCAAATACTTGCTTGACATATCCGTGAAGTTTCTTGGAAAACTGAGTTAGTTTAAGCATTTTGCCGCAACACAGAATGTAGAAAGTAGCCTAAAATAATTTAGAAAATGACATAAATTACGTAGATAGTAGAAATAATTATGGATAAGTTGTTTTTAAGTTATAAATGAGTTAAGAAAGTTACAGTTAAAGTTTGAAGGAAATCTGAGTTCATTTATTATTTTTAAGCACACTGAGTAAGTGTTTTAATACCGAATGGACTTAGTGCAGATACAGAAATTAAAGATAATGATGAATTTAGTAATTAGATAAATCTTATGATTTATTCTAATACCTATGGAGGTGAGAAAACATGAAATAATAAGATCAAAGTGTTCCTAAGAGGTATAAGTTTTGATAATACTTAATAGTTAAGTATAAGAAGTCTTTTGACTTCTTTTTCTCATTTCATTCAACAGAAGCAGAGATAAGAAAGCAAGAAAGAATAAGAGAAGAGAAAAGAAGAAGAGGAGGAGAAGAGAAAAGAAAGAGGCAAGGCAAAAGTGTGATCATCCAAAAAGGTAGGGGTGCTTGATTTTCATCATTTTCCCTTGATCTTCATCTTGTTTCTTGGTTGGGATTGATGAGGAAAAATTGGATTTGGGTGAAAATAGGAAGGTAGATGCTAGTTTATTGCTCCTTTAGTTGAAAAGAGTTAGATACTAGTTAGTTGGATGCTTAGATGATAGTTTGGAACCCTAGGGATCCATAGTTTTCTATTGGTTAGTTATTTGGGAAAATGGGTTTTAAGGTTGAGGTTTGAGTTAAATTTTAATGTTTAATGATTCCAACATGATTAGAGACCACGATTAGAGTTAGGAAACACTTAGAATCCATGATTTAAGGATTAGAACTTGGTTAGAAACCAAAACTATGTAGAACCCGATTCTACAAAAAATAAGACAGCATCCGAGTAGCCTGTGATGTTTGCTGCATAACTTGAGTTACAGATATCGTGTTGACCTGATTCTTGTGGTATTTGAAAGTTAAGACATAAGACTTCATGCAGTAAAAATTTCAGAATTTTAGAACAAGCCAATTAGTATCAGTATCAGTTTCTGTTTGAATCCGAGACAGATTCTACAGAAATAACATTCTGGCACCTGATAAACTAGATTGCATAATTTCTTGCTCCGATGTCGTATTTGCATGAAACTAGTGGCATTTGAAAGCTAACATGTAAGGCTAGTTTACTATTAAATTTCAAAATTTTTGAGTTCTTATTTTTTTTCCTAGTTTTATTTCAAAGTCAGGTCATTTTCGGGTAAAACAGAGAATGCCCTGTTTTAGCTTCTGCATAATGTCGCATAACATTGGCTATACTTAGCCAAATGAAATGAGATTTATGGCATTAGAAAGATATAAGAAAAATCTATTTACCCATAAAATTTCAGAAGTTTTGAAGTTATTATGCACATTTGGTGCATTCTTGAAAATCAGCCTTTTTGAGGCAAATATTGAGATGTTTTGGGAGGATTTGAGCCCTAGAAAAGCTAGTAGCTTTTTTAATAGTTATAGTTGAATACCATAGTGCCTAATTGACAATAGTGGAGTGCTATAGTGCATAAAAGCTCTCATAGAGTTGAGGTAGCGCTAGTAGTGTAAGGATAGAGGTTAGATGGTGGTTATGCAAAAGTTGGACATAATACCATATGGTTCACAAACAATCATGCATATATTTATATATACACTTGTTATTCCTATGAAAAGTTACAAAAAAAGGGTTGTACATAGTTTAGAAGGTAGGTGGATTCCTACCTGGTGGGTTAAGGAGATAACATATTCCCTCTCCACTGCAGAGAGGAATAGTAAGTTCATGACACTCATGACATTCATGACATTATATCCACACAATTGCATTGTATCATACTCATACAACATAATATAGCATATGTACTATCAGATAACTATATGGGTGGTTGTCTTATCATGCATTTTTAGACAACTGTATGGGTGGTTGTCTTATCCATTATATGAAAAGTTCAACAAGAGATAGCTTATTATAAAATAGTTCAAAGTTATGTTTGCCTGAGGACATTACATAAAGTGAGAAATGTAATTGTTTCTTAAATTATGAGTAATAGTTTAAATATTGTTTACAACTTTAATTATGAGATCTGTTGAATAATAGTTTAATTACCAGTTATAGTTATATTTTAATGTTTATGAGTTGTATATATTCAATATGAGTATTATGACTGCTGATATTAGTACACTTATACTAAGAATATATGATTCTTACCCCGTGTGTTGCCACATAAATTCAGGTGAAAGTTCTTATCAAGGCGCGCAATGGAAGAAGATTGAAGATTAGACTAACTTTATGTTTTTAGTAGTTAAGTTTGTATATTCATGTATATCTAATATTAGTTATAAACAGATGTATGTATTACTTTTTGTTACTTGAGACACTATTATATGTATATAAGTTGATTTTTGTTTTCACAAGGCTCTCCATAATGATTTAGTTACATAAATGTTATGGATTAATTTAATGTTTAAGTTAAAGTAGCATAACTAATATTGTTTATCCAAGTATATGTCAGATATACTAGGGTATTAGTATTAGGATGTTACACCTTCTGTCATTTGTACCACCCCAGATAAAGTTACAAGTAATGTTGTCTATGTCATTACAGACATTTTAGGGAAGCCAAAAGCACTACATATTAGAAATAAGCATGGAGGAAACACCAGAACATGCAAGACACAATCTCCTTGCCTTGTTCAATAACCTACCCATCCACGATGCCAAATGCCTTTAAATATTCTCAACTATAGGCAGAAAAATTGAGTTCTTTACTCAACCACTTAAGATAGGGAAACCTAAGTAATTGTCCAAATCATTAGTGAACCTAATTGAGGAAATACTTGTGAAATTCTTCTTTCTTCTTCTAGACACTGATGGGGAACACATAGCACATAGGATTTATCAAAATTCACCTTCACCCCAGAAGCCTCGTAAAATTAATTAAGTTTCAATAATGAGTCAAACCTGTGAATTTCTAACTTTACAAAATAAGAGGACATCGTTCACAAAAAATAAAGGCGAAATAGGAAGGCCACCCTAAATAGGCAACCATAGCTTGTTAACAACTTTTTTTTATGGATTATTCTTAATGGAGTTCAAAAGGTTACCCGTGTAGGTAGTTGAAGGAGGAAATCTTTGTGGCACGGCAACAACAACGGTGGTCCAAGGGGGTAGGTATCTGCAAAAGGCACTCTAATGCTCAAGTTAGTTCATGCGCAAGGAAGGCAGTGTTTAGTATTGGATATTAAATGCATAACCTTTAGACCTTACAGGATATATGTAGGAGCATTTTGGGGCGTTGAGGATCATATCATTTAATTTGAATTGAATGTTGTTGACTAAAATCAAGGAAACCGTTATTCCCTTTGATTAATCCCTATTTTATGTGGGATCCCCTATTTATGTGGAATATTATTGACATTCAAATCTCTTAAGGGATTCTAAGTGATTTATGCCTTATAAATAGGCAGATTTAAGTGCCTAATAATATCTGGATTCCATCTTGGTGGGTCGAGTTTCTCCAAATTTGTGGGCTCGTAACCCAATCCAGAACAGTTGCCCCTAGCTTGGCACTTAGGTGGGACAACTAAGTATCAAGATATCCGAGTTTAGTAGGAGCACACAACATGCCATAGACAAAAAGGACTTGAGTCATAGTGTTAACATCAAATCTCGAGATGTTTTTTTCCAAAGGTTTGAGGTTCGTGATGTATCATAGTATACCCTTAAGGTTAATGAGTAAGGTCAGGTCCGAGTTAGATCGCTCTGATTAAGTCATCATGCCGCTATCCAGGATATAAAGTAGGCTACCCCTATGTGTCATTTATGGGGGTATATGTTATGAATGTAATTCTGTTTAGAACAAAGCTTTGAGTTATGGTTTTACCATGATCTTGATGAAAGTCTATGATTCGACTTAGGTGTCCTTCTCAAATGTCATGAATTATTTCAGTTTTGAATATTCTGTGCATTGTCCTTTCAGTTGCTTTTGTTCAGAAACAGTGCACCATGTGGTTGAAGAATAATGGAGGTTGCCGTTTGGGATTTGTAACATCATGATTAGCCGTTTTTAATTTTCAAAATAGAGGCGTTATGATTACCCACTTTCAGTTTTCCAAAATGAAAAAGCATTTTTACCCTTATTAATGATAACGGTTGAGGATATTTTTCCACGCTTATAAATAGGAGAGAGATTTACCCCTTCTCACTTTTTACCTCCCCTTGCAGTCTAAACTTCCTTTTCCAGCAAACCAGGCAATTTCCAGTGAGCTTTTGCTGCGTTTATTGGTGGTTCTAGGCTTTTTCCAAGTTTCTTCACCATTTAAAGCTCTTTTTATTGTCTAATCCTCAAGGTATTCTTCATTTTCACCCATTTTTCTTCTCTGTAAACACCATTTAGTGAGGGGAAAATGTCAAGGAATAAAGAGATAGGGCAAAACAGTGGCCTATTAGTGGAGGTTTTAAGCTCTCCATCATCCCCATCGCCCAGCCATGGCTAAGGCTTCAAGCTTATGGTGGGGATTCTAACGAAGGTTCGAGTTCCTTAACTAGGATGAAGATCATATAGGCATTCTAGAGAATGGATCAAGCTAGAGAGCTGGCAAGGCAAAGGTCGGCTCCTCTGCTCTCTGAGCTTATGGTAACACTAAGGGACTTAAGTGATTCTTCATAATCTAATACGGGTGCGTCCTATATAGGTAACGTGATGGTGCGAACCCGGATAATAGCACATATTGAACAAAGGGATCTCATTTTCCCTCGAGATATAAGCTTGTACCAGTGGGTGGACTGAGAAGTTCTAGGCATCTCTTCTAGTGTAAAGACCACCAAGGATGCCTATGAGAAATAACAGTACTTACTACTAACCGTAGATGGGTTTAGAGAAAGGGAATACACAATTCGGCATCCACTTGAGGAGGAAAGGGTAAGCTCCGTCCATGCAGAAGGCAGACATTTCATGTACATGTATGAGGCGCTCTTTACGCGGATTAGAATGCAATTCCTTTTACTAACTTCGAGGTTGGCATCTTAAGCCGCCTTCGCGTGGCACCTACTCAACTCCATCCAAACACGTGGAGGTTTATTCATGTTTGAACTTGTGTGTTGGGTCTTTGAGTGGCCTTACTCAGTCAACAATCTCTTTTTCCTCTTCAGCTGGTTCTCGCCCACTAGGAACAACCAACCCAAGGGGTGGGTTACTCTGCAAGCACATAATGGGCACAAAGTACTCAAACCATACCAAGATTCCTTAAAAAACTTTAAGAAGTATTTCTTTAGGATATAAAGTTCCTTGGGGTCAACTCTTTTTTTTTTTGTTACCCCAAAAGGTCAACCACGCCTCTATCTGTATTAGACCTAAGCTGGCTGGGAATAGAGGAGTGAAGAAATAAATACCCCAATTTTTAAGCTCTTCAATTTCGAGGTCGTGGTCTTGTTTTTCCCTATAGAGTAGGCTGATAAGAAAGGGGACATCTACTCTAAAGATGTCTATGAGCCCGGTGACTCTATAAAGGCTTTACTATGTATCTCGTCTTGCACATATTTTCTTTTCTTGCATTTAATATTTTTCTAAGTGTTGACACTTTTTCTTTTTGCAGAGAGCATGGCACCATAGGATGAACTTCAATGTCTTGCCTCAAGGTTGGCATCCAGGAGGACTGGGGCATCCAGATCCCAAGCCCTGGCCTTTGCCCCTAGGGTAACTGTTGTAGTAACTCCACCTTCCACCACTGCAGTCCCCCCATCATCAGTTAAGGTCCCCCTAACTTCCACCAAGGTTTGAGATGAAGAAACTAGTTCTCTTGTTCAGCCAATGCAACTTGAAAGAGGAGAGTTGAACAGAGGAGGGATCAAAGGGGAAAAAGGCTTGCCGTTGAAGTTATCCTGGAGGATTCCGAGGTATCAGAGATACAGTCAAGTCCGGGGTCTGTTATTCCAGAGGGTATTTCGCTCTATTTTTCATTTTGATCAATATAGACTTGTGGGGATGATCCTACCACTATCATTAGTAACACCCTATTGAGTCCTACTGACACCAATGTATTAATTAAGTAAGACATGGCGGAGCTCCTACATGAAGCCTAACTCCGGAGTCTGTGCAACACCTTCTTCCTCTAGTTTATGGAGGAGGCTTGGGAGTCTGCTCGAGAGGCTTCCGACTTAGAGTGGAAGTTTAACACCCTTTAGGGTGAGAAGCAATGCCTTGAGTTGAATATTGCCCAAAGGGATAGGTAGTTGGCTCAGGCATCAAAATAGCTTGAGTTGCGTGATACCAAGATCGGCTGGCTATAGGTCGTGGTTACTTATCTTACTGCAGATGCTGCTGAAGTTGTTTCTCTCCAAGCTCAGGCTGTCGAGATGGCTATGCTTCAAGCTAAACTCGCTGAGGTTGATGCACTTCGAGTCCAGCTTGATGAAGTAGTAGCTCAGAAAACTTGGTAAAAGCACTCTTGGTGTAACACCCTTGTGGGGATGTCACATTTATGATGCAATGAAAGAAAGATAAATAAAATATTACCTAAGTTGTAAAACATTTGTTACATTAATAATATGGGTTATAAAATTTTTCCTTTTTATACAGGATATTACTAAAAAAAAATAACACGGAACATAAAATAAAACAAAGTGTCATCACATATAATATACATATAATTTTGTTTTAAGTAGTACAAATAATTTACAGTTATAAAATATTTACAGTAAAGAGTTAATATAATACATAACATCCAAAAAGTGCCTAAGTGCACATCCCAAATTCCTAACCCTCTGAAGGATCACTCTCAGATGACACTTCAGGGGATAGGTATCCAGAATGTCTCACAGCTCTACGGACAGGAGTCCGCGCTGTTGTCATTATACTGATCTCAATAGGAACATGGAAAAGTCATCCCCAGTGATGCCTTAAATCCAATGGCAGCTCCAGATGTAGATACAGAGTCGTGGTAAAAACAGGCTCAGTATCAAACTCTGCTCGTAGAGACAAAGTCAGACGTCCCACATAGACAATCGATCCTCGATCCTCGCGTAAACGCCAGGCCTCAGAGCCTCTGTGAAACTCCAGTCTCACAAACCCAAGAAATCCTGGCAACGCCATCCTCCAAATCAATCTAGCGGGTATGGATGATCAAAAGGTTCGCCCTCGTCAAACTGGTCACCCTGCTGCTGCTCCTCCTCCTCCTCAGGATACACACTGTCTAGAGGCTGTTCCTCTTCCTCTTCCACACATTCTTACATAAAATAAACAATACCATTGCATATACAAATACAGAGGTAAGACAATGTATATCATCATAAAACATGGTAAATAAGAAAATGCAAATACAGCAGAGATAACAGTTCATACAATATATCATACCATAACATCATAAATAACAATATAATTAAATACAAAAACTCAATGCAACAGTAACACATAACAATAATTCAACAGAGTCATAATATCAGAGATAAAAATATTACAATGTATAATACAAATGCAATACGACTCATTCCTACTCCATGGAGCTAGACATAGATATTAGAGAGAATGACCCGTAAAGATCTATTAGTACCTCAGGCTGCCCAACCAAACTATTGCATTGTCTAACGTTGTGTCTATAGCCCACTGTCCAACATCGTGTAGTAGTACACAGTCCAAACATCGTGTAACTACAGGCATTGTACTAAAATAGACTTTACAAGATCTCGATTAAGTATAGTGCGTGTCGAGATCACTAGTGTGTTGCCAGTTACCACGGCCTAGAGGAGCGACCAACTGTCCACATGTGGAATAATCCGCACACTAATGCCTCCAAGTCCATACGAAGAAATGAACCACACTACGCTTATCACACCGACAACACGGTGTAATTCATCTCGTCAATCAAATCACCAATTATCAACCAAATTGGCACAACTCAATGCATGAATAAAATCATAATTACCAAATTACCCTTAGTCTCAAAATATTCTCATATTTACGTAAATGCCCTCAATGGCAAAAAAAATCTCAATTATACAGTACGTCCCACTTGACAGTACCGTATCTCAATATGTCCGGGTCCACCACTTTGGCCCGACAGTAAAAACTTGTTGTTCCAATTAATCGCGTAGAAATTTTATCGCGTTTTCACAATTTCATCATTTTTACAAACGTTTTTAAATCGCGTAAATATATTTTGCTGTTTTTAAAATCGCATACTATTTTTAAATCGTTTTCTCAATCGCATAAGATTTTTAAATCGTTTTCTTAATCGAAAAGCTTTAAAATCTCTGTTTTAAAACTACGTAAGTTATTTTCACTAATTTAAAATTACGTAGAATAATTTTTCCTTACGTTATAAATATATTATAAAACGTTCTCTTTTATTTGTCTGCTTTTAGTAAAATTTGACAGTATTTTGTCTATGAAGACTACTAAAATTTGTATTTTCTACGTTTCTCTCTAAAAAAATCGTTTACTTGATTTATTATTACTAAATCCACTTTAGTGATTGTTTCTATGCTTTAAAAGTTAAAAGCAAGTATTTTTCATAGTTTTTGTTCATCTTGCTACTATATCATATCTCTAATAAAAAAAATTGGTTTACTTCTTTAATTCTTGAAAATTTATTTCAAATGCATTCTTTTTACATAAAACATCAATTCTACACTTAGAAAATAAATTTTGGATTGATTACACTTTTATTTGGGCATGTTGGCCAAATCCCATAAAATGTTAGCATTTGATCTTTGGATTATTTTTCTTCTTCTAAATTAATTTGTAGCTTGTCAATTTACCTAAGTCAATTAAATTTCTCTTTTGGAAAAATTGTTGAGAACATTTTGGTTCCCCTTTTTCATTGAGGCCGTGAGCCTTGGATTTGTGTTCTTTGGAACACTCATGCAAACCTTGCATATTATTCACATCCTACTAATTATCCATGCATATACTAACACATACAATATATTCAAAGCTTGTAGACATGCATATCAATACAAATCACAAATAAGAAAGCTATTACAACAAACACACCAATGAATCCTTATGGATTCTACAATCACAAACAAATCCATTTTCTTATCACCACCCAAGGATGATAAGATTAAAGTCTTCCTCTTACCTTAAGTGAAGACAAACTCTTCTCTTTTCCTTCCTAGTGATTTCGGGTTCACCCTCCAAAATTACCTATCAAGCTTAAATAAATTCTACAAATTACTACCATAGAAGAAAAACATAAACCATGGGTCAATCATGGCTTAAGTCCTTGGAAATAAGATTAGAAATGAAAGACAAGGATTTTCACCTTTAAGGAGAAATCTTCCAAGTTGTTTTCCAAGCTCAAGATGAATTTTTTTTGAACAAATCTCTAACTAGAGATAGTCTTAGAATAGTATTTAGGTTTAGAAAAGTAAGGTAGTTAGAATTTTAGGTGGATGGTTGATGGTGGCTAGGGTTTGTGAATGCATGTGTCTTGAAGCATGTCAATTGGTTTTTGATGATAACAAAGACAAAGATGAAGATCAAAGAGCAAAAGAGAAAACCAAGATCAAAGGAAGAAATCAAGAGGTTTAGATATAGGCATTACTACATCAATGTTAAATGCTCCCAAAGATATCTCAAATGGTTTTTCAAAAATGATTTGAATCAATATGGTTCTTAAAGATCAATTCCTAAAAGAGAACTTCTTTTACCTTGGATCATGCCAAACAATGTTCTATATTGTTTAATCCATGTTTTCTAAAGTTAGGAATGATATAAATCTGTTTTAAGGCTTGAAAAATGAGTTTAAAGTATAGTGTAATCGATTACCAAGGTTTAGTAATCGATTACAAGCCAAACAGAAGCCTTGTAATCGATTACACCATCCCTGTAATCGATTACCAGAAAGTCAGAGAACGTGTAATTGATTACACAAGTCATGTAATTGATTACCATGTTCCCAGAAAGCCAAGAACACGATCAAAAGAGCCATGTAATCGATTACATCAATATTGTAATCGATTACCATGAAGTCAGAGGGCGTGTAATCGATTACACAAGTCATGTAATCGATTACCACTAGCCAAGAACACGTTCTATCTTCCATGTAATCGATTACCAAAACCTTGTAATCGATTACCAAGGTTCTGACATGACCAACGGCTATATTGAATGCATTAAATGCTTGGCTTCAACCACCCCCAACGGCTCTTTTAATGAATGAGCTTTAAATACATTTGTTGGGGCTTCATTAAGGGTTGTTCTTGAACCTTAAAACATTATAGCAACACATCAAACGAGAATCAAACTCTGAAATCACTCATTGCTCTGTTTTTGTCCAATCTTTGAGATATCTTTTGTGAGCATTATTAGAGCTTCAATTTGTATCATTTACTCTAGTGAGAGTTTCTCTATATCAATCTTAATTTTTGTATAAGAGAGAAAGGGTGAGGTATCCCTCCAATTTGTAAAGGGTGAGGCATCCCTTTGTTTGAAGAGACTCAAGCTCAAGGGTGAGGCATCCCAAGGAGTTGAGGGCTCAAGTTTGTAAAGGTATTCAAGCACCTATTGAAGCTTGGAGAAATAGTGGAAATCTCAAGTGGTTGCTTGAGGACTGGACGTAGGTCACAAGTGGATTGGTGGCCGAACCAGGATAAATCACTGTGTTTGATTCTCTAAACCCTTCTCTTATATTTGTGCATTGCTTATTTTCTTGCTTGATCACTTCTCTCTTGGTTGGTTATTAAGCAATATACATTGTTCTTATCAATTCATTCATTTCAATTAATCAATAGCCTCAACGAAATTCAATAGTCAAGTGTTTTGCGAAAGAATTGCGAACTTATTTTATAAACTCAATTCACCCCCCCTCTTGAGTATTGAAGCCACTTGGTAACAAGTGGTATCAGAGCTAGACTCTTGTATAAAGAGCTTAACTGCTTCAAGAGTAAAGATGGCTTCAAATGGTTTTTCTAATGAAAGTTCTTCTATAAATAGGCCTCTCTTTTTCAATAGGGATGGTTATGCATATTGGAAAGAAAGGATGAAAATTTTTATTGAAGCTATTGATATTGATGTGTGGGATGCCGTTGAAAATGGTCCTTTTATCCCCACACGTCTAGTTGATGGTGTTAGAACAAATACACCAAGAAATGAATGGACCGATGATGACAAGAAAAAGGTTCAATACAACTTGAGAGCCAAGAATATCATTACTACCTCTTTAGGGTATGATGAATTCTTTAGGGTGTCAAATTGTAAAACCGCTCAAGAAATGTGGGATACATTAGTAACTCATGAAGGTACAAGTGAAGTAAAAAGATCTAGAATAAATACACTCACCCATGAATATGAATTGTTTAGAATGAACCAAGGGGAAAGCATTCAAGAAATGCAAAAACGCTTTACTCATATAATTAATCATCTTGCTTCATTGGGAAAAACCTTTGCCAATGAAGATCTTATTAACAAAGTTTTGAGATATTTGAGCAGGAGTTGGCAACCCAAAGTGACGGCCATATCGGAGTCAAAAAACCTTGCCACAATGACCTTAGCCACTCTCTTTGGAAAGCTTCAAGAACATGAGTTGGAACTAAACCGATTAAGTCAAAATGAGGAGCAAGTTAAGAAGAAAAAGGGGATTGCTCTCAAGGCCACCTCCTCAACAATTTATAATGAGGATGAAGATGATGAAGATGGTATTGATAATCTTGAGATGAATGAAGAAAACTTCAGCCTCCTTGTTAAGAGATTTGGAAGATTTCTCAAGAAGAAAGGAACTCAAAGAAGACCTCCTTTTCCTCCTAAGAAGTCTTTCCAAAAGGGAGAAGGAACCTCATCTACTCCAACATGCTATGAATGTGGAAAACCGGGGCACATGAAGATGAAATGTCTGGTTTTGTCAAAAGAAGATAGAGAAGTTCGAAAAGAAGCCCTTCAAGGAAAGGAAAGGAAGAAGAGCATACATCGCTTGGGAGGATAACGATATGGACTCCACCGATGACTCGGAAGATGAGGAAGCCCACCTTTGCCTTATGGCAAATGGAGAAGAAGAAGAGGAAAGCGAAACTGAGGTAACCTCATCCAATCTTGAACTATCTCCTTCATATAGTGAATTACAAGATGCATTTCAAGAATTTCATGATGAATCTATGAGGCTCACTAAAATGATATTAACTTCCAACAAAACAATCTCCTTAATGACCAATAAAATTTCTATTTTAACCAAGGAAATTGAAGAACTCAAAGTTGAAAATGAGACTCTAGGACTTATCGATGCTAACTCATCATGCATGACTTGTTCTTCACATGAAAATGCATCCACACCCTCATCTTGTTCTTCATGTAAAGAATATGAAATTGAAATTGAGGACTTGAAAAACACTCTTGCAAAATTTACCATGGGAAGAGATAATTTGAATATGTTACTAGGGAAACAAAGATGTGTATTTCAAAAAGCCGGTTTAGGATATAATCCAAATGATCATCAAAAATCCTACAATAATTTCTTTGTTCCATCTAAAACTTCAAGTACCCCTTTTATCAAATGCTTTCATTGTGGAAAGAAAGGACATAGTGCATCTATATGTAATGCTAGAAAGAAAAGAAACACCAAAGTAGGAACTAAAATGATTTGGGTTCCTAAAGGCACCATGCCTATTTCTAACACACAAGGACCCAAGACATGTTGGGGACCAAATGTTAAAACTTAAATGTGTGTTGTAGGTGTGCTTGAAGACCAAAAGTTCAAATTGGTATCTTGATAGTGGATGTTCCAAGCACATGATCGGTGATGGCTCCAAGTTCTCCTTTCTTGTTCCCAAGAAGAATGGACATGTGACCTATGGTGACAACAACAAAGGAAAGATCCTTGGAGTCGGTAAAGTTAGTAAGATTCCTTCCTCATCCATTGATAATGTTTTACTTGTTGAAGGACTCAAACATAACTTGCTTAGCATTAGTCAATTGTGTGATAAGGGGAATAGAGTAATATTTGATTCAAATTGTTGCATAATTGAGAGTAAGGATGATAAACATGTTAGGTTTGTTGGTCATAGGGTCAATAACATATATATGATTAGCCTTGATGACATTTCCTCAAATGATGCTAATTGCTTTATGACTAGAGAAAATGATTCATGGTTATGGCATAGAAGAATTGCTCACATTCACATGGATCACTTAAACAAATTAGTTTCTAAAGAACTAGTAATTGGTCTTCCAAAGCTCAAATTTAAAAAAGACAAACTTTGTGATATATGTCAAAAGGGAAAACAAGTAAAGGTCTCTTTTAAAGCTAAAAATTTGGTTTCAACTTCTAGACCTCTACAACTTTTGCACATGGATCTTTTTGGTCCCTCTAGAACTATGAGCTTTGGTGGGAATTACTATGCCTTAGTGATTGTGGACGATTTTTCTAGGTTTACATGGACATTGTTTTTATCTCACAAAAATGATGCTTTTCAATCATTCAAAAAGCTTGCTAAAGTTATCCAAAACGAAAAAGGTTTTTGTATTGCATCCATAAGAAGTGATCATGGTGGTGAATTTGAAAACCATGAATTTGAAACGTTTTGTGATGAACATGGCATTGAGCATAATTTTTCAGCCCCTAGAACACCACAACAAAATGGTGTTGTAGAAAGAAAAAATCAATCTTTAGAAGAAATGGCAAGAACTATGCTCAATGAGGCCAACCTTCCTAAGTATTTTTGGGCGGATGCGGTTAACACCGCTTGTTACGTTATGAATAGGGCTCTAATAAGGCCAATTTTAAAGAAAACCCCCTATGAATTATATAAAGGAAGGAAACCAAATATCTCACATTTTCATGTTTTTGGATGTAAATGTTTTGTTTTAAATAATGGAAAGGATAACTTGGGGAAGTTTGATGCAAAATCTGATGAGGGAATCTTTCTTGGTTATTCTATACATAGTAAGGCCTTTAGGGTTTATAACAAACGAACTATGACCATAGAAGAGTCCATACATGTTGCATTTGATGAGACTAACCCAAACGAGCCAAGAAAGGAGCTTGTTGATGATGTTGCAGAAATCCTTGCAAGAATTCACCTTGGAAATCAAGAAGAAGAAGTCAAGAAGCAAGAAGAAAGCCCATATGATTCCCCAAGACAAGAGGACTCTCAAATCATGGATCTTCCCAAGGAATGGAAAACATCAAGATATCATCATCTTGACAAAGTGATAGGTGATGTATCAAAAGGGGTAATCACTCGTAACTCTCTTAGAGATACATGTAATCATATGGCTTTTGTTTCTCAAGTTGAACCTAAAAACATAAATGAGGCCATTAATGATGAACATTTGATCTTGGCCATGCAAGATGAACTAAACCAATTTGAGAGGAATCAAGTTTGGGAATTAGTCCCAAGGCCCGATGATCATCCCATAATTGGCACCAAATGGGTTTTTAGGAACAAACTTGATGAAACGGGCTTAATAATAAGAAACAAGGCTAGGGTTGTAGCTAAGGGTTATAATCAAGAAGAAGGTATAGATTATGAAGAAACGTATGCTCCCGTAGCTAGACTTGAAGCCATTAGAATGTTACTTGCATATGCTTGCATCATGGATTTCAAACTCTTTCAAATGGATGTCAAAAGTGCCTTTTTAAATGGTTTCATATAAGAAGAAGTATATGTTGATCAACCTCCCGGTTTTGAAAGTTTTGAGTTGCCCAACCATGTTTTTAAACTTAAAAAGGCCTTGTATGGCTTAAAACAAGCTCCTAGAGCTTGGTATGAAAGGTTGAGCAAGTTCCTTTTAGAAAATGGTTTCTCTAGGGGAAAGGTTGACACAACTCTTTTCATCAAACATAAAAAGCATGGCATTTTACTTGTTCAAATATATGTTGATGATATTATATTTGGTGCTACTAATGACTCTCTTTGTAAAGAATTTGCTAATATCATGCAAAGTGAGTTTGAGATGTCCATGATGGGTAAGCTCAACTTCTTCCTTGGACTTCAAATCAAGCAAACAAGAAATGGGACTTTCATAAGTCAATCAAAATATTGCAAGGAGTTGCTCAAGAAGTTTGGAATGGAAGGAGCAAAGCAAATGGCTACACCAATAGGAACTTCCTGTTACTTGGACAAGGATGAAGGAGGTAAATCGGTAGAAATCACTAAGTATAGAGGTATAATTGGCTCACTCCTTTATCTTACCGCAAGTAGACCGGATATCATGTTTAGTGTATGTATGTATGCTAGATTTCAAGCAAATCCTAAAGAATCACACCTAAGTGCTGTAAAATGAATTATGAAATATCTAATAGGTACTTCACAAATGGGGTTGTGGTACCCTAAGGGTGCTTCATGTTGTTTAGTTGGTTATTCCGATTCTGATTTTGCTGGGTGCAAAATGGATAGGAAGAGTACTAATGGGACATGCCACTTGCTTGGAAGCTCATTAGTTTCTTGGCATAGCAAGAAGCAAAATAGTGTGGCATTATCAACAGCTGAAGCTGAATATGTTGTAGCTGGAAGTTGTTGTGCTCAAATCCTTTGGATGAAGCAACAACTTCTAGACTACGGTCTTGAGCTGGATCACATCCCCATAAGATGTGATAACACTAGTGCAATCAATCTATCTAAGAATCCCATTTTACACTCAAGAACAAATCACATTGAAATAAGGCATCATTTCATAAGAGATCATGTTCAAAAGGGTGATTGCATGCTTGAATTTGTGGAAACCACTAAGCAACTAGCAGACATTTTCACTAAACCTTTAGCAAAAGAAGCCTTCTATTATATAAGAAATGAACTTGGCATATTGGATCAATCATGCATAAGCTAATTGCTGCATAAATACATTGCTTTGCTGCATAAAAAGCAAATTGCTGCATAAACATACTTTTCCTGCATAATCATGTCCCTTTGCTGCATAATTTTTGATTTTTTCAATCTCATACTGACTTGAGCGTCAGAGATTTCCCCAAAGTTGTTTTGCAGGTGCTCCTTCATGTCAAAAATTTCCAAGAAACTCAAAAACATCACAAATCCATCCAAATGGGGTAATTCTTGGTAAAAGTAGCAATCTTGTATGATTAAGTGTTTTGGATCAAAATATGTGTGAATTACATGCCTAAATGATGTTTGAAATTGATTTAAGATGCTTTGCAATTAACTTGAATGTTTTAAAATTGATCCTTAACTGTTTAAAATGCAAAAACTGAGTTTTAGTAGTCTGGTAATCGATTACAAGACCTTTGTAATCGATTACAAAGGTTCTGTCAAGCCAGTAATCGATTACCCCAAATTGGTAATCGATTACATTGAATCCAGAACTCAGGTAATCGATTACAAGGGAAAATTGAAGGCAGGTAATCGATTACACAACCCATGTAATCGATTACAGAGGGGTTTAAAAGGCTTCAGACGCGCGAAAGGTCACTCATTCTAAAGTTTCAACCTTTTCCTCTCCTCTACTCTCATGAAGCTCTCCTCTCCCAACTCTCTCCTTTTTCACTCAAGCCTCCACCAAATCCTTCCATTTCACCTTCCTCTCACTCGAAATCCTTCTCCTCACACAACCCAATCATCAAATCCCATCACAATCCACTCCATTCTCTCACCCACTACCTTCGTTCTTCTCCTCTTCATCCCCCACTAGCTACACACCTCCAAATACCCCCAAACACTCACCAAATCTCACCTCCACTCATCCATGGCTGACCCATCCCAACGTGCCAAACGTGCAAGGACTGGGACCACTGTTGGTGAGTCCTCCAGTGCTCCTCCATGGAACATTTCTGGGTTGGACCTCACGAGGCATTTCTCCACCATCAAGAAGGTTGAACTCTTCAGAAAAAACTTCCAGCTATGGAAGTTAATTTCGCCAAGGTATCTCACACAATCCTTCTGCACCAGTGAACCCCTGGAATGTTTCCAATTGATTGAGAGGCTGGGCTTGCTTGGGTTCTTCAGCATTCAAAATGCCATTTATCCCAACCTGGTTCGTGTGTTCTATGCCAACCTGAGGTATGAAGATCACTGCTTGATCTCTGAAGTGAAGAAAACACAGATTAAAATTTCTCGGGAAGAATGGTGTAGGTTGACCAAGCTAACCTATGCTGGGTCCAGCTTCTATGGAAATGAAAATGCTTGGAGAGCTGAGTTTGAGTATAAGAGCGCTCTGACGTCCCTGATTCGCTCCGGCTACGTGCTTCCCAGGAACAACAAAAGAGTTATGGCGACTGGCCTAACAATGGAGAACAAGGTACTCCATTATTTGATGGTTCGAGGCTTGATTCCCAGAGGCAGGAATTATTCTCAAGTTTTGCGAGATGACGTTGTGGTCTTGTGGGCCATGACCACTGGTAGGCCAATCAACTGGGCCAATTATATCATTAAGCACATGTTGGATGTGAAGAAGAAGAAAAACTCTGCCCTTCCCTATGCCATGTTGGTGACTGCCATCCTGGAGCACTGTCGCATCTCCTTGGCTGAAGAATCCAAGGATACCAGCTCCAAGGGACCCTAATCCATTAGTCTGCACACCTTGAAGAAGCTTCAGCTGAGCAAGGTCGATGGACGATGGTACTATTTGGCCCATGGCAGCTATGGGCACATTCCTCACGGTCCAGAGAGTGATGAGGAGAATGAGGACGCGCAACCTGCACCAGCTCCACCACCTTCAGCTACACTGGAGCTTCTTCTGCAAGAAATGCGGAGTTTGGCTACCACGGTGGATACCAGGATGGACCGCATTGAGCAGAAGGTGGATCACCTCGAGCTTAGGATGGACTACTCCGATCAGGAGCTTGCTGTCATTCGTTCGCATCTGGAGGGCCCCAGACATGCTGCACCATTCACCTCCTCTGCTCCTCCTGCTGCTCCACTATCGTTTGCTGATCCCTCTGCCACTCCAGCTAGAGTTCCCGCTGAGAATGAGGAGCTCTTTGGTTCTGAAGACGACCTTGATACTGGAGACGATGACGTGGACCTTGGAGACGTTGCTGCCGATGTAGAGAGCGATAGTGAGGCCACTGATAGTGATCATGGAACCTTGCCATGATAGTCTTTTTGTTTTCTGCTATCTGTCTGTATATGGAAATTGGAAATACATTTTTATCAAAATCAGTTGGTTCTTTTGATGTTTATTGCGTTTATGGATCTTCCTGATATATTATTGTTTATATGCATATGAATGATTGATTATGATCTGCTTATGATCTACTTGTCTGAGTCACATTGTTCTCTGTAAATTGTTGTTTTTGGGAAATCATGAAAAACAGAGAAAATGCTGTCAAAATTTTCGCTTAATGATAATGTGTTTTTGATAATGCCAACGGGGGAGAGATTAGTGACTTGCATTAGTACGGGGGAGTTTGATTTAACGCTCTTACATAAATATTTCACTAACCCTATATTGTGCATACATTATGGGGGAGAGTTGCACTTAAATCTCTGATATACATATATATATATATATATGCAATTGTTTCTCTTCCTTTCAATGTTCAGTTTGTCATCATCAAAAAGGGGGAGAATGTGAATACATGTGTCTTGAAGCATGTCAATTAGTTTTTGATGATAACAAAGACAAAGATGAAGATCAAAGAGCAAAAGAGAAAACCAAGATCAAAGGAAGAAATCAAGAGATTTAGATATAGGCATTAGTACATCAATGTTAAATGCTCCCAAAGATATCTCAAATAGTTTTTCAAAAATGATTTGAATCAATATGGTTCTTAAAGATCAATTCCTAAAAGAGAACTTCTTTTACCTTGGATCATGCCAAACAATGTTCTATATTGTTTAATCCATGTTTTCTAAAGTTAGGAATGATATAAATCCGTTTTAAGGCTTGAAAAATGAGTTTAAAGTATAGTGTAATCGATTACCAAGGTTTAGTAATCGATTACAAGCCAAAACAAGCCTTGTAATCGATTACACCATCCCATGTAATCGACACGTAAAGTCAGAGAACGTGTAATCGATTACACAAGTCATGTAATCGATTACCATGTTCCCAGAAAGCCAAGAACACGATCAAAAGGGCCATGTAATCGATTACATCAATATTGTAATCGATTACCATGAAGTCAGAGGGCGTGTAATCGATTACACAAGTCATGTAATCGATTACCACAAGCCCAGAAAGCCAAGAACACGTTCTATCTTCCATGTAATCGATTACCAAAACCTTGTAATCGATTACCAAGGTTCTGACATGCCCAACGACTATATTGAATGCATTAAATGCTTGGCTTCAACCACCCCCAACGGCTCTTTTAATGAATGGGCTTTAAATATATTTGTTGGGGCTTCATTAAGGGTTGTTCTTGAACCTTAAAACATTATAACAACACATCAAACGAGAATCAAACTCTGAAATCACTCATTGCTCTGTTTTTGTCCAATCTTTGAGATATCTTTTGTGAGCATTATTAGAGCTTCAATTTGTATCATTTACTCTAGTAAGAGTTTCTCTATATCAAACTTAATTTCTGTATAAGAGAGAAAGGGTGAGGTATCCCTCCAATTTGTAAAGGGTGAGGCATCCCTTTGTTTGAAGAGACTCAAGCTCAAGGGTGAGGTATCCCAAGGAGTTGAGGGCTCAAGTTTGTAAAGGTATTCAAGCACCTATTGAAGCTTGGAGAAATAGTGGAAATCTCAAGTGGTTGCTTGAGGACTGGACGTAGGTCACAAGTGGATTGGTGGCCGAACCAGGAGAAATCACTGTATTTGATTCTCTATGTAACGCCCCAATTTTTAGAAAATATTCTGAATGTACTGTTTGCTGTTTTTCATGCTTTTGTGTGAATGACCGCTGTGTCCCTATTTTACTGTTCTCGATTTCTGTATGAAAACAATTACGATAATACAGGCTCAAATTTTATTTGATCGTTTTACGTAATTTGCTTCGAGACGGTAAAATAAAAATTTTTCTGAGCTACTATTTTAGTTTTTCTGAAAGATATACAGCTATATAATATTCTTTGGATATTTTATTTGAACGTTTTGGACGATTACCTACGTTGTGGGAAAAATGGAAAAATGACCGTTACATCCCGAACGTACTGTTTTTGCTATTTTTGCTGTTTTTAATTGTTTTCTTCTTGATTTAATGTCCGATAATATTGTCTGTGATTTTATATGGACTTTTTGGGTGATTTGCTCGAAAGGCAGGAAAATAATATTTTTCGGGCCGGGAAAATCTTATTTTATTATTTAGAATTGGGGATCTTACTTAACCCGATTCTGAATGAGACTAAAAATAATCTTTTAATTTTTAGGATTTAATTGTCAAATAAAATAATTTTATATTATTATAATATTATTTTATTAGTCAAGTATAATTTAGTGATAGTGGACAGGAAATATTTGCGGGACCCACAATTAACTTGTAACGGTTAGATCGGTAGCTTAATTAATCACCGATTAACAAGTAGAACTTTCGAAACAGTGACTCACTAGTCGACTCAAACAGAGAATTAAATGACAAGGTGACTAGGCTTGTGAGTCACCAAGAGCCAACCAATAGGAAATAAGCTTGCTCACCAAGGCTTGATCTTGACCATTGATGCATCCAAAGGCTTGGATGAAGCCAAGCAAATGGTCCACCTTGCACCCCACTTGATGGCTACGGCCAAGAGGTCTTGGAAGACCAATCTTCACTTTTTTTCATGAAAATTTCTCTCTTCTCTCTCATCCAAGAAAACCTAAACACCATTGAAGCATTCTTTGAAGCTAGTTTCGGCCAAGACCAATACTACACCATCCAACCATCCAAAAATTTTTCTAACCAAGTTTTCTTAACCTAAACACTATTCTAAGAACTTTTCTAGTTGGGAGTTTCTTCAAAATCTTCCATTTAGGGCTTGGAAACCAACCTTGAAAATTTTACCTAGAAGGTGAAATATCATGTTTTTCCTTTCTCTCTTCTTTTTCAAAGTTCTAAGCCATGATTTCTCCATGGTTTAGCTTCTTTTTCATGGTTAGTAACATGTAAATTTTGTTTGAGATTTCTAGGTATTTTTGAAGGTGAAAACCGAACCCTAGGAGGTGTGAAAGCATATCATTTGTCTTCATTTAAGGTAAGAGGAAGACAATTCTTATCATCCTTGGTGGTGGTAAGAAGATGGAATGACTTGTAATGTTTGAAGAATCCATAAGGATTCGGTGGTGTTGTCTTTGTTTGGTGTGTATGTGTTAATTTTTATGTTTGCTAGTAGTTTATGTGGTATTTGTTAGTAACTTATTTGTTTGGTGATTGTAATAATTTTGCATGTCTATTAGCTTTTGATTGCATGTCTATAAGCTTTAATTTAGGTTTAGGTGTTAGAAAATATATTGCATGTGTTAGAAAATACAATGCATGTGTTAGAATTGTATGATAATGTATAGGATGTGAATAACATGTTCAAAAATTGCATGAGTGTTCCAAAGAGCACAATCCACAAGCTCACGGCAATGACAAATTGTGAGGACCAAAATGTTCTCTTAATTTTTCTAAAGTGTAACTTAATTAACCTAGGAGAATTAAGAAGGTTTCAAATTGATTTGATCAAAGAAAATGAATTTAGAAATCAAATGGTAAAGACTTAGTATTTTGGGCCAACATGCCTAAAGGATTAAATTGATTCTTGCTAACTATTTTCTAATATGATTTAATGAACTTAGACAATATAATACATTTGATATGATTTGAAAAGTGAAAGACATTTTAAAAATCAAATGAAAGGGTTTTACGAAATTTGGCCAACATGCCACTATAGGTAATCATGATTTCTAAAACTTGATTCCAAACCTTTTTCAATCAAAAAGAGACAATACAAGTTAAGAAGAAATTTTCTATAATGGTTTTTGAAGAAACAAATTGAGTAGAATTAAGCTTAAAGGATTAAAACTAATAATTTTATCATTAGGAAGTAAAATACAGTAATTTTGAGAAATTTTCTAACATATAGCTCACTTTAGGTTTTGAAGCATGTTAGAGATTTCAAAGAGAATTAAATGATATGGTTAAAAAAATTAGGTAAATGGAAATTTTATGGAAAAATTTAGTAAACCATTATTATGATTTTTAAACAAAAATTGTCAATTTTTAGTAAAAATGAACCAATAAGATAACAAAAATATTCAAAAGACAGTATGCGGTATGAAAAATTATTCTACGTAGTTTAAATGTACTAAGTACTATTTCTGTTTGTTTAAACAAGTAATTTTAAAGGCATTCGAATAAGAAAATGATTTGAAAATCCTACGCGATTGAGAAAACGTATTAAAAATGCTACGCGATTTTAAAAACAGAAAAATATCTTTACCCGATTTTTAAACGTTTGTAAAAACGACGGAATTATGAAAACGCGATAAAATTTCTACGCGATTGACCGTTACTATATTTATTTTATCTTTGTCGGGAAAATGTGAACCCGCATGATTATTTTTGAGGATCTTTTTGTCGGGAAAATGTGAACCCGCATGCATTATTTTGAGGATCTTTCATTTGTTGGGAAAATGTGAACCCGCATGGCTTTTGAGAGTTTATCTCTGTTGTCGGGAAAATGTGAACCCGCATGGCTTTCTATTTATGTGTGCCAAGTTTTTGGTGGATTGGTTGACGAGACGAATCACATCGTGTTGTCGATGCGATAAACGTAGTGTGGTTCATTGTTCTAATGAACTTGGAGACTTTAGTGTACGGGATCCCACATGTGGACAGTTGGTAGCTCCATTTGGGCCGTGGTAAACCGATAGCACACTATGGTACTCGACACGCACTATATTTAATCGAGATTTGTGAAATCTAGTAGTACATTTGCCCTGTAGTGCAACAACGTGAGACCGTGAACTACACCACGCCCTGGATGATGGATTCTCGTGTCGTCGTGGGCTATAGACGCAACGTGTGACCGCGCAATAGTTGGTTGGGCAGCCGTGGTACTAATAGATTTTACGAGTCATTCCGCTCTCTCGATACTTGTGTTTTCTTTAGCTCCATGGAGTAGGGTTTTGTCATATTGGTATTTATCTCTATGTTTATTTATTTCCATCGTATCTATTTCTTGTTTATCTATATTTTATTTGTTTATTTTAACTGAGTTCTTGTTACTATATTTGGTTATTATATCTTATCTGTTTATTCTTATCTTCCTTATTTTATCTCGTGATGTTTTATACGTGATGTGATATGTTGTTATAATATCTAAATCTTACTCTAATTTGTTATTCTTTATGTTATAGTATTTTGTAATGCATGAATTGTATATATGTTGTTTGTCGTCTTCTTATTGGCCATGTTGTGATGATTTTATGTTGTCTTACCTCTTTGTTATATATATTTTCTGTTTATTTATTTTACGCGGTAAAGACTTCGAGGAAGAGGATCAGCCTATTGAGATCTTGTACCCGAGGAGGAGGAAGATCGGCGGGCAGTGCAGACGACCGCTTTACGATCAAGAACCATCCGATCATCCATACCCTTTGGATTGATTGTGTGGGATGGCGACACCGAGTTTTTGGGGTTCGTAGAGCTAGTATTTCATGGGAGTTTGCTAGCTTGGCATCTACGAGGCGATCGTGAATCGTGACGTATGCAGGACGTGTGACCGTGATTCTACGTCAACGTTTTGATGGAGAACTGTCATGACCACAATACTTTTTCTGCATTTAGAGTTACCCTTATCCATTAGGCGTCACTGGGGTGCTAAAAACCCTGAGCCTAGTGAGATAAGCATCGTATCGACTGCGCGATCCCGTTATCGCCGTGTGTCGAGACATCCGTGATATCTATCTCCTGATGATCATTTTCATGCTGAGAGTGATCCATCAGAGGATTAGATAACCATGATATTTTTTTTTGGTAGCGTCGGCGTATGTCTACGTATATATTAACTCTTTTATTGCTTTCCTTCTTTGTTTTTGTTTAAATATTTGTAGTCTTAGTTGTGAATTACTTTATGCGACTTATAACTTAAATCATATGTATATTATCAAGTAATGATGTTTTTTTTTTTATTTCGTATTTCCGCATTATCTTTCTATATCATATTTCGTTTATCAAGAATTATTTTACAACCCGTAATAGTATGTAATAAACGTTTCACAACTTGGGGTAGATTTTATTTCTATTTCTTTTATTTTCTTTTATGTGTGACATCCTCCAAAGGGATGTTACACTCTAAACCCTTCTCTTATATTTGTGCATTGCTTATTTTCTTGCTTGATCACTTCTCTCTTGGTTGGTTATTAAGCAATATACATTGTTCTTATCAATTCATTCATTTCAATTAGTCAATAGCTTCAACGAAATTCAATAGTCAAGTGTTTTGCGAAAGAATTGCGAACTTGTTTTATAAACTCAATTCACCCCCCCTCTTGAGTATTGAAGCCACTTGGTAACAGGGTTTGGCCGAATGGTGCACAAGGAAAGCTTCAATGGAGTTTTTGTTTTTGCAAGAGAGAAAGATGATAGAAAACTAACAACACTAACCCTTCTCTCCTTATTGTAGCCGTAGAGTCTCCTTAGGGAGGTGTCCACTTTCATGGCTTCATCCAAGCCTTAAAACTCATCAAAGGCTAGGATAAATACTTGGTCTCCAAGCTTATTTCTTATTGGCCTAAATACACCTAGTCATGCTTATGACTATGCACTTCTTGGAGCTTCCTAAAGCTCTTGACCGTGAGGCCCTCCAAACAAAGCAACTAAGTTTGCATTAACCTAATGTTTACCATCTAGGCACTGTGGAGTTGATGGACAGGCAGAGGCGTTCCACTCTGGTTATTAATGAGAAGTAACCCGCGACTGCCAAAGCGTATGAGGCATCTGAACTTGATCCTCTCTTTTATTAGAAAGGGCTCTCGGCGCCCTGGGATGGGACGTTCTAGATCTTGGACATTACGGGTTTCAGATTTTAGCATCTTTGTTGATGTTACAAGCCCAAGTGTGAGCTCCCCAGGTTCTAAACCTAGGATGGAAATCCACGATGGTTTCTTCTTTCTCTTTTCTTCGAATAAACGGACGTGAGTGTCTACTGCACTGGTGACACACAGTATAAATATATGCCACTACTGCACTCATGACGCGCAGTATAAAGATACGCCATGAAAACTGTACATAAAGATATATCATAATTTACTATTATATTTCTTTTATCTTTGTATGATTATGCTATATTTTGGTTTTGGACAGACGATCCTTTGAGCAGGGTCCTTCAGAGGTTTCTAGACTTTTTTACCCTGATGGTTTTCTTGAAGTAAAAAAAAAAAAAAAAAAAAAAAAAAAACAAAAAACAAAAAACAAAAAACAAAAAACAAAAAAAAATTGTTTCCTTTACCTTTGATCTCTAATCCTGATCCAGCAATAACTCAAATAGATTGGTAAGAAGGAAACAGTGAAGGAAGCAGCATGAAAAGAAAGTTTGATCTGACACTTCGTTTATAACTTTTCTTTACCTTTGATTTTATTTACTGTACTTTATGTCAGATTTCTCCAACAGGTAATATCTTCTATCCTTTACTCATCTGTATTTTAAACATTGAGGACAATGTTGTGATCTAGTTGGGGGGAAGGATAGTTGACAAAAAAAAATTCTTTTTTGGGAAGTATGATATGAATGTCATGGACTTACTAAACCAATGAATGATGGTAGAGTAAGGAGTAATTTTACTCCTGAGACGCATCTAAATTGGGAAGTATGTTTAGTGATATGATTGTCAGAAACCTATTCATAGTAAAACCAATTAGCGATGACAGAGTAAAGAGTAAATTTTGAAAACAATTTATTACTCTTGAGACACATCTTAGTTGGGGTAGTAACTATTTAGTGTTGATTTGTGGAAGTAACAAAGTTTTGTTGTTTGATTTCCTTTGAAAGATTCAAGTGAATGTACTCTCACATCCTTTGAAGCAATTGAAATTTAGGGATCATAGCATGATTGAATAAATTGTCTTCTTTCTTAAATTTCATATGCTTGCTTATGGATGTTGAATTGGTGGATTGAGAATGATAGAAATATATCTTGTGAGATTTTGAGCCTATTGATAAATGAATTGAACATGTGTACCATTCTCTTCTTTTATGTGTGATTTTCATGAAATTGTTACTTTAGAATTTGCTTTGATTCTTTTTTAGGCTACATTTTCACATGCATACATAAATATAATTGAGGCATTTTGAAATAGCTACTTTGACCAAATAGTCACCTTATATATTTTCCCTTGTGCAACCCCTTTGAGCTTATTTGACCATTCCTTATTTTTAGCTCATTACGTGCCTTAAAAAAAAAGAGAAAAAAAAAACATGTTTTACCCATCCTTAGAGAATAAGAGAGCATTGGCCTCGTTCTTGAATAAGTGTGGGGGTGTGTACGTAAAATGATAAAAAAAAAAAACAAAAAAAAAAAAAAAACTGACCACCGTTGCAATCAAAGGATTATTAGAGTCTAGAATAAAGGTGGATTCTTGGAAACAACAAGAAGAAAAAGAGAAGGTTCAAATCTAACAATGAACTCAATTCACAAATTTGGGATTGATCTTCAACAAAACATTAGTCAAATATTGGCGATTATCCTTTATGATGAATGTTCTCAAACATTTTCTCCACTCTAACTGTACCATAATGCTCTTTTATTCTCTTTGGTATTTATCTTCTCATATCTATATTATCCCCTCTCCTTTACCATGACCCCATTACAACCTTGAATAAAGTCCTCTTGATTTTTGTATGCATGTGGTTTGAGTAGCAGAGAAGTAGAAGATAAGCAAGCTTATGGTAGTGCAATTGTTCATGGGTTGAATATAGTGAAATACTTACCTTTTAAACACTTGAGAGATTGAGAGTGAATTCTGTGAGGATCTATCATTCTTGATTCATTCTTTTCAATTCAAGTTTCCTTGCTTGTTGGTTTGAGATGTGAAGAAATGTTACCTCATTAATGCTTTGATCCCTTGAATTTCGGGTTGCTCTTCTTGCTTCATCAAGTCTTTTAGAGTTTTTAGCTTTTGAGTCTATGTCATTTTTCTTTGTTTCCTAGCTTTGGTCTTATGTGCTTTGCCCAGGAGTGCAAAAAGCTAAGTGTGGGGGAATTTGATAATCATATATTTTATACATTAATAAACCTTTATTTGTAGTCATTTACACTCTCTAAGTACTTAATTGATTGAGTTTGGTTATGTTTTGTAAGTTTGGACTCAAATTGGACTTAATTGATTTTTCTAGCATTATTTGGGTCTTATATTGTTTTGGTATTTCCGCCATATCTTGAGTTCTAAATGCCTTATAATTATGTATCTTACCTTGTAGGAAAGATAAGAAAGAGCTCTACAACTTTCATGAGAGCTCTTGGTAAAATAAGGACATCCAGAGGAGCTAATTGGGCTTGGAAGTCAGAACACGGGTTTTGTAACTGGAACCTGAACAGTGTGCAGTAATCAGAGCATAACTTAGGCTGTAGAAACTTTCTTAGGCTGAAATTTGGAGAATTGAAAATTAAGACCCATAGCTACAACTTTCATGAAGAATATAAGCGCTCATTCGGACAGCTTGGAGGTGATATTGGGTATGGAAGTCAAAATAGAGGTGTTGAAACTGGGCATGAACAGTCTGCAATAATTGGGTCATATCTTGGGCTGTATGATGAATTTTTGGATGATCTTGGTGGCATTGGAAAGCTAAGACAAAATGCTACAACTTTCATTAAGACCACGTTGCTTCATTCTGATGGCATCCATGAGATCAACACCGAATGATTTCAGAGAGAAAGAATCTTAATAATTTTCCACTCACCAACTCACCATTTGGCATTTTTCACTCATCCACCTACTCCTCACCTACTCTTAATCAGCCCCCTTGTCATTTTGTATCTCTAATCCTCTATAAAAGGCTCCATTGGCTAATCATTTAGGGGACTTTGGTGTTAGGCTTAGTTTTTAGAAGTTATGGTTATGCTTGTTTATTGTTTTCCTTTGTTGTAATTTTCTCTTGCTCTAAATTGAAGCTATGTTCATCTTTCCCTTGTTCTCTCTTTCTTTCTTCTTGTCTATGAGTAACTAAATCTTCATCTTGCATGGGTGAAAAAGTGAAGCTCTTGGTAATGAAATAAGGTTAGATTATTTTATTTCTTGTGCTTAAATAATGATATATTATCAAATGGACATTATATGTGTTGTATTTTGTTTCCAATCAATTTATAAACCTTCTTTGTATAATGGAGATCTTGATTTATTGTAGACAATAGGATTAGTACAGTGAATGCTTGAACTCATTTACAAATGTTGGTAGATAATTAAAGGAATCATAATATGATTGCATATATAATTGAACTTTGAATGTTATATTTTCCGATTGGAACCTCCGTTGTGTGTGGATTTCAATTGAGTTATAAAGAGAAATAATCTTGCCTTTAATTTATTACCAAGAGTGGATCTCCTAACCCAAACAAGTTCTTAAATTTAATTGCGAACAAGTTTTACTATTTTTATTATTGTGACAAATCATTCTCTTACCTCAATTAATTTTTGTTCATCAATTCCCTGTGGATCGACCTCAGACTCCCAAGAATTTATTACTTGAGATAACCTGCACTTGGGTTTGCATCCTTAAATCCCGCAATCATCTAAATAGTGTTACTATTTTGAATGACCTGTTAGAAGAAATCTAAGAAAAATAGGAAGATGATCCATTTTTGCAAAATGAGAAAGAATTCTTGAAGCAAGGTCATAAGGCAATGGTTGAGGAAGGATTTGATGGGGTCTTAAGGTTCAAAGGAAGAATTTGTATACCTGATGATCCTGATCTTAGGCAAGCAATTCTTGATGAAGCTCATACTAGTAGGTTGAGTATGCATCCGAGGATGACTAAGATGTATCAGGATCTAAAGCAGATGTTTTGGTGGCCAAGAATGAAGAGAGATATTGCAGAATGTATGGCGTCTTGCCTTGTTTGTCAAAAGGCAAAAGTTGAACATCAAAGACCCGCCAGTATATTACAATCCTTGACTATTCCAAAATAGAAATGGGATAGTGTCGCAATGGATTTTGTTACCGGATTGCCAAAGACTAGGAAAGGTCATGATTCTATATGGGTTATAGTTGATAGGCTTACGAAGTCAGTGCACTTCTTGCTGATCAATATCAAATATTCATTGGAGTGATTAACCCAGGTGTACATTGGTGAAATTATTAGACTTCATGGTGTACCCTCTAGTATCATTTCTGATAGAGATCCAATGTTTACATCGAAGTTTTGGTAAAGCTTACAAGAAGCGATGGGAATTAAGCTACGTCTGAGTTCTGCTTACTATCCACAGACTGATGGTCAAACTGAGAGGACTATCCAGTCGTTAGAGGATCTACTGAGAGCTTGTGTGTTAGAATAGAAAGGGAGTTGAGATGAATTCTTATCTCTGATAGAATTCACCTATAACAATAGTTTTCACTCAAGTATAGGGATGGCACCCTATAAAACATTGTATAGGCGATGATGCCGAACACCTTTGTGTTGGTATCAGGATGGGGAAAGTATGACCATAGGACTTGATCTTGTGCAACAAACAACGAAAAAGGTAAAGATGATTGAAGAGAAAATTAGGACGACTCAGAGGCGGTAGAAAAACTATGCAGACAAGCGACGAAGATCTCTTGAATTTGAGGAAGGTGAGCATATGTTCTTGCGAGTGACACCTACGACTAGTGTCGGAAGGGTTATTAAATCCAGAAAACTCACTCTTAAATTCATTGGACCTTATCAAATTATTCGTCAGATAGATCCAGTAGCCTACCAAATAGTTTTACCACCCTTTCTTTCCAATCTTCATAATGTATTCCATGTGTCTCAGTTGAGAAAATATATTCCCGATCCAACTCATGTCATTCAGCCCGATGAAGTACAATTGAAAGAAAATTTGACTTATGAGACGCTTCCTGTTAAGATTGAGGACAAGAGAGTGAAACAGCTTCGAGGGAAAGGAATTGTATTAGTTAAGGTAATCTGGAATGAAGTAACGGGAGATGCTACATGGGAATTAGAAGATAAAATGAAGGATCAATACTCACAACTTTTCTAAGGTACGATAAATTTCAGGGATGAAATTTCTTTAGTAGGGGAGAGTTGTAACACCCTAAAATTTGCTAATTTACAGTAATGTTTGAATTGTACTATTTTGTGATTTATGTGTGCTGTAAATTTATTTTGACTGTTTCGTGACTGTTTTTGATCTGTGTGTGTGATTTCCTCCGAGCTAGAAAAATAATAATTTTCGCGCCGGGAAAAATATTTATTTGATTATTTGGAGCTGGGGGATCTTACTTAACTCAATTCCGAGTGATACGTGTACTGATCTTTTAATTTTTAGAATTTATCTGCAAAATAAAAATATTTTATATTTTAATAATATATTATTACCTGTTGGATAGCACCTATTGACTTATGAACAATAGCTTCTGCCCAGTGAACAATAGGAACCAGAAAAGTCCTTGTGACTTACAACTCAGTGAACCAATAGGAATTGGTCAATGATGGTGGCTTGATTGGAAAGTAGTCAAACAAAGTGGCTTGACTAGTAAACTTAGTAACTAGAAAACCTAACTAAGTTAGTCTAGATTATATGAAGTAACTAAATGGAATGAAACTTAGTTTGCTATTCTTTAGGGATTCTTGTTACAAGATTTTTCTAGTACATTCTAGAAGCTTGTTCGTCACACCTAAGTAACTAGGAAATCTAACTAAGTTAGCTTGATTTAATTAGAAGCAATGGAATTAGAAACTAGGTTAGCTTAAGCTTAACTAGGCAAGTAAATGAACCAACCTTGGTTTGCTTCTCCATAATGCTCCACGGCCAAGGCAACCAACAAGGAAGGATCAAGACTAAATTTTTCAAGTTTATCACTTATGGTAAATATCCTAGCCTTCAAAAATATCTACATGGTAAATATCTAACACAAAAATCTTACCTATTCTCTCCATTCACTCCATGGCAGCTACAAGGAGGAGGGGTCTTCATTTTCATTTCACTTCTAACTTCATCTTTATCTTACTTGACAAAAATATCAATTCTCTTCATTCTCTATCTTCCAAGAACACAAAAACTCCATCTCTCTCCATTTTTGGAGCTCCTCCACCCTCCAAACCTACATCCACACTACTATAATTTCATCCAACACCATTTCTTAAACCTAAACACCATTCTAAACATCTTTTATGTTATAAGTTTCATCAAAATCAATCATCTAGTGCTTGGAAATCAAGGTTGAAGTTTTCTACTTTACAAGGTAAAAATCCTTGTTTCTTATTTCTAAATTGATTCTTGAGTTCTAGAGGCATGATTGATTCATGGTTTTCCTTTTTTAAGCTTAGTTTATGGCTTTGAGAATTGTTTAAGCTTGTTAGGATTTTTCTTGGTGGTGCACGAAATTCCGAGGAAAAAATCCAAGAAGAGTTTTGTCTTCCTAAAGGTAAGAGGGAGATTTAATCTCATCAACCATGTTTTGGTGGTAAGAAAATGGATTTGTTTGTAGTGAAGAAATCCATAAGGATTCATTCACTTGATTGTTTAAAGCTTTTCTTATTTGTGATGATTTTGATGCCAGCATGTTTATAGCCTTGATTATATGTTTTAATATGTGTGTATGAAGGCATGATAGTTATTGTATGTAGTAGGATGTGAATAACATGATAAGGAATTGCATCAGGGTTCCAAAGAATCCATGAGGCTCACGGCCTCAACACCACCAAAAGGACCAAAATGTTCTAAAATATTTTTCTAATCATGGATTAATTAATTTAATTATATTAAGGATTTTTACAAGGACTTAGATGATAGAAAATAATTAAAGATGATTTATAGAACACATAGTGAATTTCGGCTAACAGGTCATTTATGATATCTTTAATCCAAAGTCATTTTCTAAGTGTGGACTTATGTAATTAATTTAATAAGAACTTAACATAATGAATTTTTGGAGAATAAAAGAGAGTAAATTAATTTTAGAGTTCAATTAATGGAATTAAGCAATGATATGAAATGGAATAAATACTTGAAAAGTAATAACGTATAGCTCACCTATTGGGTTTTGAAGCACGTCAGCAAATTTCGAGCTGCAAATATTGGTTAAATCCAAGAAGGGTAATTTTTAAAGGAAACAATAGGAAATAGTACTTAGAGAATTTCTATTAAGGAAATACTGTAAATAAGACTAAAATAGATATATAATGGAGAAAGTTTTAAAAATTTAATGCAGAAAGCAAAGAGTTATTTTACGCAATTGAAAAATATTAGAAAAATCCTACGCGTATTTAAAATAATAATTTTTAAACTACGCGATTGAGAAAATAATTTGAAAACGTTACGCGATTGAGAAAACGATTTGAAAACGTTACGTAGTTAAGAAAGTGATTTAAAATCACTACGCAATTGAGAAAATGATTTTAAAACGCTACGCGATTGCAAAAACAGCAAAAAATATTTATGCGATTTGAAAACATTGGAAAAAATAACATGATTGTGAAAATGCGATAGAATATTTACGAGATTGGAAATAAGAGCAGTTTGTGATCGGGTTAACGTGGTGGACCCAGTTATGTTGGAAAATGGTACTGCTAAGTGATGACGGGTGATTGTGAAAAATAATGATAACATTATTATATGTGTATTTTTGAATCATGCACCATGCATAGAGAGACGTATCAATTTGGTTGATATTGGCAACTTGCCTAAGAGATGAATTACACCGTAGTGCTGGTGCGATAGGCGTAGTGTTGCTCATTGATGGAACTTGGAGGCGTTGGTGTGCAGAGGATTCCACATGTGGACAGTTGGTAGCTCCTTTGGGCTGTGGTACCGGGCAACGCACTAGCGATCTTGACAAAGCACTATTCTTAATCACGATCTAGTGTAGATTGTCTTGTACAATGCCTGTTGTACACGATGGATAGACTGTGTAGCACTTGGCTTGAGGCAGCCGAGCTACAAACAGATCTTCTGGATCATTCTCTCTGAAAATTATGTATAGTTCCATGGAATAGGAACGAGTCTGTGTACATATGCATATTTGGTCTGCATCACGATGTGATAATTATATTGATCTAAGATATTGTGTATGAGGTGGTAACATGATTTGTTGTATTAAATGTTGTATCTGTATGTACTGCCATTTTTTATACTGCCATGTTAGTAATGATGTAGATTGTCCCACCTCTTTGTATGTATTTTTGTATTATTATTATGTTGGGTAAAGATTTTGAGGAAGGAGAAGATGAGTAACCTTTGGTTGTCAGTACGAAGAGGAACAACATTCTGGTGATCAGTGCATAGAGGGCGAGCCTCTAGATCATCCTTATTGTTTAGATTGATTTGACGTGACATGACACTACCAAGTTTTCTAGGATTCGTGAGACTGGAGTTCCAAGGGGGCTCCAAAGCCTGGCGTCTGCACGTGGATAGGGAGACTGTTGTCTATGTGGGACGATTGATTGTGTCCCTCAATAGGGAATATGATGGAGTTCCTATGTTCTCTACTACCGTTTATGTAAATCTAGAGTTACCCTTATCTATTAGGCACTATTGGGGTGGTCTTTTCCATGCCCCTAGTGAGCTTAGTAGTGTGTCGATCGCACTCCTGTCCGTAGGGCTACATGACATTTAGGGTTTTTTTCTTCCGACGATCCATCAGAGGTGGATCCTTCGGAGGATCAGAACTTTTAGTTCTATACTTGGGCTAGTTTATGGTTTATTTTTAGTCAAACAGTTTATAATTCTGTCTAATAGTTTGTACTTATTGTATCCTTAAAAATAAAATTATATGTATAATTATGGTGTGTATTTATTAGTTTGTTTTATTTCATGTTCTGTTTATTTTATTTAGTGATATTATAAACAAAAAGAAAAATTTTGACAACTTATATTATTATATGTTAATAAATGATTTATAACTTGGGTAAGGTTTTATTATAATTCATCATAAATGTCATGCCCTATGGAGGGTGTTAAAGTGGGTCCTTCTCAACCAACACCTTCACTTCCACCACCTCCTCCACCTACATCTCAAGCTACAAATGGGCTACGACACTTGGCTCTTCATGGGAAAACGTAAGCCTGCATTATTCTTGGTATTTACATTAAAGTTAGAATAATTTGTGGTTCTTCTTTTTTCTTTAGGTTCAAGCCTCATGATGTTGTTCAACAAATAGTAAAGATATTCAAAAAATCATTTGGTGGCTCATGGTATAAATAGAGTGAAGTATTAAATGAAGCTAGAAACATGTGGTTCAATGAGTTAAAGGTTGATTGAGATGAGTTTAGCATATTATTCTTTTTATAAGTAAAGTTTTCCTTTAACATGCAATAATTCTAACTTTTTTTCTTGTCATATTCTAGATGTCTTAATTTTGGGACCAAACACTTAAGGAACATATTAAAGACAAATTTGAACAAATTAGTGAAAAGAGACTAAGTGACCACTTGAGCAAGGCAAAAAAAAATTTAAAGCTTCTAAGACTCCTCCCAAATGGATTGCTGAAAATCACTGGAACACACTCTTACAATATTGAAAAAAAGAAGATGTAAAGAAAATTTCATAAATCAATTCAAAAAATAGACTATCAAGTTCAAACAACAATGTGTCATCCTTACATACGGGGGGATCAAAACCACTGGAAGAATATTTTGATGAATATGTGTGTTTCTAAATTTGATTGGTTTAGATACTTTATATGATGCTAAGTTTTTTTAAAAAAATAGGTGGAGAAGATGGGTCTTTAGCCCACTGCACCAAAGTTGTTCATGTTGACCCACCACTCAAAAAAAAAAAGATGATTGGTGTGACTTGAAATCAAAATTCGTTGCGGTATATACTCATCCTCTTGTTGGATTCCTTTCCATTTCTTTATTCTTATATCTAGTCTGCATGATTGTCTATATAAATTTGAGTAGTAGATGTCTTATTTGGGTAAATGATTGGTCCCCTATTTGTTCTTGAATCTTAAATCTAGTCTAATCTCTGTGGGAACTTTCCTAACCTTTCTTACTGGCTCTGCTACAAATTTGAAACTTGCATCTTATTTGTTTCATCTATTTTTGTGGTTGCTATCTTCTCTTTCTAAACATATGCTTACGTGTTTTGTTAGTTGCTTGCAACCTTAGGAGCTTTGGGAGTAGATCCACTTGTGTTTCTCCTCTCAACACCATTTAATTCCTCTTTTACCCTCTTTGTGCATAAAACATTACTTGTTCTAGCTATTACTTCTTCATCTTCTGTGTCTAAGCAACTTTTTGTTCCTTCTATTCATAGTTGTACGTTTTTAGCTAGTTTTGAAAATCTAAACATGATGGCATGGCTAATACTTTATATAATTATGTTTGTGCTACTGAATTTGATTTCAAAATCCTTATAAATGCCACTTTCATTGATACTGATATGGTCACAATAACTTATTTTGTTAATAAAACTGATGTTGTTACTATTTCTGCTACTTATTCAATTGCTATTGATTCTCATTCAATTTCTAAATTTGTTTATTTTCCTAATAATATTGTCTCTTGTGCAATTTATGATATTATGATTCTTAATGCAATTTGTATTATACATTATGCTGATATAATTGATTTTCCTACTAGTTCATATGCATTCTGCTGATATAACTACTTTTCTTACTAGTTCTAGTGCTATTGCATCTACTTCATTGCTTAAGACTGCTATTCTTTCTACTCCTAGTCTTATATCTCAATCTTCTACTTTCCTTCATGGTCTATATTCTAAGTGTACCACTGTACCTACCACTAGTCAAAACAAATCAGGAAATGATCATGTATGTATTAGATAATAGCCAATTAAGACAGATAACTATATTATATATGATATTGTTCAAGTCATTTCTCTGATCTTACTTAAAGTATTCTCTCTCACTGTCCCTTTCTCCCTCTTCCTTTTCTTTTATTTCACTACAGCTCCTTGAAAGAGTGGAACTAGGAAAAGATAAAAGGATGGAGTAATAAATAGTGTTTAAGCAATGGATTTTGGATTACTAGTGGGGCCATATGAGGTTGTTGTTTTGTGACTCAGGAGGTTGCAATGCAATAGGGTTCCCAAAACATAAAAGACCTTCTAGAATCCTTGCAACTCCTCAAATTGTGAACCAAGTAATCACCATTCTTCCCTCTTAAAACCAGCAATTATTGTTGCTCTTTATTGGAGATTTGTTTCATGCCCCCAGAAACAATGAGCTTATTGCTATTGTTCTTCAATGATGAGTTGTTGTTTTGTTGATGGGAAAGTATATTACAGATCTCCCTGAGATCTATAAGTATATACTCTTTCAAATGATTAGTGCCATCTATTTGTAAAGTATTTGTTATTTGTTATCAAATGCGTTGTAAGAAAATTGGGTACCACTATAAAGTCATTTGTTGTGCTAGAAAATTAATTATCCTTAGGTAATCACTATCATAGATAATTTTAATTAGGTAGCTTAACTTATTAAGTGTTCTCAAAGATGTGTTTTGATTGCAGCTTTGATACCAATCTTGCTTCTTCCACCATGACCTTAGCTTTCTTCTTTTTCTTCTTGTCAGTTTTATCATATGTATAAAATATTGCCAAAAAAATAACTCAAATATGACAAGTAGCATCTTTGAGTTCAGTGTCAAAATAGCGATCCAATTAACAACTTCTGGTCATTGCATCAGAACAGCCCTAACAAGATCAACAAATGTTCCCACATTCATTACTAATAAAAGTCAGGAAATAATACTTAAATGATCAATAAGATAACATATCATTCATAAGAAACCTGCATAATTCAGCAGCCTCAGCTGCTTCATTTTCTATTTCCTCCTCTGCCTGGGCCAAAGTTGGGTGTCTTCTAATTTTAAGACCCTTAACACCATTCCTTTATCACAATTTAAGTCACTGGTACCCTTGTCTCCCTCTTCACACTCCTAAGCATTAAGTAAATTTTCCAGATCTCTAGCAAAAGAGTCTAGAATAAGAATCTGTATGGATTAAATATGCTATGTTATTCCTTATGAAACAAATAGTCAGAAGCCAACTAGGCACTAAGAAGAGAATCCAACTCAATAGAGATATGCTATATTACATAAGTATGTGTGATAAAACAAAAGTAATTAGTGTTTTGATTAAAAAAAACACTTTTTTTTATGTCTAAGCTCTTTCCTTTTTCTTCTAGGTCTTTGATAGTGGATATATATCTGTAAGCATTTGAAGTGAAAGCATATATTTTTATGTTGAAGATTGATCACCAGTTGTGTATCGATTATTGTGTCCTCTCTTTGTTGCCTAATTAGTCATGATTAGACATGTGCTTAAGTAAAATTTATATTTTTCTGTCAAGACTCAACTTTGCACATAATTTTCTCTTATTTTGGATTGAGAAATGACTGTACAAGATTCTGTTGCTTGTTTCATGCATATAATCAAGTGATGAACTTGTTGTATTTAATTAATTATTTTCCAAGAAGGATGAGAATTATTAGAGATTTATACTTCCAGTAGGCTAATGACAGATTCATTGTTTTCTTGTTTCTCATTTTCCCTATTGTAAGAATATTGTTGTCTTTGGTAGTTATGTAGGATAGATTGCTTGTAAACAATTTTCTTTTAGAAAGATTTCAGTGCATTAAGAAATCAAATTAATTGTAATGTCTTTATTTCTCTCTCTCTATGAGCAACTTATTTTTTATACATGAACTAATTCTTATATCATATTTTCAGGAAAATTATAAAAGTACTTAGAAAGAGAAAACTCCAAGAGCATGTTGGTAACACATCTAATGAAAACAATGATGGGGTGGTAGATGACAAATAGAAAGTGACATATCTGAGAGGAGTGAAGATGGTATAACAACAGAACAAGACTTAGATAATTAAGAAGAGATGTCACTTTGGGTTGAAGCTATTAGTGGGCCAAAGAAAGGCAGAATTTATGGTCTAGGATCTCAATCATCTGTGGTTTGCCCACTAAATTTTATAGTAGGTACTTCTAATGCTTCCACACATCATTATTCTAACATACATGAGTTTGAAGAAGCTATCCAATGTGAGATTGAGAAAATGCAGGGAGATGTGAGAGCAGTGGTTGAAGAGGTGGTACAACAAGAAATGCAAACTGCTATTAGGCTACTTTCAAGTACTTTTCAGAGAGAAAATCTTACACAAGCATCACCACATGGTCTTAGTTCATCCACCCCATGAATATAACTTCTACATAGACAATTTTAGACTTAACTTTTGCTTAGGAAGACACAACTTGTGTAGGTTATAACATTTTGTGTCATGTTGGCAGTATATTTTGATATAATGTAGATAGTTTCAAACTATTTTCTTAGAATGATATTTTGGGCTATGTTAATATATATTTAATGTTATGCAAGTAATTATGGATACTATTTTATGTTTACTAGTATTTTATTGTATTCAATTTATGATAAATTAAACAGGGGTTAGATGTTCCATTAAAAAAAAGGCATAAGTTACTACCCATTAGCGATGGATTAGTCCTTTGCTAAATATAATTTGAGATCAGTCATATATGTTGATGTGGCACAAATTTACTAGCATACTGTGAGGGTTTAATCTGTTGCTAATTTAGCAATAGATTTGCATGGGAATAATCCGTTTCTAATTCAGAGATGGATTTGTGTGGGAATAATCGATTACTAATTTAGCGATGAACCCATTTCTGTCGCTAAATTTTAGCATGGAGCAATCTAGCAATGGTTTTAGCGACAAACGAAATCCGTCGCTAAATTAAGTTTAGAGACAAATTTTCCCCATTTAGCGATGGGTTTGTTCGTAGCTAAATCTTGATTTTCTTGTGGGAAAAATCTTGATTTTGGTTGTGGAGTGCAATATTGCAACCGCAATTGTGTGGGACCGCAATTTAAAAATGCATAATCGTCGATGCGACCACTTTTGATTTATGGCAAGTCGGCTTGCGTGACTCCCATTTTCTCTAATGTGGTCAAGGATGCTTGGAACTCAAAAAAGTTGTGTGGAGGATTTTCGGGTGAAAGATTAGTAGTGGAACAGAGACCATTATAGGAATACTTTTATGCGAAAGCGCTGACTCATGGCTATATTGGAGGGGATAACGAATAAGTTGGATATGGGTCAGAATAATAATCTTAAATGCTTGTAGAAAAAGCTTTGGCTGGAATATGACGAGATTCTCCTTTAGGAAGAAGGTTTTTGGTTCCAAAAGGCCCGTGTGATTGGATTTGCTTTGGCGACCGTAATACTAGATTCTTTCATTCTTCTACAATGGTTAGAAGGAAAAGAAACAAAATTGAATCCATAAGGAATGATATTGGTGACTAGATTCATATAGTGGTATTTTAAAGGGTATGCTAGATTCATCCTTATCATGATCTTGGTGGGTGGGTATGTGTTTTGTGCTCCAAAAGCAATTTTAGATGAAATTTAATCTCCTTTTTTGAATGAAGAGATTAAGGAGGTTGTGTTTTTATGGGGCCTTTTAGAGGCCGAAGTCTTCCTCCAAAAATTTTTCCAGAGAGCCACCCAATAAAACCATGCTTACCACTGATGAAATCTTATCATAATCGCTTATTGTTAAGGATGTCTAACGAACGGACTTTCTCTAATGTGGTCAAGGATGCTTGGAACTCAAACTTAGAGGGTGGTTGGGTTCAAGCTGTGGAGGATTTTCGGGTGAAAGATTAGTAGTGTGGCTATATTGGAGGGATAACGAATAAGTTGGATATGGGTCGAGAATAATAATCTTAAATGCTTGTAGAAAAAGCTTTGGCTGGAATATGACGAGATTCTCCTTTAGGAAGAAGGTTTTTGGTTCCAAAAGGCCCGTGTGATTGGATTTGCTTTGGCGACCGTAATACTAGATTCTTTCATTCTTCTACAATGGTTAGAAGGAAAAGAAACAAAATTGAATCCATAAGGAATGATATTGGTGACTAGATTCATATAGTGGTATTTTAAAGGGTATGGCTAAGGATTACTTTAAAAATCCTTATCATGATCTTGGTGGGTGGCGATTTTCCTATTAAAAATGTGTTTCCCAGGCTCCAACAAGCAATTTTAGATGAAATTTAATCTCCTTTTTTGAATGAAGAGATTAAGGAGGTTGTGTTTTGACCACTCCAAAAATTTTTCCAGAGCCAATGAGAGGTTGTGGGGCCTTCGGTCTATGAGTTGGTTCATAGGGTGTTTGCTATTCCTTCCTAGGTCAGTATTGGTTAATGATACTCTTATAATGCTCATTCCTAAGGTGGATGCTCTTGATAAGCATAAGGATTTGTAGCCTATAAGTCTTTGTAACGTGGTTTATAAAATTATCACTAAAATTATATCTACTAGATTAAAGAAGTGCATGGATTTCCTTATTTCTCCTAACCAATGTAGTTTTGTGCCTAGTAGACATAGTTTGGATAATATAATTGTTGTTCAAGAGGTTATTCACTCTATGAGAAAGAAGATGGGGAAGTAAGGCACCAATTTAACAAAACCATGCTGGAATATTTGTTAAAATTATTACGGGTTGTAAAATAATTCCGATAGATCAAGTATGATGAAATCTTATCATAATCGCTACAACTATTGTTAAGGATGTCATACATGACGCGCCCACCAAAAAAACATCAAGAGTTGATGGTAATAGAGCTCAATGACACGCCTTTTTGATTTATGGCAATGGATAAGGGCTCTGATGCACTTTCTCTAATGTGGTCAAGGATGCTTGGAACTCAAACTTAGAGGGTGGTTGGGTTCAAGCTGTGGAGGATTTTCGGGTGAAAGATTAGTAGTGGAACAGAGACCATTATAGGAATACTTTTATGCGAAAGCGCTGACTCATGGCTATATTGGAGGGGATAACGAATAAGTTGGATATGGGTCAGAATAATAATCTTAAATGCTTGTAGAAAAAGCTTTGGCTGGAATATGACGAGATTCTCCTTTAGGAAGAAGGTTTTTGGTTCCAAAAGGCCCGTGTGATTGGATTTGCTTTGGCGACCGTAATACTAGATTCTTTCATTCTTCTACAATGGTTAGAAGGAAAATAAACAAAATTGAATCCATAAGGAATGATATTGGTGACTAGATTCGATTAAATATAGTGAAGTGGTATTTTAAAGGGTATGGCTAAGGATTACTTTAAAAATCCTTATCATGATCTTGGTGGGTGGCGATTTTCCTATTAAAAATGTGTTTCCCAGGCTCCAACAAGCAATTTTAGATGAAATTTAATCTCCTTTTTTGAATGAAGAGATTAAGGAGGTTGTGTTTTGTATGGGGCCTTTTAAAGCTCCTAGGGCTGATGGTCTTCCTCCAAAAATTTTTCCAGAGCCAATGAGAGGTTGTGGGGCCTTCGGTCTATGAGTTGGTTCATAGGGTGTTTGCTATTCCTTCCTATTGTGTTCTTTGGAACACTCAAACTGCAACATGTTATTCACATGTTATTCACATCCTTCAGTATTGGTTAATGATACTCTTATAATGCTCATTCCTAAGGTGGATGCTCTTGATAAGCATAAGGATTTGTAGCCTATAAGTCTTTGTAACGTGGTTTATAAAATTATCACTAAAATTATATCTACTAGATTAAAGAAGTGCATGGATTTCCTTATTTCTCCTAACCAATGTAGTTTTGTGCCTAGTAGACATAGTTTGGATAATATAATTGTTGTTCAAGAGGTTATTCACTCTATGAGAAAGAAGATGGGGAAGTAAGGCACCTTTGCTATTAAGGTGGACCTGGTAAAAGCCTATGATAGGCTTAATTGGGATTTTCTTCAAGATACTTTGAAAGAAGTGGGGGCTTAGTGATCATTTTGTGTCCATAATTTTGAATTTGTTTTTTTGTGTTCTATGCTATGGAATGGTAAGAAAATAGAGAAGTTTACTTCCTCTAGAGGGGTTTGTCAAGGTGATCCACTTTCTGCTTACCTATTCGTTCTTTGTATGGAAAGATTTTCCCACTCTATTGATTTGGTAGTTACTAAGGGCTTGTGGAAACCTGTTAAGCTTTCTAGATCTGGTCTTCCTTTATCCCACTTATTTTTTGCTGATGATTTAATCTTGTTTTGGGAGGCTTCTTTGGACTAAATGGATGTGGTTATCAAATGTCTAGATGCTTTTTGTTCTTCTTTAGGTAAAAAGGTGAGTAAAGAAAAGACTCATGTTTTTTCCTCTAAGAATGTTAATCATAAATGTTCTATGGAATTATGTTCTTATTTAGGTTTCACTATTCCTCAGATTTGGTAAATATTTAGGAGTGCCCTTAATTCATAAGAGGTTGGGGAGACACTTATAATCACTTGATTGAGAAAGCCCAAAGACGCCTTAATACTTGGCAAATGCATTATTTATGCTTTGCGGGGCGTATCACATTAGTTCAATCTATGTTGTCAGCATTACCTTCATATCAAGTACAAACAACACTAATTCCTAGAAGTACTTGTGATAACTTAGAGCAACTTACTCGAAGCTTTGTTTGGGGTTCCACTATTAAGAAACATAAATGTCATGTTGTGGCTTAGAAAGAGTTTTGTATTGCTAAAGCTCTGGGAGGTGTTAACTTGAAGAATTTGAGACATTGAAATGAGGCTCTGATTATAAAGTTGGGCTAAGGCATGATTTCTAATCTTAAGGCTTTTTGGGTTAGAGCTCTACAGTCTAAATATGGAAGGGACTCTAATATTACTCATAAAATGGAAAATCATAACTGTGTTTCATCTGTTTAGAGAGGCATTTGTGGTACATGGAATAAGGTCATGGATGGTACTAGGTGGTTGGTTTTGGATGGTAAATGGGTTAGATTTTGGATGGATGCTTGGCTTACTTTGGGGGTTATTATTCAAACAGTAGCTTTGTAGGAGGTCCATAGTGATGAGTTGCACCAGCTTGTGGCTTTGTTCATTAATGTTAATGGTGAGCAGCTTTGGGATAAGTTTCACCACATCCTTCCATAGATCATTCTAAATGAGATTGCTAGTGTGAACTCCCAATTTTGCCCAATCTTTTTTGCTTTTATAATAAAAAAACTAAAAAAGAACAAAAAATAAAAATAAAAAATACCAAAAAACTTTACATTAATAGAAGTCTATCTTCTTCACCTAATTCTCTAACTATGCTTTAGTCTAAGTATTTTTTTTTCATATAACCCATTTTGTTAAGATCAAAAGTTTTATTAAAAACAAAGAGAAAATAAAAAAAATACAATGTTCTTACATTAGTAAAAGTTTACCAACTTTGGCCCATTCTTTTTTTTTTCATTACTTCTTTAGGCCCAAACAAATAGCCCACCTTAGCCTAGATTTCTAAAAAAAAAAGAAATACAAAAGCCATAGGATTCATGCTTTTTATTTTTCTACTTTTGAGTGAAAACTAAATATTTTTTTCTCTTGGTCTATGTTTATTTCCTTCCTTTGCCATACATTATACACTCCCTTACACTGCATATGGTAGCATGCAGTGTCTAACCAACACTGCAGCAGAGACTAAGGCTCTTTGCTCCCCACTTCCTTTTGACACCATTGCATGAACACTACACCATTTTGCAAGGAAGCTAAAGGTAAAAAGATTCTTTTCATTCCATCGATTGTAACCCATGAACATGTGAATCCATTTAGGTCATCTTGCTTTCGTTAACTCCCCTATTCATTTTTCCTTTCAACCAAAATATAACCCCCTCAACTCCAAGTATCTCTTATTACACAAACCAAAAACCCCTACAAACATTATTTCCATCTTGATGCTCACATAACAGACCCTCTATCCATAAACACAACACCCCTTTTCCATTACCACAAGAATCATCAACACCACCTATAAGACCAAACCAACAAACCAGTAAGATCATCACATGCAATACAACAAACTCCATCTCCAAACCCTAAATAGTTCACCCCACAAACAAAGCAACAATACACACAAAAATCTCATCTATCACCTCCATGCCAAACTTGACCCAAGCATCGACATAAACCTCTCCACCCAAAATCACCCATAACCCGACACTACAAACCCAAATCACTAGACCCCATCATTACACAGCCGCACCGCTACCGTCTTGATTTCCCCTATGTTGGTCTTTGGTTCTTCAGTGTTTTAGTATTTGGTGTCTGGTCTTAGCATACTTTTTTTTTGGTTTAGGGTTTAGGCTTAAGAATTTTACAGGCCTAACTTTAAAACTAGTGTTGGCTTAAGGATGAGAACTGTGGTCTTGTTCCTTTTCAACTTGGCCTAATAAATTAATTCTTAGTGAGTTAAGTAATTAGTAGGTTTTATTTTTTTTAAAAAAAAGAATAACTAGGAAAAAAAATAAGAGGTTGGATTACTTTTATGTTTGGGCCTATTTCTCATTTGAAATCCTTTTTTTAGTAGAACCAGTCACTTTTTTTTTTCAAAAAAATTAGAATTGGTACCTTATCATTTTTTTAAAAAATGAAGGGAAACAAAAATTTTTAAATTTAATTGTCTTTATTTTGGGGGGTAAATATTTTAGATTTAATTTACTTTTTGTGTTCATGTTTATTTTTGTAACACCCACGGTAGGGTGCCATATTTATGTTACTTAATTACCCAAATACCCTCAAATATCATAAAAGGTGATGTTGTGATAAAAATATGAGTTGTAAATTTTTTCTTTCTTTCTTCTTTGATAACAATAAAATAAACTTAGCGAAAAATAAAACTATTATACATCATCACATATAATTTATATCATATACATATTACAAAAGTGCTGTCAGGATTATTTATATACAGACCATGTCTCAAAACTACAAACACACTTAAATAATTACACACATAGTTTATATCAGAGTTCAAACTTGCCCAAGTTTAACTAAGCAGCAGAACCCTCAGACGGGTCCTCCTCGGGTTCCTCAGCAGATAGGAATCCATTATGACGAGTAGCCCTACAAACAGGTGTCCGGGCTAACGATACTATGCTGATTTCCATTGGGACATAATTTCTAGTATCCCAATGTCGCCTGATATGCAAAGGAAATTCAACACGAACAAAAATAGTCACACAGAAAAACGGATCCCCGCAAAATAGTCTACTAATGCTAACAGTCAGATACCCCTCGTAAATAAGTCCTCGCTCATCGGGACTTGTCCTCCATTCTCCAGCTCCTCCGTGGAATTGTAGACGTACATATCTGAAGAAACTGGCTCTTGACGTCATATTGTCAAAATTCTGCATTCCCAGACGTGAGAAGTAATTCTTCTTCTCCTTCTTGTACTGTTTCTTTCTCAACGTCTTCAGCCAATTATAAATACAATATACAAATATACATACAAAGAGGTGAGATCACCTACGCCAATATCAGCATGGTAGTACAGAGATAACATAACAGCATACCATATAAATACGTCATATTACACATATGGCATCAACATATTATCAATCAAAATTAACATTTAATAATTACAAGAAATGCCATCTACCCTAAGTAGATATTTTAAAAAAATACAATTGTCATAATCAATATTTCACAACTATTATGTCTCACAGATGTAAGCATTTATGTTAATGTATGAACACATAGACTCGATTTCCTACTCCATAGAGCTAAACTCAGGTCGGAGAAATTGATCGAAAAGATCTGTCGGTACCACGTGCCTCAGACCAAGTGCTATAATTATATCTTGCACATCTAGAACATATACGACAGTCTTTGTCAGATCTCGATTAAGAATAGCGTCTCGGTCCGGATCATCAGTGTGTTGCATCGGTCTAACCCACGGTACAGAAGAGCTACCAACTGCCCATTGTGAGCAACCCGCACCTCGATGCCCCCAAGGTCAACGAGTGACCTACACTACGCGTATCGCACCCACTCAAGAGGTGTACGTTTCTCCTAGGCAATTAGCCATATATAGTCCATCGGACTATTTTCAATGCATATATAATGCACCAATTACCAACCAAAGGTAAATCACATAATTTCTCATACCAGGTGAAAATACTGTTTCATGTTCGTAAAATGTATTAATGCCAATTACAGACAAACTTCTCAATTTCTTGTACAGTATTCATATACTGATTTTAACTGTAAAGTTTACTATGTAATTAACAACGAAATCACATTACCTTGTTTTTCTCATTCGCAAAATATTTTTGTCATGTTTTCACAGTCACGTAATATTTTGTTACGTAAATAATGGTTTGTAACATTTTCTGTTACGTTTAAAAATTGCATAACCATTTTCTACTGTATTCTAAATTGTGTAAAAATATTCTTTTGTTTTTAAATCGCATAGCGATTTTTCTACAACATTTTGATCGTGTAAAATATTTAAACGCTTTATAAATCGCGTAGAAATATTTTAACATTTTTCAAATCGCGTAACTTAAAAATTACGTTTTTGAGTTACGTAAACCATTTTTCACCATTTTTACCCTTCGTAAAATATTTCTTAACTTTAAAAAATATTATTTTGGACTTTTCTTACAATAATATAATTTCTTACTTTATTCTCTTCCTATTCTTAGTCAAAAATCTTTTCCATAATATATTTTCTCAAAATTACTTTTTATTGATTTAATCTTACAAAATCACATTTAGTTGATTTAATTACTGTTTCTAACTTTAAATTTCCTAACATTTTCCAAAACCCAATAAATAAATTCTACGTTAGTAAATTTAAGTTACAAACGTTTTCTTTTATATTTCTAAATCACTTCTAAAAATTAATTCTCTTTAAAATAATTTGAAGTTCAACACTCTCAATCTCCTTTTTCTTTTATTTATGAAAATTCCACTTCACTTAATTGATAACACTTTAATTCCCTTTTCCAAAATCCTTATTTGAAAATTTTTGTATTTTATAACATCAAAACATTTTTTCTAAATTATCAAAACCTTATAGATGGCCATTGAAACCATGAAATATTTTTCTTCTAACTTAAATAAATTCCATTCTTGTTTCTACACAAAATAAATTCATGAAAACACAACTCAAAACCGTGTGCATTCTTTTTGCAAAACAAACCCTTTTGTTTATTTTCTTTACTTCTCAAATCATTCAATTTTATCATTCATGAAAATATAATTTTGTGAACACCAAATTTGTTGGTGTCTTAGCCGAAATTTGCTTTAGTTCAAGGACTAAAAATTAACTCCATTGTTCTTGAAAAATTTCAATAGAAACCCTAGTTTTGGAAGCCCAAAACCGTGACCTCCTCTATGGCCTTTGGAGCCAAAATTGCTTATTTCAACATGCATCCATCATAATATATTTAACACACATCATCATGCATATTATAAGCATATCACACAAGCAATAAAACCATGCAAAATCATGCAAATCATAACAAACATAAACAAATAACTAAAGCACATAAACAAATACAAATTATTACATAACATGGATATGAATCCTCACATGGATTCATCAACCACCAAATAGAAAACATATCCCTCACCACCATACTTGGTTGGTGAGATGGATCTCCCTCTTACCTCTTGAAGATCCTCTAAAGCTCCTTACTTTGTATTTTGAATAAGATCTCCACCAACACAAATTTCTTAAACATGAAACAAACACAAGAAAATTAGTATATCAAGCTTGAATAAGAAGAACCATGGATCAAACATGGTTTAGAATCATGAAAAAGAAAAGGAGAAATGAAGTTTCCTTACACTTCACCAACAAAAGCTCTATAACTTTATCTTAGTAAAAGTCCTTCAAGATGGAAGATTTAGAGAAAGTCTTCAACATGAAAGTTGCTTAGAATAAGGTAAGGATTCAAGAAACTAGGTTGTATGAAATTAAAGAGTGATGGAGGAGAGATTTAGGGCGCTTGGCCGAATGGTCTTCTTAGGGAGAGAGAATAGAGTTTTCTTTGGTTTGTTTCTTGAAACTTAAGTGAAAAGGTGAAGATGTGATAATGTGAAGTGTAGAAATGAATTATTGGGTCTTCAAAGCTATGCATGGCCATAGCTTGCATGGACAAAGGTGGAAAGTGAAGTTTGAAAAACTATAGCCTTTTGGAATGATCATTAATGATCAATAGAAAAATAATTGGTGGTCTTGAAACTTGGCTATTGCCTTAAGCCTCCAAAACCGTCCCCCCCTCTTCATGCACTCCAAAGTGTGACCAATCTCCTAGCCATCATTTTAGTCAAATCTTAACCCTTAATTAAACGAATGGTGTAGATTAAAATAACTACTAGATTTAGGTTATAGATGGAAGACTTTATTTGAGCCATTGGATCATTTTTGGCTTGCAATCCTAACCATTGAATGTGTCTCCAAAATGAAGGGTCAAGATTACACCTTCAAACTTTACATCCAAGGGTCCATTGGTTGTAGTCATTTTTTGATGACCAATTTTCCACCATTGATCTAAATCCAAATCCAATGGTCATTAATGATCCATCTCTACCATTGATTAATTCTACATCCAAGGGTTGATAATGGTCATAGCCATTTATAAGACTAAATCTCCACCCTTGATTTAATTTTGATCCAACGGTTATAAATGGTCCTAGCCATTTTATAAGATCGATCCCATCCGTTGATTTAATCAATGGTTGATATTCAAAGTTCTAAAGTGGTCAAAACCACTATTGTTGACTAAGCAGTATAATTACTGTAACACTACAAAAAAATGTTTTTACTGTATTTTTATCGCCCGATAATTAAATACAGTTCAAAACATTGTAAAAGAAATTTTTTAAAACTATTTTCGGATTCAGGTTTAGTAAGATCTCCTGTCTCCGTCTAAACAGTACAAATTTTTCTATGCGTAGAAAAATTTTCACTTTACGGGACCCACCTGGGCCCACGTATGGCCACCTGGGCCCACGTATGGCCACCTGGGCCCACATACACCCCGGGCCCACAAACAGTAAAAAATTTCATAATCATCCACAAAGTCATAAAAATCAAAAAATTCACAGATATCAAATCAGATTAAGTAAAATAATTAAGACTTTTCAGTAATAATTAAATTACGTAAAAAATTTTCGGTCCAAAAATTATTATTTTCCTGACACGGAGTAAATCACACAGAACGATCAAATATATAAACAGAATATTCAAAATAATTTTACAAAGATACGTGAAATCACTAAGTTGGTAGAATTCTATTAGCTGTCAAAATTGTAAATAAGTTTGGTTTTTCTTTTTGTATATTTTGCTCCTAAGATAGAAAGTTCGGGGTGTTACAACTTTGCTTAAGGGCATGACTTTGTGTTAATTTTATAGTTTTGATGCTTGGTAATCCTATTGCATGTCTCTTGCTCTTTTTTTTTAGTAATTAGAAAAAAAATGTTAATTTCATAATTGTTAATTTTTTTTTAAAAAAAAACCTTTTGATCCATGCAACAATCTACAATGTTGATTGTATGGTTTACTATCCTCAAGTTTCATATGGATTGTAAGATTTTATTGTGTAGCTTTGCTCTCTTAAATCCTATCCAAAATTGGTTTATTTTAATTAAATCTCTTTTTTTTAAAAAAATAAATTAAAATCAACCAACCCACAATTATTTTCTATAGAACTATGTTGACTTTGAGCTTCTCATTGCACTCGAGGAATACATAGGCTGAAAATCAAGTCAAAAATTAAATTTTCATAATTGATCTATCTTCTTTGTTTTTTTTAATAATTATAGCATCCCAATTTATCTTTTAAAAATGGGTAAAATAAACATTTTAAGGTTATAAATGATTTGCACAATTAACTAAAGGCAATCATATAAGGACGAATGTATTAGGAGTGTTGTGGGATTTAGTTTCCACCCTTCCCTATACATAATCGACTCCTGAATTCGACTTGATTTTGAAGATCAATTTATTTTTCAAAGGTTTTCTAATTTCCCTTAATTTAAATAAAATTGGTGGTTACTCCATTTCTTTTATCTTTAAATTTTATATTTCGCTGCTCCTATCGCAATCTTGGTCATGACAGATTATGACTCCACTGGGGATAGTTGGAGAGTCAAGCCTGTAATAGTTGGTAGTGTAAATTATTAATAACTTTTATTTATTTGTTTACTCCTTGTTGTTTTTAATTTTGTTTTAGCATGTCTTGTTGTAAATAAGTTTGGTTTTTCTTTTTGTATATTTTGTTATCCTTATATTTAACTGTTTTGTTAATCATATGTTGCTTAGCTATTGAAACCTTAAGATAGATGATTGCTAGCTAACTGCTATATATATATATATGTTCTGTTTTGTTGTTGTTTTGCAGGTTGTGAGTAGTTTTATTTTCTTAGGTTTTGCACTAGTTTGTATGCTTCCAACACAAACTGTAACATTCTTCCTAACCTATTAGCCTTAATAATTTCTATAGTAGTTTATTAACACTTGCGTGAGTTACCTATTAGTTCTAGTGATTTTCTAAGCTAATTTAGGTAACACATGACATGGAAAATAGTTCATATTAGCTCAGAACTTAGCATAAATTGCTTGGATGGTGGAAATAAATATGAAAAAATTATTTCTAGGTTACAAATAAATAAAATGAGTTGAAGTAAATTTTGAAGAATTAACAAAATTAGTTTGGCATTTTCAATAATACAGGATGAATGTTTAAATGACAAGTTAAATAGGAAAGTAACTTAGAAAATCATGAGATTTTGTAGAGATGTCAAGTATGGGATGGAGATTATTCAGAGAATGATTACAATTTAAGGCACATACCTGTAGGTGCATTAATTTAACTTCTTAAGTTTATTTTAACTTACTGAGTAGTAATAAAGCTTTAAGGACTGCCAATGATATATATAGATAATTATTAAATAGTGAGTATAAGAACTGAATGAAATCCTAGAATTTTTCATATCACTTATGAAAATTAGGAAAAGTTAGCAATAAAAGATTAAAGAATCCCTAAGAGATAAATCTCTTACACCTACTAATGACAACGTATTAAGTTTTAGTTCATCCTTATCTTTTCACCATTCTCCACCACCTCTCACTCTCATATGTCTCTTTCTCACTTTTCTCTTTCTCATTTCATTCTCTCACACGAAGAATAACAGAGAGAAAGAAATAAAGAATAGTAGAAAGAAGGGAAGAAGAAAGACAAGAAAGAGAAAACTATCTACAAATAGCAAGAAGGAGGAACAAAGAATAGGAGAGAAATACCACTTCTAAGGGAGTTAAGGTAGGGGTTTTTGTACACTACCTTCCTCTCTTTCTTTTGTAGCTCCTCAAACTTTGCATGAAAGTGTTAGTTGATAAATTTCTTATGACTTTGTTATAATGTATTGGTTCTATATACATGTATGAGATTGATGAGCTTGAGACTATATATATATATGAGGTTTTAATGATATGTTAATGGAAGGAATAGAAATAAATAGAAGTTAGTATAATTTAGAACTGATTCTAGTATGAAATTGCACTAGATAATCAATTATCAGTATGAGATAATCGATTATCAATAGGTGGTAATCGGTTATCAGTGGGTAGTAATTGATTATCAACTTCCATAATGCTATGTTCGTTATAACATCCTCCTACCCTAATGATTCTAATTAGGATTATAGAAGCTCAGTAATACTAGTAAGAATTATATGTTAATTCGGATAATTTTCTGAACTAGTTTGAACATAATTCTATAATACTGAATACAATAAATAACTAAAGTTTATGCATAAACAGTTAATATGATAAGAATAAATATGAAAAAAATTATTTTCTAACTAAAAACAACTGATAAAAGTTGTAGTAAATTTTCAAGAAACAGTTGAGCTAGTTTGGTACTTTAAGGATACTGACAGGGGATAAGTGAATAGTAAAGTGAATAGCTAATTAACTTAAAAAATTATGAAAATAATTGGAGATGGTAAGTATGATATGGAGAATATTTTGGTATAAAATGTCAATTAAGATAAGTATCAGCAAGCAAATTTACTTAATTCATGAGTTTAATTCAATTCAGGACTGAGTAATGAAGCTTAACTGATAAATAACAGTATATGAAAAATCCTGGAAAAATGAAACCAAGAATTAAGTTGAGTTCTAAAATTTTCCATAATACTTATAGCAAATTAAAAACTTAGCTTTGGAAGATTAAAGATTGCTTAACAGATAAAAAAGTTACTGACCAAAAATTTTGTCATCTTTGACCAAACCAACCACCCACCTTTATGCCTAGAATTTTCTACAATTTTCTCACTTTCTCTTCACCATTCTTTCAGCCAAAAACAGAGAAAAAGGAGCTTCAAATTATGTTGCAAAACCGTCGAGAAGGAGGAGGAAAAGAGAGAAGAAAAGGAAGGAAAAACTAGAGAAAAGAGAAGGAAGCTCAAGGGTACAAGACTAGGAGTGGGGTAAGGGGTTCTTGCCATCTTTTTGCTCAAGGGTACAAAACTGGTCCATAGAGCCCTTAAGCTCATGGCCAGCAGATTGTAAAACAACAAGTATTTGGTTCATTTTTGTGTCTCTATGTTATCATGCTCTAATTATATTTTCTCTTCGGTTTGTTGAGTAAAAACAAAATTGTGAATATGATTAGTGATACCATACCTATAACTCATGGCTGAGTTGTGTTATTAGGGTGTAGGTATTCTTTTATATTGTTCACCTATTTTCTATTGATTTTTGTGTTGATTTAAGACATGGCATTGATGACAAAAAATTGTTGAAATGTGAAATTTAATGTCATGGTTGTGAGTGCTTGTTTATGACCAGAATTGTGATGGTTTTATATGACAATTTGGTGGTTTGAATTGTAGTTAAAAAACATAGCAAGGTGTTGCCCTTTTTATGGTTGGATTATAATGATTTTTGAGCTTGAATTGGAGCTTGAATGATGACAAATGACAAGGGCAGCAAGCTGTTCTGTTTTTGACATATATATGGAAGATTTAAATGTGTAAAAGCATGTCTTGTATGGTGATGGAAGGTTATGGCATTGTTGGTTTGTTTGTAATCGTAATTTTGCTAACTATTGGCTAGCAATTGTGACTAAAATGGTGTTAAAAACATATGGCAAAATGCTGCCCAAGAATGACCAAAATTTTAATTAGTGGTTTACTTGAATTTGTATATAACATGGTGATAAAAGGCTATGACAAAAAGCTGCCCCTTTTAAGCCAAAACTTTGTTATCTTTGTTTAAAAATTATGGTTAAGAATGTATTTGAATTTGCAAAGTTGAAGGCTGCCATAACACAATCATTATTTGAGTGTACATTGTTATACATTAAAGCTTATTTGATTGAAATGTTGGATTTAAAATGAGCAAGAAGCTCACGACCAAGTATGCTTTAATATGAAAAATATATGATTGTGTATACATTATTGCTTGAATGGAAGCCTATTGTATATTGTGATTTATATGAGTAGCCCTTATATTTTATATGGCCAAGAGGTTGAACTAGGATCACATTAGGTTAGAATGACTCAAGTTCTTCCTAGTGGAAAGTAGTTGAGGAGGGTTATTCCCTCTCTACTAGAGGTGATCCTAGATTGTTGATAGTGTGAGGACATCCTCTCCATATCTTAGTAGTTGAATATGAATAATTTCTTCTCTACTCACAACTCTACATCGAGGAGGGACATTCCCTCACTAGAGGTGCCAGGTTACTCATTTAACGGAGTAGTTCTGTGTGATTGGCGATGGTCATAAATAGGTTGAAGTGCACTAACCTGAAAGCAGACTACTGTCAAGTGTGTTAAATAAACAATACTAGTGAAATTAAATTTATGTGATTAATTATGATGTTTGATTAAATGTATGATTCTAAGATTTATTTGTGAGTGCATATTTACTATGATTTATAGTGTTTCTAACTGGTCCATCAAGTCATCAATCCTAGGCAATGAATATTTATTTTTAATTATTACCTTATTCAATTGCTTATAATCTACACACAATTTCATGCTTCCATCCTTCTTCTTCACTAAAAGTACTAGAGCTCCCTAAAGTGAGACACTAGGTCTAATAAACTTTTTATCCAATAGTTCTTTTATTTGTATTTTAAGTTCAAAGAGCTCTAAAGGAGACAATCGGTATGGTGTTATAGATATAGGCCCTGTTCCTAGCACTAAGTCTATAGTAAATTCTATTTCTCTTTTAGGAGATAACTCATTAATTTCATCTAGAAATACTGCTAGATATTCTCTCACTATAGGAATACTTCCTAAACTCTGTAGGTTCTCGGAATTCAAAGAAAACAGGAGAACGTAACCTTGATCTCCTTTTACCAGGAAATTAGTAACTTGACTGGCATTTAGATAGATAGACTCAGAAGAAGTATTTATATAAGAAATATCAGATAGAAACACCAACGTTTTATCTAAGCAATTTAGAACAACTTGGTTTATTGATAACCAATCCATGCCCAAAATAATGTCTATGTCAGTAAGGGGTAAACAAATAAGGTTTACAAGAAAGTCTTTATTTTCAACAGTGACACAACAATTTAGACATATTTTAGAAGTGGTTACCAATTTTCCTGTAGGAGTGAAAATTGTTAAATCATAAGGCAGGTCTGACACAAGAAATCCAAAATCCCTGCACAATCATAAGAAATAAAAGAGTGCAATACTCTTGAATCAAATAATATTGTTAAAAGATTATTTTTAACTATGCACTTACACTGTATCAAATCAAAGGATTGAGCCGCTTCTTTGCTGCTCAAAGTGAACACCCTTCCTCTAGTTTGGGGCCTGGGAATGGTAGTTCCTCATTGTTGAAAACTGGAAGTGATTAGTCCTTACCGCTGGGGACAATCTCTAGCATAATGTCCCTTCTTGCCACAGACAAAACACTCTATCTGATCTAGCTAACAAGCTCTAGTACCATGGAATCTACTGCATTTTGGACATTTGGGTCCTCTGTCCTCCTTCTAAATTTATTTTCCTTTTCCTTGTTGATCTGTAGGCCCCTGGAAATTTTTCTTAAACTTGCCATCATCTCTTTTTCTTTTTTGAAATCCTTGCTGTTTATACCCTTGTTGCAGCTTTGGACTAGCTGACTCCATAATTTGACATCTTTCTACTAAGGTATGGAAATCCCTAATCACCATTGGTTTTACCATTCTCTTAATCTCATCTCTTAGTCCATTCTCAAATTTGATGCATTTGCAATTCTCATCCTGGTCATACCGGAAGTAAGAAGAAAATTTTGATAACTCGTCAAACTTTGCAACATATTGCTTTACTGACATATCTCCCTGCTCCAATTTTCGAAATTCTAACTCTTTAGCTTCTTGTAAATTTCTTAGAAAATACTTATCCAAGAAGGCAGTTCTGAACACTTCCCAGGTTATTTAAACACTAGCTGCTTCCTTGATTCTTCTAATATCATCCCACCAATATTCGGCTTCTCCCTGAAGCATGTAGGAAGTAAAAGATACTTTTAGGTCATCTCTACACCGCATCATTGCAAAAATTTTCTGTAACTCCCTCAACCATATTTCTACTTTAGCTGGATCATGTTCACCTTGAAACGACAGAGGATTAGTCTTCTTAAATTCAAATAGATCATGAAAATCTGGATTCCTCACTACAACTGCTTCATTCTCCTACTGTTGCTATAATTGTGGATTATTACCTATTCTTTCTAATATCATGTTTGTGACTGCTGTTTGCTTACGTATAACAGCTGTCATCTCCCTTTGAGTAGCTGTCATTTCTCTTTGTTCCCTCATAGTTGCTTCCACCTCTCTAAGTACCTCCATCACATCAAACTTATTTTCATTGGCAGTTGTCTTGCCTCCACGCTTTCACTTGGAAGATGCCATATTCTCCTGTACACATAAAACAATGAATATTAAGTTGAGCAGGCTCAATATCATGTAATAGTGCATCAGTTAACTATAAACATACAACTCAAGGCTGTTATACAATTCTACCTATGCATCTCATCTTTAAGACAAGAAAAATGCATAACATAGTATAGCTAGTCCATACCACGGCTTAACATGATGAACTGCTCTGATACTAAAATGTAACATCCTTAATAATATTACTAATAACATATTCAGATTTATGTATTAGCAAATAAAATTAAGTACGTCACATAAATTTAATAAATTACCTTTTTACTTTATTTAATTGATATACAGAAAATATAAGCCTTCACGGAATAATATATCGTTTGCACATTAAAAACATAGTATACAACGTTCTTTACAGTACATTAGTTTACATAAACTTTTACAGTTTACTAAATATACAAAATACAAAACAAAATAATTCCCTAAACTATTCCATGTCTTCTGTGTTGATCTTCTTGTTGTATATCACAACCCTAGAAATATTATGGAAAATGAACAGAAAAGGGGTGAGAATTCAAAGAATCCTCAATAATATTATTAAAATTAGTGACATAATAATACTTTCAGTTGTTTCGAGAAAAAACCATTTAAAAACTCATTTTATTATGTAGGAAGATGGTAAAAACCAAATTAAGTCATCCATCTTCCCGAAACAGAAATTCCATTATTATTAATTAAAAAGAAATATTTATTATCAAACATCACATTTAGCATCCACAATAAATTTCAGAAACATAGTTTTAAACAAGCATCATATTTAGCCAAATAAGTTCAATTTCATTTTAGTGTTTATTTTCAATTACTTGGTAGTAGTCTGCTTTTAGGTTGGTGCACTTCAACCTATTTATGACCATTCGCCAGTCACACAGAACTACTTTGGGTAATGAGTAACCCAACCATCTCTAGTGAGGGAATGTCCATCCTCAACATAGAGTTGTGAGTAGAGAGGGAATGTTCATCCTCAACTACTAAGATAGAGAGGGAATGTTTATCCTCACACTCAAGATCACCTCTATCAATTAGAAAGAATTTGAACAAGGAGTGAGGGAATGTCCATCCTCATACTTCCATTCCCTCTAATGACGGGGATCATTTCCAAGGTTACTCAATTAATTAACAAATACCTTATTATGACAAATTTGGTTATAGTTACCGTTCAATTTCAAAGTCATAAAATATGAACCTAGCTTGAATGCATAAGAAGAATACATTCAAATTAAGGTTTAACATGGTAACATACAACCTGGTTTACCAAGCACATTTTTAAGCCATAATTTCAAACTCATCAACATCAAAATTTCAGCCTCAATGGGTAACTTTGTACCATGACCTTTAATCATCAAATATATCACCATATCATGTATAAAATAACAATATTTCTGGTCACATGAGATAGCCATGTTGCCATGACATATAAGAACCATTCAAGGTAAAATTATCATGTAAACACATATCAAAATTATGGTCACAAATGGAACCAATAATGCTATGACCATTCAATATCAATTAAATCATATTTTTACACATTAAAATCTTCCACAAATAAATCAAAAACAGGGTAGCTTGCTGCCCTTGTCCTTAATCTTTGTTCAAAGGTCCAATTCAAGCACAAAAGACAATATAATTCTATCACAAAAAGGCAACACTTTACCATGATTTTCTAACATGATTCAAGTCATAAATTATGACACAAAAATATCACAATTTTTGCATTATAATTTGTATTATACAGCCATAACCATTAACCAACAAAATTCAAATATTTTCTCATCAATACAACATCACAACCTAATACAATCATCAATAGAAATAAATGAATAAATGAAAGAATACAAATACCTTTAAAACTCTATCATAGTCGTGACACTAGGGTAGCAAAGTATCAAGTAATTTCACAAACTTTTACTCAAGAATTCCTATAGGAAATAGAACTAGAGCAAGGTGAGAATAAAAGCACAAAATGATAAAAACGTAAGTTGTTTTCTTAGGGCTAGCCATGAGCTTTACAAGCTCACGGTAAAGAACCCCTACCTAAAGCTCACGGTAAAGAACCCCTACCTCACTCCTAGCTTTGCTCCCTTGAGTAATCTTGCTTTTTCTCTTGTTTTTCCTTCCTTTTTCCCTTCTTTTTTTTCTCCTCCTTCTTCACATAGATGCAGTTGCTCTTTGGGTCTATTTTTGTGCCCTATTTTTCTGTGCAAATGGTGAAGAAAAGTTTTAAAATGTCTATATAAAACTAGACTTAAAGGGTCGTTGGACTTAGTCAAAAAAATTTACTAGAAATTCATGTAGAGACTTTTTTATCTGCTAAGCATACTTTAATCTTTCAAAACTAAATTTTCAAGTTACCATAGGTTTTATAAAAAATTTTAGAACTTAATTTAGTTCTTGGTTCCATTTTTCCATAATTTTATGTATACCGCTATTTACCAGTTAAGCTTCATTACTTTATCCTAGGAATTAAGTAAATATGCTTACCATTACTTATTTTGATAGGTATTTTATACCAAATTATTCTGCATATTTTACTTAGCATTTTTATGAAATTTCTTAATTTTCTAAGATACTTAGCCGTTCCATAACTGTTTCCTTAATTTCCTTTCGATATCCTTAAAAATACCAAACTGACTCAGATGCTTCCCAAAAATTTACTACATCATTTATCCATGGTTTATAGCTAGGAAATAAATTTTTCATATTTATTCTCATTATATTAACTATTTACGCAGAAACTTTGGTTATTTCATTATATTTGGTGTTATAGAATTACGCTCAAACTAATTCAGAAAATTACCTGAACTAATAGATATTTTTTATCAATATTATTGAGCTTTTATAACCCTACTTAGGATCATTAGGGTAGGAAGATGTTACATAATTGACATGTAAAGTGCTCAAAGCTAAAAGACATTGGGCATGATCCTCGAATATGGGTGATCCTTAGTTACTATTCCTTTAGTATGAGTAATCCATTGATTGAGGTGACCAATATTGAATTTTGGAAATGATCCTCGTAACGAGGGTGATCTTAAATTCTTAGTATGTGAATTTTTGGAAATGATCCTCGATGAAGAAGGTGATCCTAAATTCTTAGATGCAATTCCTCAATAGTTTCCTCATCATATATGGCCAGGGTTACCAGTAGTGTGAGGATATAACATTCACTCCTTACCTAGTATTATAAAAGGACATAGATCTTGGGAATATGTTTAGAAAGATTAAAATTAATGAGTACTAGATAAAGATTTATGCATTATTGAGTATTTACACATCATCATGAAGTTTGTATTTATTTCACTACTAGAAATTTGAATTTTAGAGACTGGTTTAGAGACCAATTTATTTTAGTCTCTATAGAGACCAAAATAGAGATTGAATAAGGAAAAAAAATTAATTTGCAACTGAAATAAAAGCGGTCTCTAATTCGGTCTCTAAATTTTTTAGAGACCGAAATTATTTTATAAAATAAATTTAAAAAAATACAAATGTGTGTTATTTTTAGAGACCGATATTTCGGTCTCTAAATAAAAAAAATTATAAAAAAATTAAAAAAATTAGAGACTGAATTAGAGACCGAAATTAAAAAAAATTTAAAAAAAATATGTGTTATTTTTAAATACGAGATATTTCGGTTTCTAAATAAAAAATTTACAAAAAAAATAAAAATTTAGAGATCGAATTAGAGAATGAAATTAAAAAATTTAAAAAAATGTGTGTTATTTTTAGAGATCGATATTTCGGTCTCCAAATAAAAAAAATTACAAAAAAAAACTACTTAGCGACTGTAAATTCGGTCTTTAAAATACATTTCCACCCCACCCCATGCCACTCCACTCCCTTTGTTGCTTCTCTTTCCTTCACTAAAATACATCTCCACCCTATCTCCACCTCACCCCACTACCATGTCTCCAAGACGACTAAATCCTTCCCTCCACTAACCAGTCATCACTGTCGCGCCACCCCACAACTGTACCTCCAAGCCGTGCTCAGACCAGATCCTTCCCTCCACAAACCTACCATCACCATTGCGCGGACCAGATCCTTCCTTCCCTAACCACTGTCGCCCGTCCAAGTCGTGCTCGGACCAGATCTGCCCCGCACCATCCATCACCAACCCTACTGTTACGCGTCGTTCCTGCCATTACTAAGTACGCAGATCCGCCCAACCACAATGAACCATATCTGTCCTCCACCACGAGTCCAGCTCCTACCACCGCAAGTCCAGCTCCTACCGCCATCCGTTACCACCATGCCTGCCATTGCCGAGTGGTTGGCATCTTCAAAATTCCTCTTTTGCCTCTGCTTCGTTTTTCATGTTCAGAGACTGAAAGTCTCTTTCTTCTTGATTTTTCTTTGTTAATTAACTCGTGTGTGTTAATTTTGTTTACCGGGTTTAAATAATAGAATGCTTCTATTTACTGCCTCAGTGTTGCGGTTTAAGTATGAAATGGAATGCACTGGTTTGATTATTATCCTGAGATAGAATTGGAAGTTGATTTTGGGTTAGAATTTTATTTGTGAATATGTAGATTATAATCACTGTGTATCACTTTGTTTTCTTTTCTAATGCTTTTGCTCAATATTATAACCCTATAATATTTATTAGCCTATTTGACAGGGTGAGTATTCTTTCAGAATTATCTTTTTGTTCTCCTTGCTAATGGTAGAGATATACACATATCATAACATTTATGTACTTATTATGCAGGTGTCGTGGATCACTGAATGAGGCAGTGATTGAGTCTCTAATTTTGGTATGCACTTACTGCTGAAGTTGACCTCTATTGTGTAACAAGATTACAACTTCACTCTAGCTTGTTCAATGTTTTTGTAGGTTGTTATTTTCAACATCCCGCTATTAAATTATTGAGTGGACAATTTTTTTTGCCAAAGGTATGAACTCTTGTCTTGAACACTAGTGTGTAGTCATGGCATCCAACCATTGTTCATTTCATTATGTGTGTCTGCTGGCTATGCAGTGTCCATGTGTTTATTTATTTAATCCTCATTGCATATTATACTTATCTTTCTTTGGTGCAAATGTTGAGCTTTTTTCTCTTTCTGTTAACTAGCTAGTTGAATAATGATAATAATCTCCTCCCTTTTTTTGCTTGTTTTAGTTACTAGATTCTTTTTAATGAATCTGTTTCCTTGTGTTTGATTTAATGAACCTCAAACACCTATAACTTTGACATGGTTATTATCTTCATTTTAGAAGCTATGTTTTGCACTTGATGGAGTTTTGTTATCATCTACATTGGTTAGATACACGTGATGATATATGTGTTCCAATTCTTAAGGTCTAGTTGTGTATTCTAATACTAGAGAATGCATAACTTCTATTCTATTAAACTTAATTCAGAGAGAGGAATTAACTGGAGATTGCAATCTACTCAAATTTCATTATGACATGACTGGATGCTTGAAAATCAGCTCCCCCTTTGTGCTTCTTTTATTTGGAAAAAAATAAAATATCCTATTGGTTTTAATATTAAAATGTGAGCTTTAAGCTATTGTTGTTCTGTCTATACTATGTATTTCAAACTTTTCTGTGGTTGATTATTTAGCATTTTCTTTAATCAAGCTTCTTAAACATATATTTCAATTTTATTTGATACAAAGTTGTCACTGGTTGTTTACTTTTGTGATGCTGGTGATAGGTTAAAAAGGGTGAAATATCTAAGAATACTGATAATTTTGATGGTGAGCTGGACTTGTTAAAGACATCTTAAATTCAAAATTTTGATGATGAAGGTATAATCTAGAATTGCATTGAAGTTTTCGTGCTATTTATATTGATTACAACATTAGTACATTAAATATGATATTTGGACTTCATTACTGTATTTTGCAAGTTCTATTTAAAACCTCTTACATTCTCTTTTTTTATTCATGGTGTTTTTAATATAGTTGAATATGCATTGGAAATCCCGTAGCCCCTTCACAGGTCCCCCCCAAAAAAAAAGCACTTTCTTTCTGGAGAATGACAAATGTTTATCTATTTATACTCACTGTACTTCACTAATTTCCCTTGGTATAGTTTTATTGTAAATATACTTACTTCAAAAAATAAAAAGGACCTTTGAGGGATATTTTTCCTCATAAGCAATTTGTTTGTGCAAGGAACCCAATGCACAAATCTTAGGATAATTGTTGATAGCTTATCAAGACATGTTCTCTATTCTTAATAGCTTATTCTTGGTTGTTAGTTTCCATTTCAATTAATATATAACAATGGCTCTATATAGTTCAATTAATACTGACTTTTACTAGTAAGATGCAATGTATTGTGATTTGCTAGCTACTTCTTCTCCCTCCCCTCCCTTTTTTTCTAGCATATTTTCCAGTGTGGTATCTTGCAATGTACTGAAGTTTGTTCCTTAACATCTCAGGCTTTTGTTATGCTGGCCTTAACAAATTTGCACCAGCTACTTCATTTTTTTAGGGGGTTGAGTAGGATAATGAATTGCAAGGTCTAATGAGTTACAACATTCTGAGTTTATCCAAAAGAAAAATTATTGTTATATAGAAGTTTATTTAGGATTTGAATTTGTATATCAATGTCATATAGAAGTTATTGTTATCTATGTGCCTGACTTCTTATCCTCTTGTATACCTACTAAGACTCTATGTGAATGCATGTGTCTTGAAGCATGTCAATTGGTTTTTGATGATAACAAAGACAAAGATGAAGATCAAAGAGTAAAAGAGAAAACCAAGATCAAAGGAAGAAATCAAGAGGTTTAGATATAGGCATTAGTACATCAATGTTAAATGCTCCCAAAGATATCTCAAATGGTTTTTCAAAAAATGATTTGAATCAATATGGTTTTCAAAGATCAATTCCTAAAAGAGAACTTCTTTTACCTTAGATCATGCCAAACAATGTTCTATATTGTTTAATCCATGTTTTCTAAAGTTAGGAAGGATATAAATCCGTTTTAAGGCTTGAAAAATGAGTTTAAAGTATATTGTAATCGATTACCAAGGTTTAGTAATCGATTACAAGCTAAACAGAAGCCTTGTAATTGATCACACCATCCCTGTAATCGATTACCAGAAAGTCAGAGAACGTGTAATCGATTACATAAGTCATGTAATCGATTACCATGTTCCCAGAAAGCCAAGAACACGATCAAAAGGGCCATGTAATCGATTACCATGAAGTCAGAGGGCGTGTAATCGATTACACAAGTCATGTAATCGATTACCACAAGTCCAGAAAGCCAAGAACACGTTCTATCTTCCATGTAATCGATTACCAAAACCTTGTAATCGATTACCAAGGTTCTGACATGCCCAACGGCTATATTGAATGCATTAAATGCTTGGCTTTAACCACCCCCAACGGCTCTTTTAATGAATGAGCTTTACATACAATTGGTGGGGCTTCATTAAGGGTTGTTCTTGAACCTAAAAACATCATAGCAACACATCAAACGAGAATCAAACTCTGAAATCACTCATTGCTCTGTTTTTGTCCAATCTTTGAGATATCTTTTGTGAGCATTATTAGAGCTTCAATTTGTATCATCTACTCTAGTGAGAGCTTCTCAAAATCAATCTTAATTGCTGTATAAGATAGAGGGTGAGGCATCCCTTTGTTTGAAGAGACTCAAGCTCAAGGGTGAGGCATCCCAAGGAGTTGAGGGCTCAAGTTTGTAAAGGTAGTCAAGCACCTATTGAAGCTTGAAGATATAGTGGAAATCTCAAGTAGTTGCTTGAGGACTGGACGTAGGTCACAAGTGGATTGGTGGCCGAACCAGGATAAATCATTGTGTTTGATTCTCTAAACCCTTCTCTTTATATTTGTGCATTGCTTATACTCTTGCTTGATTACTTCTCTCTTGGTTGGTTATTAAGCAATATACATTATTCTTATCAATTCATTCATTTCAATTAGTCAATAGCTTCAACGAAAATCAATAGTCAAGTGTTTTGCGAAAGAATTGCGAACTTGTTTTACAAACTCAATTCACCCCCCCTCTTGAGTATTGAAGCCACTTGGTAACACTCTCTACTAGCTGCTTCATCCTTGGAGCATATTTCAATTTGAACTTTCGATATGGTTTCACACTTTTACTCTTTAAGTGGTATGACCTTTCGATTGAATTACTCATATTTATTTTGATTTCAGCAGTTGATGTTACCTTTACTTTCCATATGCTTTTTTGGGTCTATAAAACTATGCCCAAAAAATTGTTACTTATGCTTGTTGTCGTTTCTCCCATTCATCAATAGGAAAATGGGGTCAGTTCAATTAAGATTTTAGACATAGCCCAAAATTAGGAAATTGGTAAGATTTGAAATGAAAGATTTGTAAATGCACTTCTAAAAATAATGTTATGGTAAGGCTGATTGGTATGAGTCATGCAGTGAAGTATATACTCATATTATTATGGCAAAAATTAGAGTAGTGTTTTTTATTTATCACTCTACAATAAGTACTCTAAAAATAAGAAATTATGGTTAATGACTACTTGAAATTTAAAAGCTCCTTTATACTCTTTCTAAATATAAAAGTGGATTACATGTTAGTGTGTTTCAATCTATTTATAATTGTGTTCCCAATTCTCAATCACTGTTTGTGGTTAAATTAGTAGTGAGAAAAGAAGCCTCTTATGGGAAATTTGATAAGTGATCTATCTTGCAAGTGCACATAGTTTGTTGTTATTGCTACCTTTTCTCCTTTATTTATTTTGCTTCCCTCCTTTAATTCCTATGGTTGTAGGAGTAGCTCAAAGTAGGAAAAACCATATTAGTTTGCTGAGTTGGATTGTGCCTACTGGTACATTTCTCTTTTTTGTCCCTTGTTATAGTCATTACTGGTGAGTTCATTTTTATTTGTTCTCTAGTGATTCCCCTTGTTCCTACAATCCCTCAGGAAATAAAGTGAGGAACAACCAAAGGTATTTTGAAAAGTGAATTCCTAGCCAAATACCATTATAGTTTGGGATGCACGAAATGTTAAAAGGGGATTAGGAGCAGTGGCTTTTGCTTTATTTTATTGGATTGGCTTCTTATCGACGTTTTATTTACCTCTGTAATTGATTTGCTTACAAACTAACTATAACAAACTCATTACAAATTCAGTTTTAAACTAATTTATCAAATTCATTTTTTTACTTGTTTAAATCAGTGCACTCATTCCAACAACTATTTTCATGTTTTCTTTAGCTCTAAAAAGGTAATGATAATTTACCAAGCAATACTACACAAGCTTCTTAAAACCCTATTTATTTAAAGAGGAAAGTATAGAAATGATTTGTACAATAAAAAAAAGTATACACAAGTTGATAAATTGACAACATTGTTTGTGAGGTGTTTGTTTAAAAAGCTAATTTCACCAGACAAAAAAAATACACCTAGTTCGTGAATAGAACAAAATATGTGTCTATAAAATTAGGAATACAAAAAGCCACATTCTATAAAATTATCCTTGGTGTCTTTTTTGTCTTTAGCTTTGGCAGGTAGCTTACTTTGAAAACAAGAAGCTACTTAAAATTAGATAAGGTCCAAGTATATATGCCCAATATAGGTCTAAATATTTACATTTTGCAAAAAATTTTAGTTCCCTAACTTAATTCCAATTTGAATGTACAATACTAAGGACTGTAGACATAATATCATTACTTTGATAATTTATATAGCTTATAGAACTAAACAATATTATTCATTTGAGCTTGCTTCATATTGGAGCATTTTGCTTCCAACAGATGCTAAATAGTTCATATACTTTTTATTTAACTCATAAATCTCACTCATTTGTTGTTTTAATTTTGTTAAATTTAGTCCATTCTTGAATGAGTTTCTTTATTGATTTTTTAAATTTTCTTTTCGTATGTATAGGTGCTTAAGGTTGAACTTTCAAACTTTTGAGATAGGAGGTAAATCCCAATCTTTGATTTTGTTTTTCTACTTTAAGCTTGTTTTTGGTATTATTTTGTATGTTAAACTTGTTCTAGGGTCTATATGTTTTGAAATGACAATGATTTTAAGGAGGCTGTTGTATCTTAAATTTATATAATTTTTGTTTAAAAGTAATGAACTAATGTCTACTTTTTAGATTAGTTTTAGAAATTTATTGCATGTGGCTAGACTAAATTTCACTTGTAGTTTTAATATTTCATTTTGATTTTGTTACAGAATATGAACATTCATTAATATCGTTGTTGGATGTATAATAGACTTTTTCCAGGTAGGAAGGAACTTGTTGATATGTTTGTAGAGGGGGTTGAACAATTTGTTTCCTTTGCATGCCAACAAACACATTTATTAAATAGAAATATTAGATGTCCTTGTTCTATGTGCAAAAACCTAAAGTACTTGACTCTTGAGGACGTTAAAGTTCATCTTTATCAAAAGGAGTTTAAACATGATTATTGGTATTGGACAAGTCATGGAGAAATTGATCCGACTTTGACTGGAGTTTTTAATAGTCATCCAAGCACCTCTACCATTACACAAATGGGTGATAATGACCATTTAAATAAATTTGAGGCCATGGTTTATGATGCGATTAGTCCAGAGTTTGGGTTCCATAATAATCAACCTTTAGAGGAGCCTCCAAATAAAGATGCTAAAAAATTTTATGATATGCTTCATGCAGTCCAAAAGCCTTTGTGGCAAGAATGTGAAGATGAAACTAAATTATCTGTTGCTGTTGAATTATTGAATATCAAATTAGAGGGAAATATTTCTCAACGATCTTTTAATCAAACAATAGCACTTATGAAAAGGACACATCCTCCTAAAAATCTCATCCCAGAAAATTTTTACAAGGCAAAAAAAATAGTTTCCAAACTAGGTCATACTGCAAGGAGAATTAATTGTTGCATGAATGGTTGTATGTTGTTCAATGAAGAGGCAGTTACAAAATGCACATTTTGTGGTGCAACTCGATATAAAATAAAAGGGATTGGTAAGGGAAAAACCAAGGAGATCTCTACAAAGAGGTTGATTTATTTACCTCTCATTCCTTGGCTGAAGAGATTATATGCTTTAATGAGTTATGCTCCGCACATGAGATGGCATTATGAAAATAAATGAGAATCAGGAGTGTTATGTCATCCATCAGATGGAGAAGACTGGAAACATTTTGATGAAACATATCCTGAATTTAAAGTTGAACCAAGAAATGTTAGATTAGGCTTAAGTGTTATGGTTTTACTCCATATGGCCAGTTAGCTATTCCTTATTCCCGTTGGCCTGTAATTGTTACTCCGTACAATCTTCCTCCAGAACTATGCATGACAACTCCATATATGTTCTTGACTTTGATTATTCTTGAGTCACATAATCCGAAAAGTAAAATAGATGTGTATTTGCAACCTTTGATAGATGAGCTGAAATTGTTGTGGGAACAAGGTGTCCTAACTTATGATATTTCAAAAAAAGAAAATTTCGTAATGAAAGCTGCATTAATTTGGACAATAAATGACTTTTCTACATACGACATGTCGTCGGGTTGGAGTACAACAGGGAGATTGGCATGTCTGTATTGTATGAATCGAACAAAGGCTTTCACTTTGAAACATGGTGGCAAATGTTCTTGGTTTGATTGTTATCATCAATTTCTACCTATGGATCATGCATACCGCAGAAATAAGGATGCATTTTATAAGAATAGACAAGAGAAATATGTACCTCCACCTAGGTTGTCTAGGGCCGAGGTATGGGAAGATGTTTGTGATGTTCCAAAAGTGATTGAGGTGGGTCCATGTACATGTGTTGGGTTCGAGGTTACTCATAATTGGATAAAGCAAAGTATTTTCTGGGAGTTACCATATTAGGAAACTAATATGATCAGACACAATCTTGATGTGATGCATATTGAGAAAAATGTGTTTGATAATGTCTTTAATATAATGATGGATATTAAAGACAAAACCAAAGACAATGTTATAGCTAGAATGGATCTCAAAGAGTATTGTAGGCGGAGGGAACTACAATTGTAAGAATTGCCTAATGGAAAATTTTTGAAGCCTAAAGCAAAATTTGTGTTGTCCATGGAGCAAAAAAAGGTTGTATGTAAATGGGTTAGTGAATTAAAAATGCCTGATGGATATGCCTCTAATCTGCGTAGATGTGTAAACACGAGAGAGGGGAAGCTATTTAGGATGAAAAGTCATGATTGTCATGTGTTTATGGAGCGGTTGCTACCAATTACTTTTGGTGCATTGCCAGATCCAGTGTGGAAACCTTTAGCTGAATTAAGTAAATTCTTCAGAGATTTGTGCTCAACAGTGTTACGTGTGTCTGATTTGTTACTAATGGAGCAAAACATCATCATTACAACATGTAGGTTGGAACGAATCGTTCCACATGAATTCTTTAACTCACTGGAGCATTTACCTATTCATCTACTGTATGAGGCAAGAGTAGGAGGCCCTATTCAATATCGATGGATATATCCATTTGAGAGGTAATCATCTACTTTATTACATTTTAAATGTGGTAATCTTTTTATTTCAAAGTTTAGTAATTAATGATATCATGTTTCTTTTAGGTACTTGAATAGGTTGAAATGAATGGTTAAAAATAAATCACGTGTGGAAGGGTCCATATGTGAGGCATATTTATGCTAAGAGACTTCTCAATTTTGTTCTTACTATTTTGAATCTCATGTGCAATCAATGAGAAATAGAGTTAGCCGAAATGATGATGGAGGTTTAGATGAGACAATCCAACCCACTTTATCAATTTTCAATCATCCTGGCCGCTCAGCTGGAACTTGTAATAGTGGATATTTAATGGATAAGGAAGTAGCTGCTGCACATTTACATATCCTACTTAATTGTGAAGAGGTTCAATCATATATTAGGTAAGTGAACTAAATCATTCTTGAATTGTTTATTTTAGTATGTATATGTAATTGGTTCATATTTAGTAACCTTGTGCATGTTATTAGATTTTTTGAGGAATATTTGAAAGCAGTTAATCCAAACATTAGTTGCATTGATGTTGATGGTATGATTGCATCTGAATTTCCCACCTAGTTCTGAAGTTACATAAGTCTCTTAACACTTTTTTTTAATGATATAAATACTTGACAATTATGTTATAAATTATATTGATTTTACTATTATCATTGGTAGGTTCACAATAAAAATAACTTGGTACAAAATCAATTTTTGCACCACTTAGCATGGGGTCCTAAAAGAAAGGTTTATATAGAAGATTAGAGTGTCGGTAAAAAAAAACCATCAATTATGGGGTTTGTGTTAAGGGTGATGACAAAGTAGAAGAAGAGAATTATTATTATGGCATCATTAAAGAAATTGTGGAAGTAGAATACCCAGGAGAACCAATGAAATAGTTAGTGTTGTTTAATTGTGAATGGTTTGATGTTGTACTTAATCATGGTGTGAAGGTTCATCAACAATATGGAATTATAGAGGTTTGACATATTTGACGGTATCCAAAATATAATGCCTTCATATTTGCTCAAAATGCAATTCAAGTGTATTATGCACCTTATTGTGAAAAAAATAAAAGACAAGGCTAATTGGTGGGTTGTCATTAAAACCAAACCAAGAGGTACTGTTGATGCTCGATGTGCATTAGAGGTTGTATATCAAGATGCTGCAACCTATATGGATTTTATAAAAAATGATGACCCTCTTGATAACTTAAGAGATAAAGAAGGTGATAATCATGAGGTAGAAGTTGATGTTGGAGAGGAAGAGGAGGAAGATGAGGTAGAAAGTAATGAAGGAGAGGATAGTGAGGAAGATGAATTTGATTTTGACAATGATTCTGAAAATGACAATGAAGATGAAGATCTTCAACAATATGAATTACTTGATGATGATGGGGATGACGATAATGGTGATGACTATAATGATGATAATGATGTTGATCATGAATATGATTAGTGTTTGTTTTTTTCATTTGTTAACAAAAGGTAAATTATTTGTGCTTTGTATTTTGCATAAATTAATTATTATTTATATAATAAGCATTTTAATTTACATTCCATTTGTGTTCATTGCAGATGTCTGAGAGAGATCGAGGTAAAGGAAAAGTTTCTAAGGGTCGCCCAAAAAAGTAACAGCCGGTGCAATCAGTTCAGCATTCTACTACTCACCCACCTTTAACCTCTGCTAGTTCTCCATATCCTGCTACTACTCTATCACCCACATTACCCGCATTTACTTATTCAATCCTAAGTGCACTTTCACCGCCTCTTACTCAACCATCTCACCGTGTGGTGCCTCTGACAGGGGAGTCTTGTCACAATGTTAGATCATCTATACCTCCAACAAATGTAGCATCTCCACTTGGATCAAGTCATACTCAGGATGCGTCAGATGCATAAATACTTGGTAGCAAACCAATTTTATATCTGGAAGGAGATGGGTATGTATAAGTAATGTTTTTTTTAATTATATTATTATGTTTGATATATTATAACCCAACACCTGTATTGTTTGTAGATTTTTGCCTTCTCACCTGGCGGCAAATGACATCAGTGATATCTTTAGGAGTCATTATTTAGAGCCATGGACATCATGGAAAAGGATAATTAGTACCACAATAGATATGTGGTTTGGAGAGTTTATGGTAATTTTCAAATTTTTATTACTATAATTTAAAATTTGATAGACTTTTTTTTGGTCATAAAAATTTGCTTACTCATATTTATTGCAGAGGAAGTTCACTGTCATTCCACCAGATAGTTATTGGGCTCGAAGAAACTTTAAGAAACGAGGTGCAACATTGTTGAAGAATGTTTTGGAAAAGGCTCGCAAGAAAGTGGAGAGACCAAGTTGGCTTGGGAATGAGATATGGGACGCATTGTGTACACAATGGGAAAGTGAGGTTTTCAAGAAGAAAAATGCAATTGCAAAAGCCAATCAGGCATCCGATTGTGGAGGATATGGAGCCTCATATCACACCAATGGCTTTATTACCTCATCTCAACATAGAGCTAATCTGGTTAAGTTCACTATTATCTTGCATTATTGTCGAAGTTGTCTAATATGGTTAAATTTACCAAATTGGTTTTGTTACAATTGTCGCAGACGAAGTTGAATGGTGTTATTCCATCAGCACCAACATTGTTTCACCATGTATGGATAGGAGATCAGAGCATATAGATTTAAGCAATTGTTTTATCTAATTCGAACTCTTGGGTTTGAAATAATGATGTCTAGTAATTGTATTCATGTTGCTATCTTGATGTATAAAGGGAATTCTAAATATAAGTCATAATTCTTTTATGTGTGTGCTTGCAATATCATGCTTAGATTCCTTTTGATTGTCTTTTTGGTGATAAATCATAGGAAATTACTTTGAACATGTGATTGAAACCATGTTTATTCTTATGCTGGCCTATTTTTCGACTTGTTATGATATTTGTTTATTGCATGTCAAAAGTTCAAATTCTATTTTCAAAGAGAATTTTCTCAATAATTTTTTGTGCTAATGATATTAGAATATTAAACCATGAAAATTTTCATTTTTTGGTTGAGTGGATAAAAGAAGAAGAAATGTCATTATATGGTGATTTAGCTGTTTATTCTGAGACATCTGCAACTATAAAATGTTTATCCAAATACTTGTAAGTCATGGTTGACATTTTCCATTTGTTTTGGCACACTTCCTGTGTACCCGCCATTTGGTTACTTTATTATTTGTTTTTGTTGGTTTGGAATGAGTACAATTAATTCAAAGTTTATTCATAAGAACAAATTAAAAGAGGAAAAGAAACGGAGGGTCATGTTTGTTTTTGTCCGTGAAGAATTCCATCGTTTAACCTTCGTATTGTTACTCGAGTGAAGGGAAAAAGAAGTTAATGTAACATCATTTAAAATTTTGAATTTATATAATAACTTCCTAACAAGTAACTAGAGAATTGGATTTTTGAACTAAATTTTCTCCTTTACTTAATGATAGGTTATACTCATGTATCTAAATTGTCATTAAAATGCTGACAGAGGATTTTCCTTGAGAAATTGACTTTTGAGAGTTTAATAATATGTCAAATTGAAATTAAACAAGCTTGCAACTTTTAACATGTGATTGAAATCACATTTATTCTTATACTTTATGTCGTGGCTTATATTATGTTAGATTTATGTGTTGCCTTAACTTTTTGCCTTAATTCGTGTCATATTGGTATTAACAAACCAAATTTGCAAATGAAATACAAGAAAAGACCCAAAGAGCATCAGAGCAGGGAAATCCTCCCCCAGATGAGTTGGATGTGTGGCGCAATATGGCTGGAATGAAAAAAGGTAAAATATATGGTCTTGGAATTTAGTCAACCGTAGTGGCTGGAAGACCACAATATCGTGGCTTAAGTTCTTCATCATCTGATTGGGTGCAAATAGATGAACTTGAAGAAATAAGAAGTGAGAAAATGAGCTTTGGGCTCAAGTGGTAGATAATAGGAAACAAATTGAGGAGACAAACTGGCTGGTACGAGAGATGATACAGTTGATTAACTTTCAGCCTTCTCAAACATTTCCCATGACTAATGGAGCAGAAGAGGACGAGGAGGAGGAGGAGTTTTTATGATTAGAGTTTAGTTTGTGTTGTGTTCAAATTATATTTGAAATGTTGTAGTAATGAGATATTGTAGACAATGTTTAGTTTAGTTTATTCTAGAATGTCTTGATGTTTAAATGATATATTATAAAGATGAATTAGTTTAATTTATTTTATTTTTTTATTTATGTTTGGTTATATATGAGATTGTTGATTGTTATTTATTAGGTGTTTTAAAAATTTGAATTTTAATAAATTTAAAAATAATTATAAATTCATGTCACAAATTAGAGACTAAATTAGGGAGTGAATATATAAAAAAATACATTTAGCGACCGATTTAGAGACTGATAAAATAGCCTCATAATATATTGAGTCTTTTAGAAATTGATTTAGAGACTGATAAATCAATCTCTAGCTTAGAGACTGATTTAGTGACCGATTTTATAAAATATATAATATATTTAGAGTTTTAGAGACCGATTTAGAGACTGATTTAGATACTGATAAATCAGTTTCTAGTTAGAGACCGATTTAGTGACCGATTTTATAAAATATATAATATATTCATAGTTTTAGAGATTGAGTTAGAGACCAATTTTAGAGACTGATATAGAGACTGATAAATCGATCTCTAAACTAGAGACCAATTTAGCGATCGATTTTATAAAATATATAATATATTCATGCTTTTTAGAGACCGATTTAGAGACCAAAAAATTGGTCTCTAATGTACTTTTTCTGAAATATAATTGACTAATATTTAATAAAAAATTAGAGACCGATTTTTAGCGACGAGACTTTTAGAGACCAATTTTATTGATTTAGAGACCGATTTTTGGGTCTCTAAAACAATTTTCTAGTAGTGTTTAAATCATGGATTAGATGATGAATATTTGTATATTGAGAAATTGTGAATATTCTAGTGATAATGTTAAATTCTTGATGATTTCTATGATTCATTGATGATGTCTTTGCACTATTTATAGTATTTGAATTTAAAATGTTGATCAATGATAAAATGAATTGAATTTCTACCTCGGTAAGAGAAAGGAATCATTTTGGCTTTAGCCACCTTTCTGTATGATTTTTTTAAAGATTTGATTTAATTCTCCAATGTAGCTAGAGTAATTATAATGTCACTTATATGTTAGAACTATTGAGAATTTCTACAATTCTCTCCCATTTTTCTTTCCATGATAATTCCAGCACGAGATCCACTTACAAAGTAGAAGTGAAAACGATGATGTAGTATAGAGTTACCTATCATTTTTTACCATTGCCTTGTACTTAAAATCATGCAATGGATTGTATATAGTTTGTATGTACATGTGCCTTTGAAGGCTTGGTTTGTATTCTCTGAACACTAATGTTCTAGATTGTATGGACTATTAATGTCAATATGGAGCAAACTTTTCAAATGTAGATTATTCTTGTAAATATTATTTTTCCCTCACAAGGCTCAAGCAAAACATATAGTTAATATAGTATATTATCAAAGAATGATAATAGTTTAGTTGTGACGTGCCTAATCCTAATTACTTTTGTATAATCCAGATACACATATAATATTAGTTTTGGGGTGTTACACAAACTGCACAATCACTTACCTTACACGCTTTTGGGGCTCTATATCTAAGCCTTGGAATGCCGTAGGACTAGAAAAGGCTTCAGTGATGTTATTGTGAGGCTTATGCTTCCTTGACAGTCACTGATTCTCTCACTTAGATTGTTGTGGATGCCATGGTCAGTCATATTATGGCTTATTTGTCCTTATGGTCAGGGTCATGAAATCTGGTCGTTATCCCTTGGATATAGGCAATCTGGAGACCATTCCATTAGGCATCTAGACGTCCCAAGAACCACGCATTGATAGAGTGATAATAGTGGCCACCCAAATTAAGGTTATGACCTTAGAGATGCCCAACCCTTAGGCTTCACCCTATGCAGGACAAAAGGGAACATACTTCTTTATTCTTTCTTCCCTTCCTACCTCAGTCATCTTCATGCATCCATTTAAGTCATCCATTTCATTACATGAAGGTATCTATCATATTCATTACTATTTCATTCATATCTACCATGCCATCATCCAATCATGTATCTCCCTTGATATGCATTTAATATGATATCTCTGACTTTGACATCATGCATTTAATATACCTTCTCACATGTTTATCATGTATCACAATATGTTTCTTTTATACATATCATGTATTCTGCTTTAGGAAATGGATGGTGTGATATTATCCTTGACCTGAGCATTTTGCTATAATGCCTTTGCACTTTGGCACCTAGTAAATTGTGAGGATGGTCATGCATTAGTAATTTGTAACTTGCCCTTTGGGTTTGTAACCCTTTGTGGGCCTAAGCTTAATCATACATCTAAGTCAGGGTTGCATCATTTTCTTCTTAAATGCTGATAAAATCTTTTTTTATATATATATGTACAAGAAATTGTTGGTAGTAGAGATGGAAAGAGTAAGACACACTAGCCATGCTTCTAATGCAAAGAACTCCAATGTGATAACGAATCCATTAGAGAATCTTAAACAGTTGAGCCAATCACTGCCTCATGAGTTCTGGAAAGACCACCAAAAAGTATAGAACAATCTTTAGTCCTTATATTTATATTAGTTGAGATTTTTATTTTGAGGGTCTTTGGCCCAATACTGGAACCCATCCCTTAAGTGCTTCGAGTTGCCTAATCAAGATATTACACCTACCATTGAGGAATATGCTTGCATATTAGGGTTACTAGTGTAGAAGAATACCATTGTTGTAACACCCTTCCTTGGGAATTACATTTTAGACCAAAATTATAAAGCTAAAACCAAGTTAAGAATAATTTAATATTGTAATATACGGGTTGTAAAATTTCTTTTCGCGGATAACATTAACTTAACAGAATATAGAGAATACAAGACATAGTAAACTGAATATTACACATAACATAGTTTATTAACAACATAGATACATAAAACTTATGTAAAACTTATGTACTCAAAAGAATATATACAAATACCATAACAAAAACTAATGTGGCCCAAGTCCAAACACCTGGAGGGTAGGGTCCTCCACTAGATCCTCCTCTGAATCCTCAATAGACAAAGTCCCCAGTCGAGGCATGTCTCGACGGACAGGAGTCCGAGCAGACGATACCTCAAAATTCTCTCTAAGAGTGTAATGAAGATCACCCCATAACTCCCTTACAGGCATATAAAATTCCAGATATACAGTAGCATCAAAAGAAAATGTAGCGACCCTATGGTGGGTCCTACTCAAAGACAAGGTAACATCCCCATGATACTCAATGCGCTCAATGCCCAAATGGACGCGCCATGCATCGGTGCCTCCATGGAACTGCACCCTAACGAAACCCAGAAGATCCCGTCTCGCCACCATCATAGTCTTCATAGATATAAACATAAAATAGAACAGACAAGACAATATAATAAAGAGGTGATATCCCCTATATCATATACCAGTATAGCAGCAAAGAAATATTAATAAAAAATAATGTCATTCAATACAGAATTAACAACTTCAGTCATGATATCAATTAATAGATTATTCAATAAATGTATATCACAACAACATGTCTACTGGTTATGCATATGCAAAATGGACCGACCTGTTACCAAGTGGCTTCCAGTACTCAAGAGGGGGGTGAATTGAGTACAAATTTTTTTGCAAAACCTCTTTTAATTAAAATACAAATATTGAAACTTATTAAATAAATGCATAGAAGAAACGAGATGAAGAAAGGAAATTTTAAGAACAGCAGAAAATAAATGTGCAATAAAATAAAATTACGTAAATTAAAGAGATTAAGAAGAGAGAAGCAGGCACGAAACCTACTTGTGGTCTACGTCCAGTCCTCGAAACAATGTTTGAGATTTTCACTATGTATACAAGCTTCAATAGGTGCTTGCAACCGTTACATAATAGAGCACTTTTCACACATAGGGAAACTCTACCCTTGTGCTAAAGCCTCAGCCTGTAGGGATACCTCACCCTTACACAAACCTTAGAGGGATGCCTCACCCTCAATACAATATATCAGAGAAATAGATGAAGAAGAGAAACTCTCACTCAGAGTAAATTAACAAATTGAAGTGCTAATGGAGCTCTCACAGAAATATCTCAAAGTTTTAATCGAAAATAGAGCGTAGAAAATAATTTCACAGGATAGAGCAAGTAGAAACTAATTCAGAGTGTCAGGCGATTTTAGAGAGGACCCAAGGCTTCTATTTATAGAGAAAATTCAAAGAAATAATTGTAGTGGGTAATTAATACTCAGTATTTCAAAACGTTATTTCCATATCAGTGTTCGTAATAACCGTGTTTATTCGAATAGTTTAAACCTTTATTCGAATAACACTGTTTATGACATCTTCGTTAAAAGCCAGCTGATATGGGTTATTCGAATAACCTTAAGTTTATTCGAATAACTCTTCAACAAACAGTTTCAAAAAAAAACTTGGATTTTTCGAATAGCCGCTATGTTAAATCATTTGAGAGAAGCCTTTCTAGAGGTCCTGTTATTCGAATAAACAATGGTTTATTCGAATAGTCTTTTAAGAAAACAGAAGCTCTCAGCAAAGCTATTATTCGAATAACTTAATTTGTTATTCAAATAGCAGTTTAGGAAACAAAAAAGCTGAAGGACTTTATTTGAATACCAGCATCATTATTCGAATAAGGCTGTTTAAAAACAGAGGCTCGTGGAAAGGTTTATTCGAATAGAATAAACTTTATTCAAATAAAATAATAGAAACTGATTTGAATAACTTATTTCAAAAACACTTGAGTTTCTTTTTAAAACCAATTTTATTTTTCTTTCAAAACAGAGAGATATTTGAGTGAACTCCGTACACAAAGATCCTAAGTCCTAAAGCTATTCTTATGCGATCTTGGATTGGTCTTTCTATCATCTTCATTTTAGTCTTCACGTTTGTTATCATCAAAACAAATCTCCAAAGGCATATGTCCAATTACACGACCCCTACTCCATGGAGCTAAAACCAACATTAGAGAGAACTGATCGGGAGACATGTTCATATATTATCAGTCTCAATTCAAGTGCTACAACTTTCTCAGCATGTGCATCATGGCTTATACAAGATATTCTACACCAGATCATGAATAGGAATAGTGTCTCGTCGAGATCGTCGGTGTGTTTGCATCAGTTACCACGGCACAATAGAGATACTAACTGGCCACTTGTGGAATTTTCATGCCCTGACGCCCCCAAGATCAGTCATTGACCTTCACTATGCAATTCGCACCGCACTAAGGTGTAAATTCAACCTCTTAGGCATACAACCTTAACAAACAAAGTCCTTACAACTTTCACAATGCATGATCAAATAACTCAAAAATCAATAATTATTAACAACGTGATTCTCACAAAATCAAACCACCACTGGGCTAAATCCGTCTATTGACGTCTCCGGATCTAGTAAGTCAGCTCGACAACAAATTTGCTGTTTTTCTCAATCGCAAAGTATTTTTATTGCGTTTCACAATCGCATAACACTTTTGTTACTTTCCAAATTGCATAACATTTTTACGTCAGTTTTCAATTGCATAAAAATTTTCAAACATTTTTTTAATCGTGTAACTCAAAAATCATCATTTTTCAATCGCGTAAAAAGTTTATTAACGTTATAAGCTTAATTTCGAGACTTTCCATGTTTAATATAAAATTTAAACCTTAATTCCAATATTTTCTTACCAAATATCCTCTAAGTGATATTTTCTAACGTTTTTCACAAAATCTACGTTATGTTGATTAAATTAAACATTTCAAAAATCCTTTTCCATTACCTTTACTAAAAACTCTCTTTAAACAAAATACTTTAAACTTTCAAATCATCTTTCAAACTTATTTCCATTATTATGGCCGAAAATCAATTCTTTTTCAAATGATAAAATTTTGTTCATTTCTTTTTTCAACTTGTAAATCCTTAAATCATATTATTGTCGCCTAATCATTTAGGTTCATAATCAATAAAATATTTTTACCTTGGATACCCTATCTTGAGCTAGATGGTCGTGAGCCATGTATGGCCATTGGGACCAAAATTTTTACCATTCCCACATGATTCAACGCATGTCAAGCATTCCAATCATCAATTCCTACCATAGGAATTTCATGCATACTATCAAAGCCATATAATCACACATAACCAAACAAGCATAAACCATAAGCACACATAACCAATCAAGCATAACCCATTAAATTTACATAATCAAGTGAATAAATCCTCACATGAATTTTTTACCAACAACCACAAATTCCATTTGTCACCACCAAGTTGGTTGATGAGGTTAATTTTCCTCTTACCTTAGATGATGATCAAAAAGCTCCTTGGTTGTCTCCTTGAAAAACTTCTACCACCAAAAAGATCCTTAAAACAAATTAAGCGTACAAATATTAAGATCTAAGGATTGAAATAAGTTGACCATGGATCAAGATCATGGTTTAGAACTTGAAAATAAAATTAGAAGTGAAGATCAAGAACTTCACCTAAAAGCTTTCAAACTTAAACTTAGAGAAAATGGTTGAAGATGGATGAATTTGAAGAAGATCACAACATGAAAATGTCTTCAAATGGTGTCTAAATTCAAGATATATGGTTGGTTTGAATTGAACAAGATTGAAGAGCAATTTTTGGTTTGTTGGTCGAAACTAGCTATGGAGAGAAAATGAGAGAGTTTTGATATTTTGCTTCTTGAAAAGATGATAAGATAAACTTAAGAGATAGCAAATATCATTTTTGTCATCTAAGCTTGTCCAACAAAGCTCCCTTGGCCATGTAACACCTAAGGGTGATAGGTGGCCAAACTTATCCTCCAAGCTTGCCTTGAAAGCTTGTTTCTCATTGGTTCAAAGATGTGAGTCATAGCCAAAAGGCTTGACTTTCTTCAAACTTAGCTTGTAAGCTTGCTTTCCGTTGGTGCAAAACAAGGTGAGTCATAAGAGGAAATGATGAGGTTTATGACTAAGCTCATGACTAGTCATCTAACTAGATATGTACCGGTAGATATTAACCAATGGACAAAGGTTACTGCTAGCAAAATCAGTATTTATTATCCAATGGATAATAGAATGCACCTAGATTTCATATGGCAGATAAAATATCAAAAAAAGAAAAATTTTGAAATTTGTTTCCAGTTTTGGGTTTGGTAAGCTCCCCCGGCCCTACGTTAACAGTCAAAATTTTTCTGGTCCCGAAACATTTTATTTTTTCAATACCACCCCATACACACATATAGTCCAAAAATAATAATAAAATAATCAAAATAAATTAAATAATTCACAAAAATTAAAAAAATCATGAAAAGAAATTTTGGGGTGTTACAATTGTCTATTTCCATGTTAGACAATATCTAACCAATGCAAGAATAGTTGAATTGTTAGGGGTATCAAAAAAGGACATTCAACTGATAGGGCATCCAAATTCACGAGGGCTGACTTGGACATTTCTGGGGAGTCACTTGAGAAAGTTAGAGGATTGACATGAATGGAAGATCTTTGAGAAGGTGCTGGTGCTTACAATTTACAGATTGTTGTTACTCCCATATGCTTTTGATATGGTAAATCTAGCAGCGATTGATGTTTTCCTTATAGTAAAAAAGGAAAGAAACCACATTCCAGTTGTGTTGGCTGAGACATTCTTGACTTTGGATTTTTGTCGACAGAATTAGAAAAGGAATCTTCAGTGTAGTGTACATTTGCTATATGTGTGGATTATCACGCATATGTACGCAGGTAACAACATTAGCATCTCTTTAGACCCACTAAAGAGCTTTCATTGGATTACCATTAGGTAGCGTGAAGAGCATGATTAGAAAGCCGAGTTTGACAAGGTGGGTAGGAACTCGTTCAAATGGGTATATCCATGGTACGAGCAAAAGCAAAGGTGTGGCATCATTTACAGTTGTGGAAACTTCCCTAATGTACCCTTGATGGGCCCGAGGGATATATATCATACACGCGGGATACAGCCCTTAAGCAACTCTGTTGGACACAAAAGATCCCATGAGAGGAACAACTTGGTGGATGTTGCTTTCAGTATGAAGATGGCGAGAATACAAATATACTGTCAAAAGAAGTCAAAGATGCGTAGAAGGACATTCAGATGACATAAAGAGCAGAATTGGGTAGGCTGATCCTGATCCGCATTCCTGTGTATGAAACATAGAGAGAAGTAAGAAGGGCATCTAACAATGTTCCTAAAGAAGATCCTAAAGAAGTTCCAAGAAGTGAAGATTATTCCCAATTAAAACCCAAATGGATGAATAATTAAAGATCATGAAGGCACAAATGGGGTTCTTAGAGCAACAAAAACAAGCTACTAAATTGGAAGTTGTTATTGCTCGAAGTCGGTGTGAAAAGTTGACAAAGGAAAATGAACACTTAAAGGATATGTATGCTGATGCCACTGAAACCTCAAGGACTAAGAAAGGTAAAGAGAAAATCTCGAAAACTCTATTGACCAAGATTTAGAAACTTGAAGAAAAAGTGCTAATCCTTTCAAAAGAGAAACCTAAGCTTAAGAAAGAAACTAGTCAATGAGACTGAGCAAGAAAGTGGTTGGAGGTAGAATTCAACAAACAAAAATAGGTAAAGAAAGAATTAGAAATGAAAGTTCATCAACAAAGTCGAACAAAAAAATGAATTGGAAAAAAAGTTGAAGAGTTGGCTACTCTGTTGGCACAAACCAAAATGGATTACAACCAAGGATTGGCATCATCTAAACATTATCATGACTTATTTGTAAAAACAATGAATGCTGGAAGATGGTGGAGAGAAAGGCAGGATCGAGGATTAGAGGTTAAGAAGTGGAAAGAGAAGTATACAAATGTAACTAGAGAACTGAGCCACTATATTTCAAACCTTGTTCAATGCTTTGAGAAGGTAGATAAATGAATTCACCTAAATCTTATGCTCCATTTACCCCTTGAGGTGGATGATTTCATGTAGATGTGTGGAGGTTTTGTTAAAGATCTCAAGAGGAAGAAATCAAGATTGTTGATGTAGTATTAAAACTTTATATTGGTGCTTTTGGAAAAAGTTTATTTTAATGACCTTATGATGTATTGGTGATTTTGGCAAAGTTTACTTTAATATGACTGTGATGTATTGGCACCTTTAGAGAAATTTCTATAATGAAGATATGATGTTTGCTTTTCATATTTGTTGTTTCTTGCACTTTGATTCCTATGCTTGCTTTCATGACAACATCTATGGTAGAGTATAACCTCCCTTAGATTTGTTGTCAACTACATTTCTTGTCGTATAGGAAATTCACCTTCTGTGCAGAATGTAGGCCTCGATGTGGTCTCGATGTTTCAACTTAAATCAAGCTCCAACATTGCTATTATGGAGGAAATTCTCCCCTAGATCTATTGTCAACCGCATCTCCATATATCTTATAGGTAACATGCCCTCTAAAAGGAACGTGGGTCATATTTCTTGTTATCAAATATAGGATGTTAACTTCCTCCAAACAAAGGCAACTTTTTTTTTATGTTTTTTAAAAATTTCATTTTTTATGTTTTCTTTTACTCATATTTAAAAAAAAAACTTATATAAGAAAAAGGGAGTTAAGCAAGCTTTGGAACCATTGTGTGTCCAAGGAAACAAGACACCAATCAAACCCAAGTTCATAACACCAGATCTTAAACCAAAATGGCAGTCGAAAATCATGTGACATGGAGGAATCTGAGTACAAAAGTTAATGAAATGATAGGGAGGATGAATGACATGACTAAGACCCAAGCAAGGTTGGAAGCAATACTACAAGATATAAGGGAGTCTCTTAGATCATTGGGTGCAAATGGAGGTTCATGTAGAACAGGAATATATATGAGTGCACCACTAATCTCCTCCATGGTGACATTATCGGTGAGTCGCCCCCACGGGCAACCATATCAGATAGCACCACTAGTAATCCCTATTGGAGAGGGATATCATACCCTAGAGAATGCTCATAATGAAATTCCTGGTCAAGCTAACCTACCGAGGAATAACCCCATGTACCCATTCTGGGGCTGCTGTCAGGGCTTAATTCGGGGAATAATCATGGTTTGGTAGAAAAGGAGAAGATGTAAAAAGAATGGATAGAGAAAATAAAAGAACAGATCACAGCTATCAAGGGTCCAAGCACCTATGGTCCTCTTAAAATTGAAGAGTTGTGCTCTACCACTGATGTTGTGATTCCCAAAGACTTTAAGATTCTAGATTTTTCCAAATACGATGGGAGTGGAAACCCATGTTTTCACTTAACTAGTTACGACATTAAGATGGTCATATAGTCTAGAGAGGATAAGTTCCTCATCAGCTCCTTCCATGAGAGTCTCATAGGCCCTGCCTTGGAGTGGTATCTCTAGTTAGACCATTCCAATATTTCTTGCTGGACAGAGTTAGAAAATTTGTTTATGGATCAATATAAGTTTAATCTGGATGTAGCTCCTAGACATGAGTAGTTGATGCAATGCAAAAAAGGAATGATAAATTCTTTAGGCAGTATGTACAAAGATAGAAAGCCTTGGCGGTGCAAGTTCAGACCTTTTAACATTATCTAAGATGTGTTTATATTTCTTGGGAACCCTACGAGCTCCTTTCATTGGAGCAATGATAATGTGACCTACAAAGATTTTTCTGAATTGATAACAATGAGAGAGATGATTGAGATATTGGCAAAGGTCGAGAAACAACTAGCGAGTCACGTAGAAAGCAGTCCTCCCAAGAAGGGATTCCAGCCAAAAAAGAAAGAACCTGAGGTGAACTACATATAACCTCAACGGAACAGCAGACCGCAATATGCACCATTATACCCAAGATACCAAGCACCACTTTATGATCCAAACCTAAACTTCCCATACTAGACACCTATACCTTCTTATCCACCTCGCTAGATCATTCCAACCATAAATATCACACCAACTACATCGCTTCAAATTAACCATGTCCCTACACCACGACTATGTACTCCTACTCACCTAACCTACACCCATTATTCACCTGCACCTTGGAAGAATCAACCAAACTATACACCACCTCGACTAAACTTCCAAAACTTGGGGCGTTTCCATCCTCAAAACTTACCACCCTTTCCTAGACTATCCATCTCAAATGCAGATTTGTTCCAGTGGTTGCTTGATGCTTATTTGATATCAGGAAATCTTTTATGTCCCTTGGAACCACCGTTTCCAACTTGGTATAATTCAAATTTAACTTGTAAACGTCACATGGACGTCCTAGGGCACTTAATCTAGGACTGTGAATAGGGGTGGAAATAGGACAAACTGCCCGTCATGAGCTTATAGCCTGACTTGTCTGAGGTGTGGCTTGACTTGACCTATTTACTAAATAAGCTAGGTCAAAGCTTTTTTAAAAGCTTGTATAACCAAAAAGGTCAGGCGTCAGGCCATCTAATAAGCTTTTTAAGCCTGATAGGTTGACTTGGCCTATTTAACTATATATAATATAATATAATATAATATATGTTATTATAATAATTATAAATTATAATTATAATTATTAATTTATTATAATATACTAATATATTTTTTAATTAAATTTTAATAAAAGTTGATAACTAAAACCTAAATTAGTAAGTTAGAATAGAAATAACATATTTATTAATATATTTAATGTAATATATTTATTAGAATGAAAATAATAAGTTAACACTCACCACCTACTATTATAGATGCTCATTACTTTCTTACTTGGGTCTTTAGTCGATGTGGGACTTGAAAATATATGCCTCTAATAATTTTGCAACTTAGTATATCTCTAAGTCCCACATCGACCAAAGACTAGGGCAAAAAAGTGGTGAGCATCTATAAAATTAGACGGTAAGTGTTAAGTTATAACAAAGTCCTATTGGCCTTAAGTAGGCTCGTTGGTCTATTTCAAGGCTTAGGTCTGTTAGCCTATGTAAAGGCATGTTAGCTTATTTAAAAGTAGGTCTATTAGCCTATATAAAGGCATATCAGCTTATTTAAAAGTTAGTCTATTAGTTTATTTAAAGGCATCATTGCAAAGTAAACCTTTAAATAGGCTTTCAAGTCAGGCTAGACTTTAAAAAGGTCAGGCCATGCCTTACAAATTAGCCTAATACAGGCTCACAAGTCAGGCTCAACCTAGCCTAGTTTGACTTGTTTCTACCCCTAACTGTGAAGCTTTCAAGACGACAGTAAGGAAGTTGATTACTTGTGGTAGATTAGATATTGAAGAAGAGGTTAGGCCTAATATTGTTAATAATCCAATCCCTATTCATGAAAGAGGAAACCAGGTAAATGCTTTGGAGATGGAAGGAGCACCTGTAAGAAAGGTCATAGATTTACGTACTCCAATAGCTGAAGTGTTTGAGGGATTAAAAAGGTAGGTTGTGACATCACAACATCAATGAAAATGATGGAGGAAGAAGATAAGTATGATGAAGAATCAAGTTATGCATACCACTGTGGTGGTGTGGGACATGATATTGAGAACTGTTGGGACTTTAAGGTCTGATTTCAAGGGCTGTTCACTTTGGGAGTAATACAAGTTAGGTGAGGTGTCGCCTTCTCTGAAGAGGCTAATGTGGTTGAGTGTTTTGTACTTCAAGTGCCACCCCTTGATAAAACCCCGATGCTAGAAAAGGTAGTGGTGATAGTGAAGAAGCCAACACATTTTGTTTATAATGATACCTATGCAATGTCATGGAATTATGAAACCAAGGTTTAGACAAAAAGAGTCATGGGGAAAACTTCAAGGGCCCAAATTGATAATATAGTGGGGATTGGAGGCATTGCAAGGAGTGGGCGATGCTATGGCCTAAGAGAATAAGAAATGAGAAATAATGTCAAAGACAAAAGAGAAAGGGAAATCTTAGGTGTTAAGGAGAAAAAGAAAGAAAAGGCAGAAGAATTTTTGAAGATCATGAAGCAGAGTGAATATGATGTGGTAAAGCAACTAAAGAAGACTCTGGCTAGGATATCTCTCTTGTTATTCATCCTGACCTTAGAAGCACATCGAAAGGTATAGCTAAGGGTGTTAAATGAAGCTTATGTCAAGCCCGATGTTACTCCTGAAAGGGTGATCAACATGGTGGATTCAGTAAGACGCGTTAATAGCATCATATTCTCTGAGGAAGAAATTATCTCTCAATCTAAGAAGAATCCAAGGGCCTTGCACATAACCCTTAATTGCAAAGACTATATAGTTGCTAAGGTGTTAATTGATGGAGGGTCAACACATAATGTCCTCTCAAAGTCAACATTCACTCATCTATCAATGAGTGAAGATGGCTTGTCGCCTCGAGAAATGGTTGTTCGAGACTTTTGATGGGAATATGAGAGGCATTTTGGGAGAGTTGATCTTACCATTAGAAATTGGCTTGAGTAGTTTTCAAATGCTATTCCAAGTGATAGAGGTCAATCCTGCATATTCCATGCTCTTAGGTAGACCATGGATCCATACAACTGGTGTTGTTCCTTCTGCTCTACATCAGAGTATGAAATACATTAAGAGTGGATCTATCATCACTATTTATAGGGAGGAGGAGATCATGGTCTCATAGTTAATCTCAATGCCATATATGGAGAATGCAATGCAAGAATAGGGGAATTTGTGGCATAGTTTTGAAGTGGTTGAGAATGTACCAGGCAAAAAAGAATCATCAATGCAAAGTGTGAATCAAGTGATGGCTCGGATCATAGTCAAGAATGGATACCAAATAGGTAAAGGCTTGGGCTCACAATTGCAAGGTAGTCAGTTGCTAGTGTCATTCCTAGAGAAATCAGACAAGTTTGGGCTTAAATATGAAACATTACTGGAAGAAGGAATGAAGGCCATGACCCTTAGTAAAAAGGGCAGGAATGGCAAAATGCAACAAGTTCCTCATCTGAGAGAAACATTTTCGACGCCAGCAAAGGTGATCATATTTGAAGAGGTCATTCACCCTTGATGCCATCTCACCATCAATACATTAGAGGAGGAAAATCTAAAAGAGTGCAATGTGATTTGTCCTGCCAACAACAATGAGCTGCTGAGGAATTAGCAATCTGGGCTAGTTGTAGCACCCCAAAAATTGTTTGTTTCATGATAAATAGATATTTTATAATATTTGTGATTTTTGTTAATTTTTGTGAAATTTTTCAAAAATGTTGATTATTTTAATATATTTCTCATTTTGTGTGTGCACTGAATGAGGTCTGGAAAATAAAATATTTTTTCCGAGGCCGGAAAACCTTGAACTGTGGAAACGTCGACGGGGGATCTTACTAAACGCGGGATCGGACATAGTTTACCGAATTTTTATTTTTCGAGATTTTATCTGATAAATAAAATCGTTGTATCGTGAAATTATCTGATGAATAATAAATACTATTTTTATTAACTATAACCTTTGTTCACTAGATAATAGCTTTGATAGAGTGTTAGTCATCTTTTGTGGATAGCACTTTAATGACATCATCAAAGATGACATCATGCATGTGACATCATCATTTGACTTTTGGAAAAGTGTTGCAAAACTTCTTAAAGAAGCTTTGTACAAAGCTTCCAAAGGAAGCTTTGTTTTCTCTCTCCTCCCTCCCAAGCTCCACGGCAATGAGGCCATTTTGGAGCCAAAAATGAGCTTTTTACTTCACTTTTCATTCCTAATTTTCAAAATCACAAAAAGCTATCACTTTTTCTCTCTTCATCTTTTTCTCTCAAACTTTTCACTCTTCCTCTCTACTCCACGACACCCACACCATTAAGAGGCCATCTCCACTAGCTTGCTAAACTAATCTCCTTTCTTGCTTCCTCTCATCATCCTAAGACTTTTCTCTTTGGTGGTCATCTCCAAAATCTTCATTGTTCATCTTCTACCATTGAAGCCCTAACTTGAAGCTCTAAGGTGAAGTTCTTGGCTTTTCTTTTCTTTTCTTCTCTTTTTTGTTTTTCTTGGCCACCTATGTGACCAAGGACTCCTCTTTTCATGGTTTGAGTGAGGATTGTAAAAGTTTGCTCACCTTAGGGTTCTCTTGAAGGTGGAGGACGAAAATTGCAACAAAGGGATCAAGAAGCTTGCTTTCTTGTGTTGTCTTCTATAGGTAAGAGGGAGATGATCCTCTTCAACCTATCTTGGTGGTGAGGAAACATTTTTGGTGTTGTTGATGAGGAATCCATGTGGGATTGCTCTCTTTGTTGTGTTGTTCTTCATGATTTTGTAGCTATTTTGACTTGTATGAATTTATTGATTGTCATTGTGTATCTTGATGGCTATGGATTATATATTGGATTGCTTGGATTGATATATGAAAAATTTAGGGCTCTTTGCCCCTTTTGGATTCACGGCCAAGAGGCCAAATTTTTGGGTGTTCAAGATTTAATTTTTGTAGAAATTAGAACTTAGGTGATTAAGTGTTAAAGAATTAATTAATATAATGAAAAATTTTGGGTTCTTACCTCTTGGAAGGCTCACGGCCTCTAGGGCCTTTTATGGGTCCAAGCTTGTGATTTTGTGTAACCTTGAAACTTAAATAATTAAGTGTTAAGTAATTAATAATGTGATAGAAAGAAATTTATTTGATGACCTAGGGTGATTTTTTTGGACTTAAGAAAATAACAAGAGTGTGTGTGAGGCTTGGAGAACCTTAGAATAATTTTCTAAGTAAGTATAATTAAATTAAAGTAAAGAACTTGGCTAATTAAGAGAAATAAAGATTGGATGAGAATTACAAGAGAATTCTTCTAGAGAGACTTAATGATAAAGGTCTTCAAATAGAGACATAGCTTTGTGTTGAATTTTAATAAATATGTGTTACTCTTGAAAATTTGATGATAAGTTACGGTGGGTCCATATGTAGGACCAAGAATTAATTAATATGGATTGAGCCCCTTTGTGGCATTGAATTGTGGAAACATCATGTTATTGATGATTATATATATATTCTTATGCATTGAGTCATCATGCATTGTTGAAGTAAGGCTTTATGCCAAGGAGTTGAATCACACCTTAGTGCAGGTGCGAATAGACTAGTGTAGGTCACTTGTTGACCTTAAGGGCATCGGGATGCGGGTGTCTCACAATGGACAGTTGGTAGCTCCTCTAGGCCATGGGATAGACCGATGCAAACACACCGACGATCCAGACCAAAACACTGTCCTATATCGCGATCTTGTGAAGAATGTCGTGTATAAAGCCTTGCTACACAAATTATTGATTTTCTGAAAGCACTTGATTTTAGGCTGACGAGATACTGACATATCTTCTTGATCATTCTCTTTGATGTTTGTGTCTAGCTCCATGGAGTAGGATTTTTGGTACCTTGTGCATGTGCATTGTCCGTCACATACTTTACCTAGCATGAATTTATGTGATTGTAGAATTTATTTCTTCTACTGATGTTATGATTATTTGAACTATTTAACTGTTTATCATCTGAGATTCTGTTGCTGTTTCTGTTATCACTTGCTATTATTAATGTTAATATTGTTGCGATGCTATGTGGGCGCCTTACGCCATTCTATTTCTTTACTACCATAATTAGTATTGAATGTTAGATGTCACACCTCTTTTAAGTATTTCTGCTATTCTATTTATTTATGTGCTTCTTTGAAGGCGTCAGCTAAGTAGGGGAAGTGCACGAATTCCCTACCTTTTGGCCTGATCTTGTTTAGTTATCAGTTTGGAAATGGCATCCCGTCCATGTGGCTTTTTGGGTTATGTTAGGTTGACATTTCATGGAGGTCCGGACTGCTGGCACATCAACGTGAGTATGGATCGCTACATCTACCATGGAGACGTGATTGTGTCTCTAGTGTGGGGCTGTCATGACCCTCATGTCTTTACTTTTAATGCACAAATATATTTAGAGTTTTACTTGCTTGTACATGATATGTGGGGTGATCATTACTACACTCCACAAGAGGATTCATTCTTATCCTCTACAGGAGCCCGTGCTCGTAATTCGATTGCTCCGATGAGTATTTCCTCTGACGAGGAAGACCCTGAGGAGGATCCAACTACGGTTCCTTCTCATTAGGTTTAGAGGCTAATACTATTTGTAGCCGCTGATGACTATCTGTAAATCTTTTTGGGGGGGCTGATGTTTTATCTTTTTGGTGGGTTGTATATGTATAATCCTTTTGGGGCATGTAAAGCTTTTGTTTCTTTTATACAACTGTTGATGTATCTAAAAACGCATGACATATATATATATATATATATATATATATATATATATATATATATGAATGTATGAATGTATGGTTTCAATCTTCATGTTAATTTTATTTGTAATTATGTTTTATCCTTTTCTTACAAAAAAAAAAAAAAATCACCAAATTATTCATACGCTTACAAATGAATAGGCTTATCTATATTCAAATGAACCGCTATATATATATATATATATATATATATATATATATATATATATATATATATTTATATAATGTATGAATGTATGGTTTTAATCATCATGTTAATTTTCGCTGTAATTATGTTTTATCCTTTTCTTACAAAAAAAAAGAATTCAGAAAATTATTCATACACTTACAAATGAACAGGCTTATCTATATTCAAATGAACCGGGTTTTAGTTTATATTTTGTTTTCCATTCATGTTTTGGTGTGATAGTCCCTCTTCAAAAAGGGGTGTTACACTAGTGATTAATGTGATTACTTCAAAGTAACTGTCTGATTATACGGGACTAGCAGATGTTTAAGTCATTTGATTTTCTTTTGAACCTATGTTTATATTACTTGAGACATTAATTAAATGAATTTGCATGAATATTTAGTATTTTCCTTTGTTATTATTATTATTATTTTTGTGTTGTTTGTTCTCTTATACTTTTTGAATTTTTTTACATATATATATATATATATATATATATATATATATATATATATATATATATATATATATATATATATATAATGTGTGAACGTATGGTTTCAATCATCATGTTAATTTTTGTTGTAATTATGTTTTATCCTTTTCTTACAAAAAAAAAGAATTCGCCAAATTATTCATACGCTTACAAATGAATAGGCTTATCTATATTCAGATGAACCGGTTCTTAGTTTATATTTTGTTTTCTGTTCATGTTTTGGTGTGATGGTCCTTCTTCAAAAGGAGCGTTACACTAGTGATTGATGTGATTACTTCAAAGTAACTGTCTAATTATACGGAACTAGCATACGTTTAAGTCATTTGATTTTCTTTTGAACCTATGTTTATGTTACTTAAGACATTAACTAAATGAATTTGTATGAATATTCAGTATTTTCCTTTGTTATTATTATTATTTTTGTGTTGTTTGTTCTCTTATACTTTTTGAATTTTTTTTTATCTTCTTGTGTGATACCTTATTGTTGGCCTGCACTTATATCTTTTCCTTTTTATTGTTCATGCTTTGTTCTTTGTTTTATTATTCCAACCTTACACAAACTGTTTTTTAGGGATTTGGGTTTTGTAGAGATATTGCCTCACAAAAATGGTTTTGAAAACTTATCAATTGATTCCCCTATGGCGCTTGATGAAAATGACTCTAGATCTGATGAGGAAAAGGAAGTTGTTAAGAAGTTTGCAAAAATATTGGAATATGTTAAAAAGGGATTTGACTTAAATGATGAAGTAGCATAGGTAATCAACATAGGGACTGAGGAAGAAAAGAAAGAGTTGAAAATGGTAGACAATCCTAAGCATGCACAAATGATTGCATTATTCAAAGAATATATGGATGCCTTTGCATAGTCTTACCAAGATATGACAAGGTTAGATCCGAAAATAACAACACACAAAATTCCTTTATGCCTGGACGCTAAAGTAAAAAAATAGAAATTGAGGAGGATGTGTCCTAATATGTCCCTAAAGATCTAGGAAAAGGTAACCAAGCAGTTAGAAGCAGGATTTGCGGAGGTATCAAGACACCCTGATTGGGTACCCAATATTGTACCCATGCCTAAAAAGGATGGAAATGTCAGAATGAGTGTAGACTGCAGGGATCTAAATAAGGTCAGTCCAAAGGATGATTTCTCACTTCCTCATATTGATGTCCTAGTTGATAACGTAACTAAGAATCATTGCTTTTCATTCATGGATGGATACTTTGGATACAATCAAATTCCCATTTACGTTAATGACAAAGAGAAAAACTACTTTTATCACTCCTTGGGCAATATTTTGTTACACGGTGATATCGTTCGAATTGAATAAAGCTGGGGATACTTATCAACATACCATGGTTGCATTGTTCCATGACATGATGCATAAAGAGATTGAGGTGTATGTGGACGACATCATTGCCAAGTCTAGATAAGGAGAAAGCCATGCGGTGATTTTGTGTAAGCTATTTGAAAGACTTAAAAAGTATAAGTTAAAGTTGAATCCTACTAAATGTATTTTTGAAGCATTTACCAAGAAACTACTCGACTTTGTTGTCAGTAGAGAAGGGATGAGGGTGGATCCTAACAAAATCAAAGTAATACAAGAAATGCCTACTCTCAAAACAAAAAAAAGAAGTCAGAAGTTTTCTCGAACGACTTGATTACATCACAAGGTTCATAGCCAATTTGAATAGTACATGTGAGCTAATGTTCAAGCTGTTGAAGAAGCGTTAGCCTAGAAAATAGGATGGAGGATGTCAGGAAGTCTTTGATAAGATAAAAGCTTATTTAATGAACCTTCATGTCTTGGTGCCACTAAGACCAGGTCATCCTTTGATACTATACCTTACTATACTGCCAACATCAATGGCAGCAATGATGGGGTAACATGATGAATTTGGAAAGAATGAGCAAGCAATTTATTACTTGAGCAAGAAATTCAATGATTGCGAGGCTCAGTACATGGGTATTAAGAAAGCCTATTGCGTTTTAGTATGGACTTTAAAAAGGCTAAGGCAATATATGTTGTACTACATGTAACACCCTAATACAATTATCATAAAATAAATGAAATATTTCAAGATAAATCACATTAAGCATGCTACTTCTAAAAATGCATAAAAATAAAAACTCATAATAACCTGTATAGTCATTATAGAGAGCCATGATGTGGAATTAAAAGATGCAAACCCAAGTGCAGGTTGTCTCAAGTAATAAATTTCTCGGGAGTCTGAGGTCGATCCACAGGGAATTGATGAAGAAAAATTAATTGAGGTAACAAAAGGTTTTGTCACAACACCAAAAGTAATAAAAGTTGTTCACAAATGATAAATGATTTGCTTAGGTTAGGAGATCTACTCTTGGTAATAAATTAAAGGCAATATTATTTCTCTTTATAACTCAACTGAAATCCACACACAACGGAGGTTCCAATCGGAAAATATAACATTCAAAGTTTAATTATATATGCAATCATATTATGATTCCTTTAATTATCTACCAACATTTGTAAATGAGTTCAAGCATTCATTGTGCCAATCCTATTATCTACAATAAATCAAGATCTCCATCATACAAAGAAGATTTCTAAATTGATTGGAAACAAAATACAACACATATAATGTCCATTTGATAATATATCATTTAAGCACATGAAATAGAATAATCTAACCTTATTTCATTACCAAGAGCTTCACTCTTTCACCTAAGCAAGATGAAAATTTAGTTACTCATAGATAAGAAGAAAGAAAGAGAGAAGAAGAGAAAAATGAACATAGCTTCAATTTAGAGCAAGAGAAAATTGCAACAAAGGAAAACAATAAACAAGCATAACCATAACTTCTAAAAACTAAGCTGTTACCCAAGTGGCTTCAGTACTCAAAGGGGGGTGAATTGAGTAATTAAGGATTTTTCGCAAAAGCCTTAAACAAATAAATTATACTGAATTTAATTATTAAAAGTCGTGAATGAGATGAAGATAAGAAGAACAATTAATAATTAAATTGCAAGAATAAATAAAGTGCATAAAGATAAAAGATTAAGGGTAGAAAAGCAGGCACGATATTTATCCTGGTTCGACCACCAACCACTTGTGGCCTACGTCCAGTCCCCGAAACACAGTTCGAGATTTTTCACTATTCAATACAAGCTTAACAACAGGTGCTTGCAACCTTTACACAATAGAGCACTTTTCACACACAGGGAAACTCTACCCTTGTGCTAAAGCCTCAGCCTGCAGGGATACCTCACCCTTACACAAACTTTAGAGGGATACCTCACCCCCTTTGAAGGATACCTCACCTTCTTTACAATAAGGGATACCTCACCTTCTTTACAAAGAAATAGAATATAGATGAAGAGAAACTCTCACAAAGAGCAAATGTTACAAATTGAAGCACTAGGAAACTCTCTTATGATATCTCAAGGTTTTGGCGAAAAGAGTACGTGAAAATATGAGAAAATAGAGAATCACGTTTTTGGCACAAGCAAAAATAGTTCAGATCATGGGGCTGGTGTAAAAGATGACCAAAACCATGTATTTATAGTGTTCCAAGAAAAAGAGCCGTTGGGTATTAATTTCATTCATTAAAAGCTCCAGAAAATAGCCGTTATGTGATTTCTGGGTTGTGGTATTCGAATAGATCCTTCAAAAATGTGTTTTGGAACGTTTTCTATGTTGTGGTATTCGAATACCTTGTGTGGTATTCGAATAGATCCTTAAAAACACGTTCTGGAGACATTTCTGGGGTGTGGTATTCGAATACCTATATGGTGTATTCGAATACACCACTCTGATTTTGAAATCCAACTTTAAATGGTCATAACTTCTTCATTTCTTATCCGTTTAAAGCAAATGACTAGTCATTGGAAAGATATTTGAGTCTATTTTCAAATGAAATAAGTTTCAAAACAAAAATCAAATTATTTTGAAAGTTATGATCAAAAGAGTAACCAAAGGTCAGATTTTCAAAACTCAAACTTTGCTATTTTTCATAAATTTGAACTACCATCATAACTAAACCTTCAAAACTTGTTTGTTGGGTATTTTAATATGTGAAAACCATTTTTAAATATTTGAAAACATATTTGAGATATCTAGAGGGCTTCTTACAAAAAGACCTTAAGTCCTATAAGCTATACCATTTAATCTTCCTTTGGACTTGGTCTTCGACATGATTTTATTGTTATCAAAACCTTCTTCTCTGTGAGTTAAGCATAAATCAGATTTTTGCTTTCTTGTTGCAATGCTTACTCTTGGTACTTGAACTATACATCATCTTCATCATGTTTGTTATCATCAAAACTATTTTCCATGTCAGCTAGCCAATTACATTCTCCCCCTTTTTGATGATGACAAACTATCATTGAGAAAAGCATTAGTTCATAGAAATTAGAATTCACAAAGATTGTTTAGAGATACTTACTCCCCCTCTTTTTCATAAGAGGTGATTTACATCAGAGATATGCGCAACAGCTCCCCCTTACTTTTGGAATCCAATATCCATTTTTGTCTTAAGAACTTTTACTTTTTCTCCCCGACTTTTCTCAAACAAATAATTCAAACTTTTTCTCCCCTTTTGTCATGATCAAAAAGATGGGGCAAGTATTTTCTCCCCCTTTTATCATATTAAAACTATATATACATGTCCTCAAGTTGAATGAATTTTGTCCATTTAAATTTGTGCTTGAGGTAGTGTTCCCCTACAACAAAATTCGAGTGCTTTCATTGGTATCCATTAATGTTGGATCCATAGGGGTTAGTCAAACTCATAAGCCAATAAGCATTTAAAACAATGAGGCAAAAGCAGCAAATGATTTTCAAGGGCAAAAAAAATATATATATTTATCGATTAATTTGGCCAAGTAACCACTTGTTTGATATCATTTGTTATCATTTGTTATTACTTGTTATTACGTTCATACCACTTTGCGTGATACCACTTGTTGTCAAAAAGTAAAGCATTTACCACTTGTTATCAATTTCTTATAAATCGCCATATATCAATAAAAAGCATAGATATTAAATATTTCATATACCACTTATTGCACTTGTATATTTATTAAAATAGTAGCCAATTACATTAAGCATTTTCCTTAAAAAAAAATGTAACATTTTCTTGAGAAAAAGAAGGTACAAGAACAAGCCAAAATATGCATTTAAGAACATCATGTAATTTTCATATAAGGCAAAAATGAAGGCTTGATGAAATAAGATCAAAAGCATGTTGTTTACATTGCATAAAAGAAAGAACGGCAGAAACGAAACAGGGAAGACAATGTAAAACTTGTTTTCAGCCATGTGGTATTCGAATACCTTTTGTTGTATTCGAATACCCATCACATTTTATAAACTCCAGAAGGAGCAAGTATTCGAATGCCTAGGAAGGTATTCGAATACTCCTGATAGCATATAATAAGTACTGATAAAGATGTCCCAGATTATTCGAATACCACAGGGAGGTATTCGAATAACTCAAACATAAAAACATATAATTTACGTCCAGAAGGTATATTTGAGATATGAAAACTTACCTTTTGATGGAAATACAAAGAAAATACCGTAAGAGAGCTTGCCTTATTATTTGCCATTATTTTCTTATCTGTTCCAATGATTAAGAGCTTATTTCATAGTTGCAACTTCAAGCTTCATGAAAAGAAGGAAGAGAGCTTGAAGTTATTTCCGGTCTTGTGCTCGCAGTAGCCACTTTCAAAAATGCCGAAGTCAGTTCTAGGCTTTCAAGCACACCTGCAACACAATTTAATTTTTTGTTTTTGGTACCCAAATTTTCTTGGGTCCTTGAGTGTCAGTTTTGGGCAATGTACCCTTTGGAACCCAAACCATTTTTGTCCCAATTTTTGTGTTAACATTCTTTCTTGCATTGCATGTTGAAGCACTGTGACCCTTCTTCCCACAATAGAAACATTTAATAAATGGGCTACATGAAATGCTAGAATTAACAAAGAAATTTTTATAGGATTTGTGTTGATTATTCGGGTTATATCCTATTCCAGCTTTTTGAAAAACAACCCTTTGTTTTCCTAATAAAATATTTAAATTATCTCTTCCATATGTGAATTTGACAAGGGTGTTCTTTAAATTTTCAATTTTATTTTCAAGCAAATGACATGAGGAACAAGAATACGAAGTAGAAGCATGTGAGGGATGAGATGAGCATGCATCAATAATTCCCAAAGTTTCATTTTCAATTTTTAATTCATCAATCTCTTTATTTAAAATAAGAATTTGATTTTCTAAAGAAGAGATTTTTTTCTTAGAAGAAGAAATTTGTTTTGTGAGTTTTAAAGTTTCGTCATGCAATTCTTCAAAGGCATCTTGTAACTCATCATAAGAAGGAGATACGTCAGAATTTACCTCGTTGTCGCTTTCTTCTTCTTCTTCTTCTCCTTTCGCCATAAAACATAGATGGGCTTCTTCACTATCTGAGCTATCAGTGAAGTCCATATCATTGTCATCCCATGCTATGTGGACTCTTCTTTCTTTGGAGGGTTTCTTTTCAACTTTCTTTGGGGGAAATGGCGATCTTCTTTGAGTTCTCTTTTTCTTTAGGAACTTACCAAATTTTCTTACCAGAAGATTGAGATTTTGTTCATTTAGCTCAATGTTGTCCACGTCATCTCCATCGTCTTCTTTTTCATTATTGATAGTGGAGGTGGTGGCTTTGAGTGCAATTCCCTTTTTCTTCTTGTCATTTTCTTCACTTTGACTTAGTCTGTTTAGTTCCAATTCGTGCTCATGAAGCTTTCCAAAGAGGGTAGCCAGAGACATTGTTGACAAGTCCCTCGATTCTGAAATTGCTGTTACTTTTGGTTGCCAAATCCTGCTAAGACATCTCAACACTTTGTTAATCAAATCTTCGTTAGTAAAATTCTTTCCTAATGATGCAAGATGATTAACAATGTGGGTGAACCTCTTTTGCATTTCTTGAATGCTTTCTCCTTGGTTCATTGTAAATAATTCATATTCGCGAGTTAGAGAATTGATTCTCGACCTCTTTACCTCACTAGTACCCTCATGGGTAACTTGTAAAGTGTCCCACATTTCTTTAGCAGTTTTACAATTTGAAATTCTAAAAAATTCATCATGCCCCAAAGCTGAGGTAATTATGTTTTTGGCTACTAAGTTATTTTGAACTTTTCTTTTATCATCTTTAGACCAATCATTTCTAGGTGTCTCGGTTTTTACACCATTGACAACGCGTGTAGGTATAAATGCGCCATTTTCGACAGCATCCCACACATCTAGATCAATAGCCTCGATAAAAATTTTCATTCTTTCCTTCCAATATGCATAACCATCCCCATTGAAAAAGGGTGGTCGATTTATGGAAGTTGCTTCTGATAAAACATTTGATGAAGCCATGTACTCTTGAAGCGGCTAAGCTCTTTATACAAGAGTCTAGCTCTGATACCACTTGTTACCCAAGTGGCTTCAGTACTCAAGAGGGGGGGTGAATTGAGTAATTAAGGATTTTTCGCAAAAGCCTTAAACAAATAAATTATACTGAATTTAATTATTAAAAGTCGTGAATGAGATGAAGATAAGAAGAACAATTAATAATTAAATTGCAAGAATAAATAAAGTGCATAAAGATAAAAGATTAAGGGTAGAAAAGCGAGGCACGATATTTATCCCTGGTTCGACCACCAACCACTTGTGGCCTACGTCATCCCAGAAACACAGTTCGAGATTTTTCACTATTCAATACAAGCTTAACAACAGGTGCTTGCAACCTTTACACAATAGAGCACTTTTCACACACAGGGAAACTCTACCCTTGTGCTAAAGCCTCAGCCTGCAGGGATACCTCACCCTTACACAAACTTTAGAGGGATACCTCACCCCCTTTGAAGGATACCTCACCTTCTTTACAATAAGGGATACCTCACCTTCTTTACAAAGAAATAGAATATAGATGAAGAGAAACTCTCACAAAGAGCAAATGTTACAAATTGAAGCACTAGGAAACTCTCTTATGATATCTCAAGGTTTTGGCGAAAAGAGCACAGAAAATATGAGAAAATAGAGAATCACGTTTTTGGCACAAGCAAAAATAGTTCAGATCATGGGGCTGGTGTAAAAGATGACCAAAACCATGTATTTATAGTGTTCCAAGAAAAAGAGTCGTTGGGTATTAATTTCATTCATTAAAAGCTCCAGAAAATAGCCGTTATGTGATTTCTGGGTTGTGGTATTCGAATAGATCCTTCAAAAATGTGTTTTGGAACGTTTTCTATGTTGTGGTATTCGAATACCTTGTGTGGTATTCGAATAGATCCTTAAAAACACGTTCTGGAGACATTTCGGGGTGTATTCGAATACCTATATGGTGTATTCGAATACACCACTCGATTTTGAAATCCAACTTTAAATGGTCATAACTTCTTCATTTCTTATCCGTTTAAAGCAAATGACTAGTCATTGGAAAGATATTTGAGTCTATTTTCAAATGAAATAAGTTTCAAAACAAAAATCAAATTATTTTGAAAGTTATGATCAAAAGAGTAACCAAAGGTCAGATTTTCAAAACTCAAACTTTGCTATTTTTCATAAATTTGAACTACCATCATAACTAAACCTTCAAAACTTGTTTGTTGGGTATTTTAATATGTGAAAACCATTTTTAAATATTTGAAAACATATTTGAGATATCTAGAGGGCTTCTTACAAAAAGACCTTAAGTCCTATAAGCTATACCATTTAATCTTCCTTTGGACTTGGTCTTCGACATGATTTTATTGTTATCAAAACCTTCTTCTCTGTGAGTTAAGCATAAATCAGATTTTTGCTTTCTTGTTGCAATGCTTACTCTTGGTACTTGAACTATACATCATCTTCATCATGTTTGTTATCATCAAAACTATTTTCCATGTCAGCTAGCCAATTACATAAGCCTAACACCAAGAGCACCAAATGATCAGCTAATGGTGCCTTTTATAGAGGATTAGGGATAGAAAATGACAAGGGGGCTGATTAAGAGTAGGTGAGGAGTAGGTGGATGAGTGGAAAATGCCAAATGGTCAGTTGGTGAGTGAAAAATTATTGAGATTCTTTGTCTCCAAAATCATTCAGTACTGATCTCATGGATGCCATCATAATGAAGTAATGTGGTCTTCATGAAAGTTGTAGCATTTTGTCTCAGCTTTCCAATAGCACCAAGATCATCGAAAAATTTGTCCTACAGCCCAAGATATGACTCAATTACTATAGACTATTTAGGCCCAATTTCAGCACCTCTATTTTGACTTCCATACCCAATATCACCTCCAATCTGTCCGAATGAGCTCTTATGTTCTTCATAAAAGTTATAGATATGGGTCTTAACTTTCAAATGTCCAAATTTTAGCCCAAGAAAGTTCCTACAGCCCGAGTTATGCTCTGATTACTGCACACTGTTCAGGTTCCAATCACAAAACCCGTGTTCTGACTTTCAAGCTCAATTAGCTCCTCTAGATGTCCTTATTTTACCTAGAACTCTCATGAAAGTTGTAGAACTCTCTCTTATCTTTCCTACAAGGTAAGATACATAATTTTTACACATCTAGGACTCAAGATGTGGCGGAAGTACAGAAACAATGTAAGACCCAAATAATGCTGGAAAAATCAATTAAGTCTAATTTGAGTCCAAACTTACAAAACATAACCAGGCTTAATCAATGAAGTACTTGGAGAGTGTAAATGACTAAAAATGAGGATTTATGAATGTATAAAATATGTGATTATCAATTCTCCCACACTTAGCTTTTTGCACTCCTGGGCAAAACACATAAGACCAAAGATAGGAAATAAAGAAAAACGATATAGACTCAAAAGCTAAAAACTCTAAAAGACTCGATGAAGCAAGAAGTGTAACCAGAAATTCAAGGGATCAAAGCATTAATGAGGTAACATTTCTTCACATCTCAAACTAATAAGCAACGAAACTTCAGTTGAAAGAATGAATCAAGAATGATAGATCCTCACAGAATTCACTCTCAATCTCTCAAGTGTTTAAAAGATAAGTATTTCACTCTATTCAACCCATGAACAATTGCACTACCATAAGCTTGCTTATCTTCTACTTCTCCGCAACTCAAACCACATGCATACAAAAATCAAGAGGACTTTATTTAAGGTTGTAATAGGGTCATGGTAAAGGAGAGGGGATAATATGGATTTGAGAAGATAAATACCAAAGAGAATAAAAGAGCATTATGGTATAGTTAAAGTGGAGAAAATGTTTGAGAACATTCATCATAAAGGATAATCACCAATATTTGACTAATGTTTTGTTAAAGATCAATCCCAAATTGGTGAATTGAATTCATTGTTAGACTTGAACCTTCTCTTTTTCTTCCTATTGTTTCCAAGCATCCACCTTTATTCTAGACTCTGATAATCCTTTGATTGCAACGGTGGTCAGTTTTTTTTCTTGATCATTTTACACACACCCCCACACTTATTCAAGAACAAGGTCAATGCTCTCTTATTCCCTAAGGTTGGGTAAAACATGTTTTTTTTCTTATTTTTCTTTTCTTTTTTTTTTGAAGGCACGTAATAAGCTAAAAACAAGGAATGGTCAAATAAGTTGAAAGGGGTTACACAAGGGAAAATATACAAGGATGGCTATTTGGTCAAAGTAGCTATTTCAAAATGCCTCAATTATATTTATGTATGCATGTGAAAATGTAGCCTCAAAAAGAATCAAAGCAAGTTCTAGATTAATAATTCCATGAGTGAAAATCACACAAGAAAGAAGAGAATGGTACAGATATTCAATCCATTCATCAATAGGCTCAAAATCTCACAAGGCATATTTCTATCATTCTCAATCCACCATATCAACATTCATATCCAAGCTTGTGTTTTTTAAGAAAGAAGACGATTTATGCTAAGATCCAAGAATCAATTTGCTACTTCTGCACCAAAAAAATTATCTCCTCAACTAAGATGCATCTCAAGAGTAAAATTACCTCCAAGGCAAATTTTACTCCTTACTCTGCCATCCTTAATTAGTTTTACTACGAATAGATTTCTGACAGTCATATCACTAAACATACTTCCCAATTTAGATGCATTTCAGGAGTAAAATTACTCTTTACTCTGCCATCATTCATTGGTTTAGTAAGTCCATGACAATCATATCATACTTTCCAAAAAAAAAGAAAATTTTTTTTGGTCAACTATTCTTCCCCCCCAACCAGATCACAACATTATCCTCAATGTTAAAATATAGATGAGTAAAGGATAGAAGATATTACCTGTTGGAGAAATCTGACACAAATTTAAACAAAACAAAGTACGATAATAAAATCAAAAGTAAAGGAAAGCTATAAACGAAGTATCAAATTTGGCTTTCTTTTCATCCTGCTTCCCTTACTGCTTCTTGCTGACCCATCTATCTGAGCTATTACTGGGTCAGGTTTATGAACAAAAGCTTCTAATTTATCAATAAACTCATCAATAGTGGAAGCAGAGATAAGAAGTTGTCTTGTCGAAGGTGTGATAAATTTCTGTTCCACAACATTGTCAAGAAAAAGTAACAAAATATCAAAGAAATTATTTACATTCAACAAACCTATAGGTTTATCGTGGATGTTCAGTTGGGCCCAAGAGACAATTTGAAATACTTCTTCTAAGGTACCAAAATCACCTAGTAAGGTAATGAATGCGTCAGAGTTTTCAAGCATTATCTTCATTCATTCATGCATTGATGATACCTTAAGTTCCTCTCCAATTGTCTTTCCAGTGATGTTCTGTTGAGCTAAAGGTGCAGGAATGATACCTAAAACCTAACTGCCTCCTATATATGCAGCAAGTGATATAGTCCCCATTAACCCACGACAACCTTCCCCATATACAAGATGAATTTTCCTTGCAGTAAGTGATCGACCAAGAGCGGTAGTTGCGTTTACAAACTCTAAACCCTTCCCATACTTAGACTCACAAAATACACAGATATTTTTAAGTTGACGAACATAAACACCTTCCATTTCTATACTCACCTTCCCCTTGAATGATTCTGAGTTGAAGAAAATAGAGAAAATGGAGTGTGTAAATAGGAAAAAAATGGAAAAGGTAATAATAGCACCTATAAGGGTAGGTTGGTTGTTGTTAGAAAAGTTTGAAATTAAGAAACACAGAATCTTTTTTTTTTTTACTTCAAGAAAACCATCAGGGTAAAGAAGTCTAGAAACCCCTGAAGGACCCTGCTCAAAGGATCGTCTATCCAAAACCAAAATACAGCAAAATCATACAAAGATAAAAGAAATATAATAGCAAATGATGACATACCTTTATGTACAGCTTTCATGACGTATCTTTCTACTGTGCTTCATGAGTGCAGTAGTGGCATATCTTTATACTGTGTGTCACCAGTGCAGTTGACACTCACGTCCGTTTATTTGAAGAAAAGAGAAAGAAGAAACCATCGTGGGTTTCCAACCTGGGTCTGGAACCTGGAAAGCTCACACTTGGGCTCGTAACATCAACAAAGATGCTAAAATCTGAAACCCGTAATGTCCAAGATCCAGAACATCCCATCCCAGGGCACTGAGAGCCCTTTCTAATAAAAGAGAGGATCAAGCTCAGATGCCTCATACGCTTTGGCAGCCGCGAGTTACTTCTCACTAATAACAAGAGTGGGACGCTTCTGCCTGTCCATCAACTCTACAATGCCTAGATGGTAAACATTGGGTTATGGAGTGCGGCTCTCTACAGAGCATGGTACACGAACTTTTTTAAGGACCAGAGTGCAAAGGTCCACCCGACTCAATGACGGGTCAGCCAAAGACTGGGGCTCCACAACTAATTAAAGTCATGGTACTCCTTCCGGATCGCCCTTGTTCATACATTTATTTTTTCTTTTTTCTTTTTTTTAGAAAACATGAAGAAGAAGAAAAAGATAATATGTACAAATTGTTGTGGATATGGCTCACATCTGCCTCTGGTTTCACGTCCAGTAACGACTTAAACGCTTTCTATGAGTCGAGGACATGCTTCCTATCCAATTTTCTTATAAATTGGAAAACAGGGTCTTTTAGAGTCAGATTCCCAAGACTGTAGCTTTTTTGTTCATCCTTGAAGAGATTCCACATATTAAGAAGTTCACAATGTACAAATCCACAATAATGTGTCTCAAGAGTCAATAAGATATCATCTAATAACTCCTTACTCAGTGTAACACCCTGGAAAAACATGTTAAGCTTGTAAATGGATACAGAGGTAGCCTAATACTTGTTTAACATGTCTGTTAAGTTTTGTGACTGTCTGAGCACGTTTAGGCACTTTGCTGCAATGCTATGTGTGGAAAACAGCTGTTTTTTAGCTCCGAAAGTGACTTAAATTGCTTAGTTTATAGAAATAAATGTGGAGAGTTTATTTCTAGGTCACAAATGTGTGAAGTGTGCTACAATTAAAATTTGAGATTTATCAGAGTTAGTTTGGTATTTTTAAGCATACTAGTTATATGTTTTAATACCGGATTGACAGCCAATAGATATGGAAAAATATGGAAATGGTAAATGTAACACCCCAAATTTCCGTATCTCTTAAACAAGAATTTTGACAGTTAACAGAATTTTACTGTTTAGTAATTTTTGTCCACTGTAAAATTATTTTGATTATTCCGTCAGCGTATTTAATCGTTTTGAGTGATTTACTCTGTGTCAAGAAAATAAAAAAATTTTGGGCCGGGGAAAGTTTTACGTAATTTAATTTTTACTGTTAGGTAATTATTTTAGGTAATTTGATTTGATATTTGTGTGTTTTCTAATATTTGTGATTTTTGTGGATGATTATGAATTTTTTTACTGTATGTGGGCCCAGGTGGTTCTATGTGAGCCCAGGTGGCCATACGTGGGCCCAGGTGGGTCCCACAAAGCAAAAATTTTTCTACGCATAGAAAAATTTGTACTGTTTAGACAGAGACAGGGGATCTTACTAAACCCGAATCCAGGAAACTTGCTTTTTAAAATTTTCTTGTCTTTGTGTTTTGATCTTGTATTTAATTTATCGGATGATAAAAAAATACAGTAAATATAATTTTGTGGGGTTTTAGCATATAAAAATAGAAATTATATTACTAAGTCAATATTAGTGATTGTGACAATTTTGATGGACCAATTGGAAACAAGTCTAAGATGGAAGACTTTAATATCAACCACCGATTTAATCAACGGTAAAGACTTGATCTTGATTTAATCAACGATTGAGAAATAAACTTAATGAAGAAGCATTGGATGTTAACCATTGATCTAATCAATGGGGAAAATTTAATCTAGACAAGCTTAATAAGGAAGGCTTCAATATCAACCGTAGATTTAATCAACGGTGTAGATTTAGTCATATAAAGTGGCTATGACCATTTACAACCATTGGATTTAGAATTGATCAAAGGTTGAGATTTGGTCTTGTAAAGTAACAAGGACTATTTATGACCATTGGATGTTAATTTAATCAATGGTGAAGATTTAGTCTTAAAAAGTGACAAAGACTAATTATGACCCTTGGATTAAAAGTTAGAAGGAGTAATCTTGACCCTTAATTTTGGAGACACATCCAATGGCTAAAATTTAAAGGAGAAATATCCAATGGCCTAGATTAAGTCTTCTAACCTACCTAAAGTCCACCTAAATCCTAACCATTGAATTAATTAATGGCTAGAATGCTTAAGATGGTGACTTGTGAAATTAGTCACACTTTGAAGAAGCTAGAGAAGGGGGGGACGGTTTTTGTAGTGAATTAGGAGCTAAAGGAGACTTTATGACCATTATTACATGTCATGGTCAATATTACATCATCCTTGATTATGATTTCTTTGTTTGCATCCTTAGGAAATTTCTTGGAGGGAGGCCAAAATTATTTCATTGTATTACCAACTTTTCTTTCAATTATTTTAGTAACTTGACTATCACTCAAATAAATAAATAATTCACTCTTCACTTTCCAATTAAGGCTACGGCTATGCAAAGAAAAAGGGGAGCCAATTTGATTCAATCAATTCCAATAATTCATGTTCCATTATTTATATTATACAACAAAGCAAGCTAGTCAATTATGATGACTCTCCATTTTGTTTCTACAGCCATGCACTTCTTTTTGGAGACAAACTATCCATAATTGATTCATTTTTCTCCTACTCATCAATGGTCATGCAATGAATAATGCAAGACAATCTTTCCTATCAACTTTTCTTTCATTCTTATCAATGAAAAACAAAAAGCTATATACATAATATTACCTTTCTCTCCATGCATTCCACGGCAACTACTAGGTAGGAGGAGTCTTGATTTCTATTTCATTTCTATCTTCATTTTCATTCTACCAAAGACTAAAAATAATTCACTCCATTCTCTCTCTTCCAAGAACAAGAAAAGAAAACTCCATTTTCTCTTCCAAAGAAGGCCATTCGGCCAAAACACTCAAACTACTCTCCAATCTCTTTTAATTTCATCCAACCATAGATCTTGAATCTACATGATATTCTAAACAACTTTCATGTTGAAGACTTTCTCTAAATCTTCCATCTTGAAGGACTTTTACTAAGATCAAAGTTATTGGGTTTTTGAGGTGAAGTGTAAGGAAACTTCATTTTCTTCTCTCTTTTTCATGATCTAAACCATGTTTGATCCATGGTTTTCTTAATCAAGCTTAGTATACTAATTTTTATGTATTTTGTTTTGTATTTGAGAAGCCCTTGGTGATGAAGGACTTGGAAAAATAAGCAAAACAAGGAGCTTTTGAGGATCTTTAAGAGGTAAGAGGGAGATCCATCTCACTAACCAAGCATGGTGGTGAGAGATGGTCTTATATTTGATGGGTGTTGAATCCATGTGAGGATTCATATCCATAGTCATGTAATAATTTATATGTGTTTATGAGCTTTGATTAATTGCCTATGCTTAATATACTTTGTATGAGTTTATGATTTTGATGGTATGCTTATACTATGCATGATTATAATATGGCATGCTTTTATATATATATATATATATTGTGTATGTATGTGAATGCATGATTTGATGATGGAAAGAAAATTAATTTTGGTCCCAATGGCCAAGGAGAGCTACGGTTTTGATGCCCTTGATTAAGGTTCATGTTGAAAATTTTTCAAGAACAAGGAAATTGATTTGTTTAATGAAAATTATGAAGTGGAGAAAAAATGAATTTTCTTGGTTCTAAAGGCTATGGAATTTTCGGCCAAGACACCTCAACATAGGTGTTTATAACTTAATATTTTTATGGAAGAATAAAAATTGGATTGATTTGAAGAGTATGGAAAATAAACAAAGGATATGTTTTTCAAGAGAACAAGAACATGGTTTTGAAGGATTTTTATTGATTTATTTTGTGTAAAAAGATCCTAAGTGTTTTTCTAAACATGAGTTTTGAATGAAACGGGTAAACATTGATTTTAAGGATTTGCAAAGAAAGTGAAAAAGAATTTGTAAAGAAAGTAAAAATGAATTTGAACAAATGGGTTTGGTTTTTATGACCAAGAATCACACGATTTTGAAAACAAAATTTTAATAGTTTTGTTTGTGTAAAACCATATCAAGTTAAAAGAAAAAATATTTGATGATTTCAATAGTCATGTCCACGTTTTTTTTAAAGGCTTGTAATGTCTTGATTTTTTATGAACAAAGTGATTTCTTTTAAAGTGAAAACGTAACTTGATTTAATACAAGGAATTTGGAAAGGGAATCAGAGTGTTTTTATCATTTGAGAGAATTTTGTAAACAAAAGACAAAGAGAGGTTGAACATGTTTGAACTTCAATTTATTTTGAAGAATTGATTTTAAAGTTGATTTGAGAAAAATGGAGAATATAATGGTGTTTTAAAAATTTACTAACGTATAATTGATTTTCGAGTTTTGAAATACGTTAGGAAATTCTTAAACTTTTGAAACGTTGATTTATATCATTGGAAAAAGTGATTTTTGTGGAGTATATTTTGGAAAAGGATTTCTTGAGTAAAGAAATGTGGAGAAAGATTTTCTTGAGTAAGGAAATGTGAAAAATGAAATACAAAGTTATATTATTTTGAGAGAAGTTGAAAAGGAATTTTTTAAGGTTAAGAAATATTTTTTGTAATGAAATTGTGGTGAAAAAATTATTTACGTATCTTAAAAACGTAATTTTAAAGTACGTGGTTTGAAATACAGTAAAATATTTCTAAGTATTTGGAAATACAGTAAAATATTTTTACGCGATTTTAAATATGTTAAAATATTTTTACGCTATTTGAATTACGCTTAAATATTTTACGTAATCTAAATTACTATTAAAAAATCACTACGTGATGGAAAAGTGAAGAATTATTTTTACGTGATTGTGAAAATAGCGGAAAATTATTATGAGATTTGGAAAGTGTTTTAAATCTTTTGAAAATGATTTACGGGACGTAAAAGGATGATTTTTTTAAGTTACGCGATTTTGAAACAGTAGAAAAATATTATGGGATTTGAGAAACGTATATCTTTACGCGATTGAGAAAAACGTTGAAAAATTAGTACGTGATTTAAAAGTGCAACAGAAGAGTTGCAGCATTTTGAAAACGTAACAGAAGTGTTATGATATTTTGAAAACGTAACAAAAACGTTTTGGAATTGTGAAAACGTAACAGAAATGTTGCGCAATTTTGTGAAAACACGATGAAAGTGTTTTATAACTATGAAAATGTGATAATATGATTTTGCTATTAAAAATACAGTATAATCTGGTACAATTTATATGCATTGGAAAGAGATGCCTGTGATTGGATTTGGTGCATTATACATGCATTGGAAAAACATGCGTAAAGGCATATGATACATTGAACTAATGAAATTGAAAAGATTTGGCCCTTTGGGGTTGGACTTGCACTGATATATTCGTGCATTGTATATGGCCCTTGTGGTTGAAGAGGGAATGAGAATTGATAGTGAGGTCTATGATGGATCTTGGGGGCGTCGAGGCGCGGCGGTCGACGAGTGGATAGCTGGCGAGTACCCTGTGCCACTTGGCGATGCAGTCCATTGCAATGCATTGACGATACCCGACAAGAACATGATTCTTTTCAGCAACTGGAAGATTGTCTTTGAGCTAAGGCTGACAATTGACAGAGCATTCTCCTCGAAATTGTGAAAACCTCCATGGAGTTGTTTTTAAAAAACTGAGTCTTTGTGCACATGCATAAATCTGAGTATTTATATCTGTATGATATATTAATTGAGGAATATTGGCTATGACAATTGTTTTGAATACTTGGATGATGATGATGATGATAATCATGTTGAAGGCATTATTATGATTATTGTGTGATGATAATAATGTTAATGGTATGATGATGATAGTTGATTAATGTTGAGTGCATTATTGGAATTCTGGTATGATATATATGATGTGTTGTTTGTGTTATCTCTGTGCTGCCATGTTGGTATTGGCGTAGGTGATCTCACCTCTTTGTTATGTTGTTTTGCTATGTCTATACTGTTAAAATCAAATAATAGAATGATCAAGTTGTCTTAGACATAACGAGCGATGGATACTCTGATTGGTGACAACAATAAGGAGTGGACATTCAGGACTCGAAGGTGTGCAGTGTTGACAAAGAACAGATGTAGAACAGATGTCTGGTGCAACAAGATGGATACACAACAGAATAAGTATGATAAGTTTTAACGTTAGTGTTGTACCGTGCTATTAAGTAGGACCCGTCATGGGGTTTGCTACTGTAAAAAAAAAGTCTGTTAATTTTATATTTCTCTTTAAATTGTGAAATATTAATTGGTGTCAATATTGTATATTAATCAGTTTAAATATATTTTCAGTAATACTTATGAATTTCAGTAAGTTTATGTTTCAGTAAAGAAAGAAATTTTAAAACCCATCTTTTTATAACTCAAACCTTGTGTGAACTTCTTTACAGATTTTGAGTCGGGAGTCAGACATGTGATACCCTAGGGAGGGTGTTACATTAGTTGGTATCAGAGCACGGTTTGAGTCTTTTGGGGTTTGTGGTTAGGTCTGTTTTGCTTGTGTTGTGTTCTCTGTGTTATTGATTTCCGAAAGGAAACAATGTTGTTTATAATGGATATCAGATCCATTGTATTTCGATCCGCACGCCTCAAGAAAAAAAAAAGGAAATGGCTTGGGATAGTTGTACTTGTGTGGAAGTAGAACATGTTACTAGTAATGCAGTTGCAGTTACGAGAGCAATCTACTCGAATTTGCGTTGACAGAACCTAACACGGGGTAGGCCGTGTCATATGACACGGCCCGTGTCGTCGCATCAGAACTTTAGATTCGACTTCTAATGATGTGTTAAGTATCAAAAAGTTATAAATAGGATCGCCTGGGGTTTCAAAAGAGAGGTCTGGACTAGGAAACTGCCAAGAGGCTAAGGAGAAGACCAAGAACAAGGGAGAAGGAGATTGGATCGAAGATTGGAATCTCGAGTTCGAGCAATCGGAGATTGATTATTCCCAACCTTTGGAAACTAGTTTGATCTTTAGTTTTCTTCTGCACTTCTATTCTTGACAATGTTCTTTTTCTGTTATTCTTTTGATTTTGAATTTGCCATGTGTGGCTAGTTTTCTTATATGGTTAAGGGAATATGAAACCCTAGTTTTGATTATGTGATTCTTGCATATTTCTTTATATTAATGCAATTGTATTTTTATTCATATGTTTCTGTTCTTAATTTGGTATAAAGGTTTTTATACTCTTTGCCAATTTCGAAAGTGGTAAAACTAGGATTGCTATGCTTGTGATTTGCGGTGGTAGGACTAGTGAGGCATATGATCTAAGTAATTTAATCCCGGTGTGAGATTAGATCTTAGTGTGATTGGTTTTCTAAATCTTAATGCAATCAATAAGTAGGTGTAAGAGCGGTTGCTTTACAAATAATTATTGATTAGGAATTAATTTGTGAGCGGTTCTTTGGATTAATCAAAACTTAAGGAAAACAGAGAATTAATCTCACAATCACATAAAAACATAATTGATCACATTGGTATAAAAGATATGTGGGTTAGCATAATCATATAAATCTAGTGGTGGATTCCATCTCTTAACCATTGTCTTTTAATTGATTTTCCAAATCATATTTCTTGCTTTTTGTTTTGAATTCAATTTCGATTTTAGATTTAACAAACAAAACCCCTCTTTATTGTTTATTATTTTTGAGAGTTTAAATTAGGAATCAATTTACAGTGTTAATTGAATTAGTTCTCTGTGGATCGACCCTTGCTAACTACAACTGGTTGCAAGGTTTTTATTTTTGGTGGAACTTGGCAACTGATTTTCATTCTAAATTTAATCATATTCCACACCACACCACAAAGATCCTAAGTCCTAAAGCTATTCTTTGAAGATCTTGGACTTGGTCTTCTCATCATCTTCATGTTTGTCTTCACGTTTGTTATCATCAAAACTATTGTTCATGATAGCTAGCCAATTACACACATAGTCTCCTAAATTTGACATATAAACTTGCTCAACTCTGAAATCAACAAGAACTCTAACGATCGACACTATCTAAAACATTATACCACAAAAAAGAGTGAGATAAAAATCTCACTAGAAAAATCCAAAAACATGTAATATAAATTTACCATCCATCCTTTACCATTCTTTATTTCTAAAATCATAATTGTAAGTCCAAAAATTAAATTATTAAAATAAGTTGGAAATAAATGAAATAATAAAAATTAATATTTAATTTGAGATAAAATTAGCTCAGTAAATTAGTAATAAGTAACTGAATAATTTAACGTGAAAGCTCAAAATCTTCTTCCTATCTTTACTTTATTATCCCATTTCAATACTCTTCATCAAATGTTCCTCTTTCTCTTCATTAGGGCGTCTGCCAATGCTCTCATCATGGCCATAATAATTTGATTAAGGCATCCCTTAATTCTCTCATCATGTCCACAATCATTAAAAATGATTAAGGCATCCCTTAATCCTCTCATCATGGTCACAATAATTTGGCCAAGGCATCCCTTGATCCTCTCATCATGGTCACAATAATAAATTTAATTAAGGTATCCTTTAATCCTCTCATCGCGGCAGCAATAATAATCTCTTTTCACATCGATAATTTTTTATCCATGGGATGATATTTCAAAATATTTTCTCTATAGATCAAAACAGGTATCATTATAGTATAATAAGAACACTAATAAAGAACATTTATAATGATCGATAATTAACATATCCAATATAAAGAATAGCATAAAATAACTCATAATAAAATTAAATAAACGAAAGATTAATAAAAAGAGTTAAAAGAATAGCTCATAAGAGATTAATTATATTTAAAATCTCATTTCTAAAGCTTTTCTATCGAAGCCGTTATCAAAATAACATAATCATTATTGGAATAATAAAGTCGTTATTAGAATAACAAAAGTGTTATCATAATAGCAAAATCATTATTAGAATAACAATCTTACTTTTATTCGAATAAACAAAGTGTTATTCGAATAAAAGCTTCTAAAAAGCAGCTTTTAAAGTGTTTTAACATGCTTTATTCGAATAACACGAGTGTTATTCAAATAAACTTGACAAAAATCACAGTTCAGAAGCATTTTACAAATTTTATTCAATTAACATTAATGTTATTCAAATAAAGGGGTCGAAAATCACATTCCAAACTTCTATAATGTCACTTTATTCGAATAATAATAGTGTTATTCGAATAAAGGGGTTAAAAATCACATTTTTTCATAAACCAGAATGTCACTGTTACATTATGATAAAAATAGAGCAACATGAATGGTTGAAAAGAATGGACTAGGAGGTATGGGTGACAGAAATAAGGAGTTAAGAATGGTGTTTTTTGACATTTTGCTACCTATTTTTTAGATTTTGGATTGGTGGTAGTAAGTTTGGAGACGGTGAAGTTGAAGATAGCAGAAAATAGAGTTTCAAACTTTTTGAGTTAGCTGAAGGTGTTGTGACGAGTTTTGGAGAGAAATAAGGTATTTATAAAGCTGTGTCTGATCCTAGCTTACGTATGGAAATGAGGTAGGGGTGATGCAAAGTAGTTTTGCTGTCAAAATGGGAAACTACCTTTGTAAAAATCTCCCATTCGTAATCATATTCCAAATCTAATATTTGTCAAGTTTTTTACACATTTCAGCTTATTTTAATTTTCTTTCAAAGTTTAAGAATTTTCCCTTTCCACTTGGCTTCATGTTCTTCTTAGTTCATTTAATATAGGAACACTTAGCCATGCCTCTTCATCGTAAGTTGAATTTTCAGAATCCATGCAACGTACATTTGTTGCCACTTGTCTCTAAGTAATCATTGTCTTCATGTCCAATCTTGACACTTGTTCAAGTAATCATTGCTTCCAAAGATTTATGATTTCAAGTGTCCTTCTACTTGACATTTGTTCATGCTTATCTCATCATTATTTTGTTTTATCAATTTAGTTTCGTTGGAAATAGTTGGTTTGATCAGGTATGAGGGAAAGAAACCAAATGGAAACTAGAGTTTCCATCCTTACAGCAACGTGCTGTATTTTCCATTTATTCTATTTTGGGTCACTTTATTCGAATAGCATAAGCCTTATTTGAATAAAGTGGTGTAGTTTCTGTTATATTTTTATGCTGCATTGACTTTATTTGAATGACCTTTTGGTTATTCGAATAAATAGGCTTTTACTTGAAAATTTTATTTATTTCTAAAGTTTTGTTTCTTAAAGGTTGTTATTATTTTTTATTTAATATTTTTAGGGATGTTAAATTCTTCCCCTCTTATAAAAATTTTGTCCTCAAAATGTTGATTACCTCCTAAAAAAGTTCTGGATATTTTTGCTTAAAATCTTCATCTGCTTCCCATGTAGCTTCTTCCACATCTTGTCCTTGCCATAGTACTTTAACTATAGGAATGGTTTTATTTCTCAGCTATCTATAAATCCTATCTATTATTTGCACAGGTTGTACCTCATATGTCAAATTATCTTTTAACTGTATAGATTTTGTATCAATGATGTGTGACAAATCAGAATAATATTTTTGAAGTTGTGACACATGAAACACATCATGAAGGTTTGACAAGTTAGGGGGTAAGGTAATTTGATAAGTAATAATACCGACTCTTTTAAGAATTTGAAAAGGTCCAATATATCTAGAGTTCAATTTCTTTGTTTTCAAAGACCTACCAATTCCAATTGTTAGGGCGACTCGAAGGAATACATGTTCTCCTTCTTGGAATTATAATGGTTTCTTTCTTTGGTCTGCATAACTCTTCTGTCTACTTTGAGCTATAAGCATTCTTTCCCTGATTAATTTTATTTAGTCTGAGGTTTGTTGTACTGAATCAGGTCCTATTAGATTTCTTTCTCCAGTTTCAAACCAACATAAAGAAGATCTACATTTCCTTCCATATAATGATTTATATGGGGCCATACCAATACTGGAATGATGACTATTATTATAAGCAAATTCTATTCATAGCAGATAATTATCCCAATTTCCTTTGAAATCCAAAACACATACTCTAAGCATGTCCTATAAGATTTGGATTGTTCTTTTAGTTTGACCATCAATTTGGGGATCATAGGCAGTACTAAAAGATAATTTTGTTGCAAAGGCTGCCTGTAATGATTCCCAAAATCTAGAGGTAAATCTTGTGTCTCTATTTGAAACTATGGTTGTTGGTATGCCATGAAGTCTAACAATCTCCTTAATATACAATTGAGCTAACTTATTTAATGAATAATTGATCCTAATGGGAAGAAAATGTGCAGTCTTAGTTAATCTATCTATAATCACCTATATAGCATCATATCCTAAGTTAGTTCTTGGTAAACCTAGAACAAAATTCATAGAAATGTTAACCCATTTCCATTCTGGGATTTCTAAGGGTTGTAATAAGCCTGAAGGTTTTTGATGTTCTATCTTAATTTTCTAACATGTCAAGCACTAAGATACATACTTAGCTATATCGGATTTCATCCCAAGCCACCAAAATTGACTTTTAAGGTCATGATACATTTTATTCATTCCTAAATGAATAGTATATTTACTCTTATGGGCTTTTACTAGGATTTCTGTTTTTAGATCAAAATTATTATGTACACATAATTTATTTCTGTACATAATTATCTCATCATCCACTAAATTAGAATCTAATTGTTTTCCTACAAGTATCGTGTAACAACCTAAAAAATAGCATTTATTTCCTCTTCCTTGTAAATAGGGTTAATTTAGCCACTGTTGTTTTGGAAATAGATAACTTATTAACTTTACGTTTTGTGCTTTCTTTTTAAGGAGCGGAAGAAATAACTATCAGCACAAAGACTTATGTGCATAATTGCCATTTTGATACAAAACACCAAACACCAGTTTGTATAACAGTTACAAAATTAGACCTATGCAGGGTCTTATACAAGTTGTGAGATTAAAACAACATAAAAAAAAACATTAGCAGCAACACATATTTCTTCCCATTTTCAAGTAGTAGGGTAGAGGAGAATTTAGCGTGGTCATAGTTAGCTGAACGGAGGCGGCGACGGCAGGATCACCAAGGGGGGAGGACCACCTGGAAAGTGAAGGGGCTCGAGATGGTGGTAACTCCAAACTCTGAGTGGGAGGTGGATGATACCTGTATGGTAATCTGACCAGTAAAAGTAAACAGTTTGGTTTCCATGTCATAATGCCTGGTCCCTTCTCCCAGCCAGACTACAATAGTACTCATGATGGCGGGTCTGGAATACCACGATAAATCATAGAAGGGGTGAGAAAATGATTCTCAGTAGGTAAGTTAAAAAAAACAAAACTAATGATATTCCAGGGGAATCAGTTTTTAGTAAATTTCTCACAACAAAAATAATATAGTTTAAAGAAAATCTCCGATACCCAAAACGGTTTATTTTTCGAAAATAGCTTTTCTATAGAATATGTAACAGTTAGAAGGAATAAATTACTTATAATAACAAAATTGCAACAATAAGGAATATGAGCATCCAAACACCTTAAAAATTACTAATAAAGACAGTATCATAATAACAAGAGTTTAGGATAGTTATAAATTTCTTTTTAAGGTCTCTTTTACTATACCAACTCCATGGAGTGCTCCTTTGGGATAGCGGATGGACGAGAATACACATACCTCCCACTATATGCTCTCTATCATCCTGGAGAAAAAGGGCATGTCAAAGTAATGCGACTTCCGGAAGCGACCCCCACAAACTCACAGTCCTACCAGGACTTGTTCTACCTCGAACATAAGTGTGGTCACAATAGCATTACTCCCAAGGGTTTCACCACCCCCCAATCTACTCCTCACATATCTTCGTGTAGGCTAATCCCAAGGAAACTTTATCTTTACACTTTTATTACATTTATACATATGATGATTTTAAAGTTTGTATATTACAAACGAAAACCATTCACAACTCACCACCAACCAAGTGTTTACATCCTTGTAAGCATAGGGATCAATAACCATATTTTCAAATACTCATCACCATAGTCTTTCATCATTTTTAGTAACCATTAAGATGCATTTGATTCAGTGCACTTAATTAAAACCAGAATAAAAAAAGAGTACATAACATCACAATCTCCATTCGGTGCACTTCAAGAAGCCAGAATGCATGATATTCCAAGTTGCCACTCGGTGCATTTGATTTAAGAAAACAGAATCATGTTGTTTACATAACTTATAGCAAAGTGTGGTTACTTAGCTTTAGAATTTATGTTATACTCATAAAACAGAAACATATTAAAATGGAAACCAGAAAAACAGAAACGTATGATAATGGAAACCAGAAAACCAGAAAACAGTAAACTAGTAAACCGGAATGTTAAAATACAACCAGAAAAACTGAATGCAGGATGTTATTATGCAAACCAGAAAACAGCACGCAAAGGGTTATATGTAAACTAGAAAAAAAACATAATGCAAGTGTTGTGATACAACCAGGAAACAGAATGCAACCAGAAAACAGTATGCAGAACAGAATGCACTTGGTTAGCAAGAAATTGGTAGGATGGAAGTCTACGAAAGAATGACTAGAGAAAAGCTTCTCCTTTGATTCTTCCCTACCTTAACCGTCCTTAGGAGTGAAGAGATGGAGGAGGTGTGTCGTTTCTTTAAGGCTCACGGATATGAAAACAAGAGGAAGGGTGTGAAGAAATTATGGAAATGGAAGGATGGGTGGCTCACGATTTTTTGCAAGAACTTGGAGGGGGTTGGATGGATACTGCTCCAACCTTGTCTCTTGATTCTTAAGCTCCTCAAAACTGTGTTGCTCCTCCTCATCATAGCTATGATTGCCTAGGATAGCATAGGCTTTTGATGTGGCCATTGTCTTGGAAGAAAAGGGTGGCAGCTTGCTGTTTTTGAAGAGAAATCCGGTGCCGGCCTGCTTCCTTTTTGAAGAAGCATCTTCTTTGCTTCGCTAGTTTCAAGCATGACAAGGAGGCTGGAGAGGTGTCTCCTTGCATGAAGTGAAAGGGAGCATGAGTTACATGTGGCATCATGACTTGGTTTGATCAAGAAAGGTGTCCTTCTGCATGTTTTGGTTGTCATGCAGCCCTCCACGGTTTGCTTAGGCTGGTGAGGAAGAATCATTGCCCTTGGGGAGGGCTACTGCCGTGGCATCTTGAATGGAGAAGAGCTTGGACAATTGCACATTTGGCTTGGTTAAGAATGTGGCAATTTGCATGGCTTTCACGCCATACGACTGCCATATGTTCCAGCCATGAATGTCATGCTATTTGGATGTGTTTTAAAGCTTTGGTGGTGTGTCACAATCCTGGCCAGCCGTGTGCCTTATTGTATCATGCTGACTTGGTTTCCTTGCTTGTGCAAAATGCTTGTTTTAAGGATAGCATGCAACCTTCTAAATGCCATGGCCAGAGGTTATGTTTAACTTACTAATTCCACTAAGTAGATGACATGTAAACACTTGTTTGATGATGGCTAGGCTGCCTTTGGCATAATTCTAATCATATTTATAACCAAGCAACACTTGTCCTTTAAATATTAATATGCAAATGATTAATTGTTTGTTTGCATGATTTCTTTTTCTATTCTCAAGTAATTAGCCATTACTCAATCATATACGTGGTCATGATCATTCTTTGCTAATTTACTTTGAGATTGATTTTTGAGTTAGATTTATAGTAAGTTATCTTAGTCCTTACCTAGGGTTTTTATTTAAATCAAAGTTCTTATTTAAGAATTATTACGGGGTGTTACATTCTCCCCTACTAAAAAAAATTTTGTCCTCAAAATTTCACATACCTTGAAACAAGTGAGGGTATTCCTTTTTCATAGTTGCTTCTAATTCCCAAGTTAAATCTTGAACTTGCGCTCCTTCCCATAACACCTTGACCAACCGAAATGTTTTTCCTCGTAGCTGTTTTTCGTGGCGGTCCATGATTCTTACAGGGTACACCTCATAAGATAAATTTTGTTTGAGTGTTATTGCTTTAGGTGTTAGTGCATGAGAAGAATCAGGGATATATTTACGGAGCTTGGATACATGGAATACATTGTGAAGGTTACAAAGCTGGGGTGGTAAAGCAATACGGTAGGCTACGGGCCCGATCCGATTTAAGATCTGATACGGACCTAGAAAGCGAGGACTCAATTTGTTGGCTTTTAGTACTCGACGAATTCCGGTGGCTGGGGAGATTTTGAGAAATGCATGTTCTCCTTCTTGGAATTCCAGAGGTTTTCTCCTCTGGTCTGCATAACTCTTCTGCCTACTCTGAGCAACTTTCAATCTTTCTTGGATTATTTTGATCTGTTCTGTGGTTTGTTGTACCAATTCTGGTCCCAACAACGCTCTTTCCCTAGTTTCGTACCAACAGAGGGGTGACCTACATCTTCTCCCATACAAGGTTTCGTAAGGGGCCATACCTATGCTGGAATGATGACTGTTATTATAAGCAAATTCTACCAGAGGTAGGTATTTGTCCCAATTCCCTCCTTGTTCTAGAGCACATGCTCTCAGCATATCTTCCAGAGTCTGTATTGTTCGCTCGGACTGTCCATCCGTTTGGGGGTGATAAGTTGTACTAAGCTGAATCTTGGTCCCAAATGATTTTTGGAGAGCATTCCAAAATCTTGAAGTGAAACGGGGGTCCCTATCAGAGGTTATGCTAAGGGGAATACCATGTAATCTTATTATTTCTTGAACATACAGTTGTGCTAATTTCTCCAGAGAATAATTTGTCCTACATGGTATAAAATGAGCACTTTTGGTTAAACGGTCGACTATTACCCAAATTGAATCATGTCCCGATGATGTTTTAGGCATTCCTGTTACAAAGTCCATGGTTATTTTATCCTATTTCCACTTGGGAATACTCAAAGGTTGAAGGGGTCCTGAAGGTTTTTGGTGCTTTATTTTCACTTTTTGACAGGTCAAACAGGAAGCTACATATTGTGCAATGTCTATTTTTAATTTAGGCCACCAAAATTTTTTCTTAAGATCTCTGTACATTTTATTCGCACCTGGGTGAATAGTGAATTTACTTTTATGAGCCTCTTCCAAAATCTTTTGTCTAATTTTTAGGTTATTAGGTATACACAAACGGTCATCAAATTTAATTATTCCGTCTGCAGTCAACCTAAACCTTGTTGGAACGTTTCCTTCAATCAGTTCTCTGATGGGTTCTAGAGAAATATCTTGCTGCTGAGCTTCTTTGATTTCTTGAAGCAAAACATTTTCTATGGTTACAGTATTCACCTTTAAGTTACCAACAACAGCGTCCACAGTGTGCACTAAATCTCTAAAATCCTCAAGGAGTTTCATCTCCTGGACCATCAAGGTAGCTGTATGCATTGATTTTCTGCTTAAAGCATCGGCTACAACATTGGCTTTTCCTGGATGATATTTTAATTCGAAATCATAATCCTTTAAAAATTTCATCCATCTACGCTGCCTCATATTTAACTGCTTCTGATCAAATAAATATTTCAGGCTCTTATGGCCACTATAAACCTCAAATTTAACCCCATAAAGGTAATGTCTCCATACTTTTAAAGCAAAGACAACAGCTACTAATTCTAGATCATGAGTTGGATAATTTTCCTCATGGGGTCGTAGCTGTCTAGAAGCATAGGCAACTACACATCGGTTTTGCATCAAAACACATCCTAATCCAAGCTTAGAGGCATCACAAAATACTTCAAAGGGTCCCTGAGGGTTAGGGAGAACTAGGACAGGAGTAGTGGTCAGTTTATCTTTCAATTCTTGGAAACTCTGTTCGCATCTAGGGGTCTAATCAAAAGGGATTCCTTTCCTAGTTAATTTAGTTAGGGGCAAGGCTATTTGGGAAAATCCTTTTATAAACTTCCTATAATACCCAACTAGTCCTATAAAACTTTTGATTTCAGTTACGATTTTAGGTCTTTCCCACTGTACTACGGCCTCTATCTTACTTGGATCTACAGAGATTCCTGCTTGTGACACCACATGTCCCAAGAATTTCACTTCTTTGAGCCAAAACTCATACTTGGACAGCTTAGCATATAGCCTCTTTTCCCTAAGAATCTCAAGTACACACCTCAAATGTTGGGCATGTTCTGCCATGGTCCTAGAATAAATCAGAATATCATCTATAAACACCACGACAAATTGATCAAGATATGGCCTGAAAATTCTATTCATATAGTCCATGAAGATTGCAGGTGCATTGGTAAGTCCAAAAGGCATCACTTGAAATTCATAGTGTCCATATCTAGTTCTAAAAGCCGTTTTGGGCACATCCTCAGGCTTGACTCTGATCTGATGGTAACCGGACCTAAGATCTATCTTAGAAAATACAGAAGCTCCTCTCAACTGGTCTATTAAATCATCAATCTTACGTAATGGGTATTTATTTTTAATAGTGACCTTGTTTAGCTGTCGGTAATCTATGCACATTCTCATGCTACCATCTTTCTTTTTAACCAAAAGGATAAGAGATCCCTAGGGTGATACACTCGGACGGATGAACTATTTTTCTAGCAATTCCTCTATCTGTTTCTTCAGCTCGCTTAACTCTAAAAGTGACATTCTATAACGTGGCATAGAAATAGGACCAGCTCCAGGTATTAAATCTATGCTAAATTCTACTTCACGTTCTGGTGGTAACCCAGGGATATTATCAAGAAACACATCAGAATAATCTCTCACCACAAGAATTTCATTTAAGGACTGCTCAGATGTTATAACAGAAGAGAAGAACATGTAGTTTTCAAATCTCTTTTGCATTCGGGTACTAGCCAGAGAATGGGAAGGATATGAAGAAGGTTGGAAGGTCACAGTTTTGTCGGAACAATTCAAAAGAACTTTATTTCTGGATAACCAGTCCATCCCTAGAATGATATCGAGGTCAACCAAGGGTAAACAAACTAGATCTTGATGGAATTTCCTATCCTCTATCTCAAAAGGGCAGTTCAAACATACCTGGTGTGGTGTGGAATATGATTAAATTTAGAATGAAAATCAGTTGCCAAGTTCCACCAAAAATAAAAACCTTGCAACCAGTTGTAGTTAGCAAGGGTCGATCCACAGAGAACTAATTCAATTAACACTATAAATTGATTCCTAATTTAAACTCTCAAAAATAATAAACAATAAAGAGGGGGTTTTGTTTGTTAAATCTAAAATCAGAAATTAAATTCAAAACAAAAAACAGTAAATATGATTTGGAAAATCAATTAAAAGACAATGGTTAAGAGATGGAATCCACCACTAGATTTATATGATTATGCTAACCCACATATCTTTTATACCAATGTGATCAATTATGTTTTTATGTGATTGTGAGATTAATTCTCTGTTTTCCTTAAGTTTTGATTAATCCAAAGAACCGCTCACAAATTAATTCCTAATCAATAATTATTTGTAAAGCAAGCGCTCTTACACCTACTTATTGATTGCATTAAGATTTAGAAAACTAATCACACTAAGATCTAATCTCACACCTGGGATTAAATTACTTAGATCATATGCCTCACTAGTCTTACCACCGCAAATCACAAGCATAGCAATCCTAGTTTTACCACTTTTGAAATTGGCAAAGAATATAAAAACCTTTATACTAAATTAAGAATAGAAACATATGAATAAAAGCATAATTGTATTGATATAAGGAAATATGCAATAATCACATAGTCAAAACTAGGATTTCATCTTCCCTTAACCATATAAGAAAACTAGCCACACATGGCAAATTCAAAACCAAAAGAATAACAGAAGAAAAACATTGTCAAGAATAGAAGTGCAGAAGAAAACTAAAGATCAAACTAGTTTCCAAAGGTTGGGGATGATTGATCTCCAATTGCTCAAACCCGAGACTCCAATCTTCGATCCAATCTCCTTCTCCCTTGTTCTTGGTCTTCTCCTTAGCCTCTTGGCAGTTTCCCCATCTAGACTCCCCCTTTTGGACCTTAGGCAATCCTATTTATAACTTTGGAGACTTAATTTTGCATTAGAATTCGTATCTGGCTTTCTGATTCGACGACACGGGCCGTGTCATTTGACACGGCCTACCCCGTGTCAGGTTCTGATAACACAAATTCAGCTAATTCCAAAGTCAGGGGATAACACGGCTCACCCCATGTCATTTGACACGGGCCATGTTCTCGGTCAGGGCTGAAATTTGATATTCCTCGTGAAATCAGAGAGATACACGGCCTACCCCGTGTCCTTTGACACGGGTCGTGTTGATCACTTTCTTCAAATCCAACCTTGATTCTTCATGAATGCCTTTCTTCTTTTGCTTCTAGGGGTTGATACTGATTTCCTTGAGTCTTTAACTCTCTTCTCAATGGTTCAATGCCAATGGACTCCATCACTCATAGGTCTCCTGAAAATCACAATACATTTATGAGTGTAAATAACCACATTTAAGCATAGTTTCACAATAAACATCCAAAGACAACTCTAAATCAGAAACTTAGCTAAATGTCAACAATTGAGCACATATGGAGTCCAATTAGATCAAACAAAAGGCATTTAAGAGCTGAAATTATCGATAGATCAAATACCCCCACACTTAGCCTTTTGTACTCCTGGGCAAAACATAAGACCGAACCAGGGAACAAGGAAAAACAAAATAAATTCAAAAGCTTAAAAAGACTCAATTTCCAATGATATTCAAGAAAGGCAAAAGATTGTAAGCAAAAAGAGTAAGAAAAGATTCAAGGGGTCAAAACATTCAAGAGAAAACAAATCTTCACATCTCAAACTAACAAGCAAGGTATCTTTAATTTGAAAAACATGAATGAAGAATGATAGATCCTCACAAGATACACTCTCAATCTCTCAAGTGTTTACAAGGTAAGTATTTCACTCAATTCAACCCATGAAAAATGCACTACCATAAGCTTGCTTATCTTCTACTTCTCCACTACTCAAACATAGGCACACAAAAATCAAGAGGACTTTATTCAAGGTTGTAATGGGGCCAAGGTAAGGGAAAGAAATATATGGATATGGCAAGATAAATATCAAAGAGAATAAAAGAATATTGGGGAGGAACTTAATTGACAAGTAACAAGCATGAAATTTTTTTTCCCAATTCTATATAATGCACATTCTCTTCACATATTCCTTTCCTTTTTCTTTCTTTTCTTTTACAACCTTTCTTGCATTTATTCTTTTTCTTTGCATTTTTTTTTTCAACCAACACTTTGCATATTGCACATCAATTTGCACAATCCCCTCACTTGTACTATACATTGCCTATAAACAAAAGAGCTCCTCCAATGAAAATGAACCAATATTCTCCTATTCCTTAAGGTAAGGTAAAATCATGGTTTTTCACATAAAGCATATAATGAGCTAAGACAAAGAATAGGCAATAGGCTCAATGGGTTAATCAAAGGAAAATGATGCAAGGTTGGCTATTTGGCCAAAGTAGTTAATTAAGAAAGAAGGCCTCAATCATGTTCATGCATGCAAGTGAAAATGTAGCCTCAAAAAGAATCAAAGCAAGTTCTAGAGTGATCAAATGACATGAGTGAAAATCACACAAGAAAGGAAAGAATGACATAAATGCTGAATTCATCCATCAATAGGCTCAAAATCTCACAAGGTATGCATCTATCAATCTCAATCCATCATTTAAACATCCAAAACCAAGCATGTCAAATTCAAGACGGAAGAAGAAATTTGGAAATCATAACCCTGAATTTCACTTGCTTCAAACTCATAGACTTCACAAATCTCAAACTATCATTGGAAATCAAATGAAAACAGAACAAAAACAGAAAACAAAAATTTAAACAGAAAAAAGAATGTAAACTCCTCCCCCACACTTAAATTCTACATTATCCTCAATGTATAGCTCAAAAGCAAATAATCATCAATTACCCAGGATAAGTAAAATAAAAGAAAGAGAAAAGAAACATCCTTATCAAATGAAGGGGCCTCCACCAGGGTCCTATTGCTTGAAATGCAATGACCAACTTATGCTTGAAGTAGCATGAGAGCTTCCACCGGGGTCCCAAGCTTTCTTATGCCCCTTGAAAATTTGTAGGGGTCTCTCCTCCTGTTCAGCAAGGAGGTTCTTGGTCACGAACACAGAAAGTTGTTTATCACTCACTGAGTATGCATACTTCCAATGTTCGAATAACGACTTCAGCTCTATCTCCCTTTGTGTCTTAAATTCTGCAACTGTGTCATGAACATTATTGATAGATCCTTCAATATTATTATTAGCTGCTGCATGAACAGGATCATCAACTCTCAAGTATGCAGAAATCTCAGCACAAATAGCACAAGTCATAACACCATCACAATCAGTACATGAGTGGCAATGAATATAAGTATTGAAACCAATAAAATCAGGAAATTCATCACACAACTCATCATACCTTTCTTTCACTACAATAGGAAGGGGTTCAAGAATACTTACCTTGGGGGCTTTAAAGTTTTGCCCCTCCTCATTTACCTCTTTAGTCTCTTTGTCTTTCTCTTTAGTGGCTTGTGAGGGAGAGGTAGGTTCATCTAATAACTTCGCATTTCGTGATGTGATATCACTAGCATTTTCCTCCAGATTCACTTCCGGTAATGAGAGAAGTTCTTCAGAAAATAAACTTTGCACCTTGCTTAATTCTGTGGTTAACTGGCCTATTAGATCTTGCAGGTTGTTAACTGAGGCCTTTGTTTCTTGTTGAAACAGAATGTTGTTAGTGGCCATTTGCTTCACCAAATCCTCTAGGGAAAACTCAGGTTGCCTAGGTACTTGAACTTCTTGTTGCGGTCTTGGGGGGAAAGGTGCTTGCCTCTGCTGAAATTCTGGGGGTCCATAAGCTGGAGGTTGATTTTGGGGCTGTATTCCATAGCTTATGTAAGGATGATCCCACCACCCTGGATTATATGTGTTGGAGTAGGGGTTGTAGTTGTTGGAAGGTTCATAATATCCTCCTACTTCCTTTTCCTCTACATTTGTGTCCACTAGGAAAGTGGGACACATATCAGTGATATGTTCGGGTGATAAACAAATCCCACAAGCATGTATTGGTGCTTTCTCCATATCCATTAATCACGTCACCAAAGATTGAAAGACATTAGCACCTACAAGACACTCGAAACAATAAATCAAAAATTAAAAAAATGAAACAAAAATAGAGTAAAAAATAGGAAACAAATTAATAGCGCAATTGGATAATTAGTTCCCGTTCAAGAATGGCGCCAAAATTTGGTGTGGTGTGGAATATGATTAAATTTAGAATGAAAATCAATTGCCAAGTTCCACCAAAAATAAAAACCTTGCAACCAGTTGTAGTTAGCAAGGGTCGATCCAGAGAACTAATTCAATTAACACTATAAATTGATTCCTAATTTAAACTCTCAAAAATAATAAACAATAAAGAGGGGTTTGTTTGTTAAATCTAAAATCAAAAATTAAATTCAAAACAAAAACAGTAAATATGATTTGGAAAACAATTAAAAGACAATGGTTAAGAGATGGAATCCACCACTAGATTTATATGATTATGCTAACCCACATATCTTTTATACCAATGTGATCAATTATGTTTTTATGTGATTGTGAGATTAATTCTCTGTTTTCCTTAAGTTTTGATTAATCCAGCAACCGCTCACAAATTAATTCCTAATCAATAATTATTTGTAAAGCAACCGCTCTTACACCTACTTATTGATTGCATTAAGATTTAGAAAACCAATCACACTAAGATCTAATCTCACACCGAGATTAAATTACTTAGATCATATGTCTCACTAGTCTTACCACCGCAACCGCGCATAGCAATCCTAGTTTTACCACTTTTGAAATTGGCAAAGAGTATAAAAACCTTTATACTAAATTAAGAACAGAAACATATGAATAAAAGCATAATTGTATTGATATAAGGAAATATGCAAGAATCATATAGTCAAAACTAGGATTTCATCTTCCCTTAACCATATAAGAAAACTAGCCACACATGGTAAATTCAAAACCAAAAGAATAACAGAAGAAAAACATTGTCAAGAATAGAGGTGCAGAAGAAAACTAAAGATCAAACTAGTTTCCAAAGGTTGGGGATGATTGATCTCCAATTGCTCGAACCCGAGACTCCAATCTTCGATCCAATCTCCTTCTCCCTTGTTCTTGGTCTTCTCCTTAGCCTCTTGGAAGTTTCCCCATCTAGACTCCCCCTTTTGGACCTTAGGCAATCCTATTTATAACTTTGGAGACCTAATTTTGCATTAGAATTCGTATCTGGCTTTCTGATTCGACGACACGGGCCGTGTCATTTGACACGGCCTACCCCGTGTCAGGTTCTGATAACACAAATTCAGCTAATTCCAAAGTCAGGGGATAACACGGCTCACCCCGTGTCATTTGACACGGGCCATGTTCTCGGTCAGGGCTGAAATTTGATATTCCTCGTGAAATCAGAGAGATACACGGCCTACCCCGTGTCCTTTGACACGGGCCGTGTTGATCACTTTCTTCAAATCCAACCTTGATTCTTCATGAATGCCTTTCTTCTTTTGCTTCTAGGGGTTGATACTGATTTCCTTGAGTCTTTAACTCTCTTCTCAATGGTTCAATGCCAATGGACTCCATCACTCATAGGTCTCCTGAAAATCACAATACATTTATGAGTGTAAATAACCACATTTAAGCATAGTTTCACAATAAACATCCAAAGACAACTCTAAATCAGAAACTTAGCTAAATGTCAACAATTGAGCACATATGGAGTCCAATTAGATCAAACAAAAGGCATTTAAGAGCTGAAATTATCGATAGATCAATACCTGAGAGGTTATTACTGACTTTTGGGTAGGGGTAGACACCACCAAGTTATAGGATAGGGTGGATACTGGAAATTGCAATTGCTTTGCACAGTCATAGGAAATAAAGGAATGAGTGGCTCCTGAATCAAATAACACATTCAAAACATTTTCATAAATTTTGCACTTACCCTGTATAAGATCATTTGACCTGGCCGCTTCCTCGCCATTGAGGGTAAAGACTCTTCCGGTGGTCTTGGGTTTGGGATTGGAGGTACTAGCAACATTTTTCTGATTATGTGGACAGTAACTCCTGATATGTCCATATTCGCCACATCCAAAGCAAATGAAATAGGGTCTTCCTTCATGACTTTTGCCGCATTTTGCACATAGTGGTCCAAATCTCCGCGGTCGCTGGGGCCGATTCCCTTCTTGAGACATTTTGAATTTTACATTTCTATTTCCTTGTTTAGGGACAAATTTGCTTTTCTATGGATAGAAATTTGTTCGAAAAGGCTCAGCTCTAGTGATATATCCTTCAATGATTTGACACTTAGTGACAAGATTTGAGAAGTCATGTATCTCCATGGGTCCGACTGCTTTCAAAATCTCTGGTCGCAACCCAGCTCCAAATTTGATGCACTTCCACCTTTCATCAGGATGATGTATGTAATAGGCTGAGAATTTGGACAGTTCTTCAAATTTACATATATACTGTCCCACCGTCATATTTCCCTGTTCCAGCCGAAGGAATTCTAATTCACAAGCATTTCTCAAATTTTCTGGGAAATATTTATTGAAAAATATCGTTTTAAACATTTCTCAGGAAATTAGAGTTCCATTTGCTTCTAGGAGTCTATGTGTACTATTCCACCAATGTTCTGCTTCGCCTACAAGCATATAAGTAGCAAAGAGTACCTTTTGAGCATCGGTACAATCCATGACTCTGAATATTCTTTCCATCTCTTTAATCCATAATTCTGCCTTTATGGGATCAGGATCTCCCTGGAATGATGAGGGTTTTGCCTTCCGGAACTTTGTCAATCCTGCAATTCGTCCCTTCTTTGTTGAGGTTCAGCTATATTCGCATTCTGGTTTCCTTGCAATTGTTCCAGAATTCTGGTGGTAGTTTCAGCCTGTGTTTGCATAGCAGTGACCATGTCTCTAATTGTCCCTATCAAGTCTTCCACATCCTGGCTCGTATTCCTTCGTGCCATTTTTATGACTACACCAGAAAAGATATGCTTATTACTGTACTGTTAGCATAAATCAATTCTTACCTCAGAGTACTGATCAAGACTAGGCTATGCCTGGACGAACTGCTCTGATACCAACAACTGTAACAACCTAAAAAAATAGCATTTATTTCCTCTTCCTTGTAAATAGGGTTAATTTAGTCACTGTTGTTTTGGAAATAGCTAACTTATTAACTTTACGTTTTGTGCTTTCTTTTTAAGGAGCGGAAGAAATAACTATCAGCACAAAGACTTACGTGCATAATTGCCATTTAGATACAAAACACCAAACACCAGTTTGCATAACAGTTACAAAATTAGACCCATGCAGGGTCTTATACAAGCCGTGAGATTAAAACAACATAAAAAAAAAATTAGCAGCAACACATATTTCTCCTTATTTTCAAGTAGTAAGGTAGAGGAGAATTTAGCGTGGTCATAGTTAGCTGAACGGAGGCAGCGACGGCAGGATCACCAGGGGGGAGGACCACCTAGAAAGTGAAGGGGCCCGAAATGGTGGTAACTCCAAACTCTGGGTGGGAGGTGGATGATACCTGTATGGTAATCTGACCAGTAAAAGTAAACAGTTTGGTTTCCATGTCATAATGCCTGGTCCCTTCTCCCAGCCAGACTACAATAGTACTCATGATGGCGGGTATGGAATACCACGATAAATCATAGAAGGGGTGAGAAAATGATTCTCAATAGGTAAGTTAAAAAAACAGAACTAATGATATTCCAGGGGAATCGATTTTTAGTAAATTTCTCACAACAAAAATAATATAGTTTAAAGAAAATCTTTGATACCCAAAACAGTTTATTTTTTGAAAATAGCTTTTCTACAGAATATGTAACAGTTAGAAGGAATAAATTACTTATAATAACAAAATTGCAACAATAAGGAATATGAGCATCCAAACACCTTAAAAATTACTAATAAAGACAGTATCATAATAACAAGAGTTTAGGATAGTTATAAATTTCTTTTTAAGGTCTCTTTTACTATACCAACTCCATGGAGTGCTCCTTTGGGATAGCGGATGGATGAGAGTACACATACCTCCCACTATATGCTCTCTATCGTCCTGGAGAAAAAAGGCATGTCAAAGTAATGCCACTTCCGGAAGCGACCCCCACAAACTCACAATCCTACCAGGACTTGTTCTACCTCGAACATAAGTGTGGTCACAATAGCATTACTCCCAAGGGTTTCACCACCCCCCCAATCTACTCTTCACATATCTTCGTGTAGGCTAATCCCAAGGAAACTTTATCTTTACACTTTTATTACATTTATACATATGATGATTTTAAAGTTCGTATATTACAAACGAAGACCATTCACAACTCACCACCAACCAAGTGTTTACATCCTTGTAAGCATAGGGATCAATAACCATATTTTCAAATACTCATCACCATAGTCTTTCATCATTTTTAGTAACCATTAAGATACATTTGATTCGGTGCACTTAATTAAAACCAGAATCAAAGAAGAGTACATAACATCACAATCTCTATTCGGTGCACTTGAAGAAACCAGAATGCATGATATTCCAAGTTGCCACTCGGTGCATTTAATTTAAGAAAACAGAATCATGCTGTTTATACAACTTATAGCAAAGTGTGGTTACTTAGCTTTAGAATTTATGTTATACTCATAAAACAGAAACATATTAAAATGGAAACTAGAAAAACAGAAACGTATGATAATGGAAACCAGAAAACCAGAAAACAATAAACTAGTAAACCAGAATGTTAAAATACAACCAGAAAAACTGAATGCAGGATGTTATTGTGCAAACCAGAAAACAGCACGCAAAGGGTTATATGTAAACCAGAACAAAAAAATAGAATGCAAGTGTTGTGATACAACCAGGAAACAGAATGCAACCAGAAAACAGTATGCGAACAGTAATGCACTTGGTTAGCAAGAAATTGGTAGGATGGAAGTCTACGAAAGAATGACTAGAGAAAAGCTTCCCCTTTGATTCTTCCCTACCTTAACCATCCTTAGGAGTGAAGAGATGGAGGAGGTGTGTCATTTCTTTAAGGCTCACGGATATGAAAACAAGAGGAAGGGTGTGAAGAAATTATGGAAATGGAAGGATGGGTGGCTCACGGTTTTTTGCAAGAACTTGGAGGGGGTTGGATGGATACTGCTCCAGCCTTGTCTCCTGATTCTTAAGCTCCTTAAAACCGTGCTGCTCCTCCTCATCATAGCTATGATTGCCTAGGATAGCATAGGCTTTTGATGTGGCCATTGTCTTGGAAGAAAAGGGTGGCAACTTGCTGTTTTTGAAGAGAAAATCATGGTGCCACCTCCTGCTTCCTTTTTGAAGAAGCATGCTGTATTGCTTCTGCTGGTTTCCAGTGTGACAAGGAGGCTGGAGAGGTGTCTCCTTGCATGAAGTGAAAGGGAGCATGAGTTACATGTGGCATCATGACTTGGTTTGATCAAGAAAGGTGTCCTTCTGCATGTTTTGGTTGTCATGCAGCCTTCCACGGTTTGCTTAGGCTGGTGAGGGAGAATCATGGCCCTTGGGGAGGGCTACTGCCATGGCATCTTGCATGGAGAAGAGCTTGGACAATTGCACATTTGGCTTGGTTAAGAATGTGGAAATTTGCATGGCTTTCAAGCCATACGGCTGCCATATGTTCCAGCCATGAATGTCATGCTATTTGGATATGTTTTAAAGCTTTGGTGGTGTGTCACAATCCTGGCCAGCCGTATGCCTTATTGTATCATGCTGACTTGGTTTCCTTGCTTGTGCAAAATGCTTGTTTTAAGGATAGCATGCAACCTTCTAAATGCCATGGCCATAGGTTATGTTTAACTTACTAATTCCACTAAGTAGATGACATGTAAACACTTGTTTGATGATGGCTAGGCTGCCTTTGGCATAATTCTAATCATGTTTATAACCAAGCAACACTTGTCCTTTAAATATTAATATGCAAATGATTAATTGTTTGTTTGCATGATTTCTTTTTCTATTCTCAAGTAATTAGCCATTACTCAATCATATACGTGGTCATGATCATTCTTTGCTAATTTACTTTGAGATTGATTTTTGAGTTAGATTTATAGTAAGTTATCTTAGTCCTTGCCTAGGGTTTTTATTTAAATCAAAGTTCTTATTTAAGAATTATTACGAGGTGTTATATATCCCCTCCTTAAGAGTTTACAAAAACTGATCTTCTTTTTGTGCCTCCTTAATTTTTGTTTCAAATCACAAATAATCTGTAAGGAACTTAAACTTATCTTATTTGGTTCAAAGGTTATTGAAAGATTTAAATTCCTAAATTTTTCTATTAAATCCATTTCTTGAATCATCATATATGACATATGGAGAGATTTTCTACTTAAAGTATCGGCTACGATATTCGCTTTACCTGGGTGGTACTTAATTTCCATATCATAAGAAATTCTATCCATATTCTCTACCTTATATTTAATTCCTTTGGATCAAATAAATATTTTAGACTCTTATGATTAGTATATACCTTAAATTTTACCCCATATAAATAATGTCTCCAAATTTTCAAAGCAAAAACTATCGCTGCTAATTCCAAATCATGTGTTGGATAATTTTACTCATGTGGCCTCAATTGTCTTGAAGCATAGGCTACTACCTTCCCTTCTTGCATCAACACACATCCTAACCCCATTTTAGAAGCATCACTATAAACCACAAAATGTTCTAAAAGATTAGGAATTACTAATATAGGAGCAGTAGTGAGTTTTATCTTTAATTCTTGAAAACTTTTCCCACAATCCTTGGTTCACATGAAAGGAGTTCCTTTTCGAGTCAACCTAGTTAATGGGAATGCTATCTGGGAAAATCTTTTTATAAACCTACGGTAATATCCAACTAAACCCAAGAAACTTTTTATTTCAGTTATTGTCTTTGGTTATTCCCAATGTATTACTGCTTCTACTTTACTAGGATATATGGCAACTCTGTCTTTATTTACCACATGTCCTAAGAATTCAATTTCTTTCATCCAAAATTCACACTTTTCCAATTTTGCATATAATTGTTTTTCTTTTAAAATTTCTAGCACTATTCTCAAGTGCATCTCATGTTCCTCTTCTGTTTTTGAATAAATCAAAATATCATCAATGAATACTACCACAAATTTATCCAAATATGGCCTAAGTACTCTATTCATATAATCCATAAATACAGCAGGGGCATTAGTTAAATCAAATGCCATTGCTAAATATTCATAGTGTCCATACCTAGTCCTAAAAGCTATTTTAGGAATATTTTTTGATTTAACCCTAATTTAGTGGTATCCTAACTTTAAATCTATTTTTGAAAATACTGAAGCTCCTTGTACTTATCTAACAAATCATATATCTTAGGAAGTGAGTATTTATTCTCCCTAACTTTAAATCTATTTTTGAAACTACTGAAGCTCCCTGTACTTAATCTAACAAATCATCTATCCTAAGAAGTGAATATTTATTCTTAATAGTTACTTTATTCAGTTGTCTATAGTCTACACATAACCTAAGACTTTTGTCTTTCTTTTTTAATAAAAGGACTGGAGCTCCCTAAGGTGATACACTAGGCCTTATACATTGTTTTTCTAATAATTCCTCAATTTGTTTCTTAAGTTTACCCAATTCTATAGGAGACATCCTATAAGGTGTAATTGATATAGGACCTACTCTTGGGATTAGGTCAATAAAAAATTCTATTTCCCTTTCTGGTGGTAGATTAGAAATATCTGAGGGAAAAATTTCAGGGTAATCTCTAACTACAGAGATAATACTTAAATTTGGCTCACTCTTTGTCTCAAAGGAGAGAAGGAGAATGTATTCTTGAGTTCTTTTCATTATACCCCTACTAACTTGATTGTCAGATAAAAAGGAACTCTGGAGTTTTTCTTAGTCAGGGAGTGAAGGAAAAGAAATAGATTTATCAAGATAGTTTAGTATCACATGGTTAGAGGATAGTCAGTCCATTCCTAAGATAACGTCAAGGTTTTGCAAAGGTAAACAAATTAGGTTTACAACAAAATGTTTATTTTTAACAAAGATAGGGTAGTTTAAACATGCATAAGAAGTTTGGACTTTACTTCCAGTAGGTGTAGTTACCAATAACTTATAAAGTAACTTGGTCATAGGCGATTTCAGATTTTTCATGCAGTCATTAGATATAAAAGAATACGTGACTCCGGAATCATACAATACAGTTAAAAGAGTATTGTTTATGAGCCACAAACCTATTATTAATTCGGGGGATTATTCTGCTTCATGGCTGTTGAGAGAAAAGACTCTTCTTGAGACTTGCGGCTTTGTTTGAGAGTTTTTGACTTATGGTGCTGTCGAAGGATTTCCCTTATTGAGTCTACAGTCTATTGATATATGTCCAGGTTTTCCATAAATATAATATACCCATTGTCCATACAGGCATGGTCTGTCTCCATATGCTTTCCTACATTTTGGGCACTTTATTTCAGGTTGAACCTATTTCTCCTTATTCATATTTTTGTCTTAATTTATTATTTCCAGTTCTCCTCCCATTATCTTCTCTTTACCGCTTAAATTGGAATTGTCTTTCCTGCTCAGCTTTATACTCCAAAAGATCTCTCTCCACAATTCTACATTTATTGACCAATATGGAGTATTGCTTAATCTCCAACTTACGCACCTTCTTCTTTATTTCTGACCTTAATCCAGATTCAAATTTTACTATCTTTCATTCCTCATATTATTAAATTAGAGATGAGACGAGAATTTTGACAATTCGTCAAATTTTGCCACTAACTGTTAATTGTCATGTTCCCTTGTCATAATTGTAAAAATTCCAATTCTTTCTCATTTCGAACATTGACATGAACATATTTATCCATAAAAGCATTTTGAAAATTTTCCCAGGTGATTGATGCATCTGAAGTTTCTAGAAGTCGTTTGGCTCTATATAACATCCTCCTTAACATGTTAGTAATGTTTATGGATAGAAATGAACCATAACATTTGCCTAATATGTCTAAGTAATTTTGCAACTCTCTGAGTTAGTTTAGGAACTTTGCTGCAATACAGAACGTGCAAAATGACTATTTTAACTCAAGAAAATAGCATAAATTGCTTAGATAAAGGAAATAAATATGAAAAATTTATTTCTAAGTTACTAATGTATGAAATAAGGTGTAGTTAAAGTTTCAAGATAAACTGAATTGATTTGGTATTTTTAAGTACACAGGTTGAGCATTTTAATACCGAATTGACTTATAACAAATATGAAAAATTATGAAAATTGTGAAACTAGGATTTAGGTGAATCCTAGAATTTATTTTGATATCTTGGGAAGTTAGGAAACTTGATTTAGTAAAATAAAAGTATTCCTAAGAGATACAAATATTTAGTAACTTAACCCAAAGTCATATGATATTATCTATTAATTTGACTTTGTAATGGGCATCTCTCACGTTTTCTCATCAGAAAAACAGAGAGAAAGAACGAGCACAACTAGCAGAGGAAGAGAAAGGAGAAAAGAAGGAGAAGGAGGAGAGGAAAAGAAGAGAAAAGAGAAGGGAAAAAACAAAGCTTGAGGTAGGGGAAGAACTCTCTTTCACTTAACATCTTTCTTTTTTCTTTCATCTTATTTATGAATCCAAAAAGGGGTTTGTTATAAGCTTGATTTTTTCTTGATCATTCTTTGAGTTTAAGGTTAAAAATAGATTGAATATAACTTGATGTTGTTTGATAGATGAATTTGAGCCTATTGGTTTCTCTTGTGTTTATATGTTTGAAGGATTGAAAAATGGGTTTTTGTGTTATGATTGATTGTCCTAATTTATGTTTGAGTAGGTTAAGTGAAAGTTTGATCATTACAAGAGGGTTGTAGTTCATTGTGAAGTTTGAAATTGATTTTGTTGAATTGATTTTCTGGTTGATTGATAAAACAGGGGAGATTTTGTTTCTGCCTGGTCGTCTGGCGCTCAAGCCCCAACTTTTGGGCGCTCAGGCTCTAGCTTTTGGGAGCTCAAGCGCCCAACGTCCAGAGAATTTTATAGCAAATGCTACTCTCCTAGCACTTAGGTTTGGGACTTGGACGCCCAGGCACTCGAGCCTAGTTCTACAAAAATAATTTTTATGATGAAATGAAGCTTTAAACTTGCAAGGATCCTTTATATGTATGTCTTAAGAAATGCAAATGCTGAAAAACTTCGTAATTGACAATTGGAACATTGAGGAAGATAAAAAAAGAAGAGGAAAAGTGTATTCATATTTTGTAGAAAATGAATTGAATAAGATACCACTTGTATGAAAGTAACTTGAATCTTATATAAAATTGAATGGGAACTAATAAAACTAAAAATAGTCCCTATTCCATCGAATCCTAGCCTTGAGTCAGTTGAGAAGTCTGTTGAGAATGAAGGGAAATTACTTTGCCACCAAATTCAGTTAGGATATGTTTATTTGGCAATCCGTGGGACTCCTCCAACTTCTTCTCGTTATCCATTGGATCTTTTTCTTTAGTTACCGTTGGATGTGAGTGCTGATTTGAAGTCTTGAATACCCTCCCACAAGCTATAGCATGGTATAAATCCAATATGTCCAACTTGGAAATAAAAGGAACAAACTTGGAGGGGGCTAACACCTTAGTAAAGAAGTCAGCCAACTGCTCTGCAGAAGAAATGGGCAACAATCGAAGAACACCTTTCTAGACTTTCTCTCTTACTAGATGGCAATCAATCTCCAAGTGCGTGGTTCTTTCATGAAACACTGGGTTTGAGGCAATGTAGATGGCACTGCGGTTATCACAATATAAGATAGGAAGTCATGTGCAAGTAACTTTTAAGTCATCAAGTAAATAGAGAAGCCACTACAACTCAGAAGTGGCAACTGATAAAGCGTGATACTATGACTCAGATGATGATCTAGACACTGTAGGTTGCTTCTTAGCACGCCAGGAGATGAGAGAAGATCCTAAGAAGAAGTAGTAGCCGGAAATAGACCTCCTTGTATCAGGGCAGCCTCCCCAATCTGCATCAGAATAATCGAGCAACTGCAGTTCAGAAGTTCTGGGAAAAAGAAGTGCTCTGCTAGGATTATTCTTCAAGTATTTGACCACTCTGCAGGCTGCTTGATAATGGATCATAATAGGTCTGCTTAGAAATTGACTGAGTTGCTGAGTTGTAAAAGTAATGTCAGGCTTGGTGGTGTTTAGATAGAGAAGTCTGCCTATTAGTCTTCTGTAGGATGCAACATCATCATAGAGAGGCCCGGTATCATTATACAGCTTTACAGTAGCATCCAATGGTGTTTTTGTTGGCTTGGAACCAAGAAATCCTGTCTCATGGAGATGATCTAAGCAATATTTTCTTTGACATATAGAAATTCCTAATTTGGAATGGGCAATTTCAATGCCAAGGAAGTATTTTAAAGGGCCTAGATCTTTGATGCTGAAAGATTGATCAAGTGCAGCCTTGATTCTATCAAATTCTGCCTATGAATTTCCTGCCAAAATCACATCATCTACATAAACAAGAAGAGTTGTAAAGGTTGAACCTGTAACACCCTTGTAGGGATGTCACATTTATAAATAAATAAAAGAAAAATAAATATAAATCTACCCAAGTTGTAAAACATTTGTTACATCATAATACGGGTTGTAAAAATTCTTCCTGATCTACAGAATATTGTTAAATAAAATAACGCGGAAATACAAAATAAACAAACTAACATTACACATAATATACATATGGTTTTAATTATAAGTTATACAAATAATTTACAACTATAATTATTTAAACTAAAACAGTAAACAAAGCAGTAAAAGTCAATATATACAAACGCAGATGCGCCCAAGTACACATCATGTATATCTAACCCTCTAAAGAATCACTCTTAGATGAAACTTCAGGTGATAAATATCCAGGATGCCTCGACCCTCTACGGATACGGGTCCGCGCAGTCGACACGCTACTAATCTCACTAGGCGCATCAAACATACCGCCCCAGTAACACCTAAGAGATAGCGGCAACTCTACATGTAAGTACAACGTAGTGGAAAAGATCGGTACTCCATTAAACTCAGTACGGATAGTCATAGTCAGACGCCCCACATACGTAACTGAGTCTCTGTCCTCTCGCAGTCTCCAGGCTTTAGAGCCTCCGTGAAACTCAAGTCGCACGAATCCAAAGAATCCTGGTAGCGTCATCCTCCCACAATCAATCCAATGGATATGGATGATCGGATGGTTCTTGATCGTCGTACTGATCCTCAGCTTGCTGCTCTTCCTCCTCCTCAGGATACACACACTCAAGAGGCTGTTCCTCTTCCTTAAACTCTTTACCACATAAATTTAAAATACGGAAACACATACAATAAAGAGGTAAGATAATCTATATCATCACAAACATGGTAAATAAGAAAACGACAATACAATCAGATATACAGTTCATACAATATAGAATGCCATAACAACATAAACATAAATACAGTATAACACAGAACAATATAAACATAAATACAATATAACATAGATATAATATAAGAAATAAATATATATGATATCACAGATAAAAATATAATAATGTATACCACAGATACATATGCAATATGACACAATCCTACTCCATGGAGCTAAACACATACAGACATCAGAGAGAATGACCCACAAAATCTATTAGTACCACGGCTGCCCAACCAAACTATTGCACTGTCACACGTTGCGTCTATAGCCCACAGTCACATGGCGTGGTGTAGTTCACTATCAAACGTTGTGTCACTACAGGCAATGTACTATTAGACTTTACAAGATCTCGATTAAGTATAGTACGTGTCGAGTCCATTAGTGTGTTGCTAGTTACCACGGCCCAGAGGAGTGACCAACTGTCCATAAATGGAATAATCCGCACACTAATGTCTCCAAGTCCATAATGGAATGAACCACACTACGCTTATCGCACTGACAACACAATGTGATTCACCTCGTCAATCAATCCACCAAAATTGGCATTAACTCAATGCATGATCAAAAATAAAAATTACCAAAATACCCTCAATGGTATAAATATGCGTATTTACGCAAATGCCCTCAATGGCACATATTTATGAAAATACCCTCAATGGCACAAACTCATATATATACAGTAAGTCCCACCAGACAAATACTGTTTCACAACCTGTCCAGGTCCACCACTTTGGCTTGACAGTAAAAGTTACTATTTTTATCAATCGCGTAGAAATTTTATCGCGTTTTCACAATTCCGTCATTTTTACAAACGTTTTTAAATCGCGTAAATATATTTTACTGTTTTCAAAATCGCGTAGGGTTTTTAATACGTTTTCTCAATCGCGTAAGATTTTTAAATTATTTTCTTGTCCAAATTCCTTACAAATCACTGTTTAAATAAAAGAAATAATTTTTTTATACGTTTTGAACTACGTAGAGTATTTTTCATACATAGTATCTTATTTGTATATTGGATATCTTTTCTATCTTATTTGTCTATTTTTAATAAAAATTGACAGTATTTTGCTTAGAAAATCTATATCAATGGTTTTCTAATTTTTTCTGTTAAAAATTCTTTTTTATTTATATGACAAACCATGTAATTAAACTTTTGAAAACTACTAACATGCTTCAAAATATAAAATGAGCTATATGTTAGAAATTTACAAAAGCTACTGTATTTTTCTTCTAACACTAAAATCATTAGTTTTAACTTCTTCAACTCAATCTTAATCCTTTTATTTTCTCAAAACTCATTGTAATAAAATTCCTTCTAGTATATATTGCTTCTTTTTGATTAAAAATGGTTTGAAAATGATTTTAGAAATCATAAATACTTGGCTTTGGCATGTTGGCCGAAATACATAAAATTGACATTTAATCTTTAAATTTGTTTTTCTTGTTCTAAAACAATTTATATCTTATCAATTCCCCTAAGTTAATTAAATAATACTTTTGGAAAATTGATGAGAACATTTTGGTTCTCCTTTGATGTTGAGGTCGTGAGCCTTCATTGGTGTTCTTTGGAACACTCATGCAATCCTTGACATGTTATTCACATCCTACTAATTATATATGCATTTCTAACACATACAATATATTTAAAGCTTGTAGACATGCAATTTACTACAAATCACAAATAGGAAAGCTAATAACAAATAACACAAAGGAATCCTTATGGATTCTACAACCACAACCAATTCCACTTTCTTATCACCACCCAAGGATGATAAGATTCAAGTCTTCCTCTTACCTTGAGTGAAGACAAACACTCTTTCACTCCTTTCTAGGGTTTCGGTTTTCACCCCTCCAAGACACCTATCAAGCTTAAACAAATTTCTACAAGTTATTAACATGAAAGAAAGCTTAAACCATGGATCAATCATGGCTTAGAACTTTGAAAAAGAATTTAGAAATGAAAAACAAAGATTTTCACCTTCTAGGTAAAATCTCCCAAGTAGGTTTTCAAGCCCAAGATGTTGGATTTTGCAAAAACTTTCAACTAGAGATGTTCTTAGAATTGTGTTTAGGTTTAGAAAAGTAGGTGGGATAAAATTTTGGGTGGTTGGATGGTGAACTAGGGTTCTTGGCCGAATGGTGCTTCAAGATAGCATCAATGGAGTTTGGTATTTTTGGAAGAGAGAGAAGAGAGAAAATGTTAGAGAATTAAGTGATAATTACCCTCCAAAGAGCCATATGGCCATAGACTTCAATGACAAGGAGGTGCCCCCTTGGTTGGCTCCATCCAAGCCTTAGAAATGATCAATGGTGAGGATTAAAACTTGATCACTAAGCTTAGCTCTCATTGGCTAATCCAAGCCTAGTCATTAAGCCTTGTCACTAATTAAGCATAGTCATTAAGCCTTGTCACTAGCTCTTAAAATATCTCACCACTAATGATGTTTAATTAAGCTACTAATCCCATTAAGCTTCTAAACATATTTAACTTAATTAAAGTTCCAATAACTTAATTAAATTCTAATCCATCTTAATTAAATTCATCAAATCCTAAACTAATTAGTCTAAGAACTTTTATTAACCATTTCTTATTGATTTAGAAATTATTCTAATCCAAAAACATTAACTGTTTCACTAAACATGGGTCCCGCAAGACTTTTCTGGGTCCACTATCATTTAATTATACTGGCTAATAAAATAATATTATAATAATATAAAATTATTTTATTTTACAGTTAAATCCTAAAAATTCAAAAATTAATAACAGTATCATTCAGAATTGGGTTTAGTAAGATCCCCCAACTTCGAATAATTAAAACAAGATTTCCCCGATCCGAAAAATATTATTTTCCTGTCCCGGAGCAAATCACACAAAAAGTTCAAATAAAATCACAGACAGTAAAATAAAACAGCATTTCATACAGAAAAAACAACAAACAGTACAAAAAGGACATAACGGTCATTTATCCTAAAGTTGAAAAACATTAAACTGTACATTCGAGATATAAAAGTCATTTTTTGTAAAGTTTGGGGTGTTACAGAACCAGTGCTCAATGTAAAGAGGGAGTAGTCAGAATAGCTTTGCTTATAACCCTTGGCTAGCAGCATAGAGGTCAGTTTCTCATACCACTATTTACTGGCCTGCTTAAGGCCATATAAGGACTTCAACAATTTACACACTTGGTTAGGCTTGTCACTGCGAACTCCTTGTGGAATGACCATATATACATCTTCCTCTAAGTCTCCATGTAGAAAGGCATTATTGACATCCAATTGATGAAGATGCCAATTATGAATGGATGCAAGAGCTAGTAGAGTCCTAACTGTTGTGAGTTTTGCAACTGGTGAAAAAGTGTCAAAGAAGTCCAAGCCCTCTATTTGGTTATAACCTTTGGCAACTAATCGAGCTTTATACCTTTCAATTGACCCATCTGCCTTGTGCTTAATCTTGTACACCCATTTGTTGCCAATAGGCTTTGCATTAGGAGGCAAATCAACAAGGATCCAAGTACCATTCCGAGCCAAAGCATCCAATTCAGATCTTATAGCATTATTCCAACAATCAAATTTGCTAGCTTCCTGATCACTCTTAGGTTCAACAGATTGTGTTATAGACAAGGAAAAGGCATGATGTGAAGGGGACAGTTAGGAAAAAGAATGAAATGAAGAAATAGGATATAAAATACCTGAAGTGGTTGGTGTGGTGGAAGTGGATGAAGAATTACATACATAGTCTGCAAATGACATGGTGGATGCCTCGGCCTAGTGATAACAATGTATTTTATGCATTTTATAATCCTCTAACTAGGCTTCTTAAGGTTCAATTTGGCTTAATTAAGTTGATTTGGTCACATTTTATGAAATTAAGCTTAATTGGATCATTGAAGAAATTATTGCTTGAATTATCATTAATTTGAGTGATTGCATTCTTAAGTAAAGTGGCCACAACTTGAGTTGTAATTATCTGATGAATATGATTCTGGTCTTATTGGAAAGTTAAGATAATTCTCTAATAACTATTCACTTGATAGCAAGAGCCACATTAATAGCAATATATTTCATTCATTGTATAACCTTCTCACTTGACTTTTTCAGTAAACTGGCTATAATTTGAGTTACAAATATCCGATAGATGTGATTTTGGTCTTGTTTTTAAGCTAAGATAAATTTTTACGACTTTCATGAAGGCCTCAAGACTAGAAACACATTTTTGGCGCCGTTGCCGGGGACTTGATTTGAAGTTCTAATATATTGAGGTTCTCTTTCTGTAAGAAAACTTCATTATCAGGTATATTCTTCCTCTACTATTTTTATTTTTATTTATCTATTTACTAATTTGCTAACTAACTTAATAACTAATTTATTAACTAACTTTTATATTTACGTTATTTATTTACGCCATTTTTTTTTTTTATTTATTTTTGTTTTTATTTTTTATTTTATTTTTTATTTACGCTTTATTTATTATTATTATTATTATTATTATTATTATTATTATTATTATTATTTACGCTTTGTGCTTACTAACTAACTTTTAACATTTAAATTGTCATTTATTTTCCGCATCTAACTTTTAAATTCTGTCATTTATTTTTCGCATCTAACTTTTAAATTCTGTCGCTTATTTTTCCGTAATCTAACTTAATGAAATAATTTTTCTTTTCCTCTTCTCTTTCGCCGGCTCTGTGGGGCTCTACCACTCTCCAATTTTTATATTTTAAATTTACTTTCTGCACTTTATTTTCTGTATTTTATTTTTTGCACTTTATTTTTCATATTTTTATTTTTATTTTTATTTTTATTTTTGGGTGGCTGGTTTATACCACATCCTTCTTAATATTTAACGGTCGGTGTCTACCGCCTACTTGTCCATTATTTTTATTTTATGTCACTTATTTATGCTTAACTGGTATTGTGATTCAAATTCTGGACGTTTGGTTAAAATTAATCCTAGTAATTTATATATTGATTTATTTGAATCACAATCACACACAATTAACACAATGGCTAAATTTGAAGGTATACATGTTGAACATGATAATCAAACACAATGAGCTGAAAATGAAAGTATATATATGTTGAACATGGAAATCAACTATTGCGAACTATGCGTGCATATTTGCAACCACCTCGAAATTCTAGTCCATCATGTTTTATCTTTCCACTTACTGCTAATAATTTTAGATTTAAGCCGGGTATGATTTCTTTACTTCCTAATTTCTATGGTTTAGAAAATGAAAGCCCATATTTACATCTAAAAGAATTTGAGGAAGTCTGTATTGCTTTCAATGATCAAAATTGCACTGAAGAGATTGTTAAGCTTAAATTGTTTCCTTTTTCTTTGAAAGATAAAGCAAAAACTTGGCTTAACACTTTGAAACCAAGATCAATTAGCACATGGCAAGAAATGCAAAGTGAGTTTTTAAAGAAATTTTTTCCAACACATAAAACCAATGCTTTGAAAAGACAAATCCAAAATTTTTCCCAAAATTCAAATGAAGCATATTTTCAAAGTTGGGAATGTTTTAAAGATTTGTTAAATTCTTGTCCACATAATGGTTTTGAAAAATGGCAGACTATAAGCTTCTTTTATGAAGGTTTAACACCTGAAACTAAACAATTTGTGGAAACGATGTGTAATGGCGAGTTTCTTGATAAAGAACCCGAAGAAGCTTTAGATTATTTAAATCATTTGGCTGAAAATTCTCAATCTTGGCATGGTACTAATCTTTCTGAAAATTCAATTAGATATAACCTTGCAAATGCAGGAAAAGGAAAATACCATCTTAGTCAAGAAGAAGATCTAAATGCAAGGTATGCTAGTTTGGCTAGAAAGGTTGAATCCATGGAATTAGGGAAAGTAAAAGAAGTCAAATTTGTGCAAAATGAAGAAGTTTGTGGCATTTGTGATGAATTAGGACACTCGACAAATGAATGTCATAATATTCCTATTTTTAAAGAAGTTGTGCATGAGCAAGTAAATGCAATGAACAATTTTAAAAAGCCATTCACCTCTTCTTTTTCAAATTCTTACAATCCAAGATGGAGAAATCACTTGAACTTCAGTTAGAGGAATAATAATCAAGCATAATTTATGCAACCACCACCTCCTCAGGAACAACAGGATTCTCAAAATTCTCAAGGATATGCACCTTATGTCTCACCATATAGGAAAAACCTTGAAGGAACATTGAGTGCATTCATAGAAAAGCAAGAGGCCATCAATAAACAAAACACTCAAACCATGATAGACATAAAAGACACTCTTTCCAAGGTTACTTTTGCGCTTACCATTCACGAGAAAGGAAAATTCATTCTCAACCTCAACCGAATCCTAAAGGTCAATATAGTCTAAATGAGGGTAGTTCAGAAAACCAACAAATAAATCAAGTCAATTCTATGATAACTCTTAGGAGTGAAAAAGTTGTTGAAAAAGAAATTTCTGAACCTTGTGAGAAAGATGGTGAATCAATTCCCCAAGATAATGAAGAGGTTGATAAGTCATCTGGCCAAAATGAGACCCAACTCTCGTCTCCTCCACTCCCATTTCCTCAAGCATTAAGCAAACCAAGGAAATTGGACCACCAAACTGAAATTTTTGGAATTCTTAAACAAGTGAAGGTCAATATTCCATTGTTAGATACTATCAAACACTTTCCTTCTTATGCCAAATTTTTTAAAGACTTATGCACTATTAAAAGGAAATTAAATATGAAAAAGAATGCCTTTTTGATCGAACAGGTAAGTTCCATTATTCAAAGCAATAATGTTTTGAAACATAAAGACCCTGGTTGTCCTACGGTTTCATGCATTATTGGAGAACATATGATTGAACAAGCTTTACTTGATCTTGGTACTAGTGTTAATTTGCTTCCATATTCAGTTTATCAATAACTCAATCTAGGTGAGTTAAAACTAACTTCTGTAACTCCTCTACTTGCTGATAGATCAATTAAAATTCCAAAAGGAATAGTGGAAGATGTGTTAGTACAAGTTGATAAATTCATTTATCCTGTGGATTTTATTGTCTTGGAAACTAAACCTATGATTAATTGTTCTAAGTCAATTCCTATTATTTTAGGTCGTCCATTTTTAGCAACATCCAATGCTTTGATAAATTGTAGAAATGGACTGATGAAACTAACATTTGGAAACATGACACTTGAGCTTAATGTTTTCAACTTATACAAGCAACCACATGAAGTCAATGATGAAAATGAGGAAGCTGACGGGATTGAGGCCATTGTAGATGATCATCTTCTAAAAGGGAGTTCTTATGACCCATTAGAAGTTTGTTTAATTAATTCATTTGATTCAGATATGCAAGTAGATAATGATATTTCTGAAATATGCTCTTTGCTTGATTGTACACAAGCAATGGAATACAAAGGATGAAAGCCGATATTCGAAGAGCTCCAACCCATGAATGATAATATTCATGAAGAAGTACCCACATTGGAACTAAAGCCATTACCTTCTGGGTTGAAGTACACATTTTTGGGAGAAGATCAAAGCTTTTCAGTAGTAATTTATCAATCCTTACTGAAGAACAAGAAGGTATGTTGATAGAAGTACTTAAAAGGCATAAAAGTGCAATTGGATGGACATTAACAGATATAAAAGGCATTAATCCATTAATTTGTACACATAGAATACATTTAGAGGATAATGCTAAAACATCACAACAACCTCAAAGAAGATTAAATCCACATATGAAAGAGGTAGTTAGGGCTGAAGTTCTTAAATTACTTGATGTTGGAATTATTTACCCTATTTCCGATAGCCAGTGGGTAAGCCTTACACAAGTTGTGCCTAAGAAATTTAGAATAACAGTGGTTGAAAATGAAAAAGGTGAGTTAATACCTATGCGAGTTTCATCTAGTTGGCGTATGTGTATTGATTTTAGAAAATTAAATACACCCACTAGGAAAGATCATTGTCCCTTACCATTTCTTGATCAAATTCTAGAAAGAGTAGTAGGACATCCCTACTATTGTTTTCTTGATGGTTATTCGGGGTATAATCAAATACCAATTGCATTAGAGGATCAAGAAAAGACTACTTTTACGTGCCCCTTTGGCACTTTTGCATATAGAAGAATGCTTTTCGGTCTTTGTAATGCTCTGGCAACTTTTCAAAGATGCATGCTAAGTATTTTTAGTGACATGATTGAGCATTACTTAGATATTTTTATGGATGATTTGACAATTTTTAGAATTTCTTTTGAAAATTGTCTTAATAATTTGGATAAAGTTCTTAAAAGTTGTGAAGAAAAAGGATTTGTTTTAAATTGGAAAAAATGTCATTATATGGTTACTTCAGGAATCGTGTTAGGTCATGTGATATCTTCTGAAGGAATTGAAGTTGATAAGGCTAAAGTTGAATTAATTGCTCATTTGCCTTCCCCAAAAACAGTCAGAGAAGTTCGTTCCTTTTTAGGACATGCAGGATTTTATTGAAGATTCATTAAGGACTTTAGTGTCATATCTAGACCATTATGCAATCTTCTGATAAAAGATGCACCATTTGATTGGACTCAAGAATACCAAAAATCTTTTGAAAAATTAATTGGTTTTCTAACATCGGCTCCTATCATGCAATCCCCTGACTGGTCTTTGCCTTTTGAATTAATGTGTGATGCATGTGATTTTGTTGTTGGCGCTATTTTGGGCCAAAGAAAGGAAGGTAAGCCTCATGTGATTTGTTACACAAGTAGAACTTTAAATAGTGCACAAATGAATTACACCACTACTGAAAAAGAACTACTTGCTGTAATTTTTGCATTGGACAAATTTCGAGCTCATTTAATTGGTTCTTCTACTGTTGTTTTCACTGATCATGTTGCTGTTAGATATTTAATGTCTAAGCAGGATGCCAAACCTAGGTTGATACGGTGGATCTTGTTGCTTCAAGAACTCAACATCACAATAAAAGATAAGAAAGGAGCCGAAAATGTTATCGCAGATCATTTGTCCAGACTTACAACAGGCTCATCTTTTGATAGCACACCTATCAATGATTCTTTTTTTATGAACCTGATAAAGTCCTAGCTCAGATAGATTGGTCATCAGGAAGCAGTGCGGGAAGTAGCATGCAAAGAAAGCCAGATCTGACACTTCATCTTTAACTTTCCTTTACCTTTGATTTTATTTATCGTACTTTATTTCTATTTAAATTTGCGTCAGATTTCTCCAGCATGTAATATCTTCTATCCTTTACTCATCTATATTTTAACATTGCAGACAATATTGTGATCTGGTTGGGGGGGAAGGATAGTTTTTTTTTTAAAAAAAGTAGGGAAGTATGATATGATTTTCATGAACTTGCTAAACCAATGAATATTGGCAGAGTAAGGAGTAATTTTACTCCTGAGACACATTTTAGTTGAAGAAAGTATGTTTAGTGAGATGACTGTCAGAAACCTACAACAAAACCAATTAAGGATGGTAGAGTAAAGGAGAAAATTTTGCCCTTAAGGTAATTTTACTCTTGAGACGCATCTTAGTTAAGGAAATAATTGTTTTAGAAGTAGCAAAAAGCATATCTTGGGTCATAGCATAAATTTTCTTCTTTCTTATAAATCACATGCTTGGATATGAATGTTGAAGTGATGGATTAAGAATGATAGAAATATGCCTTATGAGATTTTGAGCCTATTGATGAATGGATTGAACATTTGTACCATTCTTTTCTTTCCTGTGTGATTTTCACTCATGAAATTGTTACTCTAGAACTTGCTTTGATTCTTTTTAAGACTACATTTTCACATGCATACTTAAATATGATTGAGGCATTTTAAAATAACTACTTTGACCAAATAACCATCCTTGTATATTTTCCCTTGTGTAACCCCTTTGAGCTTATTTAGCCAGTTCTTGTTTTTAGCTTATTACGTGCCTTTTAAAAAAAAAAGAACATGTTTTTACTTGACCTTCGGGAATAAGAGAACATTGACTTTGTTCTTAAACAAGTGTGGGTGTGTGTGTGTAAAAAAAAAGGGAAAAAAAAAAAGAGAAGAAAAAAAAATAATAAAAAAAAGAAAAGAAAAGAAAAGAAAGAGCTAACCATCTGATACACTATGTGATATATCTATATCTAGAATAAAGATTGATGCTTTGAAACAACAGAAAGAGAACGAGAAGGTTTATGCCTAACAATGAATTCAACTCATCAATTTGGGATTGATCTTCAACAAAACATTAGTCCAATATTGGTCATTGTCCTTATTGATGAATGTTCTCAAATATCTTTTCTACTCTAACTGTACCATAATGCTCTTTTATTCTCTTTGGTATTTATCTTCTTATATCCATATTATCCTTCCTTCTTTACCATGACCCCGTTATAACCTTGAATAAAGTTCTCTTGATTTTTGTGTGCATGTGTTTTGAGTAGTGGAGAAGTAGAAGATAAGCAAGCTTATGGTAGTGCAATTTTTCATGGGTTGAATTGAGTGAAATATCTACTATTTTAAACAGTTGAGGGATTGAGAGTGAATCCTGTGAGGATCTTTTATTCTTGAATCGTTCTTTTTAACTAAAGTTTCCTTGCTTGATGGTTTAAGATGTGAAGAAATATTACCTAAAAAAAATGCTTTGTTCCCTTGAATGACTGGTTGCTCTTCTTGTTTCATTAAATCTTTTAGAGTTTTTAGCTTTTGAGTCTGTGTCATTTTTCTTTGTTCCTTAGTTTTTGTTCTTATGTGTTTTGCCAGGGAGTGCAAAAGTTTAGTGTGGGAGAATTTGATAACAATGTATTTTACGCATTTTATAATCCTCTAACTAGGCTTCTTAAGGTTCAATTTAGCTTAATTAAATTGATTTGTCCCATTTTATGAAATTAAACTTAATTGGATCATTGAAGAAATTATTGCTTGAATTATCATTAATTTGGGTGATTGCATTCTTAAGTAACGTGGCCACAACTTGAGTTGTAATTATCTGATTAATTTGATTCTAGTCTTGTTGGAAAGTTAAGATAATTCTCTAATAACTATTCACTTGATAGCAAGAGCCACATTAATAGCAATATATTTCATTCATTGTATAATCTTCTTACTTTACTTTTTTAGTAAACTGGCTATAATTTGAGTTACAAATATCCGATGGATGTGATTTTAGTCTTGTTTTTAATCTAAGATAAATTTCTACAACTTTCATGAAGGCCTCAAGACTAGAAACACATGTTTGGATAACTCAAATTGGAGTTGAAGCAAAATCTAGCGTTTTGAACCTGACAGCTTGACCTTCATGCACTCATTCAGCTATATCTCGAGCTATAGGAGTTCAATAATTCTGAAATTTTGCAAGTGGAAGGCTAAGACTCATATCTACAACTTTCATGAAAACACAAAAGCTAATTCAGATTCCTTGAAGGTGATATTGGGCTTGGAAGTCAGAACAGAGGTGCTGGATTTGGGCCTGACCCATGAGCAGTAATTGGGCCATATCTCGGGTTTTGGTTATTGGATTTGGCTAAACTTGGTGTCTCTAGAAAGCTGAGACAATTTCCTAGAGCTTTCATGAAGACCATTTTGCTCAATTCTGATGCATGCCATGAGCTAAGAGCAGAGACATTTCGGAGACAAGAAAGTCCATAATTTCAACTCATTCATAATCTATTTTGATTTTACTTCTTATCATCAAACAACTCCATTGTCTTCTTACACTCCTTGAACTCTATAAAAGGAGGCAAAGGCTGAACATTTGAGGGTGTTAGTTAGCTCAGAGTTTAGTTAATGCTATTGTGTTATTAGTTTTCCTTTGTGTAGTTTTCTATTGTTCTTAATTGAAGTTATGTTCATCATCTTCTTCTTCTCTCTTTCTTTCTTCTTGTCTATGAGTAACTAAATCTTCATCTTGCTTGGGTGAAAAGGTGAAGCTCTTGGTAATAAGTTAAGGTTAGATTAATTTCTTTCTTGTGCTTTAATTGATATATTTTTATGTGATCTTTATATGAGTTGTATGTTGTTTCCAATTAATTTACAAACTCTTCTTGTATAATGAATATCTTGATCCATTGTAGACAATAGGATTGGCACAGTGGATGCTTTTGACGATTTACAAGTATTGGTAGATAATTATTGGAACCATTATATGATTACATGATTGAACTTTGAATGTTAAATTTTCTGATTAGAATCTTCATTATGTATAATTTCAATTGAGTTATAAAACGAAATAATCTTGTTTTTAATTTATTACCAAGAGTGGATCTCCTAACCCAAGTAAATCTTTTTCATCTGTGAATAACTTATATCATTTTTAGTATTGTGATAAATCTTCTCCGCACCTCAAATAATTTTCTCTTCATCAATTCCCTGTGGATCGACCTCGGATTCTCGAGAATTTACTTCTTGAAACAACTTGCACTTGGGTTTAAAACTTTTAATTAGTCCATCACCTAGTAGATTGTCTCACAGGAGCAGATGCTGAATCAGGTGCAGATGTAGGTGGTTCTATTTACGAAATGTCAGTGGAAGTGTTTGCAGGCTTAGGTTTCTATTTAGGAATAGGAACATTATTTTGAGGTGTATCATGGTGGCGTGGAGAATGGTAATGCCATGAAGAAGTAGGGAGAGTGGACTTATATGGTAGTATGTGTTCATGGTGAGTAACATTTCTAGAGATGAAAATTTCTTTGTTATTGAGATCCAAAAGTACACAACCTTTACTGCCATGTTTGTAACCCAGAAAAACACATTTTTTTGCTCTTTGTGAGAGCTTTGTCCAATTGTTTTGAAGAGTAGATGCATAGCACAGTGAACCAAAGATTTTTAATTCATGTAAGTCAAGTGGTTTTCCATGTAATAAGAAATATGGGGACTTATTTTGTAGAATTGGGCTGGGAACCCGATTGATAATGAATGTTGTTTGAAGAATAGCATAGGACCAAAATTGTTTGGGTAATTTTGATTGAAAAAGAAGAGCTTTTCCTACATTTAGTATATGTTGATGCTTTCTTTCAACTCTACCATTTTGTTGTGGAGATTCAACACAACTCCTTTGATGTATGATTCCTTTAGATGCATAGTATTCAGGCATTATAAACTCTGGGCCATTATCTGTCCTAACAGCTTTAACCTTAAGGTCATTTTGATTTTCAACAAATGTTATAAAATCCTTTACATGTTGCCTTGCTTCTGATTTTGATTTCATCAAAATAATCTATGTATACATACTGTGATCATCTACAGTAGTCAAGAAATAAGTATGTCCATGCACAGAATGAATTAAAATTGGACCCCAAATATCAAAATGAATTAACTCAAAACATCTATTAGCTTTATTTAAACTTGTAGTATAAGATTTTCTCTTGTGTTTTGCATAGTGACAAACATCACATATAGCTTTTGAATCCATATTAACAAAGGGAAATTCAGAGTTTAAAATTTACATCCTAGAATTAGAGAGGTAACCTAATCTAAAATGCCATAGGGCATCATATGGCAAGTGATTTTCTTCTGTAGCAGTCATTACTTGTCAGACACTACTAGTCTTGGCATCTACTGTGAGGTGGTATAATCCTTCAAAACTTTCAGCCAAACCAATCATCTTCTGTGATTTCTGGTCCTGAATAACACATTTAGAATCATCAAAAGACACAACACATTTTAAGACACTGCATAATTTTGTGACTGAAATCAGATTTAAAGAAAAATTTGGTACATATAAAACATCTGTAATCCTCAAAACAGAAGAAAAGATCACAATTCCAACATATTTAGCAAGTGAGGAATTACCATTAGGTAGTTTTATGTTTGTTAGAGTAATTTCATGATAGGAATCAAAGCGTTTCAGATTACCACAGATGTGATCACTGGCTCCTGAATCAATGATCCAAGAACCAATAGAAAAACTATTATAAGATGTAGAAAAGAAGGCTTTACCTGATCTGTGATGCTCTATTTATGGATGACCAAATTGAGCAGAATTGACCTTTGAAGAGCTGACTTGGTTAACAACTGAAGTTGATGGTTGAGTAATGCTAGAATTCTGAATCAAATGCATCAGTTTCTCATACTGGTCTTGTGTGAAATTAGGAGTTCTTGACCTCATATCACCATTTTCTGAGGCAGTATCCTTGGATTCAACATCACCAGTGACATTGTTAGCGGTAGAGTTGCTTCCATTTTTCTGCAAATGAGGAGGGAAACTATGTTTTTTGTAACATGTTTCGACTGTGTGACTAGTTCTCCCACAAAATATGCATACCCGATTCCCAGGCTTGTATCTAGGATTTTGCACAAATCCTTTGCCTCTTCCTTATGACTTCCTATACTCCATAGCATTTACTAAGGCTTTACTGTCAACATGACTAACAAAATTCCCTTGCCTTTCATGTTGTAGAACCATGGAAAAAATTCTATTCATGCTAGGCAGAGGATCCATGAATAGAATTTGTGACTTAACAACCGAGAAATTCTCATTCAATCTAGTCAAAAACGAATTGCATAATTCAGTGTATGATTCTCCTTAGCTTTCCTCATAGAAGCACAACTACATTTTAAAGGACAACTACAAGCAGGCAAAGGAATATAGGTTTCCAATTCCTCCCAAAGTATCTTTAATTCAGAATAGAACTCAGTCACAGTCGAATTACCTTGTTTGAGGGCATAAATTTCTTGCTGTAGTTCTGAGATCCGAATCAGATCTCCCTGCGAGAATCTTTCTTTGAGATCATTCCATACGTCTACTGCATTTTCTAGGAACACGGTGCTTTGACCAATCAGCTCAGCAACAGAATTCATAAGCCAAGAATGAACAATCATATTGCAACGACACCAAGCTTTATAGCTTGGATCAAATTGATCTGTTGGAACGAGAATGTTGCCATCAACGAAATCATATTTGTTCCTTGCTCCAAGAGCTCGCCTCATCGATCGAGCCCACGCATGGTATTTTGACCCATTCAAAACTGGAGTTACGGTTACTGAAGAAGGTCCATCACTAGGATGAACAAAATATGGGCTCGTTTGATTCAGAGCCGGATCTGCAACTTGATTTTTGTCATTGTTGGGCGGGTTACTCGCACCTCTCGCCATCAGAGTAGCAACAACTGATCAGAGCTTAGTTCTCTGATACCATCTTAAGAAATGCAAATGCTGAAAAACTTCATAATTGACAATTGGAACATTGAGGAAGATAAATAGAGAAGAGGAAAAGTGTATTTGTATTTTGTAAAAAATGAATTGAATAAGATACCACTTGTATGAAAGTAACTTGAATCTTATATAAAACTGAATAGGAACTAATAAAACTAAAAATAGTCCCTATTCCATCGAATCCTAGCCTTGAGTCAGTTGAGAAGTCTGTTGAGAATGAAGGGAAATTACTTTGCCACCAAATTCAGTTGGGATGTGCTTATTTGGCAATCCGTGGGACTCCTCCAACTTCTTCTCATTATCCATTAGATCTTTTTCTTTAGTTACCGTTGGATGTGAATGCTGATTTGAAGTCTTTAATAGTATGTTTGGACAAAAAGGGCTCCTAGGGCCAAGGTTATATGTATGTTTGGTAGTGCAAGGAACAAAAAGGCATCTTGCCTACCTAGAGATAATATAAGGAACAATATGGCTTCCTGGAACAAAAGAGTTTCCTAGAAATATTCAAATAAGATGTACTTTTCAAAAACAAAGATGTTTTCTAAAATCATAGCACAAGCATTCCTTAGGGCATATTTTAGGCATACCCATGCATCATCATGCATTGCATAAATTAATAATTGTATGGGCAATTGTCTTGTTTTGTATAATAAGGATGTTTAAGTTTAATTGCCAACTCTCTAATGATAGTTGAATGTTCTTATTTGAGTTGAAATGTTATGTAATGGCTTAAAGTATTTTATTTAATTAATTTGAATGTCTGCTTCAGGAAGGAAAAAGACTAAGTTTTGGCTTGTGCTACCTTTCCAATCATTTTTATATGTAATTGGTTTTTCCCTAAAGTAGCTGGATTTATTATGATGTCATGCTTTAGAATTACTACTGAGAATTTCAATTCTCACCCCAGTTTCTTATTTCCATAGTAAATCCAACAAATGACTAGAGCAAGAGCAAATGAAGACCATGAAGACTTAGTAAAGTTATTTTGTATATATATGTTACTGATGTATTTAGTTCATTAGTTTTGTATTTATGCCTTCGTGGCTTATTTTAGTTCTTTTGTGTATCTCATACATATGTTGTAAATTCATAGTAAATAACAAGTTTCCAGTTATGTAAAATTATCTTGTTCTCTTTACTTTTTATTAAAGGCTCTATATAATTATATGTTATTAGTTATCATACAGGTTGAGTTTACATTTAAGTTTAAAAGTGATTATCCTAATATTACTTACCTGAGTATATTATTGATATACACAGTGGTAGTCTTAGGGTATTACACTCCACGCCACCAGTGTTTTGCTTTTCCAGTCAACATATATGTAACAAAATTAACTTTTTGGGCGTCATTGCACCCTAAGACAATGAAAATCTTCTCTAACTCCATTAGCCAATTTTCTGTGACAACAGGATCATATTCTCCCTTAAAAGTTGGCGAGTTTGCCTTCCTAAATTCAGACAATCCTTGGAAATTTGGGTTTATTGCAAGCACACCTTGTTCTGGACGTCCATTTACTCGTATATGCTGAAAGAATTGATTGGTTGTTGTTGTCTGCTCAAGCATTGCTGCAACGATTTATGCTAGTGTATCCATCATTCTTTCTACTCTATTCTCATGGTGAGGATATGCGTTATTCCTTCTACGTGACATCTTTTCCTGCAGTCACTTTCTTATTAGTCAGAAAGTAATAATGGTCCCAAACCACTTTGCCTAGAATTCTGCTCTAATACAAAACTGTAACGTCCTACTCTAATTTTATTAATATTATTATCATTATTCTAAAAATAATTTAAAATCTCAAAATACGTTATAAAATAAACTACTATATTTCACATTAGTTTATAAGACATTCTACATCAAGGGATTAAATCCCTTCAAAAGTTAGGTGTACACATACATAACAACCTTTTAGTTAGGCATCAATTTAACAAAATTAGGCTTTACAAAAGCCTTCAAGGTGCTACTACAACAATTTTACAAAAATACTTTCTTCTTTTAACAACTCATCAAAGAGTAGTATGATCACAAACAAGTCTCCCAAAGTCATAGAAAACACATAGTCTCCTAAATTTAGCATATAAACTTGCTCAATTATGAAATCAACAAGAATTCTAACAATCGGCATTCTCTGAAACATTATACCCCAAAAAGATCAAGATAAAAATATTAGTAGGAAAATACAAAAACATGTAATATAAATTTACCATCCATCCTTTGTCATTCTTTATCTCTAAAATCATAACTGTAAGTCTAAAAATTAAATTAGTAAAATAAGTTGGAAATAAATGGAATAATAAAAATTAATATTTAATTTGAGATAAAATTAACTCACTAAAGTAGAAATAAGTAACTGAATAATTTTACATGAAAGCTCAAAATCTTCTTCTTAACTTTTCTTTATTATCCCATTTCAATACTCTTCATCAAATGTGTCTCTTTCTCTTCATTAGGGCGTCCCCCAATGCTCTCATCATGACCACAATCTTTAAAAATGATTAAAGTGTTCCTTAATCCTCTCATCATAGCCACAATAATTTGACCAAGGCGTCCCTTGATGTTCTCATCATGGTCACAATAATAAATTTTATTAAGGTGACCTTTAATCCTCTTATCACGGCCGCAATAATAATCTCTTTGCACATCAATACATTTTTATCCATGGGATGATATTTCAAAATATTTTCTCTATAGATCAAAACAGGTATCATTATAGTATAATAAGAACACTGATAAAGAACGTTTATAATGATCGATAATTAACATATGCAATATAAAGAATTGCATAAGATAGCTCATAATAAAAATAAATAAATGAAAAATTGATAAAAAGAGTTAAAAGAATAGCTCGTAAGAGATTAATTATAATTAAAATCTCATTTCTAAAGCTTTTCTATGAAAATTGTTATCAGAAAAACATGATCGTTATTGGAATAATAAAGTCGTTATCAGAATCACAAAAATGTTATCAAAATAACAAAATTGTTATCAAAATAACAATCTTACTTTTATTAGAATAAACAAAGTGTTATTCGAATAAAAGTTTCTAAAAAATAACTTTTGAAGTGTTTTAACAGGCTTTATTCGAATAACACGAGTGTTATACACAAGTGTTATTCGAATAATGTAACACCCTCCGTAGGGCGTCACATTTTTAAATAAAACATAAAACCAAATAAAATCATTTTATAAAAGCTTTGAATTCTAAAGGATGAATTTTAAAATTTCTTTTTGCGAAAATATAAACTTACCAAAAATTATAAGTAAAACAGAAATTAGATTGAATTAATTAATACGCATATTATATATTCCACAAAATATTCAACAACAATTTAAAACATAACATTTACAGACTCAGAGAAACAGTAGCAAACCCAAAGACGGGTACTACTAATAGCATGGTAACAACACTAACGAGAAAACCCAACCTACATGTTCCATTTCTCCACCAAACTGCATCCTGTTGAAACTTGGAAGATTACACCTTGACGCCGTCACCATCTTCAGAACATAGCCTCCAGTAGGTCTAAGAAACTTCCTTCGTCTACTATACGAATTTAACAATACAAACACAACAAGTAATACAGTAAAGAGGTGAGATCCCCTTTCACCAATACCAGTACGGTAGTAAAGAATAATACGAATGACAAGGTCATTCTATACACACAGATAATACCAATATAGTCATGTTATCAATTTACAATTAATTTGAATAAGCATATATCATAATAAAATAAACTACAATAGCATTACCAGGATAGATATAACATTTCATACAATATAAAATGCCATAACAGTAAATCATAACAATATAAAATAACTATTAAATGCAATAACAACATATAATATCACAGATAAAAGATAATAATGTACAGACAAAATACAACATATAAACATATAATATCACAGATAAAAGATCACAAATAAAAGATCACAAATAAAAGATCACAGATAAAAGATCACAGATAAAGAAATAATAATGCACATCATATAAACATATGCAATAGAACTCAACCCTACTCCATGGAGCTAAATACATACAGATATCAGAGAGAATGACCCGCAAAATCTATTAGTACCACGGCTGCCCAACCAAACTATTGCGCTGTCTCACGTTGCGTCTATAGCCCCACGTCACATGGAACCCATTGTCCAAGGCGTGGTGTAGTTCACGGTCTCACGTTGTGGCACTACAGGCAATGTACTATTAGACTTTACAAGATCTCGATTAAATATAGTGCGTGTCGAGTCCATTAGTGTGCTATCAGTTACCACGGCCCAGCGGAGCGACCGACTGTCCATATATGGGATCCCGTACACTAACGTCTCCAAGTTCATAAAGACAATGAACCACACTACGTTTATCGCATCGACAATATGATGTGATTCACCTCGTCAACCAATCCACCAAAAATTGGCATAAACTCAATATAGGATCCAACAATAAGAAATTACTAAAATACCCTCAATAAAAAAATATATCCTCAAAGATAAAAAGATACAGTAAGTCCCACCGGACAAATACTGTTCCAAAGCCTGTACGGGTTCACCTTATAGCCCGACAGCGAAAAAAATGTTCCAAAGCCTGTACGGGTTCACCTCATAGCCCGACAGCGAAAAATATACAGAATACCCTTAACGGTATAAAATATACAGTTTCGGTCAATCGCGTATAAATTAGATCACATTTTCACAATCTCGTCATTTTTACAAACGTTTTTAAATTGCGTAAATATATTTTACTATTTTTAAAATCGCGTAGAGTTTTTAATACGTTTTCTCAATCGCATAAGATTTTTAAATCATTTTCTTGTCCAAATTCCTTAAAAAATCACTATTTAAAATAAACAGAAATAATATTTAATACATTTAAACTACGTAGAATATTTTTCATACCGTATACTGTCTTTTGGACATCTTTTCTATCTTATTTGTCCGTTTTTAATATAAATTGACAGTATCTTGTTTAGAAAACTTATAATAACGGTTTCTTAATTTTTTTGTAAAAATTCTGTTTACTTAATTTTTAACCGTATAATATAACTTTTTGAAAACCACTAACATGCTTCAAAATATAATTATGAGCCATATGTTAGCAATTTACAAAAGTTATTGTATTTTCTTCTAACAGTAAAAATCATTTGTTTAAACTTCTTAAACTTAATTTTAATAAATTTATTTCTTCAAAACTCGTTATAATAAAATCCTGTTGCCATTTATTTCTTAACCTTAGTTGAAAACAATTCTATAAATCAAAACACATTTAAATTTGGCATTTTGGCCGAAAATCATTCTATGCTTTATAATTCATTCCTAATTATTTCCATACATTTAATCTCTTATAAAACTCTTGATCTAGTTTATTTCTAGTCAATAGTTAGAAAATAAATTTGGATCAAAGGTATGTGGCATGTTGGCCAAATTTAACAAAGCCTTTGTATTTGATCTTTAAATTATTTTTCATCTTCTAAATCCATGTCAAATTTATTGTATTACCTAAATTCATTAAATCATTGTTTTAGAAAATGGTTTGGAAATGATTTTAGAAATCATAATTGCTTGGCTTTGGCATGTTGGCCGAAATACATAATTTCATCCATTGATCCATAAATTCATTTTTCTTACTCTAAACAAATTGGTAACTTGTCAATTTTCCTAGGTTAATTAAATTCCACTTTTAGAAAATTGATGAGAACATTTTGGTTCTCCTCTTTACATTGAGGCCGTGAGCTTGGATTTGTGTTCTTTGGAGCACTCATGCAAATCCTTGTATATTATTTACATGTTACAATAATTATCATGCATATATATACACATACTATATACTAAAACAACTATAAAACACATACAAAATATTAAAGCTATTAGACATGCTACACACATTACACATACAAAATATTAAAGCTATTAGACATGTTTTCACATATAATCTATCACAATTAGGAAAGACTATAAACAATCAAGTGAATGAATCCTTATGGATTCTTCACTACAAACACATACATTCCTCACCACCAACGCATGGTTGATGAGGGTAATCTCCCTCTTACCTCTTGAAGAACCTCCAAAGCTCCTTGTATGTTTCCTTTAAGCAAATTTTCTCCACCAAGAGCTTCTTGAAAAACAAAGAAAACATACAATATTAATACCTAAGGCTCTAAACTAAAATATTCATGGATTAAAATCATGATTAGAACTTTGAAATGGATAGAAACATGAAGATTAAAGAATTCCACCTTCAAGGCTTTAAACTTGAGCTTGAAGAACGAAAATGAAGATAGATGATTTAGGAAAAATCTCCAACATGAAAGTTCCTTAGAATTGCATGGAGATTCAAGATCTATGGTTGTTTAGAATTATTGAAGCTTGGAAGGTGACTTTTGAGGGGTTGGCCGTGAGCTTGAAGAAAGGGAGAGATATGAGTTTTTGTGGTTTTTGCTTAATAGGAAGATGAAGATGAAGGAATCTTGAGAAATTCCTAACATGAAAGTGTCTTGGATTGATGAAAGGATTCAAGAAATGATATTGGTAGGAATTATAGAAATTTGGAGAAGGTTTCTTGGTGCTTTGGCCGAAATCAAGGGGGAGAGAAAATGAGAGAGTTTTGGTTGTTTGATCTTGGTTCTTTGGAGAAAAGGATGTGTAGGAGAGTAAGTGAGATAAATGAATGAAGGTTGCCCTCCACTTGGAAGCTATGGCCGTAGAAGACCATGGGAGAGGAAGGGTGAGAGCTTCTTGCCAAAATTGAAAATGAGCCAAGGCCCTCTTATTTATAGACTCCAGGAAAAGATGAAGGCTTAGGATATTTTTCGGTATACCATAAGCAATGAACAATAATTACTGCTTATAAAGTCAATGTCTATTGTCTAATGGGTAATAAAATATACATAGATTTTTATCTTATACTAACAGAGTAGCAATTATTATTGATCATTTTTCTACTGATTGTCCTTGATGAGTCATAAAGCGAGTCATCAAAGAGAAATTTCTAGAACATGTGACTCACTGCGATGAGTCAGTATGATGAGTCATCGTGGAACTGTCTAGAACGGGTGAGTCAGCATGGCGAGTCAGCGTAGATATTTTCTAGAGCAGGTGAGTCAGCATGGCGAGTCAGCGTGCTGAGTCACTAACTGAGTCATCAACTGCATCATCAATGGTGAGTCACAGTGCTGAGTCATCAGCTGAGTCATCAATGATGAGTCACAGCGCTGAGTCAGCATGGTGAGTCATCATAGAAGCTTCTGGAACAGGTGAGTCACTACAGTGAGTCACAGGGCGAGTCACCACTTCTGGAACCTTCCGGAATCTGCTTAGTCATGAGTGCTAAGGTGTCACGCCACGTGTCGATTTTATATTAGCCCATTGCGATGAGTCATCATCCACTAGATATTTTTCAAGAAAAATATCATCCAGCAGATAATAAAACATACCCCGATTTTATTTGTCAGATAAAATCGCAGGAAAATAAAACTTCAAAAACTGTCTCCGGTTCCGGGTTTAGTAAGCTCCCCCGGCTCCGGATAATAATAAAATTTCCCCGATCCAAAAAATTATTATTTCCTGTCCCGGAGCAAATCACATAAAACACCCAAATAAAATCACAGACAGTAATATAAAACATTGTATCATACAGAAAAATTTAAAACAGTACATTTGGGACGTAATGGTCATTTTCTTATTTTTCCCCACAATCGAGCAAATCACTCAAAACACTCAAATAAAATTATAGACAGTAAAATATAGCTGTATAGCACACAAAAAATTTTAAAACAGTAAATTTGACAAAATTTTATTTTACTGTCTCGAAGCAAATTACGCAAAATGTCCAAATAAAATTAGAGCCTGTAAAATATACTTGTATTTCATGCAGAAAAACGAGAAACAGTAAAATCGAGACACAACAGTCATTCACCCAAAAGTTAGGGTGTTACAACTCTCCCCTCCTAAAAAGAATTTCGCCCCCGAAATTCGTAGCAATCTCTGAACAATCATTGACACTACTCCTCCATTCTTGTCTTCTAGTTCCCACGTTGCATATCCGTTTACACCATTCCAGATTTCCTTGACCAACGAAACTCCTTGCATCGCGTAAAACATGGAGAACACACTAAGATATTTAGCATGTTCCTCATGATTTCAATAATAGATCAGAATGTCATTAATAAAGATAATGACAACTCTGTCTAGATAAGGACGAAAAATACTATCCACCACGCTTCCGCTGCGCTACTCTGATCAGTACCACTTGAAATTATCCCTGCCTTTGTACCACTTCACTCTTTTTCCTTTGCTTTTAATAGGAAGTGCCTCACAAATCAAGTTCTCTTTTTCAACAATACTGTATCTGATACTTATGACATAATTTTAACTAAAAATATCCCTTCTTTTGCAATTGCAATACACAAAAGGACATTATAAAAATTTAGAAAGAAAAGGTAGAGAAACTATTGGAATTGTTACCAGACATGTCCAACAAAGAATTTGACATTGCCTAATTTTAAGAATAAGTTTTCTGAGACACGAAAATTTTACTGGAACAATCTATAGGATATGATTAAAGATAACCAATCCATTTATAAGATCACATCTATCTCGCGAAAGAGGTAGACAGTTTAGATTAACAGAAAAGATTGTTTAAGGAATTGAATAGATAAGTCAAAAGGTAACAGAGATATTGATAGCTCTAATCAACCCCAAACAGTCAATTAATCATAAAAGAATGAGTTAGACCAAATGTACATTTCCACATATTTTGCAATTGCGGCATATGAAAGATATCATGAAGGCATAGAAATAAGAGATGATAGAATCATTCTTACCACTGAACCTATCCAATAGAGAAACTGATGTGGTCCGATGAATTTAGAAGTAAGCTTTTTAAGTTGAATAATTCAACTGATAAGTCTAACAGAGCATGGATGGTTGGAAAAATACCCAATCCACATTTTTAGATTGCATCCGTTTTAAGAACGAAGCATACAAATTGATCAACAGAAAAGATTCAATTATTTAACAGACTTAGGATGGTTTAAGCAACTCAAGTCCTCAACCACATGTTTTAGCAATAGAAGTAGAAACAACTAGGTCAAAGATAAAGAAAACACAAATAACTCTAATTGACCCACACACTTATATGCCATAAAGAAATGAGTTACCCTCGTAACTATACAGTATAATTAAAGGATCATCTTTTTGTGACACAATCTTCTTTGTTTAGGTCCTCAATCTAAGATGCTTTTGCTCCACTTGAAGAATCGATGCTCCACTCTACTTAAGATGTCAAAGCACGTACGTTACTAACAGATAACTTCGTCTTTGGTGGGATACACTCTCTAGCAAGATGTCTGGATGTTCCATGCTTGAAACAGACGATTTTCCTTCGATCACATAGTCCCTTGTTAGATAAGCTTCTCCACACTTTTGACATTTTGGCGCAGATGTCACAATTTAACCAAACCTGCTACCGCTAGCTTTTCCTCCACAAGATTGTTGTTGTTGTTGACTTCCCGATGATCGCGAATATGTTTTTCCACTGGAATTGCTTGACCTTACGATTTCTCCTCCTTAAGAACCAATATGGTCCAACGTTACGAAATTGCGTATTTTAAGATTTATTTCGACTTTGTCTGCTTCTAATCCTCGGCTATCGTTCCTCGCTGCTGAGTAATCCTCAAATCATGTTGTACTGTTTCTTCAGCTGTTCTTTGCATTGCTTTCGTAGATGCAGTCATATTGCCGATATCACGTCCTGCTTCCTCACGTGCACGTTTACTACGAGTCATCGCCTTTCTTCAAAGACGAATGAATCGTAATACAATGGAAACCGGATGTAACCATTTCAAACAACATTGTCTCCTTTCGGAGTCTAAGCACAGAGAGTCATACAGCACAAACAAGACAGACCTAACCACAAACCCCAAAAAGACTCTAACCGTGTTCTGATACCAACTAATGTAACACCCTCCGTAGGGCGTCACATTTTTAAATAAAACATAAAACCAAATAAAATCATTTTATAAAAGCTTTGAATTCTAAAGGATGAATTTTAAAATTTCTTTTCGTGAAAATATAAACTTACCAAAAATTATAAGTAAAACAGAAATTAGATAGAATTAATTAATACACATATTATATATTCCACAAAATATTCAACAACAATTTAAAACATAACATTTACAGACTCAGAGAAACAGTAGCAAACCCAAAGACGGGTACTACTAATAGCACGGTAACAACACTAATGAGAAAACCCAACCTACATGTTCCATTTCTCCACCAAACTGCATCCTGTTGAAACTTGGAAGATTACACCTTGACGCCGTCACCATCTTCAGAACATAGCCTCCAGTAGGTCTAAGAAACTTCCTTCGTCTACTATACGAATTTAACAATACAAACACAATAAGCAATACAGTAAAGAGGTGAGATCCCCTTTCACCAATACCAGTACGGTAGCAAAGAATAATATGAATGACAAGGTCATTCTATACACACAGATAATACCAATATAGTCATGTTATCAATTTACAATTAATTTGAATAAGCATATATCATAATAAAATAAACTACAATAACATTACCGGGATAGATATAACATTTCATATAATATAAAATGCCATAATAACAAAATCATAACAATATAAAATAACTATTAAATGCAATAACAACATATAATATCACAGATAAAAGATAATAATGTATAGACAAAATACAACATTTAAACATATAATATCACATATAAAAGATCACAGATAGAAGATCACAAATAAAAGATCACAGATAAAGAAATAATAATGCACAGCATATAAACATATGCAATAGAACTTAACCCTACTCCATGGAGCTAAACACATACAGATATTAGGGAGAATGACCCGCAAAATCTATTAGTACCACGGCTACCCAACCAAACTATTGCGCTGTCTCACGTTGCGTCTATAGCCCCACGTCACATGGAACCCATTGTCCAAGGCGTGGTGTAGTTCACGGTCTCACATTGTGGCACTACAGGCAATGTACTATTAGACTTTACAAGATCTCGATTAAATATAGTGTGTGTCGAGTCCATTAGTGTGCTATCAGTTACCACGGCCTAGCGGAGCGACCGACTGTCCATATATGGGATCCCGTACACTAACGTCTCCAAGTTCATAAAGACAATGAACCACACTACGTTTATCGCATCGACAACACGATGTGATTCACCTCGTCAACCAATCCACCAAAAATTGGCATAAACTCAATATATGATCCAACAATAAGAAATTGCCAAAATACCCTCAATAAAAAAAAATATATCCTCAAAGATAAAAAGATACAGTAAGTCCCACCGGACAAATACTGTTCCAAAGCCTGAACGGGTTCACCTCATAGCCCGACAGCAAAAAAATGTTCCAAAGCCTGTACGGGTTCACCTCATAGCCCGACAGCGAAAAATATACAGAATACCCTTAACGGTATAAAATATACAGATTCGGTCAATCGCGTAGAAATTTTATCGCATTTTCACAATCTCGTCATTTTTACAAACGTTTTTAAATCGCGTAAATATATTTTACTATTTTTAAAATCGCGTAGAGTTTTTAATACGTTTTCTCAATCGCGTAAGATTTTTAAATCATTTTCTTGTCTAAATTCCTTAAAAAATCACTATTTAAAATAAACAGAAATAATATTTAATACATTTAAACTATGTAGTATATTTTTCATACCGTATACTGTCTTTTGGACATCTTTTCTATCTTATTTGTCCGTTTTTAATAGAAATTGACAGTATCTTGTTTAGAAAACTTATAATAATGGTTTCCTAATTTTTCTGTAAAAATTCTGTTTACTTAATTTTTAACCGTATAATATAACTTTTTGAAAACCACTAACATGCTTCAAAATATAATTATGAGCCATATGTTAGCAATTTACAAAAGTTACTGTATTTTCTTCTAACAGTAAAAATCATTTGTTTAAACTTCTTAAACTTAATTTTAATAAATTTATTTCTTCAAAACTCATTGTAATAAAATCCTGTTGGCATTTATTTCTTAACCTTAGTTGAAAACAATTCTATAAATCAAAACACATTTAAATTTGGCATTTTGGCCGAAAATCATTCTATTATTTATAATTTTGGCCGAAAATCATTGCTTTATAATTCATTAATTTTATTTCCTTTATACATTTAATTATTTCCATACATTTAATCTCTTATAAAACTCTTGATCTAGTTTATTTCTAGTCAATAGTTAGAAAATAAATTTGGATCAAAGGTATGTGGCATGTTGGCCAAATTTAACAAAGCCTTTGTATTTGATCTTTAAATGATTTTTCATCTTCTAAATCCATGTCAAATTTATTGTATTACCTAAATTCATTAAATCATTGTTTTAGAAAATGGTTTGGAAATGATTTTAGAAATCATAATTGCTTGGCTTTGGCATGTTGACCGAAATACATAATTTCATCCATTGATCCATAAATTCATTTTTCTTACTCTAAACAAATTGGTAACTTGTCAATTTTCCTAGGTTAATTAAATTCCACTTTTAGAAAATTGATGAGAACATTTTGGTTCTCCTCTTTACATTGAAGCCGTGAGCTTGGATTTGTGTTCTTTGGAACACTCATGCAAATCCTTGTATATTATTTACATGTTACAATAATTATCATGCATATATATACACATACTATATACTAAAACAACCATAAAACACATACAAAATATTAAAGCTATTAGACATGTTACACACATAACACATACAAAATATTAAAGCTATTAGACATGTTTTCACATATAATCAATCACAATTAGGAAAGACTATAAACAATCAAGTGAATGAATCCTTATGGATTCTTCACTACAAACACATACATTCCTCACTACCAACACATGGTTGATGAGGGTAATCTCCCTCTTACCTCTTGAAGAACCTCCAAAGCTCCTTGTATGTCTCCTTCAAGCAAATTTTCTCCACCAAGAGCTTCTTGAAAAACAAAGAAAACATACAATATTAATACCTAAGGCTCTAAACTAAAATATTCATGGATTAAAATCATGATTAGAACTTTGAAATGGATAGAAACATGAAGATTAAAGAATTCCACCTTCAAGGCTTTAAACTTGAGCTTGATGAACGAAAATGAAGATAGATGATGTAGGGAAAATCTCCAACATGAAAGTTCCTTAGAATTGCATGGAGATTCAAGATCTATGGTTGTTTAGAATTATTGAAGCTTGGAAGGTGACTTTTGAGGGGTTGGCCGTGAGCTTGAAGAAAGGGAGAGATATGAGTTTTTGTAGTTTTTGCTTGATAGGAAGATGAAGATGAAGGAATCTTGAGAAATTCCTAACATGAAAGTGTCTTGGATTGATGAAAGGATTCAAGAAATGATATTGGTAGGAATTATAGAAATTTGGAGAAGGTTTCTTAGTGCTTTGGCCGAAATTAAGGGGGAGAGAAAATGAGAGAGTTTTGGTTTTTTGATCTTGGTTCTTTGGAGAAAAGGATGTGTAGGAGAGTAAGTGAGATAAATGAATAAAGGTTGCCCTCCACTTGGAAGCTATGGCCGTAGAAGACCATGGGAGAGGAAGGGTGAGAGCTTCTTGCCAAAATTGAAAATGAGCCAAGGCCCTCCTATTTATAGACTCCAGGAAAAGATGAAGGCTTAGGATATTTTTCGGTATACCATAAGCAATGAACAATAATTACTGCTTATAAAGTCAATGTCTATTGTCTAATGGGTAATAAAATATACATAGATTTTTATCTTATACTAACAGAGTAGCAATTATTATTGATCATTTTTTTACTGATTGTCCTTGATGAGTCATAAAGCGAGTCATCAAAGAGAAAATTCTAGAACATGTGACTCACTATGATGAGTCAGTATGATGAGTCATCGTGGAACTGTCTAGAACGGGTGAGTCAGCATGGCGAGTCAGCATAGATATTTTCTAGAGCAGGTGAGTCAGGATGGTGAGTCAGCGTAGATATTTTCTAGAGCAGGTGAGTCAGCATGGCGAGTCAGCGTGCTGAGTCACTGACTAAGTCATCAACTGCATCATCAATGGTGAGTCACAGCGTTGAGTCATCAATAATGAGTCACAGCGTTGAGTCAGCATGGTGAGTCTTCATAGAGGCTTCTGGAACAGGTGAGTCACTATAGTGAGTCACAGGGCGAGTCACCGCTTCTGGAACCTTCCAGAATCTGCTGAGTCATGAGTGCTAAGGTGTCACGCCACGTGTCGAATTTATATTGGCCCGTTGTGATGAGTCATCATCCACTAGATATTTTTCAAGAAAAATATCATCCAGCAGATAATAAAACATACCCCAATTTTATTTGTCAGATAAAATCGTAGGAAAATAAAAGTTCAAAAACTGTCTCCGGTTTTGGGTTTAGTAAGCTCCCCCAGCTCCAGATAATAATAAAATTTCCCCGGTCCAAAAAATTATTATTTTCCTGTCCCGGAGCAAATCACATAAAACACCCAAATAAAATCACAGACAGTAATATAAAACATTGTATCATACAGAAAAATTTAAAACAGTACATTCGGGACGTAATGGTCATTTTCCCATTTTTCCCCACAATCGAGCAAATCACTCAAAACACTCAAATAAAATTACAGACAGTAAAATATAGCTGTATAGCACACAGAAAATTTTAAAACAGTAAATTTGACAAAATTTTTATTTTACTGTCTCAAAGCAAATTACGCAAAATGTCCAAATAAAATTAGAGCCTGTAAAATATACTTGTATTTCATGCAGAAAAACAAGAAATAGTAAAATCGGGACACAACGATCATTCACCCAAAAGTTGGGGTGTTACAAATAAACTGGTCGAAAATCATAGTTCAGAAGTGTTTTAGCAAACTTTATTCGAATAACATAAATGTTATTCAAATAAAGGGGTCAAAAATCATATTCCACATTTCTGTAATGTCATTTTATTTGAATAATAATAGTGTTATTCGAATAAAGTGGTTGAAAATCATATTTTGCAGAAACCAGAATGTCACTGTTACATTATGATAAAAATTGAGCTACATGAATGGTTGAAAAGAATGGACTAGGAGGTATAAGTAATAGAAATAAAGAGTAAAGAATGGTGTTTTTGACATTTCCTACCTATTTTTTAGATTTTGGCTTGCTAGTAGTGAGGTTGGAGATGGTGAAGTTGAAGATAGCAGAAAACAAAGCTTCAGACTTCGGGAGTTGGCTGAAGGTGTTGTGATGAGTTTGGGAAAAAATAGGGTATTTATAGAGCAGTGTCTGATCTTAGCTTACGTATGGAAATGAGGTAGGGATGATGCAAAGTAGTTTTGCTGTCAAAATGGGAAACTACTATTGTAAAAATATCCCTTCCATAATCATATTCCAAATATGATATTTAGCAAGTTTTTTACACGTTTTAGCTGATTTTAATTTTCTTTCAAAGTTTGAAGAATTTTCCCTTTCCACATGGCTTCATGTTCTTCTTAGTTCATTTAATATAAGAACACTTGGCCATGCCTCTTCATTGTAAGCTGAATTTCCAGAATCCATGCAACGTACATCTGTTACCACTTGTCTCGTGGTAATCATTATCTTCATATCCAATCTTGACACTTGTTCAAGCAATCATTGCTTCTAAAGATTTTATGATTTCAAGTGTCCTTCTACTTGATATCTATTCATGCTTATCTCAACATTAATTTTTTTAATCAATCCAGTTCCAGTGGAACTAGTTGGTTTGATCAAGTATGACAGAAAGAAACCAAATGGAAACTAGAGCTTCCATCCTTACAGCAACATGTTGTATTTTCCATTTATTCAATTTTGGGTCACTTTATTCGAATAACATAAGCCTTATTTGAATAAAGTGGTGGAGTTTCTTTTATATTTTTACGCTGCATGAACTTTATTCGAATAACCTTTTGGTTATTCGAATAAATGGGCTTTTACTTGAAAAATTTATTTATTTATAACATTTTGTTTCTTGAAGGTTGTTATTAATTTTTTATTTAATATTTCTAGGGATGTTACAGGTTTCATCTTTCATAGATATGCTAGGTGGATATTTATATCATAAAACACCCCTAATAGTGTCTTGCACTATATAGCATAAATATATAATCTCATAAAGTTGAGAACTATGTTTTCTCAAAATAGGAAATAGGGGAATTCCTATCCTTGGGCGATTAATCGCTCAAAAGCCACCGGCTAATCTCTTAATGATAGCAGAAATCTCTCTGATTTTCTAACATTGACTGATTAAGCACCACCTTTTTGAGTGATTAGTCACTCAGCCTCAACCTTTTCTGGGCTTGACCGATTAAGCGTCCACAATCTAGGCGATTTGTCGCCCAGCCAGAAATTCTCCTTGTCACTAACCGATTAAGCAGTCAATTTCTGAGCACTTAATCACCTAGAGGCAGACCTCCAGACCTAGTTTCTTTGAATTGGTAACCAATTCTTAACCTCCACAATCAAGTTCTAAATGGTTTTCAACATCATACAGGGTCTTTAAACATGATAAAACTCACATGAACACTCTCAAGTCATCACTGTAAGGATTTATGAACATAGAACAACTCATCCAAACCCATTTTTACAACCTCAAGTATGTGGAGTTATAAGGATGCATACAAGTTCAAAATCCATAACCATACAATTATCAACTCTTTAACATAGCATTTCTACCATTGGAAAACATGAATAGAAACAAATGGAATAATTCCTTTCAAACCCATTTTTCTATCATATCCAACATGCACCATGCAACAACAATATGAAGAAAAGAAAAAAGTTAAGCATAATCAAACACCCCTGCCTCTACTCTTTAGTGAAAGGTATTCGAGTTGTCTTCTTGTTTTTCCTTCGTTCTTTCTCTTCTTTCTTTGCTTTCCTTTTTCTCCTTTCTTTGCTACTAGCCATGTGAGAAAGTGTGAGAAAATGAGAGAAAAATTCAAAGATGAAGATGAAAATAGGAAGGGCGGTGGAGAGAAAGTTGAAGGGTTAAACTACTTTGACTTTCAAGGCTTCTTGAAACTTTTGTATCTGTTAAGGATATTTTAATCTTCTATTAATGAGTTTCTACTTTCCATAATTGTAGGAAAACTTTTAGGACTTTTTCCAATTTTCATACTCATCATTTAATGATTATCCTTATACATCATTAACAGCTACTAAAGCTATATTATACTTCCAGTGAAGGTGAAAAATACTAAACTAGTTCAATTGATTCTCAAAATTTTACCACATCTTATTCTAAGTATTTATAACCTAGAAATAAAGTCTCCATATTTATTTCTTTCATCTAAGCACTTTATGCTATTGTTTGAGCTAATATGAGTTATTTTTTATATTTGGTGTTATAGTAACATATGTAAACTAATTCAGAAATTCACCAAAATTAACAGGTAACTCAGACATGTGTTACTAAACTTCTATAACCATGATTAAGACTAATTGGTTAGAGATGATGTCATAATTGGTAGTGTAAGTGCACCATTTGTTTTATTTATATATCCAAAGATAATAAACATTTCTAGTTAGTGCATATATCATTGCCAAATAATGTTAAATTTATTAGCATCATTATGTTTGGTGTTGTATGTTAATGTATCACCCAAAGGAGAACATTGATATACATTGAATGCTTAAGTGATTTGTTGTCTAAATTTGTATAGTATGTTAATTTATGACTCCAAACATTAATGTTAGACATGTGATCATTGTAGTATATGTCCGCATTTCTTTAAACTTGCTTGCTTCATCTGTTCCAGTCTTTAATGGGCTAAATTTCTCTGATTTGAGTGAACAAGTCCAATTTCACCTTAGTGTAATGGATCTTGATTTAGCACTCTAAGTTGAGAAGCCTGTTGCTATTACTACTGCTAGTAGCAATGAAGAGAAAACTCATTATAAGGCTTGGGAAAGGTCAAACGGACTGAGCCTGTTGTTTATGCGAATGAGCATAGAAAATAGCATTAAGTCAACTATTCCTAAAACTGAAAGTGCTAAAGAATTCATGATTTTTGTGGAAGAATGCTCCCAAATAGCTGACAATCTCTTGTTGGGACATTAATAGGTACTATAACCACCATAAAATTTTATGGTTCTTGTACTATGCATGAGCACGTCATTGAAATGGAAAACATTGCAGTAAGACTTAAGTCATTGGGAACGGAAGTAGATGAGAATTTCCTTGTGTAGTTTGTAACAACCCAATACTAAGGACCTGATATACAAGGTACATAGTACTAGCTATGTCACTTCAAATCTGAAACAACAAACTAAACCTATATCATTCATTCATATAAATAAATATAGAGAGCCTGAACAATGAAGAGTCATATAAATACATCATAGCCTCACAAAGGCATACTGTAATACATAACTTGTACAATCTCAAGGTACAAAATTATCTACACTAGATCTTCTGCTTCTTTGCTTCTCTTTGCTTGTACCTGGATTTACATGGCTACACACAGGGTGAGAAATCACAATTTCTCAATATTCGCATACCAAGACCATCAATTAATCATTTACAACAAATAAATTAACTGAACACATAAAAACACATAACTTGTAATATAATATCCGATAATCAACAATACCAAAAAATCGTCCATACAATCCTAAGATACTATCAAACAAGCCACCAATCAATCGTCAACAATGCAATGCTTTATATTATGATGTATGTTTATGCTCACACAAAGTCTTAATATAATAACTGTGCAATAGTAATGCAAGTTTTGGTTTTTAAAACACATGCCACATTATGTAACACTCCGAAAATTGTTTATTTTATGATAAATATTCATTTTATAATATTTGTGATTTTTAGAAATTTTTCTGTTGAATTACTTGATTATTTTAATATTTTTCTCAATTTACATGCACACTAAGCGAAACCAAAAAAATCAAATATTTTCCTAAGGCCGAAAAACCTTGGACTGTGGAAACATTGACGGGGGCTATTACTAAACCCAAGGTCAGGCACAGTTTACGAAGTTTTATTTTTCAAGATTTTATGTGATAAATAAAATCGCGATACGTTTTATTATCCGTTAGACAATAAATATAGGTTTTGTTAACTGTAACTTTTGTCCATTGGATAATAACTTTAGTAGAGTATTAGTCATCTTGTAAAGAATACTTTAATGATATCACAATGATGATATCATCATCATGACATCACCATTGACTTTTCTAAAAGTTAAAGTTTGGCTTGTTGGAGAAGTTGGAAAGAAATTTCCTAGCACATTCCTATTGGCTTGCTTGAGAAGCCATTTCTTTCTATCCTCCTAGTGTGCTCCATGACAATGTGAAGGCAAATGTGACAAAATGTCACTTTTTCTATTTCACCTATCACCTTTCATTTTCATTTCAAAACACTTTTCTATCATTTTCTCTCTCCACTTTCCTTTTCTCTCATTTTCTCTTTTCTCTTCTTCTCCTCCTACCTCACGGCTACACCACTATTGCCATCCTCCTTGTTTGCAAAAATTTCATCCAATGATATTTTCTTGAACTCCATCACATTCTAAACATCTTTCTAGTTAGAATCTACCTAAAAAGCTTCTATCTTCATCATTTTCTTCAAGCTCCAAACTTGAAGCTTTGAGGTAAAAATCTTGATCTTCATTTTCTCTTCTTCTTTTCGTGTTCATGGTCTTCTCCATGACCATAGATTTTTCTTTTCAAAGCTTGGAATGTTGATTTTGTGAGATGAAAATTTTAGGGTTTTGTGGAGTGCTTGACCAAAATCTTCAAGAGCATCAAAGGAGATCTTGTGCTTGTCATCTTCTTTGATAAGAGGGAGAATATCCTCATCTACCATTCATGGTAGTGGGGGACAAATTTTGGTGTTGATGGTGGAGGATCCATGTGGTGATCTCTCCACTTGATTATTTGTTTTCAATACTTTGTTATTATGTGATTGTATGGTGTTGTTGTATGAGGTTGTGACATTATGTATTTTTAGTAATTTGTGATGTGTTGTATACTTGAAATCATGTTTGGAAGGTCAAGAACACCTTGTTCCTTGATGTGTAGCTCACGGCCTTATGGCCTTAAAATGAGAACCAAAATGAAATCATTATATCAAAATGCAACTTGATGAGTTAATGGATGAAATGATGAAAAATGTGGACTTGGAAATCTTGATAGAGGTCACGGCCATGAAGAAGGAAAAATGGAAATGTTGGATAAATTTTAAAGTAACTTGGAATTTAGAAAATTTAAGTTAAAAATGAGTTAATTAAAGAATTAAAATAAGTAAGCAAGAAGAGGAATTTTTGGAACCTAAGAATATTAGGGTTTCGGACATTTAGGGTAACCATGAAACCATTTTGAATCAAAAGTGGAATTTTAAAGATTTAATGACTAGAAGATTGATTAGGAATTCATAAAATATAAGAATAAAAGAAATGAGAACTTTCATATAAAATCATAATGACTTATGACTTCGAAAGGATAATGAGAGTAAGTGAGACTTTGAGACTCATAAGACTTTAAGTAAGTAAACTTTATTAATGATAAAAAGAAGTGTTAATTGGAATAGAGAAACGAGAATTTAAATGATAGTGGAAGCTATGTGGTTGAGATTAAATGATAATGCTATTATCGTGCCCGTAAGTGGAATCTTGAATTATTGATAATTGCTATGAATTATGATGATGTACAATCCTGGATTGCATGACGTTTATGATATTATGTATGTATGTGTGCATTGAGGCATTCATCATACCTTGTAAAGTCATGTGGTCTATTGTTATGGTTGTATAAGCCTAGGAGTTGAATTACACATTCATGCGGGTGCGATGGGCCTAGTGTAGGTCTTTATTGACCTTATGGACATCAAGGTGTGGGGTGTCCACAATGGCCAGCTAGTAGCTCCCCTGTGCCGTGGATCAGACCAATACAAACACACCGACGATCTAGACCAAGACACTCACCCCAATCAGGATCTGGCATAGAATGTCTTATATAAAGCCTTGTTGCGCAAACATATTGATTTTATTAAAAGCACTTGATTTCAGGCTGACAAGATATAGACATGTCTCCTAATCATTCTCTCTGAAATATTTGTCTTGCTCAATGGAGTAGGAATTGAGTACATTGTGTACATGCATAATGGGTTTGTATACCTCATAACATTTCATATGTGTTTAATTATTTGATATTGAATGACTTATTGAACTGTTAGATTATTAATGTTATCCATGTTGTTGATATTTGATATTGCTGATTCTTGTATTTGGATGGTATTTTTGTCCATACTATCTCTACACTGCCTGTTAGTAATTATGCCAGATTTCTCACCTCTTAGTTGTATTATATTGCTTTATGTTATTACTGAGTAAAGACTGGGAAGAAGGCGATGAGGATTTACCACCTCTCTGATCTGTATCGACTTGTCAATCTAAAATGGCTTTGAGGACACGCATCTTTGGTTTCATTTGCGTGTACTTCCTTGGTGGTACAGATGCTTGGATGGTCAACTTGGCTAATGAGAGGATTACCTACACTGGGGAGCTAACATTAACTTTTGGGGATCTTCATCATCCCCCTGTTTTGTCTTTCTCTATATTTGTTCAGTTAGTGTTTAACATACCTATCCGAGAATGGTGGAATAACTTCCACTATACTCCTCATGAGGACAACATAGTGTCCTCTGGGCAGATGCTTATCCATCAGGAAGTACCTCCTACTGTGATAATTTCTTCCAAGGAATCAGAAGAGGATCATTCTGAGGACCCTATGGTTTAGGTATATAAGACTTGGGTTGGTCGTGTCTTTTTGCTAGCTATCTTTCCTGATCATCTGTACATTTTTGAGTGTGCATATGTATTTTGAGCACCTTTCTTTTTGTAAGTATTTTGGGGGTACATATATGTATATGATCCATATGAACCAGCTGATATGAAAGTTTATATATATGCAATATATATATACTTATCTATGATGTTTTATGATATATCTGTTTTGTTTGATCTGTTATCCACAAGTAAAAGAATATTTTACATCAAATATTATAGTTTTAATAATTTCCGATTTTAGAACTTAGGTTGAGTTTGTTTCATATTCTACTTTAATTGAATGATTTTGGATTCGTAACATTGTGGCGTTCTCCTCCTTCTAAAGAGGAAAGGGGGCGTTACACATTACTTATTTTCCAGGAACCTTTGTTCCCTTGTATATACTGGGTAGGATAGGCAATTAAGCCTTGACACTACCTGGTAATGTGTGGACTCGTTCCCCTCATAAAAGTAAGAGTATTAATACCAACCCCATACCGGTAACCCTGACCATATAAGCATAAATGCAAGGAGAATCTAGATCCAACACCTTGTTCTAAGGTCAAATGGTTACAATACATAGGAAACAACAAACAACAAGTTTGAAAAGAAGATATGCAATGTATTTCACAAATACAAACAATCATCACTAGGTCTTTCATAACCAAGTGACTAAGGAAAACTAGTAAACTCACCAACCAAGCTCACTTATCGCATAAGGTGCAATGTCACATTTCTAGTTCTTGTAACGCCCCAATTTTTAGAAAATATTCTGAATGTACTGTTTTCTGTTTTTCATGCTTTTGTATGAATGACCGTTGTGTCCCTATTTTTCTGTTCTCGATTTTTGTATGAAAACAATTACGATAATACAGGTTCAAATTTTATTTGATCGTTTTACGTAGTTTGCTTCGAGACGGTAAAATAAAAATTTTTTCGAGCCTACTGTATTAATTTTTCTGAAAGATATACACTATATAATACTGCTGGATATTTTATTTGAACGTTTTGGGCGATTACCTACGTTGTGGGAAAAAATGGGAAAATGACCGTTACGTCCCGAACGACTTGTTTTTATTCATTTTTTTTGTCTGTTTTTAATTGTTTTCTTCTTGATTTAATGCCGAGAAAATATTGTCTCGTGATTTTATATGGACTTTTTGTGTGATTTGCTCGAGGCACGAAAATAATATTTTCCGGGCCGGGAAAATCTTATTTTATTATTTAGAATTGGGGGATCTTACTTAACCCGATTCTGAATGAGACTAAAAATAATCTTTTAATTTTTAGGATTTAAGCATCAAATAAAATAATTTTATATTATTATAATATTATTTTATTAGTCAAGATGTTTTAGTGACAATGGACCCGAAATATTTTGCGGGACCCACAATTAGTAGAACGGTTAGATCGGTAGCTTAATTAATCACCGTAGCGGTAGAACTTTCGAACAGTGACTCACTAGCCGACTCACAGAGCATTTATTACTGTTGTGTGACTCAAGCATGTGAGTCACCGGGAATCAACCAATGGAAATCCAAGCTTGCTCACCAAGGCTTGATCTTGGCCTTTGATTCATCCAATGGCTTGGATGAAGCCAAGCAAGGTGCCCACCTTGCACCTCACTTGAAGTCCACGGCCAAGAGGCCTTTGGAGACCTAAAATCACTTTCTTCTTCATCACTTTTCTCTCTTCTCTCTCATCAAGAACCCTAGCCACCATTGTTGTTCTTTTTCTCCTTCCATTCGGCCAAAACACAAACTACACCATCCAACCATCCAAAAATTTTTCTAACCAAGTTTCCTTAACCTAAACACTATTCTAAGAACCTTTGTAGTTGGGAGTTTCTTCAAATTCTTCCATCTAGGGCTTGGAAACCAACCTTGAAAGTTTTACCTAGAAGGTGAAATTTCATGCTTTTCTTTTCTCTCTTCTTTTTCAGAGTTCTAAGCCATGATTTTTCCATGGTTTAGCTTCTTTTTCATGGTTAGTAACATGTAGATTTTGTTTGAGATTTCTAGGTATTTTTGGTGGTGAAAACCGTGACCTAGGAGGTGTGAAAGCAAGCCTTTTGTCTTCATTTAAGGTAAGAGGAAGACAATTCTTATCATCTCTTGATGGTGGTAAGAAGATGGAGCCATTTGTGATGTTTGTAGAATCCATAAGGATTCGGTGGTCATGTGTTAATTATGTGTGTATTTGTTAATTTTTGTGGTTGCTAGTAGTTTATGTGGTAATTGTTATTAGCTTTCTTGTTTGATGATTGTAATAATTTTGCATGTCTATTAGCTTTTGAAAGCATGTCTACAAGCTTTAATTTAGGTTGTATGTGTTAGAAAATATTTTTGCATGTGTTAGAAATATAATGCATATGTTAGAATTGTATGATAAAATATAGGATGTGAATAACATGTGTAAGTTTGCCTGAGTGTTCCAAAGAACACATCCAATAGCTCACGGCAATGACAAGTTTGGAGGACCAAAATGTTCTCTTAATTTTTCCTAAAGTGTAACTTAATTAACCTAGGATAATCAAGAAAGTTTCTAATTGATTTGATCAAAGAAAATGCATTTAGAAATCAATTGGTAAAAACTTAGTATTTTGGGCCAACATGCCTAAAGGATTAAATTGACTATTGTTAACTATTTTCTAAAATGATTTAATGAACTTAGACAATATAATACATTTGGTATGATTTAAAAGGTGAAAGACATTTTGGAAATCAAATGCAAAAGTTTTATGAAATTTGGCCAACATGCCACTATAGGTAATCATGATTTCTAAAACTTGATTCTAAACCTTTTTCAATTAAAAAGAAACAATACAAGTTAAGAAGAAATTTCTATAATGATTTTTGAAGGAACTAATTGATTAGAAGTAAGTTTAAAAGGTTAAAAATTCATAATTTTATCATTAGGAAGGAAATACAGTAATGTTAAGAAATTTTCTAACATATAGCTCACTTTTGGTTTTGAAGCATGTTAGAGATTTCAAAAAGAATTAAATGAAATGGTTAAAAAATTAGGTAAATGGAAATTTTATGGATAAATTAGGAAACCATTATTATGATATTTAAACAAAATATGTCAATTTTTATTAAAAATGAACCAATAAGATAGCAAAAATATCTAAAAGACAAGTATGCGGTATGAAAAATTATTCTACGTAGTTTAAATGTACTAAGTACTATTTACGTTTGTTTAAACAAGTAATTTTAAAGGCATTCGAATAAGAAAATGATTTAAAAATCCTACGCGATTGAGAAAACGTATTAAAAATGCTACGCGATTTTAAAAACAGAAAAATATCTTTACCCGATTTTTAAACGTTTGTAAAAACGACGAGATTTCAAAAACGCGATAAAATTTCTACGCGATTGACCGTTACTATATTTATTTTTTTTGTCGGGAAAATGTGAACCCGCATGTGCTTTTGAGGTTATTTCGCTGTCGGGAAAAAGTGAACCCATACAGGCTTTTTGCCATTGAGGGCATATTTTTATCTTGAGGGCATTTTCGTAATTTCATATATTTGGAATTATGTTTTGTCTTTATACCAATTTTTGGTGTTTTGGTTTGAGAGACGAATCACATCGTGTTGTCGATGCGATAAACGTAGTGTGGTTCATTGTTCTAATGAACTTGGAGACTTTAGTGTACGGGATCCCACGTGTGGTGAGTTGGTAGCTCCGCTGGGCCGTGGTAAACCGATAGCACACTAATGTACTCGACATTCACTATATTTAATCAAGGTTTGTAAAGTCTAGTAGTACATTGCCTATAGTGCCACAACGGGAGACCGTGAACTATACTACGCCTGGAAGGTGGATTCCCAGTGCCGTAGGCTATTGACGCAACGTGTGACCGCGTAATAGTTGGTTGGGCAGCCGTGGTACTAATAGATTTTGCAAGTCATTCTCTCTGATATCTATTTGGGTTTAGCTCCATGGAGTAGGGTTGTGTTTTGGTGTATTTGATTTTATCTTGGATAATATTCCATTTTCTCTATTTATCTTTATCTGGTAATATCTTGGATGTTTTTACATTTTCTCTATTTATATTTATCGATAATTCTTCTTATGTTAGTTGTCCATTTCTTATCTTATTTTATCCGTGAGATTGATTTATCTATGTGGTTTTCTTTATTTGTGTTATATCCGTGATGTTCGAAACACTAGGATATCTAATATGTACTCTATTCCATTATTATTCTTGTTATAGCTTTTTCGTATTGTATGAACCTGTATAGTTGTTATTTGTCGTCTTCTTATTGGCCGTGTTGCGATGATTTTATGTTGTCTTACCTCTTTATTGTATGTGTCTCTTGTCTATTTATTTTATGCGGTAAAGAGTTTGAAGAGGAAGAAGAGGAACAACCTCTTGAGATCGTGTACCCGAGGAAGAGGAAGGTCAAGCAAGCCGACGATCGTTTTACGATCAAGAACCATCCGATCATCCATATCCTCGGATTGATTGTGTGGGATGGCTACGCCAGGATTTTTGGGATTCATAGAGCTGGTATTTCATGGAGGTGATCGGCTTGGCATTTACGAGGAGATCGTGCTTCGTTACATATGCGGGACGTATGACCGTGATTCTACGTCATCGGTTTGATGGAGATCCGATTATGACTACGACGTTATTTCGCACTTAGAGTTACCCTTATCCATTAGGCGTTATTGGGGTCTTGAAAACCCCGAGCCTAGTGAGATAAGCATCGTATCGACCGCGCGATCCCGTTATCGCCGTGTGTCGAGACATCGGGATATCTATCTCCCGATGATCATTTTCGGTGAGAGTGATCCATCCGAGGATTAGATAACCATGATGTTTTTTTTTGGGCGCGTCGGCGTATGTACGTATATATTAACTCTTTTATTGCTTTCTTTCTTGTTTTTGTTTAAATAATTGTAGTCTTAGTTGTAAATTATTTGTACAATTTATAACTTAATCATATGTATATTATTAGTGATGATGTTTTTTTTTTATTTCGTATTTTTCGCATTATCTTTTTATTACTTATTTCTGTCTATCAGGAATTATTTTACAACCCGTAATAATATTTAACAAATGTTCCGCAACTTGGGTAGATTTTATTTCTATTTATTTTATTTTCTTTTATGTGTGACATCCTCCAAAGGGGTGTTACATTAGTTGGTATCAGAGCCCAAGTTAGAGTCTTTTGGGGTTGTGGTTGGGTCTGTTTTTGTTTGTGCTGTGTGATCCTCTGTGATCTTTGTGATTTATATCCTTTCGGAAATATCTAGAAGGATGTATCTAACTTTGTTTTGTTATGTTTGAAGAAAGAAGATGGCTGGTAGAGGTAGAGGACGTGCTAACGTAAATCGTGATGAGGACCCGATGTTGGTTGCTGCTGAGGCTATGCGGCAGATGGCTGAAGTGATTACTCAGCAAAATTTGAGAGCAACCCAACAAGAAGATGCTACGGTGATGCCCTAAATTTATCGAATTTAGGCGCCATAATCCGCCACAATTTAGAGGCGAGGTGGATCGGAGAAAGCGAGTCGGTGGATGCAAGATTTAGAGAGAATCTTTGAGGGGATGAGATGTACGGATGAAAAGAAAGTAACTTATCTTGTCTTCATGCTTTGAGAGGAGATGCGAGAACATTGGTGGAGAGGAATCCGCCGAGTATTGCAAGTGAAGGGACCGAGATCACACGGGAAGTGTTTTCTAATACTTTTCGGATAAATATTTTCCCTGCAAGTGCTAGGCATGCCAAGGAAATGGAATTTCTTGGTTTGCGACAGGGGAATATGACGGTGAATGAGTATGCCACAAAATTTGAGAATTTGTCTCAATTCTCGGATTATGCTCGACACGACAAGATGATGTGTGGAGATGCAGGAAATTTGAATCGGGTTTAAGGGTGGAACCGAAACGAGGAGTGGTATCTTTGAGGATGACTCGGTTTCATGCGTTGGTGGATGCTTGTGCTCGACTTGAGGAGTTGGAGCCATCTAGAGATCGAGGAATCGGAATTTTGGACCGACAAGGTTCCGAGAGAGGTGGAGGTAGTAATGCAAATCGGTTTCGGCGTAAGCCGTATACCAGGCCAACAGAAGTCAATCTCAAAGACCATCGTTAGTGGAGGTGCAAGTGGTAGCGGAAGCTTGGATGAGAGGGTGGCGTTTACGCCAACATGTTTTAAGTGCGGGAAAAAGGTCATATTTCTCCCGAGTGTACAGTTAAAGGTACAGTTTGTTTCAATTGTAAGCAACCCGGGCACATATCAAAGGATTGTCCACACCGGAGAGAAAACACCGTTGTTCGGTATGTTAAAGCTAATCAGCAGAAATCTAGAAGTACTCAACCGAGATCAGGAGGACGAGTATATACAATGATGGGATCGAGATTTCTAAGTCGATGATCTTATTCAAGGAGAAGGAGACATTGGAGGTAATCTTCTGACTGTATTGTATGATTCTGGAGCTACACATTCCTTTATTGCATATGATTGTGTAGAAAGGTTGAAGTTGCCTATGTCTTCTCTGAATGTTATGTTGAATGTATCTACGCCAACTGCTAAACCTGTAGTTACTTCTAAGATCTGTTTGGATTGTCCTATTGTTGTGAAGGGCCGTTTGTTTTTGGTCGATTTGATTTGTTTGCCTCTTATTGAGATAGATGTAATCTTAGGGATGGACTGGTTATGTTCTAACCATATCCTCATAGATTGTGCGAAGAAAACTATAGTTTTTCCTAAGGAAGAAGAGTCTGGATTCTTAACTGCTGTTAAGGTCAAGTCTTTGTTGAGAAATGGAGCGCAGGGATATCTGGTATTGTCTTCTCTAGAAGTTAAGAATGAGAAGGATGTGAATACTATTCCTGTTGTCAACGATTTTTCGGATGTTTTTCCTGAAGATGTACCTGGTTTACCGCCTGAGCGGGAGATCGAGTTCTCAATTGATTTAGTACCGGGAACAGGTCCTATCTCAATTGCACCATATCGTATGTCGCCAGTAGAGTTGGAGGAGCTGAAAAAGCAATTGGTGGAGCTGTTGGAGAAAGAATTTGTACGACCTAGCGTTTCCCCATGGGGTGCACCAAGTACTTTTGGTCAAGAAGAAGGATGGAACATCACGACTTTGTGTAGACTATCGGTAGTTGAACAAGGTGACTATCAAGAATAAATATCCGCTTCCAAGAATCGACGATTTGATGGATCAATTGAGAGGAGCTGTGATATTTTCCAAGATAGATCTACGATCGAGGTTATCACCGGATTCGTGTAAGAGGGGAAGACGTGCGAAAGCGCTTGCCGAACTCGTTATGGACATTATGAGTATCAGGTAATGCCATTCGGGGTGACGAATGCTCCTGCCATATTTATGGATTATATGAACAGGATATTTCGTCCATATCTAGACAGATTTGTCGTTGTCTTTATCGATGACATTCTGATCTATTCTAGATCGAAGGAAGAGCATGCTGAACATCTGAAAGTTGTTCTTCAGATTTTGAGGGAGAAGCAGTTGTATGCGAAATTAGCTAAGTGTGAGTTCTGGTTGGAAGAAGTTCAATTTCTTGGGCACGTAATTTCTAAAGAAGGTATTGCGGTGGACCCATCGAAAGTGGAGACTGTTTTACAGTGGGAAAGACCTACGACAGTAACAGAAGTTCGAAGTTTTGTTGGACTTGCTGGTTATTATCGGAGATTTATCGAAGGTTTTTCCAAGATTGCTGGACCACTTACACAACTGACGAGGAAAAGTCAAGCTTTTGAATGGACGGAAGAGCGTGAAGCCAATTTTCAAGAGTTGAAGAAGAGGTTAACAACTGCACCGGTGTTGATCCTACCAGATTCGACGAAATCTTTCGATGTGTATTGTGATGCTTCTTATCAAGGACTAGGATGCGTGTTAATGCAAGACCGGAATGTGGTGGCGTATGCTTCTCGACAATTGAAGGTTCATGAGAAGAATTATCCTACGCATGATTTGGAATTGGCTGCGGTGGTTTTTGCTTTGAAGATATGGAGACACTTTCTCTATGGAGCAACGTTCAACATCTTCAGTGATCACAAGAGTTTGAAGTACTTATACGACCAGAAGGAGCTGAATATGAGACAGCGAAGATGGTTAGAATTTCTGAACGATTACGATTTTCAGCTTTTGTACCACCCTGGTAAGGCGAATGTCGTGGCCGATGCCTTGAGCAGGAAGATTATTAGTGTTTCTGCTCTGATGATCAAGGAAAAAGAACTCATTGAACAATTTAGAGATGAGTGGTCATTTGTTGAGTTGAAACCGGGGAAGATCTGTATTAGCATGGTTACTATCTCGAGCGAGCTGATGGAAGACATAAAGGAAAAGCAAAGTGCCGATAAATTTTTGCAAGGAATAAGGGAGCAAATGAAACAAGGCGAGACACTAGAGTTCAAGGAAGGAACTGATGGAATTCTGAGATTTCGGGGTAGAGTCTGTGTTCCTCGTAACCGAGAACTGAGAAGATATATTGTGAAACATGCCCATACTAGTCTATTGAGTATGCATCCAGGTATAACAAAGATGTATCAAGACTTGAAAAAGTTATTCTGGTGGCATGGAATGAAGGGTGATGTGGTTAGATGCGTGTCAACTTGCCTAGTTTGTCAAAAGTCGAAAGTTGAACACCAAAGACCAGCTGGGATGTTGCAACCATTATCGATTCCAGAATGGAAATGGGACAGCATTTCTATGGATTTTGTTACTGGTTTGCCGAAGACAAAGAAAGGTCATGATGCAATATGGGTTATAGTCGATAGACTTACGAAATCGGCTCATTTCTTACCTATCAATATCAAATATTCATTGGAAAAATTAACCCAATTGTACATCAGTGAAATTGTCAGACTACATGGTGTATCGACAAGTATAATTTCTGATCGTGATCCGAGGTTTACGTCAAGATTTTGGCGAAGTCTACAAGAAGCTATGGGAACTAAGTTACGACTGAGTTCAGCGTATCATCCATAGTGACGGTCGAGACGAGAAAGAACTATACAATCTTTGGAGGATTTATTGCGTGCTTGTGTTTTGGAACAGCAAGGAAGTTGGGATGAATTTTTATCTTTGATAGAATTCACCTACAACAATAGTTTTCACGCAAGCATCGGAATGGCACCTTATGAAGCATTGTATGGAAGACGATGTCGAACGCCGCTATGCTGGTATCAAGATGGGGAAAGTATGACTGTTGGACCGGAACTTGTACAACAGACTACGGATAAAGTCAAGATGATACAAGAGAAGATGAGGACGGCGCAAAGCAGACAAAAGAGTTACGCGGACAAACGAAGACGACCTCTTGAGTTTGAGGAGGGTGAGCATGTGTTTCTGAGAGTTACTCCTACGACTGGTGTCGGAAGAGTGATTAAGTCGAAGAAGCTTACTCCTAAATTCATTGGACCATATCAGATTATCCGACGTATTGGTCCTGTAGCATATCAGATTGCTTTGCCGCCTTTTCTATCCAATTTGCACGACGTGTTTCATGTGTCTCAGTTGCGGAAGTATATACCAGATCCGACACATGTTATACAGCCAGATGACGTGCAATTAAAGGAGAATTTGACTTACGAAACTTTACCTGTTAGGATAGAGGACAGAAAGGTAAAGCAGCTTCGAGGGAAGATGATTGAGCTGGTGAAGGTTATATGGAATGATGTGACGGGTGAAGCTACTTGGGAACTAGAAGATAAAATGAAGGATCAGTATCCTCATTTCTTTGGATGAACATCGAATTTCGAGGACGAAATTTTTATTTGTTGGGGAGAGTTGTAACGCCCCAATTTTTAGAAAATATTCTGAATGTACTGTTTTCTGTTTTTCATGCTTTTGTATGAATGATCGTTGTGTCCCTATTTTTCTGTTCTCGATTTTTGTATGAAAACAATTACGATAATACTGAGGTTCAAATTTTATTTGATCGTTTTACGTAGTTTGCTTCGAGACGGTAAAATAAAAATTTTTTCGAGCTCTTGTATTAATTTTTCGAAAGATATACAACTATATAATCTTCTTTGGATATTTTATTTGAACGTTTTGGGCGATTACCTACGTTGTGGGAAAAAAATGGGAAAATGACCGTTACGTCCCGAACGTCTTGTTTTATTTGTTTTTGTCTGTTTTTAATTGTTTTCTTCTTGATTTAATGCCGAAAAAAATATTGTCTGTGATTTTATATGGACTTTTTGTGTGATTTGCTCGAGGCGGGAAAATAATATTTTTCGGGCCGGGAAAATCTTATTTTATTATTTAGAATTGGGGGATCTTACTTAACCCGATTGAATGAGACTAAAAATAATCTTTTAATTTTTAGGATTTAATCTTGTCAAATAAAATAATTTTATATTATTATAATATTATTTTATTAGTCAGTATGTTTTAGTGACAGTGGACCCGGAAATATTTTGCGGGACCCACAATTAGTAGAACGGTTAGATCGGTAGCTTAATTAATCACCGTAAGCAGTAGAACTTTCCAGAACAGGCTGACTCAGCTAGCTGACTCAGCAGAGCATTTAATACGCTGTGTGACTCAGCATGTGAGTCACCGGGAATCAACCAATGGAAATCCAAGCTTGCTCACCAAGGCTTGATCTTGGCCTTTGATTCATCCAATGGCTTGGATGAAGCCAAGCAAGGTGCCCACCTTGCACCTCACTTGAAGTCCACGGCCAAGAGGCCTTTGGAGACCTAAAATCACTTTCTTCTTCATCACTTTTCTCTCTTCTCTCTCATCAAGAACCCTAGCCACCATTGTTGTTCTTTTTCTCCTTCCATTCGGCCAAAACACAAACTACACCATCCAACCATCCAAAAATTTTTCTAACCAAGTTTCCTTAACCTAAACACTATTCTAAGAACCTTTGTAGTTGGGAGTTTCTTCAAATTCTTCCATCTAGGGCTTGGAAACCAACCTTGAAAGTTTTACCTAGAAGGTGAAATTTCATGCTTTTCTTTTCTCTCTTCTTTTTCGAGTTCTAAGCCATGATTTTTCCATGGTTTAGCTTCTTTTTCATGGTTAGTAACATGTAGATTTTGTTTGAGATTTCTAGGTATTTTTGGTGGTGAAAACCGTGACCTAGGAGGTGTGAAAGCAAGCCTTTTGTCTTCATTTAAGGTAAGAGGAAGACAATTCTTATCATCTCTTGATGGTGGTAAGAAGATGGAGCCATTTGTGATGTTTGTAGAATCCATAAGGATTCGGTGGTCATGTGTTAATTATGTGTGTATTTGTTAATTTTTGTGGTTGCTAGTAGTTTATGTGGTAATTGTTATTAGCTTTCTTGTTTGATGATTGTAATAATTTTGCATGTCTATTAGCTTTTGAAAGCATGTCTACAAGCTTTAATTTAGGTTGTATGTGTTAGAAAATATTTTTGCATGTGTTAGAAATATAATGCATATGTTAGAATTGTATGATAAAATATAGGATGTGAATAACATGTGTAAGTTTGCTTGAGTGTTCCAAAGAACACATCCAATAGCTCACGGCAATGACAAGTTTGGAGGACCAAAATGTTCTCTTAATTTTTCCTAAAGTGTAACTTAATTAACCTAGGATAATCAAGAAAGTTTCTAATTGATTTGATCAAAGAAAATGCATTTAGAAATCAATTGGTAAAAACTTAGTATTTTGGGCCAACATGCCTAAAGGATTAAATTGACTATTGTTAACTATTTTCTAAAATGATTTAATGAACTTAGACAATATAATACATTTGGTATGATTTAAAAGGTGAAAGACATTTTGGAAATCAAATGCAAAAGTTTTATGAAATTTGGCCAACATGCCACTATAGGTAATCATGATTTCTAAAACTTGATTCTAAACCTTTTTCAATTAAAAGAAACAATACAAGTTAAGAAGAAATTTCTATAATGATTTTTGAAGGAACTAATTGATTAGAAGTAAGTTTAAAAGGTTAAAAATTCATAATTTTATCATTAGGAAGGAAATACAAGATAATGTTAAGAAATTTTCTAACATATAGCTCACTTTTGGTTTTGAAGCATGTTAGAGATTTCAAAAAGAATTAAATGAAATGGTTAAAAAATTAGGTAAATGGAAATTTTATGGATAAATTAGGAAACCATTATTATGATATTCTAAACAAAATATCTTGTCAATTTTTATTAAAAATGAACCAATAAGATAGCAAAAATATCTAAAAGACAAGTATGCGGTATGAAAAATTATTCTACGTAGTTTAAATGTACTAAGTACTATTTCTGTTTGTTTAAACAGTAATTTTAAAGGCATTCGAATAAGAAAATGATTTAAAAATCCTACGCGATTGAGAAAACGTATTAAAAATGCTACGCGATTTTAAAAACAGAAAAATATCTTTACTCGATTTTTAAACGTTTGTAAAAACGACGAGATTTCAAAAACGCGATAAAATTTCTACGCGATTGACCGTTACTATATTTATTTTTTTTGTCGGGAAAATGTGAACCCGTCTGAGGCTTTTGAGGTTATTTATTTGTCGGGAAAAAGTGAACCCATACTGCTTTTTGCCATTGAGGGCATATTTTTATCTTGAGGGCATTTTCGTAATTTCATATATTTGGAATTATGTTTTGTCTTTATACCAATTTTTGGTGTTTTGGTTGACGAGACGAATCACATCGTGTTGTCGATGCGATAAACGTAGTGTGGTTCATTGTTCTAATGAACTTGGAGACTTTAGTGTACGGGATCCCACATGTGGACGAGTTGGTAGCTCATTGGCATTTGGCCGTGGTAAACCGATAGCACACACTAATGTACTCGACATTCACTATATTTAATCAAGGTTTGTAAAGTCTAGTAGTACATTGCCTATAGTGCCACAACGGAGACCGTGAACTATACTACGCCTGGAAGGTGGATTCCCAGTCTTGCCGTAGGCTATCGACGCAACGTGTGACCGCGTAATAGTTGGTTGGGCGGCCGTGGTACTAATAGATTTTGCAAGTCATTCTCTCGATATCTATTTGGGTTTAGCTCCATGGAGTAGGGTTGTGTTTTGGTGTATTTGATTTTATCTTGGATAATATTCCATTTTCTCTATTTATCTTTATATCGGTAATATCTTGGATGTTTTTACATTTTCTCTATTTATATTTATCGATAATTCTTATGTTAGTTGTCCATTTCTTATCTTATTTTATCGTGAGATTGATTTATCTATGTGGTTTTCTTTATTTGTGTTATATACGTGATGTTCGAAACACTAGGATATCTAATATGTACTCTATTCCATTATTATTATTGTTATAGCTTTTTCGTATTGTATGAACTGTATAGTTGTTATTTGTCGTCTTCTTATTGGCCGTGTTGCGATGATTTTATGTTGTCTTACCTCTTTATTGTATGTGTCTCTTGTCTATTTATTTTATGCGGTAAAGAGTTTGAAGAGGAAGAAGAGGAACAGCCTCTTGAGATCGTGTACCCTGAGGAAGAGGAAGGTCAGCAAGCCGACGATCAGTTTTACGATCAAGAACCATCCGATCATCCATATCCTCTGGATTGATTGTGTGGGATGGCTACGCCAGGATTTTTGGGATTCATAGAGCTGGTATTTCATGGAGGTGATCTGGCTTGGCATTTACGAGGAGATCGTGCTTCTGTTACATATGCAGGACGTATGACCGTGATTCTACGTCATCAGTTTGATGGAGATCCGATTATGACTACGACGTTATTTATGCACTTAGAGTTACCCTTATCCATTAGGCGTTATTGGGGTGCTGAAAACCCTGAGCCTAGTGAGATAAGCATCGTATCGACTGCGCGATCCCGTTATCGCCGTGTGTCGAGACATCCGGGATATCTATCTCCCGATGATCATTTTCGGTGAGAGTGATCCATCGAGGATTAGATAACCATGATGTTTTTTTTGGGCGCGTCGTACGTATGTACGTATATATTAACTCTTTTATTGCTTTCTTTCTTGTTTTTGTTTAAATAATTGTAGTCTTAGTTGTAAATTATTTGTACAGTTTATAACTTAATCATATGTATATTATTAGTGATGATGTTTTTTTTTATTTCGTATTTTTCGCATTATCTTTTTATTACTTATTTCTGTCTATCAGGAATTATTTTACAACCCGTAATAATATTTAACAAATGTTTCGCAACTTGGGTAGATTTTATTTCTATTTATTTTATTTTCTTTTATGTGTGACATCCTCCAAAGGGGTGTTACAGTTCTTCCTATATCTCAAACCTTGTCCCCATAAGGGAGTAAATGTCATACATGCACCTCTAGTTCCACCTTATTCACAAGAAGCAACCTATTCATGATAACAAAAATACCACTAACCAAGCACACTTAGCTTATAACACCTACTACCTCACTTCATCAATTCACAAGTGAATCACAAGGCAACCTCAAGATGCTCATGGTTCTAGGTGTAGACCTATTGTAACACCCTAATTCTATATACCGTAGTATACCCTAAGTATATTAAGTAAGTAGAATTAAGTATGTCACTTTAAACTTAAAACGTAAATACATAACCTGTATAATAACTATTAACGATTAATTATATAGAGCCTTTACTAAAAGTGAGAGAGCAAAACATTTTACACCTCTAGAAACTTGCTCTTTACTAAACATCTATCTGATAAGATCACAAACTTTTACAACTAGCTAATCATAATAGTTTAATTACAGAACCATAAATTTAAGTACAAAATCAATATATATATATATATATATATGAGTACTTTATTAAGTCTTCATCGCCTTGCCTTGCGCTTGTTTAAATCTTCCTCTAGATTTATCATGAAAAACATAAAAAGAATTGGGGTGAGAATTAATAATTCTCAGTAATAAATTTAAAGTCGTGACATCATGGTAAATCCAGCTGCTTTGGGGAAAAACCAATATTTTTTTTAACATAATACATGGAAAGGTGACATAAGTCAAAAACTCAATTTTTTCCCTTTCTGAGGCAGACAATTCATTTAATAACAAAATAATTTAATTAAAACATAACAATCAATTTAAACAATATGTACTTTATATGTTTATCATCTTACTAAGAACAATACCTAACTCATTTTAAGTACTACTCCCAGCCTTTTCTAACAAACTTTTAGCCTTAATCTTCACATATAATGAAAACAACACAATTGCCCATATAATTGTTAATTTTATGCAATGCATGGTGATGTATGATTATGCCTAATGAATGTCCTAAAATATGCTTATGCAATGATTTTAAAAGATTTTATTTTAGAAAACACATGTTACTTGCATATTTTCAAGAATCCCTTTCATCTAGGAAAGCCTTTATTTCAGAAAGTCCTTTTGATCCTTGTATATAATCAAGTAGGAATGGGTAGGAGAACTTTTGTTCCTTGTCCACCTTGCACCACCTTGGTATGATTGGTAACAGTGAGGTTACTTTTTACAACTCTTAATACCATACTGGGTATTTCCTCTCTAAGTAGTAAGGCATGAACTACTTAACACTACTTAATATGAGTGGGCTTCTTGCCTTACGCTGCTTAATACCCAGAACCCTGGCACTATGAGCTCCTTTTGCTCAAGCCATAGGGTCATTCATACAAGGAAATTAGCAAGCAACAAGTTTGAAAATAAAATATGCATAAGTAGTTAAAAATCATTCTTCCATTAACTTCGCACTTAATCTTGATTTTCCTTACATAATAAGGAAGCAAAAGCTCATTCATACATTACATCATTTACATGATTATTCAATCCTTTCATATTTCAAGTAAAGAGGGAATAACTTACTCAACCTCAATCTACCTTTATCATTTCTTTATTTTGCATCCCAATATTATGCTTGTCAATATTATCCATTATTATGCATATATCAATATGCTTTTCAACATCATTCAACCTCTTATTCATCTTGGTTACTAGTCTTTTCATTCAAAGCATAAACGATAATTCATATCGTAAGTATTTCAACTTGACATATCAAAACATAATACATTCATCAATTATACACTATGATATTTTCCATCCTCATATCATATCAGGACTTAATGCGTAATTTTTCATCATTTGTACATAAACTAAACATCATTATATATAAACCATTCATCAACATCATTCACATATATCATTTATTCCATGCTATGTACATATAATGATTTACTTCATAAGTGATTCAATCCATTACATTCACACAACAATATCATGCATACATTTCATTTCAAGCTCAACAAAGGAGCATTTAATTCAAGTTTAACCTATAAAAGGACAAACACATTTCTATTATACTTTCATAATTCAATTTTAACTATTAAAGAAGTTATTAAAGTTTCTAGGGTCCAAACTTTCTCAAGACCACCTCGATTTTGGCCTAAAAAGATTCTTTTCCATGAGTGCGCCAAATGTGCATCATAACCTCAAAAATTCTAAAATTTTATAGGCAAATAGCATTCCCTTATATCTTTCATATTCCGCAAACCTCACTTTATTTGCCTAAGTGTAGCCAAAGTTATGCCATATTATGCAGAAGTCAAAATAAGGCATTCTCTATTTTTCCCAAAAATGACCTGACTTTAAAATGAAACTGGGAACAAACTATGAATTCTAAAATTCTAAAATTTAACAGTCAAATAGCCTTATATGTCAGCTTTCAAATGCAACTCATGTAAATACGACTTCAGAGCAAGAAATTATGCAATCTGGTTTAACAGATGCCAGATTGTTTTTTTTTTTACAGAATTTGGCTCAATTTCAAATCAAAACTGGGACTAATTGGGTGGCTAAAAATTATGAAATTTTTACTACATGAAGCATTATGTTTTAGTTTTCAAATGCACAAGAAGTAAGTCATTTCAATGTCTGTAGCTCAAGTTATGTAACAAATATTAAAAGTTGTTCGAATGCTGCTATGTTTCTACAAATTCGAATTCTACAAAGTCTTGGTTCCTAACCAAGCTCTAACCCTTAAATCATGGATTCTAAGTGTTCCACAACCCTAATCATGGTTTCTAATCATGTTAAGATCATTAAACACTAAGTTCAACTTATCAATCATGGATTTAAACTCAATCAAGCAAGGAAAATATCTTTTTTCTCACTTTGTGCATCAAAGGTCCAAATGAAGAGTTCAAAGTTTCTAACTCAAACTCCTATCATGAATAAGTCATAAACAACCATTGAAAACACATTCAAGCAAGAAAACACTTAAAATACCTCAAAATCCCATTTTGACCTATTATACCTCAACTAAGCATGATTTTTGGAACTAAACCATAACCTCTAAATACCCATTTTTCTAACTCTTAGAATCATGAAGAAACAAAACCACCACCTAGATCCTAGCCACAATTATACTTCAACTAAATCATAATTACCACAAAGCAAACTATAGAAATGAGGATTCACCAAGAAAATATCATAATAAACTCATGCATATTCATACTTTACATAGAATTATTTAGACTTATCTTCCTCTAAGTATCATAAAATATAATTGCATAACATTATAAATCATATTCCTAACTAATTTCCAGCACCTCATTCATTCAATAACCTCTAGTCACACTTCTAGTCCATCAAACTTGGATCAAACATCAACCATAAACCAAGAGGAAAAACTAATTTTTGAATCTTCAATATCCATGGAAAAACAAAAACATATTCATGTTCTAAGCAACAACCATAACCAAACCAACCTATCATTAAGCTCAAACACATAAGAATCAAACATAGAAAATGTAAATCCCCATTAAAACCCATTTTCTGTTTATAGCACAAACCAAGGAAAATCAAGAACATATTCATGATCCAAACATCATTCACAATCAAACTAAACCTTTAACAAGCTCAAAAGGAATAGAAACAAGCATAGAAATTATGGTTATCCTCAAAACCCATTTTCGTTTTTGGCCATCAACTCATGAAAAACATTGAAGAAAGAAGGATAAAGCTATGAAGGTGTTTTCCCTTACCTCAAGCTTGAATTTTACCTCTTGATTTCCTTGCTTCCCCTTCTTTCTCTCCCTTCTTCTCTTCCTCTTTTCTTTCTCTGTTTTTTGTTTCTATTTCTCTTTTCTCAGTTGCAAACCATCGTGTGTGAGATGAAAGAAAAGTGAGATGAGGTCTCACTTAATAGATAAATACTAGGGGCAATTTAGTCTTTTGATGAAACTTCGCATCTGTTAAGAATACTTTGATTTTACTAAATTAAGTTTCCTAACTTCTAACAACCTTAGAATAAATCTTAGGATTCATCTAAATTCTTGTTTCATCATTTTCATAATTTTTCATATTTGTTGTACCTTAATTCGATACTTAAACACTCACTCAGTATCCTTAAAAATACTAAACTGACTCTATTTGACCTCAAAATTTAACTTCATCCTCTTTCACACATTTGTGACTTAGAAATAAATTTTTCATATTTATTTCCTTTAATTTAGTATTTATGCTATTTTTCCTGAGTTAAATTAGTCATTTTGCACATCGTGGCAAAGTGCCTAAATTAACTCAAAACATCACAAAATTTAGCGGACATGTTAAACAAGTATTATGGTGCCTCGATGACCATATACAAGTCTAACATGCTAAAAGAAGAGGATGTTACAATTCTCTCATCTTTTTTAAAAATTGTGTCCCCAAAATTTAGCTGCTCATACTAAAAGTTTGGAGACTTTTAACAGTTATCCTTAATTGTATCCATCTCATTCATTCAAACCTTTAAATTCTTTTATCCTAACAAGCGTTATCTTGTAAAGAGTCAAAAGATTGAGCTTTCTCTTGCCTTCTTAAAGTATATATCCTTCTTGGAGCTTGTAATCTAGGATTGGGTTTATCTTTCTGCCTTTGTTGACACCAAATGACATAGTATACCAAACAAAGTTTGTTACTATGTTGTCTTCTTCCATACTTAGAGCATTCAGATTTCACAGTTTCCATTTAATTTTAGCTCATTTCCATTTTGTGAATCACTGGGTGTAAAATCACATTCGTCATCCTCATCATCTATCCTTTTCCTTATTTGAAGATTGACGATGATCTACTTAACGTGAAACTTTGATTCATTAGTCTCCACAATTTTTACACTTCTTGACTAAAGTCCAATTCTCTGTTTTGCCCATTGCCTTAAAAGTTCAACCAGATTAGGAATTTTCTTAATTTATTTTGTTTATTCTTTGAGTCCCTTCCTTCTAACACATTGCAAGAGCAAAACATTACTAAATCTTCTAAGACGAACCTAATTCCATTTGTGTGAATACATGGTTTCTCCCTATCATGTACAATGTTGTAATTTTCATCCTAGTGGTATACATCTTCAATAGTTTAAACCTTTATAGTTATCAAGTCAATTTTGAGTGTTAAGGTCTTGACAGAATAGGAAAACCCCTAGCCATATACTTGTCCATATTAGCTAACATGTAAACATGCATGAATAAAGATCTAGCTTCAAACATTGTCTTATTTGACAAAATGTAAGATGTCATTTCATCTCCAGAAGAATACAATTCCATTCTAACAAAATAACATTTCACAAAGAAGGTTATTAAGTCATTCTTCTTTTCCAAACTTTCTATAGATAGCATCAACTTCTCGAACATTGGTCCTAGAATTCCTTACATTCCTCTTCTCAGCAAATTTAACAACCAAAACATTGTCATCACCTAGAGATTGATGTAAGAATGTTCATGTGTTATATAAAATAAGGCCTTTGAACCTCAAGCTCCCATATGAAGAAACATAATAGTAATATACCTACGGCTCATGAGAATCTTTTCAAAATACAATTGTCGTTCCCTTTCACAGTTAATGTATCTTTGAAAACTTGTACATTCGTCCAATTAATGCCTTACATCTACAACTTTCTATACTATTCTATTTGAGTTACCACTTGACCTCATTCAAAAAGAATGATATAAAAAGACCAGCTGAAAACTTCGAAATGACCACTTTCTTACTTTTTCACTTCTACATCAATATCTTAATTCTATAGTATCTAACGATGCCACATCTCATGTAGAAAAGAATTTGAACTCAATAACAAACTCTGATAAACATTTCCATATTTATAACATCATAATTTTACTGTATGTATAACATACTAACTAACCTATCAAACTTGGCTTACTTCCATATTGCTTTCCACATCTTGTGCACTTTCACTCTATATTCTAACTTGAACTTACTTTCCTTTATATTATAGAAATTGAGATCTAACCTCAATATCTAACATTTTACTCTTTTAGAGACTTTATTGATTCACTTTGTTCCTTGACTATCAGTATATTATATCATTTTTCTAATTGATAAAAAATTTATCTTTTCAAGCTATAGATAATCATGGGAATTCTGATCCTAGTTGTTGAGGTGGATTAGCTTCCATCCTAACAAAAATCTTATTAACAACAACAACCCATTCCCTCGTAGTAGTTGCCACTATCTTAATTCTTTCAAGCATATTACTAATACCATCTCTAGTGAACTTCATAATTCACAACTCAACTTCTTTAAATCATAATTTCACTTCAAGTATCGTGGAAAGCTCATTACTATTCACTAAACTTCTGTTTTATATTGCCTTATAGACATACTACCTTGGTGCAACTCAAGAAATTCCACTCTCTTGTCATCTCGCTTATTCTTTAGGAAATATTTATCCAAAAAGGTCATTCTAATTCTCTTCCAGTTCATTTATGTACCAACAACTTTCATTAATTATCTCAAACTAATTCATCAATGCTCCACTTCTCCTTTCAACATAAAAGAAATGAACGACACCTTTAGATCGTCTGGATAACTCATTACCTTGAATATCTTCTTCCTTTCACTAGTCTTTCTTCAGTTTTTATTGATTCGAACTCACCTCGAAACGATAGAGGGTTCAGTTCTCTAAATTCTGAAAGGTCATTGGAGGAGCTGACTCCTTACTATTACTAATTCCTCAACTGATGGATTTGGTCTCCTTCTCTTCATCATGCTATAGATAGCCTTAGTCTGCTCCCACATCGTTCTATTAGTAATTTCTATATATTCTCCAGTGGCAATGCTTTGTTCTCCATCGCTTTCATCAACGGTCTAATTATCTCAGACATATCATTATTACCCTTCCCTAAAAACTTTCCTATTCTCCTGTATCCGCCTAGGAGGTGTTATAATTTCCTGTTCACACAAAACATTACATATTGAGTTGGCCAGACTCGATATCATATAACAATGTGCTAGTAATTATTAACATCCAATCCTTAGATTGTCATGCAATTCTATTCACATATCTCACAGTGAGATAAAAAAATCTACGACATAAACAAAAACATCTAAACATGCTCAAAAGTATATTCAGTCCATTCCTCGACTCGATAGGATGAATTGCTCTGATACCAAAACGTAACACCCTAATACTGTATACCATAGTATACCCTAAGTGTACTAAGTAAGTAGAATTAAGTATGTCACTTTAAACTTAAAATGTAAATACATAACCTGCATAATAATTATTAATGAGTAATTATATAGAGCCTTTACTAAAAGTAAGAGAGCAAGACATTTTACACTTCCAGAAACTTGTTTTTTTCTAAACATCTATTTGATATGTTTGAGATTACAAATTTTACAAAGAGCTAATCATAATAGTTTAATTACAGAACCATAAATTTAATTACAAACTCAATATATATATATATGAATACTTTATTAAGTCTTTATCGCCTTGCCTTGTGCTTGCTTAGATCCTCCTCTGGACTTATCATGGAAAACATAAAAGGAACTGGGGTGAGAATTAATAATTATCAGTAATAAATTTAAAATCGTGACATCATGGTAAATCTAGCTACTTCGGGGAAAAATCAATATTTTTTTAACATAATATCTGGAAAGGTGGCATAAGCCAAAAACTCAGTCTTTTTCCTTTCCGAGGCAGATATTTCATTTAATAACAAAATAATTTAATTGCTACATAGCAATCAATTTAGAAAACATGTACTTTATACGTTTATCATCTTACTAGGAACAATACATAACTCACTTTAAGTACTATTCCCAGCCTTTTCTAACTACCTTTTAACCTTAATCTTCACATTTAATGAAAATAAGACAATTGCCCATACAATTGCTAATTTTATGCAATGCATTGTGATATATGATTATGCCTAATAAAAGTCCTAGAGTATGCTTATGCAATGATTTTAAAAGATTTTATTTTAGAAAACACATGTTACTTGCATATTTCCAAGAATCCTTTTCTTCCAGGAAAACCTTTGTTCCAGGAAGTCCTTTTGATCGTTGTATCTCCTCAAGTAGGAAGGGGTAGGAAAACCTTTGTTCCTTGTCCACCTTGCACCACCTTGGTATGAGTGGTATTAGTGAGGTTACCTTTTACCACTCTTAATACCATACTAGGTATTTCCTCTCTAAGTAGTAGGGCATGAACTACTTAACACTACCTAATATGAGTGGGCTTCTTGCCTCACACTGCTTAATACCCAGAACCCTGGCACTGTGAGCTCCTTTTGCTCAAGCCATAGGGTCATTCATACAAGGAAATTAGCAAGCAACAAGTTTGAAAATAAAATATGCTTAAGTAGTTAAAAATCATTCTTCCATTAACTTCGCACTTAATCTTGATTTTCCTTGCATAATAAGGGAGCAAAAACTCATTCATACTTTACATCATTTACATGATTATTCAATCCTTTCATATTTCAAGTAAAGAGGGAATAACTTACTCAACCTCAATCTACCTTTATCATTTCTTTATTTTGCATCTCAATATTATACTTGTCAATATTATCCATTATTATGCATATATCAATATGTGTTTTAACATCATTCTACCTCTTATTCATCTTGGTTACCAGTCATTTCATGCAAAGCATAAACGATAATTCACATCGTAAGTATTTCAACTTGACATATCAAAACATAAGACATTCATCGATTATACACTATGATATTTTCCATCCTTATATCATATCTGTAACACCCCAAAAATTGTTTGTTTTACGATAAATAGTCATTTTATAATTTTTGTGATTTTTTGTGGATTTTTCCAAAAATGATGAATATTTTAATATATTTCTCGTTTTGTGTGTGTGCTGAGCGGAGCCGGAAAAACGAAATATTTTCCCTGAGGCTGGTAAACCTTGAACTGTGGAAACGTCGATGGATAATCTTACTAAACCCTAGGTCGGGTACAGTTTACGAGGTTTATATTTTTTGAGATTTTATCTAATAAATAAAAATCATTGTACAATTTATTATTTGTTGGATAATAAATACTGGTGTTGCTAACTGTAACAATTGTTCATTGGATAATAACTTGTAGTAAAAATCCTTATCACCTTATCTAAAATTCTACTTTATGTTACATCATTTGACTTTTGAGAAAAAGCAACCAAGCTTCCCATGGAAGCTTTATTCCATTAAGCTTCTCAAGGAAGCTTCATTTTTTTTTTCTCTTCCCTCTCTCTTCTCTCCATGTGTGCCGCGGCTTTGGGGGGGATTTTGGGGAGCCAAAAATTTTCATTCATTTGAAAAACAAAGTCTTACTTTCTATCCATAAAATTTTCTATCACTTTCTCTCTCAACCTTTTCTTTTTTCTAATTTTCTTTCTCCCTCACATTTTCTCTCTTCCTCTCTACCCTACGGCCACCACACCTTTTGTCACCTCCACACTTACAAAAATCCAAGCCACTATGTTTTCCTTAAGCTACATCACATTCTAAGCTTCTTTCTTGTTTGAATCTATCCAAGAAGCTCACACCTTTATTATCTTCTTCAAGCCTCGAATTTGAAGCTTTCAGGTAATGTTCTTGATTCTTTACTTTCTCTTCTTCTTTTTCATTTCCATGGTCACCACCATGGCTATTGATCTTTTCTTCCCCAAGCCTTGGTGTTGATTTGATGAGTTGAGATTCTTAGGGTTTATGGAGGAGCTTGGCTGAAATTCCAAGGAGCAACCAAGAAGATTTCTTTTCTTGTTTTCTCTTAGGTAAGAGGGAGATAATCCTCTTCAACCTATCTTGGTGGTGAGGAAACGTTTGTTTGGTGTTGTTGATGAGGAATTCATATGGGATTGCTCTTTTTGTTGTATTGTTTTTCATGATTTTGTATTTATTTTGACTTGCATGAGTTATGGATTGTCATTGTATGTCTTGATGGCTATGGATTGTATATTGGATTGCATTGGATTGATGTATGGAGATTTTAGGGTTCTTTGCCCCTACAGGTTCACGGCCAAGAGGCCATGTTTTTGGTTGTTCAAGATTTAATTTTTCAAAAATTAGAACTTAAGTGATTAAGTGGTAAAAAATTAATTATTGCAATAGAAAACTTTGGGTTCTTACTCTTTGGGAGGCTCACAGCCTCTAAGGGCTTTTAAAGGTTCAAGATTTAATTTTGTGTAACCTTGAAACTTAAGTAATTAATATTAAGTAACTAACAATGTGATGGAAAAATTAGTTGACTTTTGTCTTTGGGAGGCTCGCGGCCTCTAGGACTTTATTGGCTAAAATTTATGTATCAAGCTAAGACTTAGGTGATTAGGTAATTTAATAAGTTATTATGGATTCATAAGATGGAAAAATGAAGGAAAGAAATTTACTTGACAACTTAGGGTGATTTTAGACTTAAGAAAAGAACAATAGTGTTTGTGAGACTTGGAGAACCTTAGAATAATTTTTCTAAGTAAATATGATTTAATGTAAGTAAAGAACTTAGCTAATCAAGAGAATTGCCTAGAGAATGATTTCATAAGAAATGTTAAATTAAATTGAAACTTCATAATAAACCTTAAAAAGTGTATTGTCATATTTGAGAATTTGATAATATGTTATTGTGGGTCCATGAGTGGGACCAATAATCTGTTGATGCTTAACTTGGCCAAATTGTGGCATGTTATGAGAAAGTATACTGTTGTTAAATATACATGGATATACATTGAGTCATCATGCATTATGAAAGTTTGGTGGACTCTGTTGTAAGACTGTATGCCTAGGAGATTGAATCACTCCTTAGTGCGGGTGCGAATAGACTAATTGTAGGTCATATCATTGACCATGGGGGCGTCGGGGTACGAATGTCTCACAAATGGACAGTTGGTAGTGTAACACCCTGAATTTCCTATCTCTTAAACAATAATTTTGATAGTTAACAGAATTTTACTGTTTAGTAATTTCTGTGCACTGTAAAATTATTTTGTTTATTCAGTTAACGTATTTGATCGTTTTGAGTGATTTACTCTGTGTCAAGAAAATAATAATTTTCGGGCCGGAGAAAATATTTAAATATTTATTTCTCTTGACTGTTAATTATTTTTAATAATCTGACTTGATTTTCATACATTTTCTAATATTTGTAATTTTTGTAGATGATTATGAATTTTTTTGACTGTATGTGGGCCCAGGTGGTCCTATGTGGGCCTAGGTGACCTTACGTGGGCCTAGGTGGGTCCCGCAACGTAAAAAAATTTTCTACGCATAGAAAAATTTGTACTGTTTAGACGGAGACAGGAGATCTTACAAAACCTGAATCCGGAAACAGTTTTAGAAATTTTCTTGTACTGTGTTTTGTACTGTATTTATTCATCGGATGATAAAAATACAGTAAATATAATCTTTCGTGGGGTTTTAGTAGATAAAAATAGAAATTATATTGCTTAAGTCAACATTGGTGGTTTGGATATCCACCATTGATTTAATTAACGATGGAGACTTGATCTTGATTTAATCAACGGTGGAGATTTGATCTTAAAAGTGAATAAGATCATTTATAACCGTTAGATGGAGATTAAATCAAGGGTAGAGATTTAGTTTTATATAATGGCTATGACCATTTACAACCATTGGATTTAGAAGTGATCAAGGGTGGAGATTTGGTCTTGTAAAGTAACAAGAATCATTTATGACCATTGGATGAAGATTTAATCAATGGTGAAGATTTAGTCTTAAAAAGTGACAAAGACTAATTATGACCCTTGGATTTAAAGTTTGAAGGAGCAATCTTGACCCTTCATTTTGGAGACACATCCAATGACTAGAATTTAAAGGAGGAAAGATCCAATGGCCTATATTAAGTCTTCTACCTAAAGCTAAATCTAAAGCCTACATTAATCCTAACCATTGAACTAATCAATGGCTAGAAAAGCTTCAAATAATGGCATGAAAAGATGACAACTTTATGAATGCATAATGGAAGGGGGGACGGTTTTGGTCTGAATTTGGAAGCTTTGAAGACCATTATTAGCTATCTTGGACATTATTGATCATTATTGATCATTCTTGATCATCTTTGTCTCCTCCAAAAGCAAAAACTCATCAAACTTTTCTCTCCACCTCTTCTCCAAGCAAGTTTCGGCCAAGCACCTTAGAAGCATCTTCCATCACTCTTTAATTTCAACTAACCTTATTTCTTGAATCCTTACCTTATTCTAAACAACTTTCATATTGGAGACTTTCTCTAAATCATTCATCTTCATGGACTTTCTTCAAGATCAAAGTTATGGGGTATTTATGGTGAAGTGTAAGGAAACTTCATTTCTTCTCTTCTTTTTCATGTTCTAAACCATGTTTTATCCATGGTTCCTCTTAATCAAGCTTAGTATACTAATTTTTATGTATTTTGTTTTGTATTTGAGAAGCCCTTGGTGGTGAAGGACTTGGAAAAAGAAACAAAACAAGGAGTTTTTGAGGATCTTCAAGAGGTAAGAGGGAGATCCATCTCACCAACCAAGCATGGTGGTGAGAGATGGTTATATATTTGATGGATGTTGAATCCATGTGAGGATTCATATCCATGGTCATGTAATTAATTTGTGGGTGTTTATGAGCTTTGATTAATTACCTATGCTTAATATGCTTTGCATGAATTTATGATTTTAATGGTATGCTTATACTATGCATGATGATAATATGGCATGCTTTTGATATATATATATATATATATATATATATATATATATATATATATATATATATATATGATGTATATGTATGTGTATGCCATGATTTGATGATGGAAAGGAAACTAATTGTTGGCTTCAATGGCCAAGGAGAGGGCTACGGTTTTGATGCCCATAATTAGAGATTCATGTTGAAATTTTTCAAGAACAAGGAAATTGATTTGTTTAATGAAAATTATGAAGTGGAAAAAAATGAATTTTCTTAGTTTTAAAGGCTATGGGATTTTCGGTCAAGACACCTCAACATAGGTGGTTATAACTTAAGATTTTCATGAAAAATTAAAAATTGGATTGATTTGAAGAGTATGGAAAATAAACAAAGGATATGCTTTTCAAGAGAACAAGAATATGGTTTTGAAGGATTTTTATTAATTTATTTTGTGTAAAAAGATCCTAAGTGTTTTTCTAAACATGAGTTTTGAATGAAACGGGCAAACGTTGATTTTAAAGATTTACAAAGAAAGTGAAAATGAATTTAAACAAATGGGTTTGGTTTTTATGACCATGAATCACACAGTTTTGAAAACAAAATTTTAATGGTTTTGTTTGTGTAAAACCATATCAATTTAGAAGGAAAAATATTTGATGGTTTCAATAGTCATGTCCACGTTTTAGAAGGTTTGTAATGCCTTGGTTTTAGAAAATAAAGTAATTTTCAAAGTAGAAATACAGTTTGGTTTAATACAAGGATTTTGGAAAGGGAATCAGAGTGTTTTATCACTTGAGAAAATTTTGTAAACGAAAGACAAAGAGAGGTTGAAAATGTTTTAACTTCAACTTATTTTGAAGAGAATTGATTTTAAAATTGATTTGAGAAAAATGGAGAATATAATGGTGATTTGAGAATTTACTAACGTATAACTTATTTTCAAGTTTTGAAATACGTTAGAAAATGTTAAGTTTTGAAACGTTGATTTATATCAATGGAAAAGTGATTTTTGTGGATTATATTGTGGAAAAGGATTTCTTGAGTAAAGAAATGTGAAAAAAGATTTTCTTGAGTAAGAAAATGTTAAAAATGAAATACAAAGTTATATTATTTTGAGAAAAGTTGAAAAGGAATTTTTGAAGGTCAAGAAATATTTTCTATAATGAAATTGTAGTGAAAAATAATTTATGTATCTTAAAAACGTTATTTTTAAGCTACGCGATTTGAAATACAAAAAAAAATATTTCTACGTGATTTTAAATACGTTGAAATATTTCTACGCGATTTGAATTACGTTTAAATATTTTACATAATTTGAACTACTATTGAAAAATCAATATGTGATTTAAAAGTGATAGAATATTTTTACGTGATTGTGAAAATGACGGAAAATCGTTATGTGATTTGGAAAGTGTTTTAAATATTTTGAGAATGATGGAAAATGATTTACGCGACTTAAAAGAATGATTTTTATGTTACGCGATTTTGAAACAGTGGAAAAATATTATGCGATTAAGAAAAACATTGAAAAATTTGTACGTAGTTTAAAAGTGCAACAGAAATGTTACGAAATTTTGTAAACGTAACAGTAGTGTTACGGTATTGTGAAAACGTAATAAAAACATTTTAGAATTTTAAAAATGTAACAAAAGTGTTACAGTATTTTGAAAATGCAATAGAAGTGTTGTGGAATTGTGAAAACATAACAGAAATGTTACGCGATTGTGAAAACACGACAAAAGTGTTTTATAACTATGAAAACATGATAACATGATTTTGTTATTGAAAAATATAGTATGGTTACTGTAAAACCAATGTATGGACACTGTTTGTGAAAACAACGAGTTTTGCCTGTTATTGGCACGTGGTACATTTTAGATGCATTGAAAAAAAAATATGCGTTGAGGCATATGATTTAATTGAACAAATGAATTTGAACAGAATGGCCCTTGTGGTTGGACTTGTATTGATATATTCGTGCATTGTATAAACTATATCTGAGAAATTATGAGATATACCTATGATTGGTATTTGGTGCATTATACATGCATTGAAATGGTCCGATGAGGACTGGATATGGCTGATTGCCTAGGAGAAACACACCTCTTAAGTGGGTGCGATATGCGTAGTGTAAGTCACTTGTTGACCTTGGGGGCATCGGGGTGCGGGTTGCTTACACGGGTGGTTGGTCGCGCTTCTTCCCGTAGGTTAGACTGATGCAACACACTGATGATCCTGACCAAGATACTATTCTTATTCAAGATATGATAAACACTGTCGTGTATATGCTAGATGTGCAAAATCAAAATGAGGATTATAGCACGTGGTCTGAGGCATGTGGTACCGATAGATCTTTTCGGTCATTTCTCCGACTTGAGTTTAGCTCCATGGAGTAGGAAATCGAGTCTTGTGTACATGCATAATCTAAACATTTATATCTGTAAGATATATTAATTGAGGAATATTGGCTATGACAACTATTTTGAATACTTGGATTGATATATGATTGGATGATGATAGTTGATTAATATTAAATATAGTATTGGAAGTCTGGTATGATATCCCTGTATGATATTGCCATTTGTGTTATCTCTATGCTGCCATGTTGGTATTGGTGTAGGTGATCTCACCTCTTTGTTATGTTGTTTTGTTGTGTCTATACTGTTAAAATCAAATAATAGAAGGATCGAGTTGTCTTAGACATAACGGGCGATGGATACTCTGAGATTGGTGACAACAATAAGGAGTGGACATTCAGGACTCGAAGGTGTGCAGTGTTGACAAAGGAACAGATGTCTGATGCATCAAGATGGACAGAAAAAGGAATAAGTATGTTAAAGTTTCTCGTCAGTGTTGTACCGTGCTATTAAGTAGAACCTGTCATAGGGTTACTACTGTTAGAAAAAAAAAAGAAAAAAAAGTCTGTAAGTTTTATATTTCTTGAATAATTGTTAAATATTAAGTGGTATTTGTTATATGAGTTTAAATTAGTTTAAATTTATTTTTCAATATTACTTATAAATTTCAGTAAGTTTATATTTTGGTAAAGAAGTAATTTTAAAACCCATCTTTTATAACTCAAACTTTGTGCGAACTTCTTTTAGATTTTGAGTCGGGAGTCAGACATGTGATACCCTAGGGAGGGTGTTACAGGTAGCTCCTCTGGGCCGTGGGATAGACCAATGCAAGCACATCGATGATCCGCACCGAGACACTGTCCTATATCGCGATCCTGTGAGAATGCCACTATATAAAGCCTTGTTGCGCAAATGATTGATTTTCTGGAAAGCACTTGATTTTAGGTTGACGAGATACTAGCATGTCTCCTTGATCATTCTCTCCGATGTTTTTGTCTTGCTCCACGGAGTAGGATTTCTAGTACCGAATGTTGGATTTTGGTACCATGTGCATGTGCATAGTGAGTCAACATATCATTTAGTATTTATTCATATGATGATGAAACTGTTGTTTATTGATGTATAACTGCCTGGATTTGTTAATTTGTTTATTATGTGAATCTTGATGCTATTTATTATTCCTGCTATGCTGTGTGGGCATCTTGTGCCATTCTGTTTCTTTATTGCCATAATTGGTACTTAATGTTAGATGTCTCACCTCTTTTTGTACCTCTTTTATTCTGTGTATTTATGGGTTTCTCTGAAGATGTTGGTGAAGAAGGGAAAGTACACGAATTCCCCGGCTTTTGGCTTGACTTTGATTAGTACATGTTTGGAACATGACGTCTCATCCATGTGGATTTTTGGGGTATGTTCGGCTGACATTTTATGGAGATCCGGACTGCTAACACATCAACCTGAGCACGGATCGCTGTATCTACCATGGAGACGTGACGGTGTCTCTGGCATGGGGTCGTCATGATCTGCCTATTTTTACTACTAATGCATATTTGTATTTAGAGTTTTACTTGCCCATTAGTGATATGTAGGGTGAGTGTTACTACTCCCCTCAAGAGGATTCTTTCTTATCCACTACATGAGCCCTCACTCGTAATTCGGTTGTTCTGATGAGGATTTCCTCTGACGAGGAAGACCCCAAGGAGGATCCAGCCACAGTTCCTTCTCGTTAGTTTTAAGGGCTGATATTGTTGATAGCCACTGATGGCTATTTGTAAATCTTTTGAGAGAGCTGATGTTTTGTCTTTTTGGTGGGCTGTATATGTGTAATCATTTTGGGACATGTAAATGTTTTACTTTTTGTATATCTGTTAATGTAACTAAACGAGTATGGTATAAGTATATATATATGATGTATGGTTTACTTCTTATATTAATATCTGTTGTAATTATGTTTCATCATTTTCTACAAATGAAAAAAAAAATCCGCCAAATTGTTATACGTTTACAAATGAATAGGCTTATCTATATCTACTTGAATCGGGTCTTAGTTTATATGTTTATTTTCCGCATTGTGGTTTTGGTATGACGTTCCCTTCTCAAAAAGGGGTGTTACACTATCTGGACTCAATGCGTCATTTTTCGTCATTCGTACATTAGGGAATCACAACATATCATTTAAAACTAAACATCATTATATATAAACCATTCATCAACATCATTCACATATATCATTCATTCCATACTAAGTACATATAATGATTTACTTCATAAGTGATTCAATCCATTACATTCATACATCAATAACATGCATACATTTCATTTCAAGCTCAATAAAGGAGCATTTAATTCAAGTTTAACTCATAAAGGGGCAAACACATTTCTACTATACTTTCATAATTCAACTTTAACTATTAAAGAAGCTACTAAAGTTTCTAGGGTCCAAACTTTCTCAAAACCACCTTAATTTTTGCCTAAACAGGCTATTTTTCATGAGTGTGCCAAATGTACATCCTAACCTCAAAAATTATAAAATTTTATAGGAAAATAGCCTTCCCTTATATTTTTCATATTCCGCAAACCTCACTTCATTTGCCTATGTGTAGCCAAAGTTATGTCATATTATGCAGAAGTCAAAACATGGCATTCTCTATTTTACTCAAAAATGACCTGACTTTAAAATAAAACTGGGAACAAACTATGAATTCAAAAATTATGAAATTTAACAGTCAAATAGCCTTATATGTTAGCTTTCAAATGTCATTAGTTTCATGTAAATATGATTTCAGAGCAAGAAATTATGCAATCTGGCTTAACAAATGCTAGATTACTTTTTCTGCAGAATTTGGCTCGATTTCAAATCAAAAGTGGGACTAACTGGGTTGCTCAAAAAATATGATATTTTTACTACATGAAGCCTGATGTCTTAGCTTTCAAATGCAATAAGAAGCAAGTCATTTCGATATCTGTAGCTCAAGTTATGCAATAAACATCAAAAGTTGTTTGGATGCCGCTACGTTTCTACAAATTCGAGTTCTACAAAGTCTTGGTTCCTAACCAAGCTCTAACCCTCAAATTATGGATTCTAAGTGTTCCTCAACCCTAATCATGGTTTTTAATCATGTTAGGATCCTTAAACACTAAGTTTAACTCAGCAATAATAGATTTAAACTCAATCAAGCAAGGAAAATATCATTTCTCACTTTGTGCATCAAAGGTCCAAATGAAGAGTTCCAAGTTTCTAACTCAAACTCCTATCATGAACAAGTCATAAACAACAACTGAAAATATATTCAAGCAAGAAAACACTTAAAATACCTCAAAATCCCATTTTGACCTATTATACCTCAACTAAGCATGATTTTTGGAACCAAGCCATAACCTCCAAATTTCCATTTTTCTAACTCTTAGAATCGTGAAGAAACAAAACCACCACCTAGCTCCTAGGCACAATCATACTTCAACTAAACTACAATTACCACAAAGCAAGCTATAGAAATGAGGATTAACTAAGAAAATATCATAATAAACTCATGCATATTCATACTTTACATAGAATTATTTAGACTTATCTTCCTCTAAGTATCAAAAACATTATTGCATAACATTATAAATTATATTCCCAACTAATTTCCAGCACCTCATTCATTCAATAACCACTAGTCAGATTTCTAGTCCATCAAACTTGGATCAAACATCAATCATAAACCAAGAGGAAAAACCAATTTTTCAATCTTCAATATCCATGGAAAAACAAGAACATATTCATGTTCTAGGAAACAACCATAACCAAACTAACCTATCATTAAGCTCAAACACTTAAGAGTCAAGCATAGAAAATGTAAATCCCCATTAAAACCCATTTTCGATTTATACCACAAACTAAGGAAAATCAAGAACATATTCATGATCCAAGCATTATTCACAATCAAACCAAACCTTTAACAAGCTCAAAAGGAATAGAAACAAGCATATAAATTATAGTTAATCCTCAAAACCCATTTTTGTTTATGGCCATCAACTCATGAAAAACATGGAAGAAAGAAGCATAGAGCTATGAAGGTGTTTTCCCCTACCTCAAGCTTGAATTTTGCCTCTTGATTTCCTTGCTTCCTCTTCTTTTTCTCCCTTCTTCTCTTCCTCTTTTCTTTCTCCATTTTTCGTTTCTATTTATCTTTTCTCAGCTGCAAACCATCATCTATGAGAGGAGAGAAAAATGAGATGAAGTCTCACTTAATAGATAAATACTAAGGACAGTTTAGTCTTTTGCTGAAACTTTGTATTTGTTAAGAACACTTTGATTTTACTAAATCAAGTTTCCTAACTTCTAACAACCTTAGAATAAATCTTAAGATTCATCTAAATTCTTGTTTCATCATTTTCATAATTTTTCATATATATTGCACCTTAATCTGGTACTTAAACACTCACTCAGTGTCTTTAAAAATACCAAACTGACTCCATTTGACCTCAAAATTCCATCCTTTTTCACACATTTGGGACCTAGAAATAAATTTTTCATATTTATTTCCTTTAATTTAGTGTTTATGCTACTTTTCTTGAGTTAAATTAGTCATTTTGCACGTTCTGTGTTGTGGCAAAGTGCCTAAATTAACTCAAAACATCACAAAATTTAGCAGACATGTTAACCAAGTATTATGGTGCCTCTATGACCATATACAAGTCTAACATGCTAAAAAGAGGATGTTGCACCTATGGCATTCTACATATCAAGGATGCCTAAGGTTACTCAAATCCTATCGCAAGGTTCACCATAGCCAAGTGAAAGGCTCGAACTAAAACATATGCTCTCTTGGCTCAACTCTATCACATAATGGAACTAACCCATGTCTCTAGCAAAACTTGCACTCTTGTGTCTATAATTCTACTCCATCACCTCCCAAGTGATTTCAAGTTCAACCTCATGTTGAACAAGGTTCTAAACACTTCCTTGTTGCATTCCAACACACTTGAATGCTCAAGGTTCCCAAAACTAGCCTATGGCAATCCAACATACTATGAGAGCCTAAGGTGTCACAACACATTAACCCTTGACACTCCACCTCACTTTGGGTGTCTAGGGTCCCTCAACTATATTCTAAGGTGTTTCCCACACTTTGGATGCCTAAGGGTTCTCCAACCTCATCCTAAGGCAAATCCTATCACTTGGGTGTCTAAGGGTTTTCCAAACTTCTCTTATATGCTAGATGGTCATTCTTTCCAAGAATTATCCCCATTAGTGCCTCAACACACTTAGGAAAGCATAAATGAATGATCTCATCACTTAGGAAATCCCAAAACATCAAGAACACATTTCTTGCTAAGTTCTGGAACTCACGTCTAGGCTTGATAACTTTCTAGGCCACAGACATGGGCCGTGTCTGATGACACAATCCCCCTGTGTCTTGTTCTGTTAGCATAGTTCAACAAGATTGAAAGGCAGAGAGGGACACAACCCCCCTGTGTCTGGGGACACGGGCCATTTCTCTTGGCCATACATTCTACCAAATATTTTATAAAATCGAACCACTGTTCTATTAGCCAAAATATGAGATTTGATCACCTCAAATTCATTTCTTGATGATTTTAAGTCCCAAACAAGTTCACAAACATGAGTAAAACATAAAACACCAATTGATTTCACCTAAAATGGATCAAAACATTAAATCACTCATCCAAACCCCTAAAATCAATAATTAGAGCATAGTTCACACATTTGTGACCTAGAAATAAAGTCTCCACATCTATTTCCATTAACAGAGTAGTTTAAGTCATTTCTAAAGTTATTAACAGCTATATCTTACACATAGTGTTATAGCAAAATGACTAAACAAGCTTAGAAAAGCCACAAAATTCAACAGACATGTTAAGCAAGTATTAGGCTACCTCCGTAACCATATACAAGTCTAACATGTTTATCTAGGGTGTTATATAGTTCATTCTGAACTCATTACTTCATGAATATATTCCATTCCAAATGAACTATAATACCATGAAAGACAATGGAATGTGCATGAATTGCACAATATGTTAGTTCAGGAGGAAACTAACCTTGAGAGTCAAGGAAATCACTATATTCATTATATGAACCATTGATGGGACCACGACAAGTGTACCAGATTATCAAGTAATAAAAACGGTGACAAACCGGATATCGTTCTCAGGGATCGATGGCCAAGAACCAATTCACGAAGTTAGCTGTTATTTATGTAACACCCCAAATTTCCTAACTAGTTGACAGTAATTTTGACAGTTAACAAAATTCTACTGTTTAGTGATTTCTTTGTACTATAAAATTATTTTGAGTATTCCGTCAGCGTATTTGATCGTTTTGAGTGATTTACTCCGTGTCAAGAAAATAATAATTTTTGGGCAGGGGGAAAATCTTTATGTATTTATTTCTCTTGATTGTTTATTATTTTTAACAATCTGATTTGATTTTCATACGTTTTCTAATATTTGTGATTTTTGTAGATGATTATAAATTTTTATATTTATTAGATTGTTTTTGGGTCCCGCAAAGTGAAAATTTTTCTGTAATCAGAAAAATTTGTATTATTTAGATGGAGACAGGGGATCTTACTAAACTTGAATCCGAAAACAATTTCTAAAATTTTATTGTACTGTGTTTTGTACTGTATTTAATTATCGGGCGATAAAAATACAGTAAATATATTCTTTCGTGGGGTTATAGCAGAGAAAAATAGAAATTATATTGCTTAGTCAACAATAGTGGTTATGACAACTTTTGATGGACCAATAGGAAACAAGTTTAATTCTTTTGACGGACCAATAGGAAGCAAGTCTAATATTGAAGACTTTGATATCAACCATCGATTTAATCAATGGTGTAGAATCGGTCTAATAAAATGGCTATGAACATTTATAACCATTGGATGAAAAATTAATCAAGGGTGGAGATTTGATCTTATAAAGTGGCTAGGACCATTTGTGATCGTTGGATTTGGATTAAATCAACAGTGGAGATGGATCATTTATGACCATTGGATGTGGATTTAATCAATGGTTGAGATTTGGTCTTCTAAAATGGCTAAGACTAATTATGACCCTTGGATTGAAAGTAAGAAGGAGTAATCTTGACCCTTCATTTTTGGAGATGGATCTAATGGCTAGAATTTCAAGGAGAAAGATCTAATGGCCTAGATTAAGTCTTCTAATCAAAAGTCTACCTAAATCCTAACCATTGATCTAATCAATGGCTTAAATGGCTCTAAATGGTGGCTAGAAAAGATGACAACTTTATGAATGCATAATGCATGGAGGGGGGACATTGTTTAGGAGCTAAAGCAAAGTTGAAGACCATTATTAGTTGTCTTGGTCACTTAATGATCATTCTTGATCATTTCCTTCAAGCAAGCTCTTAGAAAAATTTCTCTCCTTCTCCTCCAAGCTAGCTCACGGCCATGACCCTCAAATCTACCCTCCATCACTCAAAAATTTTATCCAACCTTATTTCTTGAATCCTTACCTTATTCTAAGAACATCTCTAGTTATGAGTTTTCACCAAATCATTTATTTTGAGCTTCAAATCCAAGCTTCAAGTTTCTATCAAAAAAGGTAAAGTTCATATTTCTTCACCCAATCTTTTAGTTTTGATTTTGTAAGCCATGCTTGAATCATGGTTTACCTATTCTTTTACTTGTTATTGATTTTAAGATTTGTTTATGATTTTTAGGCATTTTTCCAAGGAGCTCTACGAAATTGGTGGAAGGAAAACTAAGTGTTTTCACTTCATTCTTTATCTTAACCAAATCTAAAAAGCCTTTCCCTTGCAAAAATAAAAAACTTCATCCTTGTTCTTCAAGAGGAATTTCGGCCATACCACCTAAAATCACCATCCAATCTCTTTTAATTTTATCCAACCGTAGATCTTGAATCTACATGATTTTCTAAGCAACTTTCATGTTGGAGACTTTCTCTAAATCATCCATCTTCAACCTTGTTCTTCAAGCTAAAGATTGAAGCTTTATTGGTGAAGTTTATTAATCTTCACTTTTCTTTTGATTTTCAAGGTTCTAAGCCATGTTTGATCCATGGTTTATCTTGTTCAAGTTTGATTTACTAATAAATATATGTTTTGTTTTGTATTTGAGAAGCCCTTGGTGGTGAAGGACTTGAAAAAAGAAGCAAAACAAGGAGCTTTTGAGGATCTTCAAGAGGTAAGAGGGAGATTTATCTCATCAACCAAGTATGGTGGTGAGAGATGGTTTGTGTATTTGATGGATAGTGAATCCATGTGAGGATTCATATCCATGGTCATGTAATAATTTGTGGGTGTTTATGTGCTTTGATTATTTGCCTATGCTTCGTATGATTTGCATGATTTATTGCTTTGATTATGGCATGCTTGTGATATATATTTGAATATGTATATGTATGCCATGATTTGATGATGGAAAGGAAATTGATTTTTGGTTCCAAAGACCAAGAGGAATTTCGACCAAAACACTTCAAAATATGTGTTCATAAATTAATATTTTCATGAATGATAAAATTGGATGATTAGAAAAACAAGGAAAATAAACAAAGGGTTTGTTTTTCAAGAAATGGTGTTCACAGTTTTGAGAAGAATTTTTATTGATTTATTTTGTGTAAAAACAAGAATGGAATTTAATGGAACTTAAGGACATTTTTGAATAAGAATATTTTAAGTATTTTGTAAATCATGAGTTTTAAATGAAAAGAGTAATGAGTTGATGATTTTAAGGATTTACAAAGAAAATAAAAAATGAAAATGAACAAATAATTTGATTTCAAAGACTATGAATCTCACGGTTTTGTAAAAGAATTTTTAATGGTGTTGTTTGGGTAAAACCATATCAAGTTAAAAGGAAAAGTATTTGATGGCTTCAATGGCCAAAGACTCCATGGTGTTTGGGAGATTGGAATAGTTTTGATTTTATGAAACAAAGTGATTTCAAAGTGGAAACAAAGTGTTTGAACAAAATGATTTAGTACAAGGATTTTTGGAAAGGGAATCAGAGTGTTTTATCACTTGAGAAATGAAGTTTTCATATGTAAATGGACAAGAGAGGTTGAAAGTGTTTGAACCTCAATTTATTTTGAAAAGAATTGATTTTGGAATTGATTTGAGAAAAATGGAGAATATAATGGTGATTTAAAATTTACTAACGTAAAACTCATCCTTTGGGTTTTGGAGTGCGTTAGGAAATTTTAAATGAGAAACATTGATTTAATTCAATGGAATTGTGAATTTGTGGAATTTGTTGCAAAAAGAATTTTCTTGAGTAAGAAAATGTGGAAAATAATGTGAGTAGTCATATTATTTTGAGAAATGTTGAAATGGAATTTTTGAAGGTTGAGAAATATTTTTCGTAATGGAATTATGGTGAAAAATGATTTACGTAACTTAAAAATGTGATTTTTAAGCTACGCAATTTAAAAAATGTTTAAATATTTCCACGCGATTTGAAAAACATTGAAATATTTCTATGCAATTTGGAAAGCATTTAAATATTTTTACACGTTTGAGATATTGTTGAAAAATCGTTACACGATTTATAAATGGTGGAATATTTTTACGTGATTGAGAAAACGTTGAAAAATCACTATATGATTTGAAAATGTAACCGAAATATTGTAAAATTGTGAAAACGTAACAGAAATGTTACGCGATTGTGAAAACACGACGAAAGTGTTTTGTGACTATAAAAATGCGATAATATGATTTCACTGTTGAAAATACAGTATAATTACTGTTGGGCCTGTGTGTGGACCCTGATTATGGATTATGAAATTAAACTAAGAATAGGCCAATGTGTGGACCCTGAATATGAAATGATGAATTTTACCTGTGATTGGCATTGGTGCATTGAACATGCATTGGAAATGGTAAATTTTGCTTGTGATTGGCATTGGTAAATTGAATATGCATTGGAACAATATGCATTGTGGCATATGAGGAAATTGAACAAAATTGCATTGAGATATTCGTGCATTGAACAAAAATTTGATAGTTGATGCTATTGTGACCCTTGTGGTTGAAGAGGGAATGAGAATTGATAGTGAGGTTTATGATGGACCTTGGGGGCGTCAAGGCGCGGCGATCGACCAGTGGATATCTGTCTGTGGGCTAAGGCTGGACCATATGCCACTTGGCGATGCAGTCCGTTGCAACGCATTGACGATACCCGATAATAACACGATTCTTTTCAACGACTGGAAGATTGTCTTTGGGCTAAGACTGACAATTAACAGAGCATTCTTCTCGAAATTGTGAAAACCTCCATAGAGTAGGACATTGAGTCTACATGCATAACATATGCATAAATCTGAATATCTATATCTGCATGATATAATAATTGAGGAATATTGGATGATGATGATGATAATCATGTTGATGGCATTATTGTGATTATTGTGTGATGATAATAATGTTAATGGCATGATGATGATAGTTGATTAATGTTGAGTGCATTATTGGAATTATGGTATGATATATCTGTATGATATCTTTGGTTGTGTTATCTCTATGCTACCATGTTGGTATTGGCGTAGGTGATCTCACCTCTTTGTTATATTGTGTTGTTGTGCTTGTATTAGTAAAAATTATATAATATATGGAACAAGTTGTCTTAGACATACGGGTGATAAATACTCTGAGATCGGAGACAACATCAGAGAATGACCATTCCAGATTCGATAGTGTGAAGGGTTGACAAGGAACAGATGTCTGATGCATCAAGATGGATATAAGAAGAAATAAGTATATTAAGCTTTCTCATTAGTGTTGTACCGTGCTATTAAGTAGGACCCATGATGGGGTTTGCTACTGTTAAAAAAAAAGAGTTTATTAGTTTTATATTTCTCTTTAAATTGTTAAATATTAATTAGTGTCAATATTGTATATTAGTAATACTTATGGATTTTAGTAAGTTTATATTTCTGTAATAAGAAATTTTAAAACTCACCCTTTTATAACTCAAACCTTTTATGAAATCATTTTCAGATTGGGAGTTGGTAGACAAAAATGTGATGCCCTAAGGAGGGTGTTACAATTTAAACCAAGATTTGGATCAAAGTGGGTTTCAATAACAATAACAAAATAAAAAAAACAAAAGCAATGACAATATTTTTAGGTTTTTCTAGTTGGCAAATTATCAAATACTTGGTATGCGACATGAAAAACAATCAATTAATGAAAGAGTTGGGATGAAGCTTCATTTCATTTCACTGTTGCATATCAATTGGAACTAAGACAAGCTACTATTCCTATTTTGTTACCAAATTCTCTAATTTAATCAAACCCTAATTCCTTAGGCGATTGACCCTTTGTTCCCAATTAAAAACCCTAATTCCTTAGGTGAATCTAAGAGATAACAAGCAGTACAATTTAGAATTCAAAGAGGTAACAAGCAAATCAATGACTATTCCTAGCCTAGAGATAAGCAAGGTTCATAATCTCATATCACAAATCATATATCAAATTTCCATTCAACATATAATCCTAAAATCATTCTAAAGAGGACCTATCTTTAGAAAGCATTAAGAGAAGAGATCATAAACTCAAAATAGAGATAACAACTTATATTAATTGAATCCAATGTCAATAACAATCAAGATCCATCAAAATCCACCTAATCCCAACAAGGGAAATTTAGCTATACATGACAATAACAATAAAAACTAGAATAAGAGAGGAGAATAGAGAAAACTCCATAGGTAGGTGAAGATCTGATTCATTTCCACGAGTCCTTCTCTTCAGAACACCCCAGAACTCCCTAGAATAGCAATGGTTCGTGCCTCCTCTGCTCTTTTCTCGACTCACTGCCCAGCCTCTTCAATTAGGTCAGAAAAACAAACTTATAGTTTGTTACGGGCGCCTAGGCTCTACATCTGGAGCGCCTAGGTGCTATATGGTATGAAACCATTTCTAATGAACTGCAAACAACAAGATCACACAGTTGCCAGGCTTCACAAGTAAGCATGCAATTATATATATATATTAACTCAAAATAGAAGGGACCAGCAAAAACGGGGTAGTACAATCAGAACAAAGACTAAATCTTCTAACTAAACTTAACTCCCCCAAACTTACTCTCTTGCTTGTCCCCAACCACTCGAGTAATGACCTCAAACAGCATGGACAACAATAAAAAGAAAAAGAAAATAGAAGAAAAGTTGGAAATGCAAAACAAATCAAAGAAAATGAAAATAGAAACTCCCCCTTGAAGATTAGTCATCGCTGCTTTCATTGTCTTCCCCACCAGGTTCAGCTCCATCTTCACTCTCTGACTCTTCTTCTGGAAATGGGATGCTGCCTAGGGCATCTGGATCAACATTGAGTTGGACCGCCAGGTTTCTCAGCATCGTCTCTAGTCCTTGGCTCGACTGAACCATATAGTTCTCGATGCATTGGAGATGACGTTCAACTCCATTGGATGAAGGCTCAGGGTGGGGACGAGGTGGCCTGGCTGCCCGGGCTCTAGCTGCTGGAGGAATCTAAGTGGGGTCGTCATCTTGTAAGTGACGGTTAATCATGGCCACGTCCATAGCTGGAGCTGGCCTGATTGAGACATCACCAGTGATCTCCACCCCAGCTACTCGACATAGCTGCGTGATAAGGCTGGGGTACCATAAACGGGACCGCCGGGTCCTGCTCTGTGCCAAAGTTTGCATGTTACGGGAGATCAGTAGGCCCACATCCACTGATCATCCAGTAACAATAGCAAAAATCAATAGCGCTCGAACCCTTATCACCTCTTGATGGTGAGAGTTGGGAAAGAATCCAGCTTCTGAGAACATGCACCAGGCCTTTGGAATAGGGAGCAAATCAGACTTCTTCAGAAATTTCGGGTAGCCTCCCGAGTCAAGTTCCCACTGTGCCCCCTGCTTGCATATGGTTCGAAGCACTAGGTCAGGGTTCAATGCCTCTTTCTTCAGCTTGGTGTACCCACAATCACCCATTTCTTCGGGTGTCTCCAAAAATCGGTCCAGAGTTCATGCATCAAATGGAATGTGACGACCCCAGATGTATGATTCGAATTTGTTATGGTCATCATCCTCTGACCGAAATGCATTTGCATAAAACTCACGGACAATGGAAGCAAACCCATCGACCAGTAATTTGCAGAGTTTTGACCTGTTCCTCCTTAGGATTTGGTTGAAAATTTCATCACATTCCCCATTGTTCAAGAATATACCTCTTTCTTGGACAAAGCTCTAGTTACAGAGGAATTCAGTTAGGCACTTTTCATGCTCCGTTGAGAGAAAAAGGTTAGCATTAAATGCAACTTGTTGGCGTGAGCTCTCACCCTAAGTCTTGCGTTTGCGTGTAGGCTGCATCTTGGGTGCCATTAGTCTGTAAATGAAACAGAAGTAATGTGAGTGTAGAATCTAGAATTTCAGAATCTATTAAAACCTGTACACATGCAATGTGTTTTCTCTCAAAACAAGTACATCGAATCAGGGTATGCACATCATATCCATAATGATTTATTTCACTTCAGGGCATCAATTCACAATATGTATATGTCAACCAAACCAAAAATTACCTAATTGAAGTAAACTCATAGTCAAATTACCCAAAACCTTGAAAATGCCCATTAACCCAAAATCACTCATACATAATTAATGTGTCATTCAACAGTGGAAATAGGCATATTCTAGCATTAGGAACCCTTAATCCAAAATTATAAAATGTAAGAGAAGACCATACGTGGAATAACAAACCCAAATAATTCAAGCATTTGCATAAAAATAAAAATGAAGCATAAAAAAAATAAAGAAAAGAGAAAAACTCACCTGGGGGCAAGGAATCAAGAGGAAAAACAAACAGTAAATGCACCACGAAAAAGGAAACGCGAGGAAGGGGTGATGGGTTGTTAATAAAAGAAAGGGAAAGGGAAGAGGGAGTGGGGTACGGTAAAGGGTGTGAAGAGGGAAGGTAAAATGAAAAATGGATGGGAAATGAGTGAGATTAGAGAGAGAGAGAGAGAGAGACGAAAGAGGGCTGGAAAGGGGAAGAGGGAAATGAGGGGAAAAGTGACGGGCAAGGGAAGGGTTCTGCATTTTAAAACGCAGAACCTGATATGGGCGCCTAGGCGCTATGTAGGCAGCGCCTAGGCGCTGAGCTAATTTTATTTTTTTTATTTTTTTTAAAAAATTAAAACTAGTGCCTAGGAGCTAAACAACACTGTCCAGACGTTGGTGTGCCAAGAGGGACGTGTTAAGGGCGACTAGGCGTTGTACAAGCAGTGAAAAAGGTTAGTTTCCTTGATATTAGCGCCTAGGCGCTACAGATAAGAGTGCTTGGGCACTATTACTGGAAACTTAACACTTCTACAAACCTATTTCTGCCCCCTGATTCTCATTAAAACTTCCCCAACCCAGCTCTTCTTCACCTGTTTTCCACTCTAAACCATTTCAACCATCATCAATTAATAAAAATAGGGAAACAAATCAAAACCACATCTAACCCGTAACAATTAATCAAATGCAAAACAGTAAAATATAACAAGAATGAAAGAAAACAAAACCGAGCTTGGGTTGCCTCCCAAGGAGCACTTGTTTAGCGTCATTAGCTCGACGTTGTGCTGCTCAACTCATCAAGGTGGCTTGAAACAGGAGAAGTAGGATAACACTTTTCTTCTGTCAGATCTTTGCCTCCATACTTGGTCACTAACCTTGCAATCCCCTCCAAAGGCATGTGGAACTTGACTTGAACCTGGGTGTTCTGAATAAACCTTCGCATATGAGATTTCATCAGGCCATGGAGGTCTCAATTTTTCAACAGATGACAGATCAGGTTTCAGCTTATCAGAAGATTTCGGCCCTTTGTGCAATGGATTATGAGAAATGGGAGGATCTTTTCCTATTCCAGCAATCTTAGAGAGAGAAGGACCTTTCTCCTTTTCATCAACAATCTTGGAGGTGGGAGAGTCAACATTAATCAATAGTGAAGAATTCTTACCAGTCAACTCCTTTTGAGCTTTACCTTGGATGCAATTGACGGGGCATAGAGATCTGATGTCAGTGCAGATTTATCAAAGAGATTGATGGTCACCTGGTCTGCATCCACCCTCAAAATCAGTTCACCTCTTGGCACATCAATCAATGCTCCTGAAGTTGCTAGGAATGGTCTTCCTAAAATTAGAGGGATATCAGCATCCTCTTCCATGTCTAAGACCACAAAATCTACTAGAAAAAGGAATCTGTCAACCTTCACTAGCACATCTTCTGCAATACCATATGGATGTCTGACAGATCAATCTGCTAATTGAAGGGAGATCATAGTAGGCTTAACCTCTCCAATTCCAAGTTTGTGCATGATAGATAGCGGCATAAGATTAACACTTGCCCCAAGATCACAAAGAGCTTTCTCAATATTCAGCTTACCAATGGTGCAAGGAATGGAGAAACTACCTGGATCTTTCAATTTAAGTGGTAGTTTCCTCTAAATTATAGCACTGCACTCTTCAGTAAGTGCCACAGTCTCATTTTCCTTCAGCTTCCTTTTCTTTGACAGCAAATCCTTCATAAATTGGGCATAAGATGGTAGCTGCTCAAGTGCCTCAGCAAAAGGAATGTTAATCTGCAGCTTCTTAAACACCTTTAGAAACTTTCCAAACTGTTTTTTATCTTGCTCCTTCTTGAGTCGTTGAGGGAATGGTAACTTGATAGTTGGTGGTGACATCTTCACTGCTTGTTCTTTTTGTGACTCCTTTTCATTAGAGTCATTTGACAAATCACCTTAAGATACTTCAACTTGCTCGTGTGGAACTTCTTCACTGGTTTTCTCTTTCCTTGGTTGAGGCTCAAGTACCTTCCCACTCCTAGTTTTTATGGCTAAAGCATGTTCATTTCCTCTAGGATTTGGGATTGTGTCACTTAGCAATGAACCTGGGGGCCTTTCTGAAATTTATTTTGCAAGCTGGCCCACCAGAGTTTCTAGATTACAGATTGAAGCATCTTGATTTCTGAACCCAGCTCTTGTTTCCTCCATAAAATTAGTAGTGGTTTTGACAAAAGATGAGGTTTGTGTGGCCAACTTCTCTAAGGCTAACTCCCAAGAAGCCTTCTTCTCAATAGACTGAGGTTGGGATGATGAAGGACCTTGATATGATGACTGTTGAGGGTGTCCTGGATATCCCATCTGTCGTCTTGATTAAGCTTGATTTCCCTAATTACTCCACAAAAAATTTGGGTGATTTCTCCACCCTGGGTTGTACGTGTTGGAGTAGGGATTATTCTGTTGCCTTGGAGGATTGTTCATGAAGTTCACTTGTTCTTGAGTTGGAGGTCCAAACATGTTTCTTGGACAATCCACACTCCCGTGTTCACCTCCACAGAAATCATAGGCCAAAGGAGTATTGCTCACCGCATTCACACTAAGAGTGTCGACCTTTTTGGTGAGATTCTCAAGTTGTTGAGTCAAAATCTTGATTTGAGCTAACAGTGCATTCATTGAATCAATCTCTAAATACCCTTTCTTCATCACTACAGCTCTTTCTCCATTCCTCTGGTAGTCATTATTGGCCATCATCTCAAATAACTCCCAAGCTTCCTCTGGGGTCTTATAATTCAACGCCCCACCTGCTGCAGCATTAACCATGGCTCTGGTTTGAGGTATCATACCATTATAGAAACTCTGCACTTGAATCCAGAAGTCAAAACAGTGATGTGGGCACTTCCTCAGTATTTCATTATATCTCTTCCATGCTTCACTTAGAGATTCCCCATCAAGCTGTCTAAATGAAGTGATCTCGCTTCTCAACTTTGCAGCTTTGGAAAGAGAAAAATACCTTGTGAGAAATTTCTGGACCAAGACAGCCCATGTGGTAATGCTTCCCCTAGCCAATGAGTCTAACCAGCTCTTAGCTCTGTCTCTCACAGAGAAAGGAAACAATCTCAAACGAATGGCATCCTCACTCACCCCGTTCAGTTTCACAGCATCACAAATTTGAAGAAACCCTTGTATATGTGCATGTGGGTCTTCATTGTTAAGTCCTCCAAACTGATCGTTCTGAACCAAATGGAGTAGAGTTAGCTTCAATTCAAAATTATTTGCCTGAACTGGAGGTCTTGTTATGCTCGCTCCACACCCATCCATGTTAGGAATAGAATGATCCATGAGAGTCCTAACAAGTGGTTGTGGTGGTGGAGGATCTATATTTTTTCCATTGTCTGCCATGTCTTCAACAACTGTTTGAGTGCCACCCAAATTCCTTCTTCTTTCTCTGGTTTGCTTTCTCAAAGCTCTTGCAGTTCTTTCAATCTCAAAGTCAAAAAGAAGATGATCTGGTTGAACAGTACCTCGCATACACTAGACACACAATATCAGAGAAAAAATAACTCAATGAAATAAGTAAATGAAAGAAACTAAACACTACAATGAATAAACAAAAAGAAAAAATGTTTAAACTAGTGGCTGCCTTCGATATTACCGATATTAGTAAAATCGATCCCCGACAACGGTGCCAAAAACTTGATGGGACCACGACAAGTGTACCGGATCATCAAGTAATAAAAATGGTGAGAAACCGGATATCGTTCTTAGGGATCGATGGCCAAGTACCAATTCACGAAGTTAGCTACTATTTAAACCAAGATTTGGATCAAAGTGGGTTTCAATAACAATAACAAAATCAAAAGAAACAAAAGCAATGGCAATATTTTTGGGTTTTTCTAGTTAGCAAATTATCAAACACTTGGTATATGAGATGAAAAACAATCAATTAATGAAAGAGTTGGGATCAAGCTTCATTTGATTTCACTTGTTGCATATCAATTGGAACTAATACAAGCTATTATTCCTATTTTGTTATCAATTCTCTAATTTAATCAAACCCTAATTCCTTAGGCGATTGACCCTTTGTTCCCAATTAAAAACCCTAATTCCTTAGGTGAATCTAAGAGATAACAAGCAGTACGGTTTAGAATTCAAAGAGGTAACAAGCAAATCAATGACTATTCCTAGCCTAGAGATAAACAAGGTTCATAATCTCATATCACAAATCATATATCAATTTTCCATTCAATATACAATCCTAAAATCATTCTAAAGAGGACCTATCTTTAGAAAGCATTAAGAGAAGAGATCATAAGTTCAAAATAGAGATAGCAACTTATATTAATTGAATCCAATGTCAATAACAATCAAGATCCATCAAAATCCACCTAATCCCAACAAGGGAAATTTAGCTATACATGACAATAACAATAAAAACTAGAATAAGAGAGGAGAATAGAGAAAACTCCATAGGTAGGTGAAGATCCGATTCATTTCCATGAGTCCTTCTCTTCAGAACACCCCAGAACTCCCCAGAATAGCAATGGTTCGTGCCTCCTCTGCTCTTTTCTCAACTCACTGCCTAGCCTCTTCAATTAGGTTAGAAAAACAAACTTATAGTTTGTTACGGGCTATATGGCCAGAGCATCTTTTACTTCAAGATCAAGGGCGCCTAGGCGCTTCGTCCATAGCGCCTAGGCACTATACATCCAGTGGGTCTTCTTTGAGATCTTCAAGGGTGCTTAGGAGCTCCTTCTGTAGCGCCTGGGCGCTCTGTGCTCAATAGATCAGCTTATGCTCTTCCTTGGAGATTTTGAGTCCTTTCTTCTTTGATGCTTTCCTGCAAAGACAAGGTAAAATGATAAGATTTCACCATCTTTTTGATTAACAAAACTCAATCACAATCTCATAACAAACATTGCAAATTATTAGAGCATTGAGTAGTAAAAAGAGAAATACAAGGGAGATTATCATAGAAATAACAGACATATAACCATGCCTTTGGCGTGGTTATCAACCATCAAGGAGCTGGAAAGAAAGTTGAAAAGAAATATGGAAAGGAAAATAGTCTGTTAAAGATTTATGAGTCCTCTATCAAAATCCATAAGAAAAAGTCAAATAATAATAGATGTCATTTTTGTGGGAAATCTGAACACTTCCAGAATGATTGCCCTACGTGTAAGGCTTGGTTGGAAAAGAAATGTAAACATAATGCTTATGTATATTTTGAATCAAATTTAACTGAAGTTCCCCATAATACTTAGTGGATTAATTCTGGATGTAAAACTTATGTTTCTAATATGATGCAAGGATTCCTTAAAATCCAAACCATAAGCCCAAATGAGAAGTTTGTCTTCATAGGGAATAGAGTGAAGGTTCCAGTGAAAAGTGTCTGGACTTACCGTTTAATCCTAGACACTAGACATAATTTAGATTTATTTAAAATTTTTTATGTGCCTAGTATTTCTAGGAATTTATTTTCTTTGTCTAAACTTGATGTTGTTGGATACTCTTTTAGGTTTGGTAATGGATGTTTTAGTTTGTATAAGCATACATATATGATTGGTTTTGGTATACTTTGTGATGGTTTATATAAATTGAATCTTGATAATTTATAAGTTGAAACTCTTATGACCTTGCATCAAAATGTTGGTACTAAACGTAGTTAAGTGAATGAACGTTCTACTTACTTGTGGCATAAATGTTTGGGTCATATTTCCAAAGAAAGAATGGAAAGGTTGGTAAAGAATGACATCCTTCCAGATTTGGATTTTAGTAACCTTAATATTTGTGTGGATTACATTGAGGGAAAACAAACAAAACACATAAAGAATAATGCCACGAGAAGCACTCAGCTTCTTGAAATTGTATATACGGATATATATGGACCCTTTTGATGTCAATTCTTTCAGTAAAGAAAAGTACTTTATCACCTTTATTAACAATTATTCAAGTTACGGATATGTCTATTTACTGCATGAGAAATCTCAAGTAGTGAATGTCTTGTAAATTTATGTAAATGAAGTTGAAAGGCAATTGGACAATAAGGTGAAAATCGTAAGGTTAGATAGAGGTGGTGAGTATTATGGAACATTTGATGAAACTAGATAACACCCAAGACCATTTGCTAAATTCTTAGAAAAGCATGACATATGTCCTCAATACACAATACTAGGTACACCACAACAAAATTGTATATTAGAAAGGCATATCCAAACCTTAATAGATATGGTTAGGAGCTTGTTAAGTAACATGCCTTTACCTTTGTCATTGTGGATGTATGCTTTAAAAATTGTCATGTATTTATTAAACAGTGTTCCTAGTAAGGCTGCTCAAAAGACACATTTTTAAATATGGACAGGTAGGAAACCCAGTTTAAGACACCTGCATATTTGAGAATACTAGGCCAAAATAAGAATCTATAATTCATAAGAAAAGAAACTGGATGCAAGAACAAGCAGTGGATATTTCATTGGATATCTAGAAAAGTCTAAAGGGTATAGATTTTACTGTCCTACCTATAGTACAAGAAATGCTAAAATTAGAAATGTCCGGTTCATTAAGAATGGTAAGACCAGTGGGAGTGAAGCTTCACGAAATTTAGAGATTAAGAAAGTTAGAATACTTGTTCCTTTGACTTTTGCTTCTACTTATGAAATTGTTGTTCCTTATGTTGTTGAACGGCACAACAATCAAGAAGAACAACAAATTAATGATCCTGAGGTTAACAATGAACCTATAATAGAATAACTACAAGAGATAGCATTAAGAAGATCCCAAAGGGAAAATAGATCTACTATTTCGAATGACTATGTGGTGTATTTATAAGAGTCAAAAAAATGACTTAAGAATTAATGACAATGATCCAATTTCTTTTTCAGAAGCCATCAATAGTGATAATGCTGATAAATGACTAGATGCCATGAAAGATGAGATTAAATCAATAGACCATAATGGTGTATGAGACCTTATGGAATTACTTGAAGGATACAAGAAAGTTAGGTGTAAATGGGTCTTTAAGACTAAGCTTGACTCTCATGGCAACCTCGAACGTTACAAGGCCTATTTTGCTGCTAAAGGATTTACTCAAAAATATGGTATTGACTATATAGAAACATTCTCCCAGTTTCCATGAAAGATTCTTTCAGAATTATCATGACATTAGTAGCTCATTATAATTTAGAGCTGCATCAAATGGATGTGAAAATTGCCTTTCTAAATGGAAATTTAGAGGAAGATATTTATATGGATCAACCAATGGGGTTTCAGTTTAGGAGAAAGAATACATGGTGTGTAAACTTAAGAAATCAATATACGTACTTAAGCAAGCTTCCTAGAAATGGTTTCTCAAGTTCAATGATCCTATTATATCCTTCAGATTTAAGAAAAATACTGTTAATCGATGTATATATTTGAAGGTCAATGGAAGCAAGTTTATATTTTTTATTTTGTATTGCTTGCAACTAATGATCTTGGTCTATTAAGTGAGACTAGGAAGTTTCTCCCTAATAACTTTGAAATGAAAGATTTGGGAGAGGTAAGATATGAGAATGGAATAGAAATATTTCGTGACAGAAGGACTATTAGGCTTGTCTCAGAAAGCATATATTAATTAAATTTTAGAGAAACTGAGGTGATATCTCGGGAGGATAAATTGAAGAAGAACTTGACTTTGTCTGAGTCTACCCTTGTCGATGCCCGGGTTTAGTATGAGCTTTTCAAGTGGAAGCTCGATCTGGCTATGGATGATTGGTCAATGTTTATGGAAGAGACATTTGAAAATGCCCTCAGCCAACTTCGCCTCCTTAATCCTGGACATAATGTGGAGGGAATCAACGTGCTAAAAGTAGTCTGGGATGGCCAGATTATGGACATGGTCACTTTGGAGGCCATCCATGGTAATCATTTAGATTTAGCACTCCAAGTTCCTAAGCTTGTTGTTGTTACTACTTCTAGTCACAATGAAGAGAAAACCCATTATAAGGCTTGGGAAAGGTCAAACAGACTGAGCCTGATGTTTATACAAATGAGCATATCAAACAACATCAAGTCGGCTCTTCCCAAAACTGAAAGTGTTAAAGAATTCATAAGTTTTGTGGAAGAGCGCTCCCAAACTATTGACAAGTCTCTTACTGGGACATTAATGGGTACTTTAATCATCATGAAATTTGATAGTTCTCATAATAAGCATGACCATGTCATTGAAATGACAAACATTGTAGCAAGACTTAAGTCATTGGGAATGGAAGTGGATGAGAATTTCCTTATGCAGTTCATTCTGAAATCATTACCGCTTTAGTATAGTCCATTCTAAATGAACTATAATACCATGAAAGATAAATGGAATGTGTATGAATTGCACAATATTTTAGTATAGGAGGAAACCAGACGTAAGAGTCAAGGAAATCACTCTATCCATTATGTGAACCATCAAGAAGTTAGAAAGAAAGCTAAAAATAAAAATGGAAAGGGAAACAAATCATTAAAGATTTATGAGTCCTCTGTCAAAATCCAGAAGAAAAAGTCAAACAATAATAGATGTCATTTTTGTGGAAAATCTGGACACTTCCAGAAGGATTGCCTAAGGTGTAAGGCTTGGTTCAAAAAGAAAGGTAAGCTTAATGCTTTTATATGTTTCGAATCAAATTTAACTGAAGTTCCCTATAATACCTGGTGGATTGATTCTAGATGTATAACTTATGTTTCTAATATGATGCAGAGATTCCTTAAAATCTAAACTATAAGCCCAAATGAGAAGTTTGTCTTCATGGGGAATAGAGTGAAGGTTCCAGTGGAATGTGTCAGAATTTATCATTTAATCCTAGACACTAGACATAATTTAGATTTATTTAAAACTTTTTATGTGCCTAATATTTATAGGAATTTAGTTTCTTTGTCTAAACTTGATGTTGTTGGATACTCTTTTAGGTTTGGTAATGGATGTTTTAGTTTGTATAAGCATACCTATATGATTGATTCTGGTATTCTTTGTGATGATTTATATAAATTGAATCTTGATAATGTTGAAACTCTTATGACCTTGCATCAAAATGTTGGCACTAAATGTAGTTTGGTCCACATATCACGAACGGGTAAGTAAAACTCTAAATGAACATTTACAGTGAAAGTAAAAACAGGTGGGTCATAACGACCCCATGCTAGCGACGCCGTCACGTCTCCAGGGTAGACGCAACGATCCATATGCAAGTTGATATGCTAGCAGTCCAGACCTCTATGAAAAGTCAGCTTAACATAACCCAAAAAGCCACGTGGACGGGATGTCATGCTCCAAAACAAGTACTAATCAAAATCATGCCAAAAGCTAGGGAACTCGTGCACTTCCCCTTCTTCACCAACGTCTTCGGAGAAACATATAAATATACAGAATAGTAGAAATACAAAAAAGAGGTGAGACATCCTACATTCAATACCAATTATGGCAGTAAAGAAATAGAACGGCACAAGACCCCCACATAGCATAGCAGGAATGATAATCAGTATCAAGATTCAAACAATAAATAGCTCAATAGTTTTAGGCAGTTATAACATCAATAAAACAACAGTTTATCATTATGTGAATAAATGTCAGTTAATATGTTGACTCACTATGCACGTGCACATGGTACCAAAATCTAACATTCAATACTACAAATCCTACTCCATGAAGCTAAACACAAACATCAGAGAGAATGATCAAGGAGACATGCCAGTATCTCGTTAGCCATAAAATCAAGTGCTTTTCTAGAAAAATTCAAAATTTGCGCATCAAGACTTTATACAATGACATTTTCACAAGATCGCGATATAGGACAGTGTCTTGGTCTGTATCATCGGTGCGTTTGCATCGGTCTATCCCACGGCCCAGAGGAGCTACCAACTGTCCGCTTATAGAACACCCGCACCCCGACGTCCCCAAGGTCAATGATATGACTTACACTAGTCTATTTGCACCCACACTAAGGTGTGATTCAATCTCTTAGACATACAGCCTTACAATAGAGTCCATCGGACTTTCACAATGCATGATGACTCAATGCATATTCATGTATATTCAACAAATGATATACTCATCTATAACATATGACAATTTGGTTAAGTTAAACATCAATAATTCCTTGGTCCCACACATGGACCCACAATAGCATAGCATCAAGTTCTCAAAAGTGGTAAAACATTCCTTAAGGTTCATTATAGAATTTCACTTTAGCTTAAATTTTTTTATGAAATCTTTCTCTAGAGGAATTCTCTTAATTAGTCAAGTTCTTTGCTTTAGTTTAAGTGTAACATCCTCATACTGAAGTCCTAGTATTATCTTACATATACCTGGATGATTTTGCTTTGGGCGCCTAGGCGCCATCTCTTCAGTGCCTGAGCACTAGTTGAGCGTATGGGCGTTCAACTCGCAGCGCCTGAGCGCTCACCGAGCTGCGTTATAGGAAAATTTTCTGGGCTTTAAGTGCTTAGGCGTCCAAGCTCCAGCGCCTGGGCGCTTGATTGGGGTGAAATTCGCAAGTGTACGGTTTCGTCGTCAAGTAATAAAAAGATCGAATCCACATGGACTATGTCTATGAATACCAATTAATTAATTAATTCAATTAAATTAAACAAAAAGAATGTAATTGTGGAGTGATAAGAACATAGTAACCAAACAGTTAAATAAATAAAAATTAAAATGCAAGGTTGAGATCAAAAACAGAAATTGTTAAGGAAAAGATTTCAGATTCAAGAAAGCTTCCAAGATTGGGGTTAACCACAATGATACAAGACTCCTAATTGTCAATCCTTTTATTAACACTTGAAATTCAATTGAAGGTGAATTACCCTAAATTAGTTAATGTTCCCTTTCAAGATACAAGAACCGTGCCCAATTAAACCAATTCCTACTCTCGTGGTAATTGAATCTAAATTGAACCCATTACGCTTTTTGGTAATTCATTAATCCTCGAAAGGCTAAACCTACTCTCGTGATTTAAACCTTAAGTTCAATTCTTATAGTTTCAACACCTAGGTTCACCTTTCAGTACGTCCCTAGATATCTATGAGATGCAAATAAGTGGCCAGCAAATTCACATGAATAATCGCAATAAGGATTGAATCAACAACATTCAAGATTAATAAAAAGGGTAAACAATATCAATTAATCATCATCAATGTATCAAAGGGCATTGCCCAATCCTAGAAACAAAAGGAACTACTCAGACATGGAGAAGAAGAAACCAGAAATCAAGTTCCATGAACATCCAAACCCGTAATCCTAGAGAGAAGAGAGGAAGATGAAGATGAAGAGCCTCCAATGTGCCTCCTTGGTAACCAAATTCGAACCCTAATGTTGTCTTCAGAACATCTATATATACCCCATGGGTTAAAACTGGTTCAAGCCCATTAGAAAAGAGAAAAACGGACTTAAAAATCTGACACGCACACCGAACCACGGCCGTGGTGGGTACCACGGCCAGGCCGTGGTCAGTTTTGGACTTAGAGTTCTCAACCAGACTCTCAACCACGGCCGTGGTGTCCACCACGGCCAGGCCGTGGTTGTCTCTGGACTTCCCCTTTTGCTTTTTCACGTAGCTGCTCGATCTATGGCCGTGGTTCAGGCCACGGGTAGGCCGTGGAACTCTCTGGAATGAGCTTTTTGTCCCAATTTGCTACCCTTTAAGCTCCAACTTCAATTGTGCAAGCTTTCCATCCATTTCAAGGCCAATTAAGCACCAATCCTGCACAACAACACCAAAAACACCGCAGTTATCCGAACTAAAGGGAAAAACAAACAAAAAGAGAAACTAAAATGCCTAGAATGTATAAAAATGCAGGCAAACACATGAATAAAATATGATGTTGTTTCACACACATCAGCGCTCTATACACAACGCCTGAGCGCTAATGCATCAGCAAGAATTCTGCAGAACTCATTTTCTGCAGAATCTTGATCCACATTTCAAGGTTTCTTATCAATCTCAAGCAATCCAATACATGGTTCATAGTAATCAAGATACACAATAAAAATCAATAGATTCATACAAATCGAAGTAGCAACAAATCATGAAAAATAATACAACAAAGAGAGTAGCCCCACATGGATTCCCTCATCAACAACACCAAACAAACGTTTCCTCACCACCAAGATAGGTTGAAAAGGATTATCTCCCTCTTACCTAGAGAAATAGTAAGGAAAGTAAGCTCATTTTCCTTTGGGAATTTCGTCCTCCTTCTTCAAGAAAACCCTAGGGTGAGCAACTTTCAAAATGTTCACTTAAACCATGAAAAGAGGAGTCCTGGTCACATAGGTGACCAAGAAAAATGAAAAAGAGAAGAAAAGAGAAGAAAGTCAAGAACTTTACCTCAAAAGCTTCAAGCTTGGGCTTCAATGGTGGAAAATGGAAAAGGAAGAGCTAGAGGATGACCACCAAGGAGAAATGTCTTAGGATGATAAGAGGATGCAAGAAATGGAAGTAGTTTGGCAAGCTAGTGAAGATGGCCCTTCCATGTGTGGGTGCCGTGGAAGAAAAAGAAAAGAAGAGGAAGAGAAGAGCTTGAGAGAAAATGAGAGAAGGGAAATGGTAGAGAGAAAGTAATAGATTTTAGTATTTTGAAATTAGAAATAAAGGTGATAAAGTGAGAAGCATAATTTTGGCTCCCCAAAATTGGTCCTTGCCGTGGACAGGGAGAGAGGGAGAGAGAGAAATGGCTTCATGCATTGCTTAGGAAATTTCTAGGAAACTTCCTTGAGAAGCTTTGGTTAGATTTTGCAAAAGTCAACTTGATTAGACATAAAGTAAATTTCTAGATAAGGTGATAAGGATTTTTATTACAAGCTATTATTCAATGGATAATTATTACAGTTAACAGCACCAATATTTATTGTCCAACAGATAATAAATTGTACAATAATTTTTATTTATCAGATAAAAATCTCAAAAAACGCAAACCTCGTAAACTATGCCCGACCTTGGGTTTAGTAAGATCTTCCGTCGACGTTTTAACAATTCAAGTTTTACCAGCCTCAGGGAAAATATTTCATTTTTCCGGCTCTGCTCAGCGTACACGTAAAACGAAGAATATATTAAAATATTCAACGTTTCCGGAAAAATCCACAAAAATTCACAAAAATCACAAATCTTATAAAATGACTATTTATCATGAAATTATCAATTTAGGGTGTTACAATATCTATGCAACACTTTGTTGCTCATCAGACTAAACTTTCACCAAAGGCATTCTATGCTTAATAGATGCACAAACTTCCTTATATTTTACCTTGTATACAAGTCAGTCCATTTCTCTTAGAATTATTCTCTTTACTTTCCATAAAAAGGAAATAATTTCTTAATTCTCATAACTCCATAAGGTACTCAAACCCTTCATGAAATGCTTCTTTTGTGTAATAACATACTTAAATAAGCATCTATGAAGGATCCCAACACATTTGAACCTCCATTTTAGCAATAAAATTTCCTATGTCTGCTAGACATCCACAAACAACATTTTGCCCTTTTTGTTCAATCTTAACCTTTGACCTTTGCTCAGCAAAATGAGGATAACTTGAGTTATAGATATTGAAATCAAGTGATTCTGGTGCCATTGGAAAGCTAAGAGAAAGAGCTACAACTTTCATGAAGACCACAAAAGCTAGTTCTCACTCTATCTAGGGACACGACCCGTGTCTCTAGGACAGAAACACATCAGCACGTTTTCCAGAAGAAAACATGGCCCACCCCATGTTTTAGGACACGGGTTGTGTTTCTATGACAGAAACACTATTGAATGCTTCTACTGGTTTGTGGTACTGTTCATGGTCCAAAATCTCACCTCCAACCACTCTTGATCGATTTTCTAGTGATTTCTGGCACCCATCTATGTTCCTCAACTTGTTTTAACTCAATTACAACCTATGGATTTCTCTTAGGCATAGATCTAAAACCAAAATTACAGAACTTCAAATCCTAAAACAATGGGTTTTAATGGTTAATCTTGAGTCATAAATGGCCATCTTAGGTTTACTAAGCTTAAACAAACTTAACCTAGTCCTTGGAAACAAGAACCAAGCTAAGAATTCGGTTTTGGCTCTCCAAATCCTTATTTCCATTCATGAAAACCTAAGTTCAAACAATATGAACAAAGAGAAGAATCATGAATAGAAACCCTTTACCTTGGTTAATGACTCTTGACCTTGGGTTTTCCTTCTCCTTCTCTTTCTCTTCCTTTGGTCTCCGTTTTCTCTTCTTTTCTTTTCTTCTTTTCTTGCCTGTTTCTCCTCCCTATTTCTCTGGCCGAACCAGCGTGAGAGACGAGAGAGAGAAGTGAGAAATCTCACTTTTAAAAACATGCCCCAAGGGCATTTTTATCTTTTCACAGGAATTTCTCTTCTCCTAGGAATACTTTGATATTATTATTTCAAGCTTTCTAACCACCTTAGGTATTATAATAAATCTTAAGATTTATCTAATTACCAAACTCTTCATTTCCATTAATTTTCCATATCTGCACTAAGTTCATTTAGTATTAAAACACTTACTCAATGTGCTTAAAAATACCAAACGAACTCAGTTTACATTCAAAATTTAACTGCAACTTTCTTAACTCATTTATGACTTGGAAATAAATTATCCATATTTATTTCCCTTAACTTAACCTTTAAAACTATTTTCTGAGTCATTTTAGGTCACTTTCCACATTCTGTGTTGCAGCAAAGTGTCTAAACTAACTCAGTTTGCCATGAAACTTCATAGGCATGTCAAGCAAGTACTGAGTTACCTCTGTAACCCTATACAAGCCTGATATGTTCTCGGGGATTTTACACTCTACACTCTTGTTTGCTGGGGGTGATAACTCTCCTATGTGCTGAGTTTCCCTCTGTCCATGAAAAAAGTCTCATTGAGATGGCTCACCACCTTAGCTCCAAAGTTTATTGATAATTAGACTGACCTATCCTCAAGATTTTTGTTGCACTTAACCACTAGCAAAGTTTAGCCTAAATCTATTTCATGTCTCTCTCAGATCAAGCAAGGAAATGAGGAATCTCTTACAGACTTTATATCTCGGTTCAACAAGGAGATTGTGAACGTGTGTGAATGGGATGAAAGGCTAGGATTGTACTACATCAGAGAAGGGCTCCGACTAGGACCATTGTCCTTTTCACTTGCAAAGAAGGAGCCCAAGACCATAGATGAGTTTTGCGCCAATGTTGATAAATACATCAATGCTAAAGACGTTCTCCAAGCTAGGAAGCATCTTGAGAAAGAAGATGCTAAACCCAAGTTCAGGGAGCAACCAAACTAACAGGGCCGAAATTTGAAGCCATCTTTCAAGGGGAAGTATGTGAATTATGCTCCCCTCAATGCATCTCGGGCTCAGATCTACTAGGAGCTCATGAACATTGAGATCCGGGATATGCAGAGTGTAACACCCCAAATTTCCGTATCTCTTAAATAGTAATTTTGACAGTTAACAAAATTTTACTGTTTAGTAATTTCTGTGCACTGTAAAATTATTTTGATTATTTCATCAACGTATTTAATCGTTTTAAGTGATTTACTCCGTGTCAAGAAAATAAAAATTTTCGGGCCGGGAAAAATTTTACGTAATTTAATTTTTACCGTTAGGTAATTATTTTACGTATTCTGATTTGATATTTGTGTGTTTTCTAATATTTGTGATTTTTGTGGATGATTATGATTTTTTTTACTGTATATGGGCCCAGGTGGCCATACGTGGGCCCAGGTGGGTCCCACAAAGTAAAAATTTTTCTACGCATAGAAAAATTTGTACTGTTTAGACGGAGACAGGGGATCTTACTAAACTTGAATCCGGAAACAGTTTTTAAAATTTTCTTGTGCTGTGTTTTGTACTGCATTTAATTTATCGGATGATAAAAAATACAGTAAATATAATTTTGTGGGATTTTAGCATATAAAAATAGAAATTATATTACTAAGTCAATATTAGTGATTGTGACAATTTTGATGGACCAATTGGAAACAAGTCTAAGATGGAAGACTTTAATATCAATCACCGATTTAATCAACGGTAAAGACTTGATTTTGATTTAATCAACGGTTGAGAAATAAACTTAATGAAGAAGCATTGGATGTTAACCATTGATCTAATCAATGGTGGAGATTTAATCTAGACAAGCTTAATAAGGAAGGCTTCAATATCAACCGTAGATTTAATCAACGGTGTAGATTTAGTCATATAATGTGGCTATGACCATTTACAACCATTGGATTTAGAATTGATCAAAGGTTGAGATTTGGTCTTATAAAGTAACAAGGACCATTTATGACCATTGGATGTTAATTTAATCAATGGTGAAGATTTAGTCTTAAAAAGTGACAAAGACTAATTATGACCCTTGGATTAAAAGTTAGAAGGAGTAATCTTGACCCTTAATTTTGAAGACACATCCAATGGCTAAAATTTAAAGGACAAATATCCAATGGCCTAGATTAAGTCTTCTAACCTACCTAAAGTCCACCTAAATCCTAACCATTGAATTAATCAATGGCTAGAATGCTTAAGATGGTGACTTGTGAAATTAGTCACACTTTGAAGAAGCTAGAGAAGGGGGGGACGATTTTTGTAGTGAATTAGGAGCTAAAGGAGACTTTATGACCATTATTACATGTCATGGTCAATATTACATCATCCTTGATTATGATTTTTTTGTTTGCATCCTTAGGAAATTTCTTGGAGGGAGGCCAAAATTATTTCATTGTATTACCAACTTTTCTTTCAATTATTTTAGTAACTTGACTATCACTCAAATAAATAAATAATTCACTCTTCACTTTCCAATTAAGGCTACGGCTATGCAAAGAAAAAGGGGAGCCAATTTGATTCAATCAATTCCAATAATTCATGTTCCATTAGTTATATTATACAACAAAGCAAGCTAGTCAATTATGGTGACTCTCCATTTTGTTTCTACGGCCATGCACTTCTTTTTGGAGACAAACTATCCATAATTGATTCATTTTTCTCCTACTCATCAATGGTCATGCAATGAATAATGCAAGACAATCTTTCCTATCAACTTTTCTTTCATTCTTATCAAAGAAAAACAAAAAGCTATATACATAATATTACCTTTCTCTCCATGCACTCCACGGCAACTACTAGGTAGGAGGAGTCTTGATTTCTATTTCATTTCTATCTTCATTTTCATTCTACCAAAGACTAAAAATAATTCACTCCATTCTCTCTCTTCCAAGAACAAGAAAAGAAAACTCCATTTTCTCTTCCAAAGAAGGCCATTCAGCCAAAACACTCAAACCACTCTCCAATCTCTTTTAATTTCATCCAACTATAGATCTTGAATCTACATGATATTCTAAACAACTTTCATGTTGAAGACTTTCTCTAAATCTTCCATCTTGAAGGACTTTTACTAAGATCAAAGTTATTGGGTTTTTGAGGTGAAGTGTAAGGAAACTTCATTTTCTTCTCTCTTTTTCATGATCTAAACCATGTCTGATCCATGGTTTTCTTAATCAAGTTTAGTATACTAATTTTTATGTATTTTGTTTTGTATTTGAGAAGCCCTTGGTGATGAAGGACTTGGAAAAAGAAGCAAAACAAGGAGCTTTTGAGGATCTTCAAGAGGCAAGAGGGAGATCCATCTCACCAACCAAGCATGGTGGTGAGAGATGGTCTTATATTTGATGGGTGTTGAATCCATGTGAGGATTCATATCCATGGTCATGTAATAATTTATATGCGTTTATGAGCTTTGATTAATTGCCTATGCTTAATATGCTTTGCATGAGTTTATGATTTTAATGGTATGCTTATACTATGCATGATTATAATATGGCATGCTTTTTATATATATATATATATATATATATATATATATATATATATATATATATATATATATATATATATTGTGTATGTATGTGAATGCATGATTTGATGATGGAAAGAAAATTAATTTTGGTCCCAATGGCCAAGGAGAGCTACGGTTTTGATGCCCTTGATTAAGGTTCATGTTGAAAATTTTTCAAGAACAATGAAATTGATTTGTTTAATGAAAATTATGAAGTGGAGAAAAAATGAATTTTCTTGGTTCTAAAGGCTATGGAATTTTCGGCCAAGACACCTCAACATTCCAAAGGATATGTTTTTCAAGAGAACAAGAACATGGTTTTGAAGGATTTTTATTGATTTATTTTGTGTAAAAAGATCCTAAGTGTTTTTCTAAACTTGAGTTTTGAATGAAACGGGCAAACGTTGATTTTAAGGATTTGCAAAGAAAGTGAAAAAGAATTTGTAAAGAAAGTAAAAATGAATTTGAACAAATGGGTTTGGTTTTTATGACCATGAATCACACGGTTTTGAAAACAAAATTTTAATGGTTTTATTTGTGTAAAACCATATCAATTTAAAAGGAAAAATATTTGATGGTTTCAATAGTCATGTCCACGTTTTTTTTAAAGGCTTGTAATGTCTTGATTTTTTATGAACAAAATGATTTTTTCTAAAGTGAAAACGTAACTTGATTTAATACAAGGAATTTGGAAAGGGAATCAGAGTGTTTTTATCATTTGAGAGAATTTTGTAAACAAAAGACAAAGAGAGGTTGAACATGTTTGAACTTCAATTTATTTTGAAGAATTGATTTTAAAGTTAATTTGAGAAAAATGGAGAATATAATGGTATTTTGAAAATTTACTAACGTATAATTGATTTTCGAGTTTTGAAGTACGTTAGGAAATTCTTAAACTTTTGAAACGTTGATTTATATCATTGGAAAAAGTGATTTTTGTGGAGTATATTTTAGAAAAGGATTTCTTGAGTAAAGAAATGTGGAAAAAGATTTTCTTGAGTAAGGAAATGTGAAAAATGAAATACAAAGTTATATTATTTTGAAAGAAGTTGAAAAGGAATTTTTTTAAGGTTAAGAAATATTTTCTGTAATGAAATTGTGGTGAAAAAATTATTTACATATCTTAAAAACGTAATTTTAAAGTACGTGGCTTGAAATACAGTAAAATATTTCTAAGTATTTGGAAATACAGTAAAATATTTCTACGCGATTTTAAATATGTTAAAATATTTCTACGCGATTTGAATTATGTTTAAATATTTTACGTAATCTAAATTACTATTGAAAAATCACTACGTGATGGAAAAGTGATGAATTATTTTTACGTGATTGTGAAAATAGCGAAAAATTATTATGAGATTTGGAAAGTGTTTTAAATCTTTTGAAAATGATTTACGGGACGTAATAGAATGATTTTTTTAAGTTACGCGATTTTGAAACAGTAGAAAAATATTATGGGATTTGAGAAACGTATATCTTTACGCGATTGAGAAAAACGTTGAAAAATTAGTACGTGATTTAAAAGTGCAACAGAAGAGTTGCAGCATTTTGAAAATGTAACAGAAGTGTTATGATATTTTGAAAACGTAACAAAAACGTTTTAGAATTATGAAAACGTAACGAAAATGTTGCGCAATTTTGTGAAAACACGATGAAAGTGTTTTATAACTATGAAAATGTGATAACATGATTTTGCTGTTGAAAATACAGTATAATCTAGTACAATTTATATGCATTGGAAAGAGATGCCTGTGATTGGATTTGGTGCATTATACATGCATTGGAAAAACATGCGTAGAGGCATATGATACATTGAACTAGTGAAATTGAAAAGATTTGGCCCTTTGGGGTTGGACTTGCACTGATATATTCGTGCATTGTATATAGCCCTTGTGGTTGAAGAAGGAATGAGAATTGATAGTGAGGTCCATGATGGATCTTGGGGCGTCAGGAGCAATGGTCGACCAGTGGACAGCTGGCGAGTACCCTGTGCCACTTGGCGATGCAGTCCGTTGCAACGCATTGACGATACCCGACAAGAACACGATTCTTTTCAACAACTGGAAGATTGTCTTTGAGCTAAGGCTGACAATTGACAGAGCATTCTCCTCGAAATTGTGAAAACCTCCATGGAGTTGTTTTTGAAAAACTGAGTCTTTATGCACATGCATAAATCTGAGCATTTATATCTGTATGATATATTAATTGAGGAATATTGGCGATGACAATTGTTTTGAATACTTGGATGATGATGATGATAATCATGTTGATGGCATTATTATGATTATTGTGTGATGATAATAATGTTAATGGTATGATGATAATAGTTGATTAATGTTGAGTGCATTATTGGAATTCTGGTATGATATATATGATATGTTGTTTATATTATCTCTGTGCTGCCATGTTGGTATTAGCGTAGGTGATCTCACCTCTTTGTTATGTTGTTTTGCTGTGTCTGTACTGTTAAAATCAAATAATAGAATGATTGAGTTGTCTTAGACATAACGGGCGATGGATACTCTGATTGGTGACAACAATAAGGAGTGGACATTCAGGACTCGAAGGTGTGCAGTGTTGACAAAGAACAGATGTAGAACAGATGTCTGGTGCAACAAGATGGATACACAACAGAATAAGTATGATAAGTTTTAACATTAGTGTTGTACCGTGCTATTAAGTAGGACCCGTCATGGGGTTTGCTACTGTAAAAAAAAAAGTCTGTTAATTTTATATTTCTCTTTAAATTATGAAATATTAATTGGTGTCAATATTGTATATTAATCAGTTTAAATATATTTTCAGTAATACTTATGAATTTCAGTAAGTTTATGTTTCAGTAAAGAAAGAAATTTTAAAACCTATCTTTTTATAACTCAAACCTTGTGTGAACTTCTTTACAGATTTTGAGTCGGGAGTCAGACATGTGATACCCTAGGGAGGGTGTTACACAGAGACCTCCCCCTTTGAAGAAGCATTTGCAAATGGATAAATCCAAGCATTGCGCTTGGCATGACATCCATAGTCATAATACAAAGGATTGTACTAACCTCTAAGGTGCCATATAGTCTCTCATTCAGGACGGGCATTTGGACCGGTATGTACGCTAAACCTGGAACAACACTCAAAGGGGAGGACATTATAGAAAGCGGAGTTACAACCCTCAGAGTCTCTCTCCTCCCTACCAAAGAAGACGTTCTCCTGCTAGGAATGACAATCTTGACCCACGCTCACCTCGGGTTAACGCCCAGAATCAAGATAGGTTGCAACCCCGAAATAACAACCATGAGGACAATTGTCATCACACTAAAGCAACCTAGACAATATTTTAATGCTTTTTAATTGTCATTTTTGCTATGTAAGAAACATCTTTTGATATCAATAAATCAGTTATTTTTCCAACTGTCGTCTCATCTAAGCTAGTACCTCTGTCGTGACCTTGGGTCCACGATACTTCAACTTATTATTATTTAAAGTCAGTACCTCGGTCATGACTTTAAGTCCATGAGTACTTCAGATTATTATTATCTAAAGCTAGTACCTCGACCGTGAATTTAAGTCCACGAGTACTTCAGCCTAACACAATCGATAAGGTTACCAAACCTAGTAAGGGATCTGAGGAATACAAGGTCCAGAGAGGATCAACTATTCCAACATCAACACATGATGGCCTAATAGGAGAATCCACTTGACTGTCAATCGAGGTCAAGGAGCATATTCAAGGGTTTTCACACCAAGAGCGTAGCTGACCAGGTTTACAGTGGTTAATCGTAGTCGACCGTAGCGCAGGACCATGGATTCCACATCAAGAGGCTTCCGTGTCACCTATTCCACAATTTCAAATCAAACTCATCAATCAAAAAAGTTAAATGCAATTACAACACTATGCCTAACCCATAAACCAAACAAAAGGTTTGAGTGGTTAAGCGCTTTAGACTATTGTTCGGGATAGTGAACATCACTACAAAAGGCTTTGGTGTTAACAAGTATTCATTAACAGACACCGAGATCGAGCGTTGGACCTATCTTAGTACACTATACAAGCAAACTACTAAATGCAAAATAGCCATCGAGATTGAGCATTTGGCTCATCTCGACATCGCAAAGGCAAAAGCATGACATATATAAAATATAGTGTCCGAGATTGGGCGTTGGATGTAACATCCTTAAAAATAATACTAATAACGTATCCGGAATTACGTATAAGCAATTAAAATTAAGCACATCACAAAAGACTAATATAATAACTTTAAATTGCATTTAAATGATATACATAAAAAATAAGCATGTGGCAAGTTAAGATAACATTCATATACTAAAAAGGATAATATACAAAGTATTTTACAAACTCATAATTATATAGTATGTTACAAGTACTATTTTTATATCACAAAATGCAAAATGATATCAGAATTTTCTCTACTTCTTCTCCTTTTGCTTGCTCGTTGTAGAAAGCATCCCTACAAATATCAAAAAAATATAAATAAAAAGAGGTGAGAATTCTAAGAATTCTCAGTAACACTAATAAAATCAAAGTCATCATAATATTTTCAGTTGTTTCGGGAAAAAATATATTTTAGAATTCAAATTATTTTTATACTAGAAAGGTGGCAAAACGCCAAATATGGTCCTTTCTCTTTTCGAAAGAGAAATCCAATTATTAATAGTTTCAAAAAATATTTATTACCAATCATTACAAATTATATTCACAAATATTTTTAGAAACATTATACAAACAAGAACCAAAATCTTAAATTCATTTAATGGTTCTTACAATTTAACAGAGTCAAAATATGACATTCAAACTAGAATTCATCTCAATACTCATTTAGTCATCTCTTATTTATCAAGTATGGAGGGAATGTCCATCCTCACAATACTATAGACTTGGAAATAGTCTGCTTTCAGGTTGGTGCACTTCAACCTATTCATAACGATTCACTTGTCACACAAAACTACTCCGAGTAACCCAGACCACCTCTAGTAAGGGAATGTCCATCCTCAATCTAGAGTTACTGGTAAAGAGGGAATATCCATCCTTATCTACTAAGATAGGGAGGGTCTCAACCTTCGTCACACTATCTTCAATCTAGGATCTCCTCTACCAACTAGGAAGAACTTGAGTAAAAAGTGAGGGTATGTCCATCCTCAACATCAACTACTCCTGAAGGGAGGGAATGTCCATCCATACACTTCCACTCTTACCTAGGATGAGGATCCTTTCTTATTCAATCTTTGGCCATATAAAAAAAAAAAGGGTTACATGTATAGGTCAAACCATACAAATAATAATTTAAGCACAATCTAAACATTTTCCTTATTATGGAACTCTTGGCTGTGACTATCATACAATTCAAAACCAATATTTTGAATCAAAATCTAGCATCAATGCATAACAAAAATGCACTCAAAATAGGGTCACACAGGGCAGCAATTTACCAAGACCTTCAATAATCATTGAAGTCACAATTTCACACATAGAAGTAATCAAATTTATGGTCAAAATAGGGCAGCATTTTGCCTTGACAAATTCATCCATATAAGTCACCATTTCATGCACATAAATAAACAAAATTCCAGTCACTAATAAGGTAGTAACTGTCATGACCTATTCAGCCTGAAATTCAACCAATTTCTCATTAAATCCAACATCACAATTCAATACAACATTCAATAGAAAATGAGGTAGAAATTGGAAGCATGGAAATTGGTTTGGTCATGAGTTACACAACTAGAAATACAACCAAGACAATTTCAAAGTGTGAACACTTGAAACACACCTACACGATTTCTTCCATTAAAACCAAGACAAATTTATATTCAATAAAGGATGCTTGGCCATGAAAATCAAAGTACAAAACCAACTCAATTCAAAGTCAAATAAGGATGCTTTGGCCATGACTACTCAAGCTAGAAACACCATAATGTTATCAATTTCTCATCTTAACCAACATCACAACCTCAAGTCAAGAAAAAATAGAAGAGAAAGAGCAAAATTTAAGCCATTATCCTATTTAATGTTTCTGATCTGGCCGTGGTATACACAGGTTCAAAGGCTACCAATTTGATTCAAAAAACATGAGAAATGAAGAATCAGATGAAGATAAAGGACCCCTCATTAGCTTCCAAGCTCATAGATTAGTAGAAAAGGAAAGTGATGAAGATGCTTGGTTGGAAAATCCAATCAGTTGAGGAGGAAGAGGAGGAAGTGAGGAAGAATTTGTCCTTCTTGAGCACTTGAAGATGAGCACCGGTTGAAGCTCATATAAGAGCTTAAAGAGCTCCTTCAATGGCTGCCTTAGTGATAACTCCACAAATTGTAGTTATTTGGGCCCTATATATGTGCTTTATGGTATGCTTAATCCTTGTTTTGATGCATGAATTGAAGAGTTTAGTTGTATACTCATATGATTTGATTTCAATGTCTTCCATCATGATTCTGAGAAAATGTGTCTGACTCTTAGATATATTCAGTACATTTGCACTGATTATTGAATTGAAAATTTCTTTATGGCAGGTAAGGTTCCAACCAAGTAAACCATCTCAGATTTGGACTAGCATCGCAGGAGAAAGCTAAGTGCAAGGATCAACTCGTCACGCCGCGGTGTGGCATATGAATACCGTGGCGTTTTGCCTCCCCTGCATCAAAGTCAGAGAGCTACGTATTTTGCATGCCGCGATGAGATGAGTTGAATGCTGCAGCATCCTGACCTAAAATGTAATGTGTTGCGGCGCAAGTAGTTGAATGTCGCAGCGTGACTCTATTTTCTGAGCCCTATAAATATTGTTGTATTAATTTTCTAAAGAGGTTAGGTCATATTTTAGAAAGTTGCGGCCAGGATATTGAACATCACTCTGATAAAAAGCTGAAGTGACCAAGTTTGAGGACTTTCTTCACCTTGGTAGAGGATTGAAGCTTGGAGGATCATCCCCTTAAGCTTTGTTCTTCCTTTTTCTTCTCCTTTCTCATTTCCATCTCCATGACTATGAGTATTTGTGATATATTTTCATTTATCATTGCTGGCTAGGCTGTTTATAGGGTTTTACTTTGGATCCTCCTTTGGATATTGATTAAACTTGTAATCCTTTGAGTTATATATATGATTTGGTTTTTGTTCAATCATATAGTGCTTAATGCTTTGAATGTTTGATTAGCTTTCAATTGATTTGTTAAAATCTAATGAACCTAGACATAGGAATTTGGATTTGAGATCGTGTGTATGATTGATGCATGTTCTATTTCATTCAATTGGCTTGGATGAGATGATTCGTTAATAGGATAGAAATATACCTATTGGCCATGCATAGTAATTATTGGGAATAGATCGTTCATTATTAGAGTTTACACTAGTTCTCATGGAAACATAGTGGATTAGGTAAGTGATACCAGGGTTGATTGACCTAGACATAGGCTTTCGGTTAAATCAGATGCTCAAGCTAACCTAGCCATTGCATTTATATTACTCATAAGGATTGCTTGTTATCAATAGAAGTAGGAGGTAAAAAAGGATTCCCTATTCTCTAATCATCAACTCTAATTTCAATATGATAATTTTTAAGTTCTTATAATTAGTAAACACAAATCTCAATTTATAAGTCCTTGAATAGAAATACTTGAGTTATTGGTTTATAATTAGTACTGAATTTAACATTTGTCCTTATGGGAACGATATCCAACTCCTAGCTACACTACAAGTGCGACCCGTGCACTTGCGGTAAGCAAAAGAGCCAACACTCAGTTTCGTAATCAAGAGAGAGAAAAGAGAGAAAGTAGTGTTTGTGTAAAAATGGTGAGTGAAAATTATGAGAAATGAATGAAATGATGAAAGAAAAGTGGGGCGATGGATGTGGAAGGAGAAAAAATAAGATCAAAATGTGTGGTTATCATTTGATGTGATAAACTTATCTCTTCAGGATACTTTTATCTTTTACTAATGATTTTTTCTAACTTTCATAAGCGATGTAAAAGATTTTAGGATCTCATTTAGTTCCCATACACATCATTTAGTAGTTATTAGGCTTTATTACTTTTCCTCATGTTAATATAACCTTAAGGAAATAACTAATACGTGTTTGATTTTAACTTGTATTTGCTTACAAGCATCTGTCCTAACCTGTAATCATTTTTAAAATAAATTTCATTCTCTATTTAACAACTTCATAAATTTTCATAATTTTTTGAGCTACCCTCCTATTTAATTTTGATCTTTAAAAATTTATTTTATTTATTTAAAATACCAAATTTATTTATTTATTTCCCCAAAATTACCATAATTCATTCTAATTATTTATGACCTAGAATTAAATTTTTTATATTTATTTTCATCATTTAAGCATTCTATATTAATTTTTGGACTATTTTTCATATTCTGTGTTAAAGTATTATGCTCAAAATAACTCAAAAAAATACCAAAATTAGTAGGTGACTCACATAAGGGTTAATAAGCTACTAAAACCATTATTAAGGCTAATAGGTTAGGGAAGATGTTATAATTCTCCCCTTATTTTTTAAATTTTTGTCCTCAAAATTTAGTCTATGTATCAGTCTCATCATGACCTCAAATACTTGCATCATTAGAAACCTCTAATTGTGGATTATCTCTCATTATACAACTTCTATGAATTTTGGAATTTCTATCATTAACCGATCATTCAGTCACAACATGAGTGCTTAATCGCTCAGTACTGAGGAAGCGGTCAAAAACTTACTAATTAGTCGCCTAGGTAGAATTTCACTATGTCACTAACCAATTAAATGGACAGTTTCTGGGCGACTAATCGCCCAGAGGCAGATTGTCCAGAATTGTCTCCTTTAAATTTGTAATTTATCCCTGCTTTCCATACTCAATTCCAAGAGCTTTTCATACTAGAATATGGTTTCAAAACATATAGAACTCATGTATATCCTTTTATAACTTCATCAAAACCCATTTTTTATATCCACAATTATATGAGATTCTTTGATCACATATGAGTTTAAAAAATCACAATCATGTAAGATTTACCTATTGAATATGCAAATCCTTAAATTCTATCCAAGTTTACTAACAATTCTTGAAAACCAAAAAGAAGGATAAGGAAGCATCATTCATAAAATTTCATGGAATTCTCTAGTTATTCCAAACTCAAACCACATATATATTCAGTCATATGCTATATATCTTCAACAGTCAATCCCCTTATATTAAGTTCTTCCATACAACTCTTAATACGAAATTTCTCCCATTAGAAAGTTAAGACATAGAGATAACTTAGGTTAAATTTTCATAAATTAAATCCATTAAATGCAGTACTAGTTTTATTTTGTAAATATACTAGTTACTGTCTCAATAGGATCCTAATAGTCTGCATTCAAGGCAGCATAGCTTCAGGTGTAAAGGTCCAATCAGTATGTAAAAGCTAATGTATAACTCCTTGAATATCAAAAAGCTCAAGATTTAATGAGTTGTGGGTAAACCAAATTGCATCTGAAACAAAAACGGTTCAACAACAAAATATAGTGACATACCCTGTCAACAATTGTGCATGTTGCACATCAAACCATGGTACTATAGTGTACTTTCAGATTGTAGATCTTAGACATTTCTAGAGTCATTCACCTTATTGATTACCTTTTCATATAGTACAAAGGTCTCTATTGTAATAAAATTCTTACAGTTTATTTAGGCTACCAAGGCTAGGCAATAGAGGTTTTTTTTCTAAGTTATAAATTAATAAGCACATTAGTTTAAGAAATGGATCACCATGTTTGGTCAATACCTATAAGAAGAAATATTAACTAACCATATTTAGTTATGTTAACTTAAAGAATCATCATAAGGTCAACACTCAAAATATGTGTAATTACTCTAGAAGATAACTCTATTAGAACTAGAGTTTTTACTAATCAACAAAATCAAATATGATAGCAAGCATTATATAAGTCTGCAGTAGAAGGCTCTCATTTACACCATCGATACATAGGTATAATCATTCATAACAAAAAATCAACCACTCCATGATAGAAAACATGATCATATTTCTTACAAGGGTATACATAGGCACTACAAAAATATAAGAGATTTCCTTCTAAAGCTCAATTTATCAAAATTAATAATATCGGGGAAAAGAATATATATATATATATATATATATATATATATATATATATATATATATATATATATATATATATATATATATATATATGAAAAATAAAATTAAAGACAGCCCTCATTACAAGGCTCATACAAGATTTAATCCTTAAACATAACTCTTGACATTCACAACTGCAATAAGTAGCTATGACTCAACACATAATATTTAGCATATAGATTTCAATCATAACTAAACAGTCTTCATGCATATAAGCTCCAATTCAAATTGAGCAAATATACATGGTACAAAGCAATCAAAAATTATCATTCACAATAACAATTCACAACCACTTACCTAAAGGTTCCCATCAGTCCTGCCATTTCCCTATTAGCAGAAGTAAGCTTGGTTGATACTATTGGCTTCTAGCATTCAAAACAACATATATTGAGTTTATCAGTCTCAATATCATGTAAACAATATGACAAAAACTTCTAATAATCACATCTAAGGCAGTTATGCATATCTAAACTAACTATGCATTTCTTTATCAGAGACAAGAAAACTATAATGCATAATTTAAAATGGGAACTTCTAATATGCTATAAGCATAGCCAGTCTATACCTAAGGTCAACAACATGAACTACTCTGATACCATAATGTAACATCCTTAATAATATTACTAATAATGTATCCGGAATTACGTATTAGCAATTAAAATTAAGCATGCCACAAAAAACTAATATAATAACTTTAAATTGCATTTAAATGAAATACAAAAAATATGAGCCTGTTGCAAGTTAAGATAACATTCATATACTAAAAAAGATAATATACAAAGTATTTTACAATACTCATAATTACATAGTCTATTACAAGTACTATTTTTACATCACAAAATGCAAAATGATATTAGAGTCTTCTTTACTTATTCTCCCTTTGCTTGCTCGCTGCAGAAAACATCCCTAGAAATATTACAAAAATACAAATAAAAAGAAGTGAAAATTCTAAGAATTCTCAGTAACATTAATAAAATCAATGTCATCATAATATTTTCAGTTGTTACGAGGAAAAATGTTTTAAAATTCAAATTATTTATATACTAGAAACGTGGCAAAATGTCAAATGTGGTCCTTTCTCTTTCCGCAAGAGAAATCCAATTATTAATAGTTTCGAAAAATATTTATTACCAATCATCACAAATTATATTCACAAATATTTTCAAAAACATTATACAAACAAGAACCAAAATCTTAAATTCATTTAATGGTTCTTATAATCTGACAGAGTCAAAATATTACATTTAAACTAGAATTCATCTCAATACTCATTTAGTCATCTCTTATTTATCAAGTATGGAGGGAATGTCCATCCTCACAATCCTATACACTTGGCAGTAGTCTGCTTTCAAGTTGGTGCACTTCAACCTATTCATGATGATTCACTTGTCACACAGAACTATTCCGAGTAACCTAGGCCACCTCTAGTGAGGGAATGTCCATCCTCAATCTAGAGTTATTGGTAGAGAGGGAATATCCATCCTCATCTACTAAGATAGGGAGGGTCTCAACCTTCCTCACACTATCTTCAATCTAGGATCACCTCTATCAACTAGGAAGAACTTGAGTAAAAAGTGAGGGCATGTCTATCCTCAACATCAACTACTCTGGAAGGGAGGGAATATCCATCCTTACACTTCCACTCTTACCTAGGATGAGGATCCTTTCCTATTCAATCTTTGACCATATAAAAAAAAACGGGTTACTTGTAAAGGTCAAACCATCCAAAAGGTTTCCATACAAATAATAATTTAAGCACAATCCAAACATTTTCATTATTATGGCACTCTTGGCCATGACTATCATACAATCCAAAATCAAAATTTTCAATCAAAATCTAACATCAATGCATAACAAAAATGCACTCAAAATAGGGTCACATAGGGTAGCAATTTGCCAAGACCTTCAATCATCATTTAAGTCACAATTTCATACATAGAAGCAATCAAATTTCTAGTCAAAATAGAGCAGCATTCTGCCTTGACAAATTCAGCCATTCAAGTCACCATTTCATGCCCATAAATAAATAAAATTCCGATCACCAATAGGGCAGCAAGTGTCGTGACCTATTCAGCCCTAAATTCAACCAATTTCTCATTAAATCCAACATCACAATTCAATACAACATTCAATAGAAAATGAGGCACAAATTGGAAGCAAGGAAATTGGTTTAGTCATGAGTTACACAACTAGAAACACAACCAAGATAAATTCAAAGTGTGAACACTTGAAACACACCCGCACAGTTTCTTCCATTAAAATTAAGATAAATTCAAATTCAATAAAGGATGCATGGCCATGAAAATCAAAGCATACAACCAACATAATTCAAATTCAAATAAGGATGCTTTGGTTGTGACTACTCAGCCTAGAAACACCATAATCTTATCAATTTCTCATCTTAACCAACATCACAACCTCAAATCAAGAACCAATAGAAGAGAAAGAACAAAGTTTGAGCCATTGTCCTCTTTAATGTTTTTGTTCTGGTTGTGGTATACGCAGGTTCAAAGGCTACCAATTTGATTCAAAATCATGAGAAAGAAAGAATAAGATAAAGATAAAGGACTCCTACTTGGATTCCAAGCTTATGCATTGGTAGAAGAGAAAAGTGTTGAAGTTTCTTAGTTGGAAAATCTAATCAGTGGAGGATGAAGAGGAGGAAGTGAGGAAGAATTTGTTATTCTTGAGCACTTGAAGATGAGCACTAGTTAAAGCTCATGTAAGAGCTTGAAGAACTCCTTTAATGGCTGCCTTAGTTTCGTAATTAAGAGAGAGAAAAGAGGGAAAGAAGTGTTTGTGTAAAAATGGTGAGTGAAAACCATGAGAAATGAGTGAAATGATGAAATAAGAGTAGGCTGGTGTGTAATGCCCTAATACTGAAATCTCCATAAATATAGCATTTATAACGATAAACAGTATTACAATGGCACTACATACGTAATAGTCTGATAATATATCCATAACATACACTGGAGTCATTATAGTGAGCCTTATGAAATGCGAAAAACCTAAATCATAACAAAATACTTATACATATAAATCTTTAGCCTAAGAAAGGCTTAGTGTAATACATAATCTATTTACATAATAAACTAGTATAAATAAATACAAGCCTGATCTAGAAGCAATAAAAACTAAAACTACACTAGTCTTTCAGCTCCTTTTTCTTCTTACTCTTTGAAGAACTGTCACCTGGATTTATATAGCAACACAGTGGGGGTGATAAACAACATTTCTCAATATGAGTAAACTAAAACCAGTCATACATAACATAATAAACATATCTTAACACATGCTATAATAAGATATGTTTACATTCTCTGCAAAGTTTAACATTAGCATCTAGATGAACTAAGACAATCATACATACATTTATACTTACACACTTAGCTCATTTAAAGCCCAAGTATATTCTACAAGGAACTTTGGCTTCTTGTGCTTACTTGTTGTAGAGAGAAAAAATTGTAACCTTAACTACATGTAACCCTAGCTCTTGGTTAGGAATGCTTGTCTCCTTAGGAACTTATGACCTTTTTCCTTCTAGCTAAATGACAATACTTATCATTTTAGGTCATATTCATAGGAAAAACACTACCAATTCATCCTAGTTTACTTGCACCTAGTACACCATCTTATCACGTCTAATATGATATCTAAAGCAACACTAAGCTACCTTTGGTGCTAGATACCTAACCAATGCAATCCTTTACTTTTGATTACATAAAGGTTCATACAATTCTTATACTTTTTATATAGTCATTCTTCTCTTGAATTACCCTTGGTAGTCTCATAACATACCCTAGAAAGTATGTATAAAGAATCCTAACAAGTTAGAAATTCAATTCATCGAAAATCACATTTCTTAGAATTCTGGACCTCACACCGTGGCACACTACTCTCGGGTTTTATATTGATGCACATCACGCCTCGGCGTAGCCTTCTTCACGCTGTGGTGCAATAAGAAAAATCAACCTCACGCCTTGGCGTGACATCCTCTCACCACGACATTCATAGCAAAAACTAGATTTTGTAGAATTATGTAGAAGTGTGGTACTGTTCCATTAGTTCTTTTCATGATTTTTGGTGATTCCAAATCAATTTCTAAGTGATTCTAAGTCTGTAGACAATTCATTAACACATAGGAATCATCAATCACCAACTTAAACCTCTTGATTTGGATTCATACACCTAAAACCCCTCTTTGTGAATCTAAGGTCTAAATGAGATGTTCTAAGTTTCTAAATTCAACTTATGGTATGAACAGGTCATATATGGCATTAGAAACACATTCATGCAAGCCAAACACATCAAACACTTCTAGAACTTATTTTAACCTATTATGTACCAAAGGCGTATCAATGGTGAAAAGACATAAAAAGAGATGAAAGAACTCTAAATCCCCTACCTTGGCAGTTGGATTGAAGCTTCAAACTTGGTTGATCTCAAACCTTGGCATTGCCTTTGGCCTTCCTCTTTTTTTCCTCTTCTTCATTTTTCTTTCTTTCCTTTTCTTTCCTTTGCTCTTGCACGTTTTTTGCTCCTGAAATTATGCAACAAAAATACCTTGAATGAAGGCTTATAAAGGAGTTCCAAAAGAATCTCACGGCCTTAGGCCATAACTGATAAATCTCGATTTAATAAAAACACTTAGATTCATCTAAATCAAGATTTCCAACCTCCAATAACTTTAAAATAAATACTAAAATTCATTAAAATTGTTGTTTCGCCGTTAACACATTTTTCCATATCTGCTGCTAGTCAAGCAGGTATTAAAAGCATAATCAATATGCTTAAAAATACCAAACTGACTCTGGTTATCTTGAAACTTTAACCACATCTTACTTAGCTCATTTGTGATTTAGAAACAAATCCTCCATATTTGTTTCCCTCATCTAAGCAACTTATGCCATTATTTGAGTTATTTTAAGTTACTTTTCACCTTTCGAATTTGTAACAAAGTGCTTAAACTAACTCAGTTTGCCACAAAAATAAACAGACATGTTAAGCAAGTCATATGCTACCTTAGTATACATATAAAAGTCTAACATGTTATTAAGGATATTACATGGTGGATGTGGAATGAGAAAAGATAAGATCAAAATGTGTGATTATCATTTGATGTGATAAATTTATCTCTTAGGGATACTTTGATCTTTTACTAATAAATTTTCTAACTTTTATAAGTGTTGTAAAAGATTCTAGGATCTCATTTAGTTCTCATACATATCATTTAGTAGCTATTAGGCTCTATTACTTTTCCATAGGTTAATATAACCTTAAGGAAGTAACTAATATGTATTTGATTTAACTTGTATTTTCTTATAAGTATATGCCCTAACCTGTAATCGTTTTTGAAATCAAGTCTATTCTCTATTTAACAACTTCATAAATTTTTATAATTTTTCGAGCTGCTTTCCTATTTAATTTTGATCTTTAAACACTTATTTTATTTATTAAAATACCAAACTAATTTATTTAATTCCACAAAAATTACCATAATTCATTCTAATTATTTATGATCTATAAATAATTTTTTAATATTTATTTCCATCATTTAACCATTTTATGTTAATTTATGTGTTATTTTTCATATTATGTGTTAGAGTATTATGCTCAAATTAACTCAAAAAATTACCAAAATTAACAGGTGACTCACACAAGGGTTAATAAGCTACTATAACCATTATTAAGGCTAGGTTAAGAAGGATGTTACGTTGGACCCATCTTAACAAAAGGAAGCAGACATCAATAAGAAGAAATACTAAGTATCAAGATTAAAGAAAAGGCGCTCAAGGTTGGGACTTGTCCATATACATCAGTAAAACTCCACACAGGGGGCAATGAAATTTAAAACAAGAAACTAAAGGGTAGGTCTTGAGCCTTCCGGAGTCTCCTTAGCCTCTGCTACCTCGGCCTCCACCACCTCAATCGTTGCCACCCTAACTTCTTCTTAGTCCCTTACCAGAGTTGTTTCTACCCCTTCTGGTCTCCTGCTAGAGTTGTTTTTGCCCCTTCTCAGTCATCCGCCCTTTGGTGCACTTGAACATTTGGAGCAGTCTCGGAAATATTTGCATCAACAATCTGGCCATCCTAGACCTCCCTTAAAGCATTGATCCCTTCTTCATTAAGACCGGGGTTAAGTAGGCGGAGTTGGTTAAAAGTGTTCTTGAATGATTCCTATATAGTCCTTGACCAGTCACCTTCCATTTGTATAATTTCTTCATTCAGCCTGGTCTTGGTCTAGCACAAAAGTTCACATTGGTCCCGAACACCAGCAAGGATGGACTCAGTAGAGGTCAGGTTCTGTAACACCCCAGAAATTACTTGTATTCCATTATATGTGCTTTTTAAAATATTTCTGATTTTTGTGAATTTATGTGAATTATTTGGGTGATTTTGATTATTTTATTATATTTCTCAATTTGCATGCATGTTAAGCGGGGCTGGAAAAATAAAATATTTTCTGAGGCCGAAAAGCTTTGGATTGTGAAATGGTACAGGGGGATTTTACTAAACCCGAAGCCAGACACAATTTACGAAGTTTTTATTTTTTGAGATTTTATCTGACAAATAAAATCAGTGTACATCCCATTATTCAACGGACAATAAATACTAGTTTTTGTTAACTGTAACTTTTATCTATTAGATAATAACTTTTAGTAAAGTACAAGTCATCTTTTCTAGAGTGTTCACTTTGTGACATCATCCATGTGACATCACTTGTTGACTTTTTCAAAATGTGAAACAAAGCTTCCTAAAGAAGCTTCATCAAAACTTAATGAAGAAGCTTTCTACCAAGCTTGTTGGAGAAGCTTCTCCCTTGTTTTTCCTTGAGTGGCTACACAGTTTTGGAGGGTAAAAGTGGATGTCCACTTTGTCATTTTTCCATCCAAGTTCATTTCACTTCATCTCTCAAAAAGCTACACACTTTTCTCTCACTTTTCTCTTATTTTTCTCTTCTCTCTTTTCTCTCCATCCTCACGGCCAAGCTCACTTCTCCACCCTCCATGTTTGCTTAATTTCAAACAACCACCTTGCTTGAAACTACACCTCACTTGAAGACTTTTTCTTGTTGGAACCATCTCCAAAAACTCTCATCTTCATCATTTTCTTTCAAGCCCTAACTTGAAGCTCTAAAGGAAAGGTTCTTGATTCTCATTTTCTTTTCTCATTTTCGTGTTCAAGGACCACCAATTTTTATCATTGGTCTTCTCTTTTTCAAGCTTTAGGTGTTAATCTTGTGAGTTGAAAATCCTAGGGTTTAGTGGAGGTGTTGGACAAAAATCATCAAGGAGGTTCTAGAGCAAGCTTGGATGACTAAATGGTAATATAATTTCACTTTGTTCATTTCCCTTCTCTCTATCAAGAAACAAAACAAAAGCTCTCGCCTTTCTCTTCCTATAACCTCATGGCCAAATCACATGCACCAACATCCAACCACTTTTAATTCAATCCAATCATAGATCTTGAATCTAAACACCATTCTAAGACATTTTCATGTTGAGCCCATCTTCAAATTCATCCATCTTTAAGTGCTTTTGCTAAGCTCAAGATTTGACGACCTTTAGGTGAAGTTTTGAATCTTCACTTCTAATCTTATTTTCAAAGTGTTAAACCATGATCTTGATCCATGGTTGTCTTCTATCAAGCTTTAGATTTAATGCTTGTATGCTTGTTGTCTTAAGGTTTGTTGGTGGTGGTGGATGAAAATTCAAGGAGACTTCAAGGAGCTTCATTTTGATCTTCTCTTGAGGTAAGAGGGAGATTAACCTCATCAACCAAACATGGTAGTGAGAAAATGAAAATTTTGTGTTTGTAAGTAAAAAATCCATGTGAGGATTCATTCACTTGATTGTGTGGTTATGGTTTGTGCTTACTTATTGAATATGTACTTACTTACTATATATGATCATATGAATTTAACTTGGTTTGTGTTTATTTAGTTTTATGTGATTATATTATGTTGATAATATGTATGAGTCGTTATGTTTGCTTATTGTCTATATGTGGTTGTGATAATATGCATGAAACTATTATGGTATGATTTTTATGGTTGAATTAATGCTATGAATCATTTGAGAAAGGAAAGAAATTTTGGTCCCAATGACCACCAAGGCTCACGGCCTCTATGCCTATTTTGGGTGATCCAAGTTAAAAATATTTGGTTAATTATGAATTTATAAGATCAGGCAACTAGAAATTTGGTTAAGGACTTACAAAGTGGAAAAAGAAATGAATAAGGTTTTATAATTTAAAAAGGAAGTGATTTTCGATCGTGGAGACTAAATTAGGATGAAGGTTTGAAACTTAAAGTATTTTGTTTAAAAGGAGTTTTAAAGGTGATTTGAGACTTAAAACATATTATTTGAAAGGAATGGAACAAAGTTTTTGTTATTATTAGATAAGAGTGAGTTTGATTATGTTGATGGAAAATAAGTTTTGAATGTGACTCAGAACTTAAAGTATTCTATTTAAGAGGATTTTAGTAAAGAGAATAGAGAAAATTTTCAGTAAATTAATATAATGCGGATTTTGGGGAGAACATTGGAAAACATTTACACAATTATGAAAATAGCGGTTTGCTATAGGGCCGGCGTACTGGACCCAATTTTGTTAAAATATGGATTATGGCCTGTGAAGGCTTGGGTTACGCATTGAGTTATCATGCGTTGAACATTATCATACATTGAACATTATACAATGGTTTGTTGTTGTGTCGATGTGCTGGACCTGGGTGGATCAGTGTTATTATGTAATTGTATGGGCGGTTATATAATATCATTAATACTAATGGTATCAGACAATTGTATGGGTGGTTGTTTTGATATCATTGGGAACAGTACAATGGTGGCTTGAGTTATGCATTGAACATCATACAGTCTGTGTCTTTATGGCTTTTGTTGCCTAGGAGTGAATGAGAATTGAGTAGTGTGATCCAAGGGAAGGATCTCAGGGTACGTCAGGGCAAGGTGATTCGTCTAGTGACCTATTTGTCACACTATATACCTCTGGGCATGAAGAACCATTACAACACACTGACGAGGAACCGACAAGCACTATTTCTTTTCACGTCCGGCGTAGATTATCATTGCGGGTAGCAGATCTTCTAGGCCATTCATATCTGAAATTAAGTATTAGCTCCATAGAGTAAGAACTAGTTTATTATGCATACACATGGTCCGTACACATATTGTCGTGGCATGATCAACATACATATTGTGGTGGCATAATCATTATATATCTATGGTGGATATATGTTGTTATAGTACTGTTAATGTTTATATTATTGTGGGATATACTTTCTGATGATATTTATGAAATTGATAACTTGAATATATCTATAATATCTGTATGTATGGAATGACTTTGTCATTCGTATCATTTTTTTGCTGCCGCTTTGGTATGCTATGTAGGGGATCTTACCTTTTTGTTGTATTATTCTAAGTTACAATTATGTTGAAGAAGACTATGAAGGAAGGCGATGTTGAATCGTCTAGATTTTAGTGGATTGACTTTTGATTACGGTGATGGCGTCTGGACCAGATTTCTTTAGTTACGTGCGGGTACGACTTCATAGAGGCATCGATGCCTAGTGTGTCGACTGTGACACCGAGCATTTCGTGTATAGAAGGGAGGTAACTCTGCTTAGGAGTAGTACCTATCTTGGAGGTACTACTTTCATCTTCAATGCTTTTGTGCATGTGGAGTTCTCTATGCCTATTAGATACTTGTGGGGTGATAAGTATTACACCCCTAGGGAGGATTCTATGGAGTTGACTGCTCAGACTCCTGTCTGTCGCGATATGCCTCAATCGGGGAATTTGCTCGTTTTGGTTCCAAAGGAAGACCAAGTGGGAGATATTACCCTTCAAGTGTTTGGATTTGGGTTGGGTCAAGTTTTTATATGGTAGTTGTACACATCTTCTATTATTTAGATATGTAAGTATTATGTTTTGTGTTACCAGTACCTTATATTAAGGATATATTTGTATATATGGAATGTATTTTCTTTCGGTGGTTGTGTTTTAGGAGCTGTGTACTAAATATACTTCATTCGTGGTTCATATTTTCTTTATATGCATAATGATTAAATTTGGAAACCTGTTGTTGAGTTGTAGCACGCCAAAATTTAGTGATCATGGTATAATGACGATTGTGCCGTGGTTATTAAATCAAGGGGTGTTACATTTAGGTGATATCAAAGCAGTTCATCCTATTGAGTTGGGGTATGGACTGATGATAATCACATATTTTATACATTAATGAACCCTTATTTTTAGTCATTTACACTCTTCATGTACTTAATTGATTAAACCTGATTATGTTTTGTAAGTTTGGACTCAAATTGGACTTAATTGATTTTTTTAGCATTATTTGGGTCTTACACTGTTTCTGTATTTTGGCCATATCTTGAGTTCTAGATGTTTAGGAATTGTGAATTTTAACTTGTAGGAAAGCTAAGAGAAAGCTCTACAACTTTGGTGAAGAGCTCAAAGTCTCATTCAGACATCTAGTAGAGCTAATTGAGTTTCGATGTTAGAAGACGAGTTTTGTGATTGGAATCTGAATAGTGTATAGTAATCAGAGCATAACTCGGGCTGTAGAATCTTATTTGGGCTAAAATTTGGATACTTAAAAGTTAAGACCCATATCTACAACTTTCACAAGAACACAAAACTCAGATCGGACAGCTTGGAGGTGATATTGGGTCTGGAAGTCAAAACAGAAGTGCTAAAACTGGGCCTAAACAGTCTGTAGTAATTGGGTCATATATAGGGCTGTAGGTGGTGAAATGAGCTGAAATTTGGATATCTGAAAGTTAAGACCCAGATCTACAACTTTCATGAAGATGACTTTTCCATTTGATGATGGCATCCATGAGTTAAGCATTGAATGATTTCGGACAAAGAATCTCAATAATCCAACCACTCAACCACTCATCCAACCACTCCACCCACTCTTCCACCTACTCTTAATCAGCCCCCTTGTCATTTTGTATCCCTAATCCTCTATAAAAAGCATCATGGGCTGATCATTTGGTGCTCTTGGTGCTAGGCTTAGTTTTTAGAAGTTATGGTTATGCTTGTTTATTGTTTTCCTTTGTTGTAATTTTCTCTTGCTCTAAATTAAAACTATGTTCATCTTACTCTTCTTCTCTCTTTCTTTCTTTTTTTTTTATCTATGAGTAACTAAATCTTCATCTTGCTTAGGTGAAAGAGTGAAGCTCTTGGTAATGAAATAAGGTTAGATTATTTTATTTCTTGTGCTTAAATGATATATTATCAAATGGACATTATATGTGTTATATTTTATTTCCAATCAATTTAGAAACCTTCTTTGTATAATGAAGATCTTGATTTATTGTAGACAATAGGATTGGCACAGTGAATGCTTGAACTCATTTACAAATATTGGTAGATAATTAAAGGAATCATAATATGATTGCATATATAATTGAACTTTGAATGCTATATTTTTCGATTGGAACCTCCGTTGTGTGTGGATTTCAATTGAGTTATAAAGAGAAATAATCCTGCCTTTAATTTATTACTAAGAGTGGATCTCCTAACCCAAGCAAGTTCTTAAATTCATTTGTGAACATCTTTTATTACTTTTGGTGTTATGACAAATCCTTTTCTTACCTCAATTAATTTTTCTTCATCAATTCCCTGTGGATCGACCTCGGACTCCCGAGAAATTTGTTACTTGAGACAACCTACACTTGGGTTTGCATCCTTTAAATCCCGCAGTCAAGTTTTTGGCGTCATTGTCAGGGAACTTGATTTGAAGCTATAATTTACTGAGGTTCTTTTTTTTTAAGTAAATTTCATCATCTTGTATATTTATCATCTGGTAAATTCTATCTTTACTCTTTTAATTTACTAACCTACTAACTTGTTAACATACTAACTTTCTAACATTTATATTTATGTCATTTACTTATGTTTACTAACTTTTAATTTATGTCCTTTATTTTCTGCTTACTAACTTTTATTTTCTACTTTCTAACTTTTAATTTACGCCATTTATTTTTCTGCTCTCCAACTTTAAATTTCTATTATTTATTATTATTTTCTAACATAATGAAATAATCTTTCTTCTTCTCTTCTCTTTTGCCGACTCTAGTGGGGCTCTGCCTCTCTCCGATTTTTATCTTTTAAATTTAGTTTCCACACTTTTATTTTTTGTATTTTACTTTCTATATTTTATTTTCTGCAATTTACTTTCCCTATTTTACTTTCCGTACTTTATTTTACGTATTTTACTTTACGCACCTTTTAACTTACTAATTATTAACTCTCTAATTATCTAACTTTTTACTTTATTAGTTATCTAACTTTTTACTTATTAATATTTGTTGGGTGGTTGGTTTATACCACATCCTTGTTAATATTTAATGACTGGTGTAAACTGCCGACTTGTACATTATTTTTTCTATTTTAAGTCATTTATTTATGCTTAATTGGTATCGTGATTTAAATTTTAGTCGTTTAGTTGAAATTAATTCTGGTACTTTATATATTGATTTGTTTAAATCACAATCACACACAATTGACACAATGGCTGAAAATGCAAGTGTACATAATGAACATGAAAATCAACCGTTGTGAACCATGCGTGAATATTTGCAACCACCTCGAAATTCTAGTCCATCATGTTTTATCTTTCCACTCAATGCCAATAATTTTAGATTCAAGCCAAGTATGATTTCTTTACTTCCTAATTTTCATGGTTTAGAGTCTAAAAGCCCATATTTACATCTGAAAGAATTTGAGGAAGTATGTATTGCTTTCAATAAATTTCACTGAAGAGATTGTTAAGCTTAAATTATTTCCTTTTTCTTTAAAAGATAAAGCAAAATCTTTGCTTAACACTTTGAAACCAAGATCAATTGGTACATGGCAAGAAATGCAAGATGAGTTCTTGAAGAAATTTTTTCCAACACATAAAACCAATGCTATGAAAAGACAAATCCAAAATTTTTCTCAAAATTCAAATGAAACATATTTTCAATGTTGGGAACGATTTAAAGATTTGTTAAATTCTTGCCCACATCATGGTTTTGAAAAATGGCGCACTATAAGCTTCTTTTATGAAGGTTTAACACCTGAAACTAAATAATTTGTGGAAATAATGTGCAATGGAGAGTTTCTTGATAAAGAACCTGATCAAGCTTTAGACTATTTAAACCAGTTAGCTGAAAATTCTCAATCTTGGCATAGTACTAACCCTTCTGAAAATTCAATTAGATCTAACCTTGCAAGTGCTAATAAAGGAAAATATCACCTTAGTCAATAGGAAGATCTAAATGCTAGGTTTGCTAGTTTGGCTAGAAAGGTTGAAGCCATGGAATTAAGAAAAGTAAAAGAAATCAAATCTGTGCAAAATAAAGAAATTTGTGGCATCTGTGATGACTTAGGACACTCAACACATGAATGTCCTAAGACTCCTATTTTTAAAGAAGTTGTACATGAGCAAGTAAATGCTATAAATAATTTTAAAAAGTCATTTACTTCTTTTTTATATACATATAATCCGGGATGGAGAAATCACCCGAATTTCAGTCGGAGAAATAATAATCAGTCACAATTCGTGCAACCACCACCTCCTCAGGCACAACAGGACTCTCAAAATTCTCAAGGATATGTACCTTATATCCTATTATATAGGAAAAACCTTGAAGAAACACTGTATGCATTCATAGAAAAGCAAGAGGTCATTAATAAACAAAACAATCAAACCATGATTGACATAAAAGAAACTCTTGCTAAACTTTCTTCTGCCCTCACCATTCATGAGAAAGGAAAATTTCCTTCTCAACCTCAAACAAATCCCAAGGGTCAATACAATCTAAATAAGGGGAGTTCAGAAAACCAACAAATAAATCAAGTCAAGTCAGAGATAACTCTTAGGAGTGGAAAGGTTGTTGAAAAATAAATTCCTGAGCCTTGTGAAAAAGATAATGAACCAATTCCCCAAGAAAATGTAGAAGTTGACCAAAAGGAGACCAAACTCTCACCTTCACCCCCATTTCCTCAAGCATTGAATAATCCAAAGAAATTGGACCATAACACTGGAATTTTTGAAATTTTGAGACAAGTGAAGGTCAATATTCCTCTGTTAAATGTTATCAAACAGATTCCTTCTTATGCCAAATATTTAAAGGACTTGTGCATTGTTAAAAGGAAACTAAATGTGAAAAAGAAAGCATTTTTGGCTGAACAGGTAAGCTCCATTCTTCAGAATAATAATGTTTTGAAATTTAAAGACCCTGGTTGTCCTACAGTTTCATGCATTATTAGAGAACATAAAATTGAAAAAGCTTTACTTGATCTTGGTGCTAGTGTCAATTTGCTTCCATATTCAGTTTATCAGCAACGCAACTTAGGTGAGTTAAAACCAACTTCTGTAACTCTTCTACTTGCCGATAGATCAATTAAAATTCCAAGAGGAATAGTGAAAGATGTGTTGGTTCAAGTTGATAAATTCATATATCCTGTGGATTTTATTGCCTTGGATACGGAACCTATGGTTGATAGTTACAAGTCAATTCCTATTATTTTAGGCCGTCCATTTTTAGCAACATCTAATGCTTTGATAAATTGCAAAAATGGAGTGGTGAAACTAACATTTGGAAACATTACATTGGAGCTCAATGTTTTTAACATGTGCAAGCAATCACAGGAAGTTCTTGATGAAAAAGAGGAAGTTGAAGGAATTGAAGTCATTGTAGATGATCATCTTCAAAAAGGGAGTTCTTCTGACCCATTAGAAGTTTGTTTAATTAATTCAAGGAATGGAAGCTAAGATTTGAAGAGTTAAAACCCATGAATGATAATGCTCATGAAGAAGTACCCACACTGAAATTAAAGTCATTACCTGCTGGGTTGAAGTACACATTTTTTGGAGAAGAACAAAGCTTTCCAGAAGTAATTTCCTCAACTCTTACTAGAGAACAAGAAGGAAAGTTGCCGCCTCAGTGGACACCCCAAGATAGAAGGAAATTTTTGACAAAGGTGAAAAATTTTTATTGGGATAATCCATACTTATTCAAATATTGTCTTAACCAAATCTTTCGGAGATGTGTGCTTGACAGTGAGGTAGGCAGTGTCATTAAATTTTGTCACCCAGAAGCATGTGGTGGTCACTTTTCTTCAAAGAAAATAGCAGCGAAAATCTTACAGTGTAGATTTTATTGGCCCACTTTATTTAAGGATTGCTATACTTTTTACAAATGGTGTGAAAATTGTAACACCTCAATTTTTGGAAAAATATTCCGAATGTCCTGTTTGATGTTTTTCAAGCTTTTGTGTAAAAGACTGTTGTGTCCCTATTTTACTGTTTCTTGTTTTCTGTATGAAATACAAATACGTTTTTACAGGCTAAGATTTTATTTGGTCGTTTTACGTAATTTGTTTCGAGACGGTAAAATAAAAGTTTTGTCAAGCTACTGTTTTAATTTTTTCGGGAGATATACAGACATATAATCTTTTGTCTGTAATTTTATTTGAACGTTTTGGATGATTTGCTTCGTCGTGGGGAAAAATAAAAAAATGACTATTACGTCCCGAATGTACTGTTTTTAATTTTTCTACATGATAGAGTGTTTAATATTACTGTCTGTGATTTTATTTGGACTTTTTGTGTGATTTGCTCCGGGACAGGAAAATAATATTTTTCCAGGCCGGGAAAATCTTGTTTTAATTATTCAGAGCTGGGGGATCTTACTAAACCCAATTCTGAATGAGACGATAAATAATCTTTTAATTTTTAGGATTTAACTGTCAAATAAAATAATTTTGTATTATTATAATATTATTTTATTAGTCAGTATAATAAAATGACAGTGGACCCAGAAATGTTTTGCGGGATCCACGTATAGTTAAAACAGTTAACTTAGTAGCTTAATTAAGCATCATTAGTAGTAGAACTTTCAAGAACATGGTGACTAGGCTAATGACTAGGCTAATTAGTGACTAAGCATGGTGACTAGGTTAGTGACAATGCTAAAATCAACCAATGAGAGTTAAGCTTGCTAACCAAGTTTTAATCTTGATCATTGATCCATTCTAAGGCTTGGATGAAGCCAAGCCAATGGACACCTTGCATGGCTTGAAGTCTACGGCCATTTGGCCTTTGGAGGACCAAAAATCATTTCACTCTTCATGCATTTTCTCTCTTCTCTCTCTTCCAAAAACCCTAAACTCTATTGAAGCTTTCTTGAAGCTCTATTCGGCCAAACCATAAACTACACCATCCAATCACTAAAAAATTTATCCAACCAAGTTTTCTAAACCTAAACACAATCCTAAGAACATCTCTAGTTGAGAGTTCTTGCAAAATCCTTCATTTGAAGCTTGGAAACCTACTTGGAAAATTTTACCTAGAAGGTGAAATTTCTTGTTTTCCATTTCTAAACTCTTTTTCAAAGTCCTAAGCCATGATTTATCCATGGTTTAAGCTCTCTTTTATGGTTAGTAATTTGTAGTTTTGTTTAAGCTTGATAGGTGACTTGGTAGAGTGAAACCGAAACCCTAGGAAAGGTGTGAAGGAGTGTTTGTCTTCATTTAAGGTAAGAGGAAGACTAATCTTATCATCCTTGGGTGGTGGTAAGAAGATGGAGATTGATTGTTGTGATTGTAGAATCCATAAGGATTCCTTTGTGTGATTGTTAGTAGCTTATTTGTGTGTTTGTTAGTAGCTTATTTGTGTGTTTATTAGTAGCTTTCCTATTTGATGTTTGTAATAATTTGTATGAATACAAGCTTTGATTTGCATGTCTACAAGCTTTGATAATTTGTATGTGTTAGAAATGCATGATAATTTATAGGATGTGAATAACATGCCAAGGATTGCATGAGTGTTCCAAAGAACACACCAATGAGGCTCACGGCCATTAACCAAAAATGGAGAACCAAAATGTTCTCATCATTTTCTTAAAATGTGATTTAATTAACATAGGCAAATTAACAAGATATAAAATTGTTTAGATGAAGGAAAATGAATTTAGAGATCAAATGACACAAGTATATATTTCGGCCAACATGCCAAGCCAAGTATCCATGATTTCTAAAATCAATTCCAAACCATTTTCAAGTATAAAGATGCAATATATGTTCAAAAGAAATTTTTCTAAAATGAGTTTTGAAGAAATAAATTGACTTGAATTAGGTTTAATCAACTAAAAATATTGATTTTACTGTTAGAAAGGAAATACAGTAACTTTTGAAAATTTCTAACATATGGTGGCTCATACTTGTATTTTGAAGCATGTTAGTGATTTTCAAAAGGATTAAATTATATGGTTTAAAAATTAAGTAAAAGAATTTTTACGAAAAAATTAGAAAATCATTATTATAATTTTCTAAACAAAATACTGTCAATTTTTATTAAAAACGGACAAATAAGAAAGAAAAGATGTCCAAAAGACAGTATACGGTATAGAAAATATTTTACGTAGTTTAAACGTATTAAATATTATTTCTGTTTATTTAAACAGTAATTTTTAAGGAATTCGGACAAGAAAATGATTTAAAAATCCTACGCGATTGAGAAAACGTATTAAAAACTCTACGCGATTTTAAAAACAGAAAAATAAATTTACGCGATTTAAAAACGTTTGTAAAATGACGAGATTGTGAAAACGCGATAAAATTTCTACGCGATTGACCAAAACGGTATTTTCTGTATTTTTTTGCTGTCGGGCTATGAGGTGAACTCGTACAGGCTTTGGAACAGTATTTGTTCGGTGGGACTTACTGTATCTTTTTATCTTTGAGGATATATTTTAATGAGGGTATTTTGGTAATTTCTTATTTTTGGATCATATATTGAGTTTATGCCAATTTTTGGTGGATTGGTTGACGAGGTGAATCACATCGTGTTGTCGATGCGATAAACGTAGTGTGGTTCATTGTCTTTATGAACTTGGAGACGTTAGTGTACGGGATCCCATATATGGACAGTCGGTCCCTCCGTTGGGCCGTGGTAACCGATAGCACACTAATGGACTCGACACGCACTATATGTAAAGTCTAATAGTACATTGCCTGTAGTGACACGACGTTTGACAGTGTGCTACACCACACCATGTGTTGTTGGGCTATAGACGCAACGTGAGACAGCGGAATAGTTGGTTGGGCAGCCGTGGTAGTAATGGACTTTACGAGTCATTCTCTCTGATATCTGTATGTGTTTAGCTCTATGGAGTAGGATCGTGTCATATTGCATATGGTTATATCTTGGACATTATTTTATTTTATCTGTTTATTTTTATCTGGTTATTATTATGATAAATTGTCTATTTCTTATTTTATTTTATCTACGTGATATTATTCTATCTATGATATTATTTTATCTCGTGATACTATTTTATCTGTGATATTATGTGTTATTGTGACATTTAAATCTTTACACTATCCTGTTATTAATTACTGTTATAGCTTTTCATATTGCATGAACTGTATATCTGTTGTTTGTCGTTTTCTTATTTACCATGTTTGTGATGATTTTAGATTGTCTTACCTCTTTATTGTATGTGTTTTCTGTATATATTTATTTACGTGGTAAAGAGTTTGAGGAAGAGGACCAGCCTCTTGAGATTTTGTATCCTGAGGAGGAAGAAGAGCAGCAAGCCGAAGATCAGTACGACGACCAAGAACCATCTGATCATCCATATCCATTGGACTAATTTGTTTGGGTATGGCAGTGCCAGGATTTTTAGGTTTTGTACGTCTTGAGTTTCACGGTGGATCGTTAGCTTGGCATCTGCGGGGAGATAGAGACTCAGTGACTTACGTGGGACGGTTGACTGTGTCCCTAAGACATGAGTTTGATGGAGAGCCAGTTATGACGACTACTGTGTTTTTGCACTTAGAGTTGCCTGTATCTCTTAGGCGTTATTGGGGTGGTGTGTCCACTGAGCCTAGTGAGATGAGTATCGTATCGACTGCGCGGTCTCGTTTTCGCCGAGAGTCGAGGCATCCTGGATATTTATCTCCTGAAGATCTTCTTGAGAGTGATCCTTCAGAGGGTTAAATATGTATGATGTGTATTTTGGGCGCGTCTGCGTATGTATATATTGACTGTTACTGTTTTTATTTACAGTTTCTGTTTAAATATTTGTAGTTGTAGTTATAAATTATTTGTATAACTTATAACTTGGACCATATGTATATTATGAGTGATGTTGTTTTGTTTATTTTATGTTTTCGCGTTATTTTATTTAATAATATTCTGTTTAACAGGAATTATTTTGCAACCCGTAGTAGTATGTAACAAATGTTTTACAACTTGGGTAGATTTTATTTATCTTTCTTTTATTTTCTTTATATATGTGACATCCCTACAAGGGTGTTACAAAAATTGTCAAAAGATGGACTCAATTTCAAAAGGAAACATGATGCCTCTGAACCCCATCCTTGTTATTGAAATTTTTGATTGTTGGGGAATTGATTTCATGGGTCCATTTCCATCCTCATTTGGATTTGTGTATATATTGGTTGCAGTTGATTATGTCTCAAAATGGATTGCGGCGATTCCATGCCAACACAATGATCATAAAATTGTTCTCAAATTTTTAGAAGAAAATATCTTGTGTCGATTTGGAATCCCTCAGGCTATCATCAGTGATGGGGGAACACATTTTTGCAATAAACCATTTAAATCTTTAATGAAGAAATATGGTATTACACACAAAATTGCCACCCCTTATCACCCTCAGACAAGTGGACAAGTTGAATTGGCAAATAGGGAGATTAAATAAATTTTGGAAAAAACGGTTAACCCAAATCATAAAGATTGGTCTTTAAGACTAAACGATGCACTTTGGGCTTACCATACTGCTTTCAAAATATCTTTGGGCATGTCACCCTATCGGTCAATCTATGGAAAACCTTGTCACTTGCCTGTAGAATTGGAACATAAAGCATTTTGGGCCATTAAAGCTTTCAATCTAAATCTTGATGATGCTTGCAAGATACGCAAATTGTAATTAAATGAACTTGAGGAATTGAGAAATGATGCATATGAAAACTCAAAGATTTATAAAGCTAGAACAAAAGCTTTTCATGACAAGACAATTTTGAGAAAATCTTTTGAAATTGGTCAAAAAGTTCTGCTTTATAGTTCTCACCTGCACTTATTCCCTGGAAAATTGAGATCTAGGTGGAGTGGTCCTTTTGTTGTCAAACATGTGTATCCTCATGGGGCCATAGATATTGAGAATCCTAGGAATGGTAATGTGCTTAAAGTCAATGGACAAAGGCTCAAACCATTTCTAGAAAACCAAGTTGATGAGGTAGAATTCATCTCTCTTTCTGATCCTTGTTATGAATAGAATTTATTCTAATTTTGTTGCCTTGTTTTTGCAGTTTTTTGTGTTGCCGGTTAAGTGGCGGATAACGGTACTCCGTGACTCTCAAGTCGGTTTATTTTTCAGTTTCCCAAAATAACTGAATCCTTCTTCTCCTTTAAAATGGATGTCATTCTTTCAAACATGAGAAAACATTTTCCTTCCCTCCCTCAAAATGCTCTGACAACAATCTACAAAGTCAGATGTGAAAGATTGAGACTGTTAATGCACAAGGGTATGCCAGAAGATGTACGCTGGATAATTGAAGCAAAGGTCCGACTAGCAGGTGAGTCTTCAATTTCATTTGACTCATACATGCCAGGTCTTGGAAGAAGTTCATATTCTAAAAGAAGAAGAGCAAAAAGGTTATAAGTCTATCACAAATGTGGACGATGGAATTGTAACAAGCGATGTCATTCTTTGGGGATGATTTCCGCAAACAGAGAAGATAAGATTTTCTTCATTAAGAATGGATTGAGTAAGGAGTCATTAGATGATATCTTATTGACTCTTAAGATGCAATCATGTGGATTGGTGCCTCATGAACTTCGTAATTTGTGGAATCTCTTCAAAGATGAAGAAAAACGCTACAGTCATGAGAATCTGACTTTAAAAGACCCTATTTGCTAATTTATAAGAAAATTGGATGGGAAGCTTATCCTCGACTCATAGAAGGCATTTAAGCTGTTACTGGACGTTAAACCAGAGGCAGATGCGAGTCATATCCACAGCAATCTGTACATATTATCTTCTTCTTCTTCTTCTTCTTCTTCTTCTTCATGTTTTCTAAAAAAAAAGAAAAAAATGTTTGAACAAGGGCGATCCGAAAGGAGTACTATGGCTTTAATTAGTTGTGGAGCCCTAGCCTTTGGCTGACCCGTCATTGACTCAGGTGGACCTTTGCATGCTGGTCCTTAAAAAAAGTTCGTGTACCATGCTCTGTAGAGAGCCGCACTCCATAACCCAATGTTTACCATCTAGGCACTGTGGAGTTGATGGACAGGCAAAAGCGTCCCACTCTGGCTATTAGTGAGAAGTAACTCGCGGCTGCCAAAGTATATGAGGCATCTGAGCTTGATCCTCTCTTTTATTTGAAGGGGCTCTCAACGCCCTGGGATGGGACGTTCTGGATCTTGGATATTACGGGTTTCAGGTTTTAGCATCTTTGTTGATGTTACAAGCCCAAGTGTGAGCTCTCCAGGTTCCAGACCCAGGACGGAAACCCACAATGGTTTCTTCTTTCTCCTTTCTTCGAATAAACGGACGTGAGTATCTACAGCACTGGTGACACGATATGCCACTACTACATTCATGACGCGCAGTATAAAGATACGCCATGAAAACTGTACATAAATGTATGTCATCATTTGCTATTATACTTCTTTTATCTTTGTATGATTTTGTTGTATTTTGGTTTTGGACAGACGATCCTTTGAGCAGGGTCCTTCAGGGGTTTCTAGACTTCTTTACCTTGATGGTTTTCTTGAAGTAAAAACAAAAACAAAAACCAAAAAAAAAGATTCTGTGTTTCTTAATTTCAAACTTTTCTGACAACAACAACCAACCTACTCTTATAGGTGCTATTATTATCCTTTCCATTCTTTTTCTTATTGAAACACTTCATTTTCTCTATTTTCTTCCAATTCAGAATCATTCAAGGGGAATGTGAGTATAGAAATGGAAGGTGTTTCTATTCGTCAACTTAAAAATATTTGTGTATTTTGTGGGTCTAAGTATGGGAAGGGTTTAGAGTTTATAAATACAGCTACCACTCTTGGTCGATCACTTGCTGCGAGGAAAATTCATCTTGTATATCAGGGAGGTTGTCGTGGGTTAATGGGAGCTATATCACTTGCTGCATATATAGGAGGCAGTCAGGTTTTAGGTGTCATTCCTAAACTTTTAGCTCAACAGAACATCACTGGAAAGACAATTGGGGAGGAACTTAAGGTATCATCAATGCATGAACAAATGAAGATAATGCTTGAAAACTCTAATGCATTCATTGCCTTACCAGGTGATTTTGGTACATTGGAAGAAGTTTTTCAAATTGTCTTTTGGGCCCAACTGAACATCCAACATAAACCCATAGGTTTGTTGAATGTAAATAATTTCTTTGATATTTTGTTAATCTTTCTTAACCATACTATGGAACAGAAATTTGTCACATCTTCGACAAGACAACTTCTTATCTCTGCTTCCACTATTGATGAGTTGATTGATAAATTAGAAGCTTTTGTTCATAAACCTGACCCAACAATAGCTCAGATAGATTGGTCAACAAGAAGCAGTGAAGGAAGTAGGATGAAAAAAAAGCTAGATTTGACACTTTGTTTATAGCTTTCCTTTACTTTTGATTTTATTTATCGTACTTTGTTTTTGTTTAAATTTGTGTCAGATTTCTCCAACAAGTAATATCTTTTATTATTTACTCATCTATATTTTAACATTGAGGACAATGTTGTGATCTGGTTGGGGGAGGATAGTTGAAAAAAAAATTCATTTTTTAGGAAGTATGATATGATTGTCATGGACTTACTAAACCAATGAATGATGGCAGAGTAAGGAGTAATTTTACTCCTGAGACGCATCTGAATTGGGAAGTATGTTTAGTGATATGACTGTCAGAAATCTATTCATAGTAAAACCAATTAAGGATGGCAGAGTAAGGAGTAAATTTTGGAAACAATTTATTACTCTTGAAACGCATCTTAGTTGGGGTAGTAACTATTTAGTGTTTATTTGTAGAAGTAGTAAATAGATTCTTAGATCTTAGCATAAATTGTCTTCTTTATTAAATTTTACAAGCTTGGATATGAATGTTGATATGGTGGATTGAGAATGATAGAAATATGTCTTGTGAAATTTTAAGCCTATTGATGAATGGATTGAATATCTATACCATTCTCTTTTTTCTTATGTGATTTTCACTCATGGAATTGTTACTCTAGAACTTACTTTGATTCTTTTTTAGGCTACATTTTCACATGCATACATAAATATGATTGAGGCATTTTGAAATAGCTACTTTGACCAAATAGCCATCCTTGTATATTTTTTCTTGTGTAACCCCTTTGAGCTTATTTGGCCCTTCCTTGCTTTTAGTTCATTACGTGCCTTAAAAAAAAAGAAAAAAATATATGTTTTACCTAACCTTAGGGAATAAGAGAGCATTGACTTTGTTCTTGAATAAGTGTGGGGGTGTGTGTGCAAAATGATAAAAAAAAATCTGACCACCGTTGCAATCAAAGGATTATTAGAGTCTAGAATAAAGGTGGATGCTTGGAAACAACAGGAAGAAAAGGAGAAGGTTCAAGTCTAACAATGAATTCAATTCACCAATTTGGGATTGATCTTCAACAAAACATTAGTCAAATATTGGTGATTGTTCTTTATGATGAATGTTCTCAAATATTTTTTCTACTCTGACTGTACCATAATGCTCTTTTATTCTCTTTGGTATTTATCTTCTCATATTTATATTATCCCCTCTCCTTTACCATGACCCCATTATAACCTTGAATAAAGTCCTCTTGATTTTTGTATGCATGTGGTTTGAGTAACGGAAAAGTAGTAGATAAGCAAGCTTATGGCAGTGCAATTGTCATGGGTTGAATAGAGTGAAATACTTACCTTTTAAACACTTGAGAGATTGAGAGTGAATTCTATGAGGATCTATCATTCTTGATTCATTCTTTTCAACTGAAGTTTCCTTGCTTGTTTGAGATGTGAAGAAATGTTAATTCATTAATGCTTTGATCCTTAAATTTCTAGTTGCTCTTCTTGTTTCATTGAGTCTTTTAGAATTTTTAGCTTTTGAGTCTATGTCATTTTTCTTTGTTTCCTAGCTTTAGTCTTATGTGTTTTGCCCAGGAGTGCAAAAAGTTAAGTATGGAAGAATTTGATAATCACATATTTTATAAATTAATGAACACTCATTTTTAGTCATTCACACTCTTTGTGTACTTAATTGATTAAGCCTAGTTATGTTTTGTAAGTTTGGACTCAAATTGGACATAATTGATTTTTTCAGTATTATTTAGGTCTTACATTATTTCTGTATTTTAGTCATATCTTGAGTTCTAGATATCTAGAAATTATGAATTTTACCTTGTAGAAAAGTTAAGAGAAAGCTCTACAACTTTGATGAAGAGCTCAAAGTCTCATTCAGATATCTAGTGGAGCTAATTGGGCTTAGAATTCAGAACACAAGTTTTGTGACTGGAACCTGAATAGTGTACAGTAATTAGAGCATAACTCGGGCTGTAGGAACTTATTTGGGATGAAATTTAGATACTTGAAAGTTAAGACCCATATCTACAACTTTCATGAAGAACACAAAACTCAGATTGGACAGCTTAGAGGTGATATTGGGTCTGGAAGTCAAAACAAAGGTGCTGAAACTAGGCCTAAATAATCTACAGTAATTGGGTTATATATCGGGCTGTAGGTGGTGAAATGAGCTGAAATTTGGACATCTGAAAGTAAGACCCAAATCTACAACTTTCATGAAGATGACTTTTCCATTTGATGACGACATCCATGAGTTAAGCAATGATTGATTTCAGAGACAAAGAATCCCAATAATCCAACCACTCAACCACTCATCCAACCATTCCACCCACTCATCCACCTACTCTTAATCAGCCCCCTTGTCATTTTGTATCCCTAATCCTCTATAAAAGGCATCATGGGCTGATCATTTGGTGCTCTTGGTGTTAGGCTTAGTTTTTAGAAGTTATGGTTATGCTTGTTTATTGTTTTCCTTTGTTGTAATTTTCTCTTGCTCTAAATTAAAGCTATGTGCATCTTTCTCTTCTTCTCTCTTTCTTTCTTCTTATCTATGAGTAACTAAATCTTTATCTTGCTTGGGTGAAAGAGTGAAGCTCTTGATAATGAAATAAGGTTAGATTATTCTATTTCTTGTGCTTAAATGATATATTATCAAATGGACATTATATGTGTTGTATTTTGTTTCCAATCAATTTAGAAACCTTCTTTGTATAATGGAGATCTTGATTTATTGTAGATAATAAGATTGGCACAGTGAATGCTTGAACTCATATATAAATGTTAGTAGATAATTAAAGGAATCATAATATGACTATATATATAATTAAACTTTGAATGCTATATTTTTCGATTAGAACCTCCGTTGTGTGTGGATTTCAATTGAGTTATAAAGAGAAATAATCTTGCCTTTAATTTATTACTAAGAGTGGATCTCCTAACTCAAGCAAGTTCTTAAATTCATTTGTGAACATCTTTTATTACTTTTGGTGTTGTGACGAATCCTTTTCTTACCTCAATTAATTTTTCTTCATCAATTCCCTATGGATCGACCTCGGACTCCCGAGAAATTTATTACTTGAGACAACCTGCACTTGAGTTTGCATCCTTTAAATCCCGCAGTCAACTGACTATGCTTAGACATGTTAGAAGTTTTTGTATGTTGTGCACTTCCTTGTCTCTTGGTTGAGATGTTGGGAAAGGAATGCATGGCTTGCCATAGGTTGAAGGTTATTCGCTATTGATACATAGTTACATGATATTGGGGACTGACCTACTCTATATGTAATGTTCTGTGTAGACAGAAAACTATGACTTCACCTAGGCGTACTAGGAGAAAGAGTTCTTTTAGTAAGGAGTCCAACTAGTATGACTGAACTCTTTTAGAATTTGTTGCATCTACACCTTTTGTTGTGATATCTCTAGAGCCCAGGCTTTAGGCTTTCAGGCTTGTGGTTAAGTTTGTTTGGTTTGTGTTGCATGATTCTTAGTGTTTGGTTTCTGAAAGGAGCCAATATTGTTTGAAATGGATTGCAATTGGTTTTTATTATGTTTTGATTCTTCTGTCTTCAAAGGAAAACAATGGTTCATGGTAGGCATATGCGTGTGAATGCGAGGCATGACAATGATGGGATGGTTGCGACTATAGAAGCAATGCAAAGAATGGTTGACGTAACAGTACAACAGAATCAGAGGGCCACTCAACAGCAGGAATTGATAGTTGAGACTCAGATTTATTAGAGTTGAATCAATCTCAAGACATGGGACCCCATAACATTGGACCATATTGGTTCCGAAGGAGGAGAAATCGTAAAGTCAAGCGTTTCCAGTAGAAATCGTATTCACGACCATCAGGGAAGCAACAACAACAACAACCATATGAAGGTAATGCTAATGACAGTAGATCCAGCCATACCATGGCATTTTTACCAAGATGTAAGAAATGTGGAAAGAACCACCCAACGAGGAAGTGTAAGATCAATGGGTAGTTTGTTTTAAGTGCGGGAAGCCCGGACACATTTCTAGAGGCTGTGCTCCACCAAAGAGGAAGTCTTCTGTTAGTGATGCACGTGCTTCAAGACCTCAAGCTGAAGGGAAATTTTATACCCCAGGTAGAGCGAAAGTTTCCCAGATTGAAGATCTAAACAATGGAGATTGTGCCACAGGAGGTGATCCCTTGACTGTGCTGTATAGTTCTGGGGGCAACCTATTTCTTTATGGTATATGACTGTGTGGATCGATTAGATTTATATGTATCTTCATTATCTTTGACTCAGTTGCTTCTACTTCTATTACTAAGACCTGTTGTTGATACTTAAGTTGCTCAAGCTGTTCTATTTGTGTTAAAGACTAAATCTTTTCTGTTGATTTGAATTGTTTACCTCATTCTCGAATAGATATGATTTTAGGGATGGATAAGTTATTTTCTAATCATATCCTGCTAGATCGTTCCAATGAAAACCTTAGTGTTTCTTGAAAATGAGATTTTTGAATTCTTAACGGCCAACCAAGTTGAAGCTTTATTGAGGAAACGGAGCCCAAGGATACATGCTATTATTTTCTTTGGAAATCAAAAGTAAGGAGGATATGAATGTTATTCTTGTAATCAATGAGCTTCTCATGATGAGCTCCGGTGCTGTCAGTTAAGAAAAGAGATAGAATTTCTCGTCTATGTGTGGACTATCACCAGTTGGACAATAATTACGATAAAGAATGAGTATCCTAGGAAAAAGATAGACGATTCGATGGATCAGCTAAAAGGGAGTCGCTATTTTCTCCAAGATAGATATATGTTCTGGTCATCAACAAATTCATGGGAAGTTGAGGATATTCCCAAAATGACTTTTCAAATGCGCTATGGGCATTATGAGTATCTTGTGATGCCGTTTGGAGTGACAAATGCTCCTGCCACATTCATGGATTACATGAATCAGATCTTTCGTCCTTATCTAGATAGATTTTTCGTTGTCTTTATCAATGACATTCTAATCTATTCTCGAAAATCAGGAGGAACATGTTGAATATCTCTGTATATTTCTTCAAATTTGGAAGGAGAAGAATTTGGACGCCAAGTTTTCAAAGTGTAAATTTTGGTTAGAGGAGGTTAAACTTTTGGGTCATGAGATTTCAAAGGAAGGAATTGTTATGGATTCATCGAAGGTTGAAGCAGTTCTTCAATGGGAAAGACCGGAGACCGTAACGAAGATTCATAGCTTGTGGGATTAGTTGGTTATTATCGAAGAGTCATCAAGGGATTCTCCAAGATAGCAGGGCCTCTCACCCAGTTTACAAGAAAAGAATCAAGCTTTTCTATGGACCAACGCATGTGAGGAAAGTTTTCAATGGTTGAGGAGATGTTTGACTACTTTGCCAGTTTTGATTCTACCTGATCCCAATGAACCCTTTTGTGGTGTTTTGTGATGTTTCACATCAAGGTTTAGGAGGTGTGCTTGTGCAGAATAGGAAGGTTGTGGCGTATGCTTCAAGGCAATCGGGAGCACATGAGAAGAACTACCCTACACGAACTTGGAGTAAGCTATTGTGTGTTTCATTGAAGATCTGGAGGCATTTTCTACATGGAGCAACATTTAACATCTACAGTGATTATTAGAGTAAAAAATATCTGGTTAATTAGAATGTGTTAAATATGAGGCGTTACATGGACGGCGATGTAAGATACCTTTGTGTTGGCATCAAAATAGTGAAAGAATTGTGATTGGACCCGAGCTTGTACAATAAGCAATAGATAAAGTTAAGATGAGTTAAGAAAAGATGTAAACAACTCAGGGGAAAATAAATTGCGTTAGTAAAGGCGATTTGGAATGATGTAGCTAGAGACGCAATGTGGGAGCTACAATCAGTGTCTGTATGGCTTTTGTTGCCTAAGAGTGAATGAGAATTGAGTAGTGTGATCCAAGGGAAGGATCTCAGGGTGCGTCAGGGCAAGCTGATTCATCTAGTGACCTATTTGTCACACTATATACCTCTGGCCATGAAGAACCATTGCAACGCATTGATGGGGAACTGACAGGCATTATTTCTCTTCGCATCCGGCGTAGATTGTCATTGAGGGTGGCAGATCTTCTAGGTCATTCATATCTGAAATTGAGTATTAGCTCCATGGAGTAGGAACTGGTTTATTATGCATGCACATGGTCAGTACATATATTGTCGTAGCATAGTCAACATACATATTGTGGTGGCATAATCATTATATATCTATGGTGGATATATGTTGTTATAGTGCTGTTAATGTTCATATTATTGTGGAATATACTTTCTGATGATATTTATGAAATTGATAACTTGAATATATCTGCAATATCTGTATGTATGGAATGACTTTGTCATTCATATCATTTTTTTCGCTGCCATTTTGGTATGCGATGTAGGGGATCTCACCTCTTTGTTGTATTATTCTGGGTTACAATTATGTTGAAGAAGACTGTGAAGGAAGGCGAGGTTGAATCGTCTGAATTTTAGTGGATTGACTTTTGATTATGGTGATGGCGTATGGACGAGATTTCTTTAGTTACATGCGGGTACGACTTCATGGAGGCATCGATGCTTGCCATGTCGACCATGACACCGAGCATTTCGTGTATAGAACGGAGGTGACTCTGCTTAGGAGTAGTACCTATCTTGGGGTTACTACTTTCACCTTCAATGTTTTTATGCATATGGAGTTTTCTATGCCTATTAGAGACTCGTAGGGTGATCGGCATTACACCCTTAGGGAGGATTCTATGGAGTCGACTACTCAGACTCCCGTCCGTCGCAACATGCCTCGATCAGGGAATTTGCCCGTTCAAGTTCTAGAGGAAGACCAAGTGGGAGATATTCCCGTTCAGGTGTTTGGACTTAGGTCGGGTCGAGTTTTTATATGGTAGTTGTACACATCTTTTGTTGTTTGGATATGTAAGTATTATGTTTTGTGTTACCAGTACCTTATGTTAAGGATATATCTATATATGTGGAATATATTTTCCTTCAGTGGTTGTATTTTAGGAGCTGTGTTCTAAATATACTTCATTCATGGCTCATATTTTATTTATATGCACAATGATTAAATTTGAAAACCTGTTGTTGAGTTGTAGCACACTAAAATTTAGTGATCGTGGTATAATGACAATTGTGCCATGGTTATTTAATCAAGGAGTGTTACAGGTTCTTTCTCAACGTGTTCTTATGAGTCGTTGCTTTGCCAAGTTAGACTCGAAGCACATCAGCCTCGATAGCCTTAACTTAGAGCAAATCCACCTCAGCAACTTGAGCCCGGAGAGAAGTGACCTCGACAACATCTGCAGTGAGATAGGTGACCTCGGCTTGGAGCCTACCATCCTTGGAGTCGCGCAAGTTAAGCTCTTTGGCAGCTTGGGCCAACTGCCTATCCTTATGGGCAACTTCTAGCTCAAGCTTTTGTTTTCACCCCGAAGGGTGTTTAGCTCCCTCTCTAAGCTGGAAGCCACCCGAACGGACTCTTTGGCCTCCTCCATAGATTGAAGGAAAGAGGCGATGCACAAACTCCAGAGTTGGGCCTCATGAAGGAGCTCTGCCATGTCATGCTCAATTAATACATTAGTCTCAACGAGACTCAATAGAGCGTCATCAATGAAACTGGTAGGACCAGCCCTACGAATCCATACAAATCCATATTGGAAACGAAAAGAAGCACACCCTCTAGGATAGCAGACCCCGAACCGGTTGGGACATCAAACAGCTCAGGCTCCTCTGGGATGCCCTTAATGACCGGTCTCTTCCCCCTTGCATCCTTGTTGGTTTCGGCCTGCCTCTTCTGCAGTCGCAGCAGTGGAGTAGGAGAACTATTCCCAGAATCTCAAACCTCGGTGTTTGTGGGAGGCAGGGGAACCACCTTGGCGGTAGGATAAGGGACTGTACTGTGTAACATCCTAATACTGAAATCCTAGTATATCTGACATATACCTGAATAAATAATATTAGTTATGCTACTTTAACTTAAACATTAAACTAATCCTTAATATTTAAATAAATAAATCATTATGGAGAGCCTTGTAAAAACAAACAAACATATATATACACACACACACACACACACACACACACACACACACACACACACATTTGTATCACAAGAAACATAAAGTAAAACTATACTAGTCTTCAGTTTTCTTTTTCGTCTAGTCCTTGGGAGCTTCCACCTATATTTACATGGTAACACACGGGATGAGAATTCATAATTCTCAGTATAAGTGTACTAACACCAACAGTCGTAAAAAAAATTATAACCCATAAATATCAGAGATACATCTGCAACTAATAAATTAAACTACAACTCATCACTTAAGGAACAAACACAATCTTTCTTATGTGAGGTTCCCAAGCTAATATTAGTTTTAATCTAACTTAAACAAGAAATAAAACAGTCGCCTATACAACTGCTATCAGAAAGCAACAATCAATGATATTAAACCACCGCCCATACAATGGTGCAATAACATTGAGCAAGACAACAAATACACAGAGAAGCACAAATCACAGTAAAATCATCTACTAATAAATACAATGATGATGTATGATTATGCTCAAGAAATTGTGTATGCAAATGTGTATGCAAATGTCATGAAACTTGATTATTCCCAAAAACTCGATTCCTTGTTGGATAGGGAGGGAATCTATTATCTGAACATGTTACCTCCTTAACCTACCTCGTATGGTGTGGGATAAACTCTACATAACTCTGTCCATTACAATACACAACATGGAAATAGCAAGTGTGTGAAAAATGTGAGGTGTGTAAAATATGTGGTGTTATACCTAACTTTAACATAACCACCACATAAACTAAATACTAAATTTATCGTTGCACTACTAGCTCTACCTCAACTTTACGAGAGCTTTCATGCACTATGGCTTTCAATATTAGCCAATTAACTAAATACTTGTATCTCATCTCTTTATTACTTCTCAAGTGATATCTATGCAATACTATGTCACTTATGGGACTAAACTCTTAACTAAGGTAATCCATGTCTAATGGATGCACAAACTTTCTTTACTTTCCTCATTAACTCAAACTTTTACTATACATATCAAACTCTTGAGTAACTAACTCTAATCTTACTTCTAATCTCTTAATTTTTCTCATACATAAGAGGAAATATTTTTCTCTATGGAATTCTTTCAATTAATGCTTAATTATATCTTAACAAGTTAAACATGATGTTATAGATCATGATTTAGGGTTACATTGGGTTCCTGAATGTCAAAGAGCTCCATTTCTTCAAATTAAGTTGATGGTAATCGATTACAAGACTGATGTAATCAATTACATCAAGCCCAAAAACGCATTTCGTGGTTGGGTAATCGATTACCAACTCGTGGTAATTGATTACCACTTGGTTTTATGTAGAAAACTGAGTTTTTTATGTTAGGGTAACCCAAACCAATCATATATACATCAAAATCAACAACAAAACTTCATAAAAAATAAGCCAAACCAATTATAAAACTATAAAACAAATATGGGTAATTTCATACCCATTTCTTATCTTGCAACTCAAGCAACATCCATAAATTCTAAGGAACCAAAACCAAACCTCATACATCATACAAGCTTAAACTCAACTCACTTCACCTTTGGAAGCAAGAAACTAGCATCTAAATTCACTAAGTTCACCTAAACCCATTTTTCCTCATTATGACAAACTAAGGAAATAAGATGAAGAAAGAGAGGAATGGATAAAAACAAACACCCCTACCTTTTTGGATGATCACACTTTTGCCTTGCCTCTTTCTTTTCTCTTCTTGTCCTCTTCTTCTTTCTCTTTTCTCTTCTCTTCTTCTCTTTTCTTTTCTTCCATTTCGGTTTCTGTCATATGTAACAACAAAAGAAGTCAAATGACTTCTTATAAGATAATAACTAAACTGCACTGAAACTTTATATCTATTAGGAACACTTTGATTTTACCAAATCAAGTTTCCTAACCTCCTTAGATATTAGAATGAATCCTAAGATTCATCTAATTACTAAATTCATCATGACCATAAATTTCCATATCTGCACTAAGTCCATCCAGTATTAAAATACTCATTCGGTGTGCTTAAAAATACCAAACGAACTCAGTTTACCTTCAAACTTTAAGTACAACTTTCTTAACTAATTTATGACTTAAAAACAACTTATCCATAATTATTTCTCCTATCTAAGCAATTTATGCCCTTTTCTGAGTTATTTTAGGTTACTTTCTATATTCTGTGCTGCAACAAAGTGCCTAAACTAACTTAGTGTACCATGAAACTTCACAAGCATGTCAAGCAAGTATTTGGCTATCTATGGAACGCTACATAAGCTTGACATGTTCTCAAAGATGCAACATTTCTTCCCTTTTTTTAAAAAATTTGTCCTCAAAATTTGATTTACCTGATGTAAGAAGTTTTATACAACTCGCATTTAAGCCAGGTTCAACCATATCTTAAGGAAACAAAATCATATAACCATATTAAACCAAGAAAACAAAAACTAAACAAGAAAAACTTTTATCTCACCACTACTCCTTGGGTTAAAGAAGTTGAATGAGCTCAAAGTTTCCTCTCCACTTTTATTCTCCTTAGGTTGCAACATGAATACTCTCCCTGGTCTCTTTAGGGCTATAGGTCTTGTATCCAACTTTACTTTTTCCTTTTGTGGACATTCCCTCGCGTAATGCCCTGATTGCCTACACTTATAACATACTGCTTGTCCTTCCAAGTAGGGTCTATCACCATGATTTCTCCCACACTTAGGTCATTGAGCCCCTTTTAATACCTTTTGAACTCGATCATCTTCATCCTGAGTAAAACCAACTTTTGAGGCACTCCTTTTTCATTTCTTATATCTATCATCCTCATTTTTTTCTTTTCTGAAGATCTTGTGCTCCTTGCTCTACCTGGAGTTGCAGATATTCTATTTCCACAATCTTGCTCCTATTTACAAGGGAAGGGAAATCTCTAATATCTAGTGGTCTTACCATCATCTTAATATCACTTCTTAACCCATCTTCAAATTTAACACACTTCCAATTTTCATCTGGGTTGAGCCTATGCAAAGAAGAAAACTTTAATAACTCATTAAACTTCACCTCATATTGACTTATAGTCATACTCCGTTGCTCAAGTTTAAGGAATTCCATCTCTTTAGCCTCTCGTACTGTTCTCGAGAAATATTGTTCTAGGAAAAAGTATTACAACACTTAGACAAATATTAAATGCAAAACAAATATTAAATGTAAGAAGAAATGTGCAAGGAAAGACACTTAGCAAGGCCTTTACAAAATTGGCGGGCTCATCCAACATATCCTTACAATAGTTGGCCCCCTTTTTCTTTAGTCCAGTTAATCAGGAAGCATAGGACTTCGGCCTTAAGAAGAGAGATCTTGAAGATCTAAGTCTCTATATCTTCATTCCTCTGCTCCTACCCAGCTTGGGTTTAGTATAAATAGAGGCGTGGTTGGCCTTCTTGGGTGACGAAAAAAGGTGTCGACCCTAGAGCCCATTTTTTCCTTAAAAAGTCAGTTTTGAAATTCTTAAAGGATTCTTAGCATGGTTTGAAGAGTTTGTGCCCATTTTGCGCCCGCAGTGTGACCCATCCCCTGGGTTGGTTATTCCCGAAGGTCGACAACCGGGAAAAATGGAAGAAGAAATAGTTGACTGAGTAAGGCTAGTCTAAGACCCAGCAAACGAGCTCGAATGCTTGGACAAATCCCTAAGCATATGGATGGAGTTGAGTGGGCGCCACTCGCAAGCAATTAAGGACACCCATCTCAAACTTAGTGAATGGTAGCCATACTCTGATCCGAGTAAAGAAAGCCTTATACATATACATGAAATGATCACCCTTCGTACAAACCTAGCACACCCTCTCCTCTTCCAGCGGATGCCGGTTCATGCACTCCTGAACTCTAAGCGCATCCACAGTCAATTGTATGCATTGCTGCTTATTATGGGCATCTCTTGTAATTTTCACGTTAGACGAAGCACCCAAGACTTCTTAGTCCACCCACTGGTACATGCTCACATCTCGTGGAAGGGTGAGTTCCCTCTGCTCGATAGGTGCTGCCCTCCAGGTTCACGTTATTCCTATAGAGGATGCACCCATGTTAGACTCTGAAGAATCACTCATGCCTCCTAGTGCCATCATAAGTTCGGAGAGCAGACGAGATGATCTACGCCTTGCCAGCTCTCTAGCTTGATCTGCCCTCTTGAATGCCTCTAAGATCCTCATCTTAACCAAGGAGCTCGAACCCTCATCAAAGTCCCCACTATGGGCTTGAAGCCTTTGCCTTGGCTAAGGCGATGGGGATGAAGGAGGACTCAGATCCTCTACTGATGGGTCACTGTTTTGCACCATCTCCTCATTACCTGACATTTTCCTCACAAATGTTCATAGAAAAAAAGGTGAAAATGAGGAGTACCTTGAGTTTTAGAGGAGAAAAGTAGCCTTAAACGGTGAAGATAGTGAAGAAGAGGCTTTGAATCACCAACAATCACCGCAAAAGTTCACCAGAAATTGCCTAGGTCACCGAAGGAAGAAATCTGACGTGTAAGAGTAGTCAAAAAGTGGGAAGGGTTAAACTCTATTCCTATTTATAAGCATGAAAAAATCACCCTAATCACCATCAGTAATGAAGGCAGATATGCCTTTTTGTTTAAGGCACCTCATCATGATGCCTTTTTATTTTAAATTTAAAAACAACTAATCATGTCGTTACGAACCCTAAATGGTAGCTTCCACTATTCATTAACCATGTAGCGCACTGTTTATAAACAAAAGCAAATGAAAGGACAATACACAAAAAGTTCAAAACTGAAACGACGTGTGACATTTGAGAAGGACACCTAAGCTGGACCACAGACTTTCATCAAGACCGTGGCAAAACCATAACTCGGAGCTCGGGTCTAAACCAAACTACACTAACAACACAGACCCCATGAACTACATATAGGGGAAACCTATTACATACCTTGGATAGTGCAATGATGACTTAAGCAAAGTGATCCAACTCAAATCTTAGCCTTACTCATTAAGCTCAGGAGACATGTAATAACATATCACAGACCTTGGCCCTTTAAAAAAAATATCACGAGATCTAACATTAACACTATGACTCGGATCCCTTTGTCCAATGTACACTATGTACTCTAGTTGAACTCATATCTTGACACTTAACTGCCCCACCTAAGGGCTAAGTTGGGCTTGTAATGCTCCTTTTTGGGAGGAAACGTCACATTGTCAAATAAAAGAAAATGCGGAAATTAAACTTTCAAATGATAATTAAGACCCGGTTCAATTAATTAAAAGTTAACTTGCTTGATACTTTAATACGTAGGAAAATGACAATATTTTTTTTTTTGTTTTGTTAATTTAATAGCACAGAATATGGATAACAGTAAAGAATAAAACAAGACATACGAATTTGCTGAATAACATACACTATATATATATATATATATATATATATATATATATATATATATATATATATATATATATTAACACAACTATATTTTAAATACAAGCCTAGACATCTCCAAAAGCAAAACTATACCGCCCCAAGGAATCATGCATATACATCCCCCAGAAATAACAAAATATACAGCCCACCAAAAAGTAATACATCAGGCCCCCAAAATAAAAACCACTGGCAGCCATCAGTAGCTACCAGCAAAATCGATCCCTCAGAGGAGGAGGAACCGTATCAGGATCCTCAGCAGGATCCTCCTCTTCCGAGGAAACCTCCATGGGAACCACAGAAGCACGGGATGGAGCCCGAGCGGTGGAATCAAAGGAGTCCTCCCGTGGGGTATAGTAACGATTGCCCCACATCTCATGGATGGGCAAGTAAAACTCCAGTCGCAGGCTGATGTGGCAGGTGAGGACAGGTGCCTCATGACGTCTCCAGGCTAAGGCAATCGACACATCTCCCAAGTAGACGCAGCGATCGAAATTCAAGTTGATATGCTAGCACTCAGGCCCTCCGAGGAAGGTCAGACGCTCATCACCAAGAAATCCGCGCATACGTGCCGCCATCGTCTCAGTAGAAGTTAATCTTGTTCAGGCCAAAAGCCGGGAAAATCGGGATCTTTCGCCTCCTTGCCGTCGTCTTCGATCAATACAGTATACACACATACAGCAAGTAATAGAGATACAAGAAAGAGGTAAGACATCCTACCATCATTACCAATTATAGCAGCTAGAAACAGCACGGCGCCACGCGCCCAAATAGCAATTCAGAATATCATATTCAACTAATAAGCAGTAATTCCAACGGTAAGCTAATAAACAGTTTCAGGCAGATAGTCATCACAGTAATAACCAAATCAGTCATAGATATAGAAAAATAAATATTAACAATGACAATGTATATCATGACTCACATGCATGCTTTCCCAAATTCCTACTCCATGGAGCTAAACCCAAACAGTCGGAGAGAAAGATCAGGAGACATGTCTGTAACTCGGCTGCCGAGGCCAGTGCTATCAATAAATTTTCTCGTGCACAATCATGGCATTGTACAGACATTCTACACTAGATCACGATATAGGACAGTGTCAAGTCCGGATCGTCGGTGCATTTGCATCGGTTTGCCCCACAGGCAGAGGAGCTACCAACTGCCCCTTGTGAAGGACCCGCACCCCGACGCCCCAAGGTCATAACATAACCCACACTTGTCTACTCGCACCCGCACTAAGGTGTGTTCAATCTCCTAGGCAACTTGGCCTTACAACAGTCCACAAGGACATTCACAATGCATAAGATACTATGCATGAACATGTATAATCCACAATCTCATACAATTCCATAACATGCCATATTAGGCCAATATAAGCATCAATATACAAATGGTCACTCACATGGACCCATAACATCATAATATAAAGATCAAGTCAATTGATGCGTCATTAGGTTCATTATGAATCCTAACTTAGAATTTGTTTCCCTTTTCAAGGTTCATGTTCAAAATCAACTCTTGTAATCAATTTAATATTCCAAGGCGATTCAATTTCCCATAGCTTGCAATTTGTTTAAGCTCTTAGGCCTCACACTCTCATGTTCTTCACTCACTTAGAATTACCTTAAATCTTATGATACTTGTTACTCTTAGTCCTTTAAGATTTATGAAGTCTTGATTTTATTAAATTCTTCCAATTCATCAATTGACTATCCCATTACATAGGTTTTTAATCACATAATTGCTTATGCTCCCAACTTACCAAAATCACCTACTTACACCTAAAAATGCCCTAGAGGCCATGGCCTCACAATGGCTCCAATTTCAAATCCTTTCAAGTCATCATCTTGTATGCCATTCTCTTAGTTCTTTAAATTGTTCACTTGTTAAATTAGTTCACCAAAAACCCTCATTTCTTGGCCCCAAAACCGTAGCCCTCATAGGAGTTTCCATTCCAAATTTTTCTTCCACTAAATTCTATGTTATCCATTGATTAATTTAAGTCTTATGCAAGTTACAATTTAATCACCAATTCACCTAAAATCCTAGCCTAAACTTGTGAGCCTCCAAGAAGGCTTCTTCAATATTTTTCTCCCATTTTTCATCACAAAATCCAATCCAATATATTTCCAATTACAATCCATCAATCCAAGATCACAATCATCACAAATTTGTCTAATAAACATAATAATTAATCAATTTAAAGAATAGCCCTCATTAGGGTTTTTCCATAAATCATACAACCAAGGTTCCTAGATGCTAATAAAGGTTGAGGAGGAGTGTCTTCCTCTTACCTAAGTGAAGAGGACAAGAAGAACACCAAGAATCTTCTTTGAATTTTCCGATTTGCACCCACCAAGAACCCTAAAAATGGTGACTTTGTTAAATCAATACCAATGCTTGAAAAATGAAGCATGGATAACCAACATGAAGACCATAACCACGAAAATGAAAGGAAAGGAAGAATGGTCATGAAACTTACCCAAAAAGCTCAAAGCTTGGAGCTTGGAGAAAATGGTGAAGATGGAGGAATTTCAAGAAACTCCAAGAAGAAAAGATGCTTAGAATGGTGAGAGGATTAAGGAAATGTATTTAGATGTAATTTTTGTGATGGTTGAGGGAGAAGAAGAGGGCTGGCCATTGGAGATGGGTAGAGAGAAGGAGAGAAAACCAAAGTGAAGAAGAAGAAGAAGGAAGAGAGAGAAAGTGTTTTGATAATTATGGAAATTATGTGATAAAAGAATAAATGAAATGAAACAATTTCCCCACTCCATGGGCTGCTTCCAGCCATGAAAAGAGAGAAGAGAGAGGGGGAGAGTTGGCTTCCAAGGGAAGCCAAGGGCATTTGGGTCATTGTTTGGTCAAAGCTTCTCAAAGAAGCTTTGATTATTTAATATTAAATTTGAATTAAAGTGGATTGATTAGACATAAAGTGGATTTCATTTGGATAATGTGATAGGATTTTTATTACATGCTATTATCCAATGAATAATAGTTACAGTTGATAGAAGTCAGTATTTTATCAATCTGACAGATAAATTTTTTGCATTATTGATTTATTTTATCTGTTAAGATTTCTCAAAAATTGTGAAACCTCGTAAACTGTGTCAAGTCTCGGGTTTAGTAAGATCCCCCGTCGACATGTCCATAGTCCAAGGTTCGCGGAGGGTACATCACGTTTCTCCGGTTATGCTCAGTGTGTACGCAAAACGAGGAATATACTAAAATATTCGACGTTTCCGGAAAATTCCCAGAAAATTCTCAAAAATTGCAAATATTATAAAATGACTATTCGTCATATAATTTTCTAATTTTTGAAGCATTACAGTCGTTTTCCCGACTCTGCTCAAGTTTTGCGCAAAACGAAGAATATATTAAAATATTCTTCGTTTCCTAAAAATTCCAGAAAAATTCACATAAATCACAAATATTAGAAAATAACTATTGGTGGTGAAATAATTAATTTCCAGCGCGTTACACTGACCTCAGCAATTCTCAGCTCAGTGTGCACGCAAAACAAGGAATATATTAAAATATTCGTCGTTTCCGAAAAATTCCAGAAAAATTCCAGAAAAATTCCTAAAAATTAAGAATAATATAAAATGATCATTTATACTTAAACAAATATTTTTCGGGATGTTACAACACTCCCCTACTAAAAGGAATTTCGTCCTCGAAATTTACATACCTCAAAATAGTTCCGGATGTTGCTCTCTCATCTTGTCTTCTGGCTCCCAAGTTGCGTCACCAGTCGTTTCATTCCAAATCACTTTCACCAATGGGATCTCCTTTCCTCTGAGTTGTTTTATTCGTCGGTCCTCGATTCTCGCAGGAGGCGCCTCATAGGTCAAGTTCTCTTTTAACTGTACTGTGTCCGGTGCTATGACATGACTTGGATCAGGCAAATACTTACGAAGTTGTGACACATGGAAGACATTGTGTATGTTGGAAAGAAAAGGGGGTAAGGCTATCTGGTAGGCTACTGGACCTATCCGGTGAAGGATTTGGTAAGGTCCAAGAAACTTTGGAGTGAGTTTTCTAGATTTCAAGGCCCGGTCGACCCCAGTCGTGGGTGTGACTTTCAAGAATACATGCTCACCTTCCTCAAATTCAAGAGGCTTCCTCCTCTTATCTGCATAACTCTTTTGCTGGCTCTGAGCGATTCTCTTTTTCTCTTGAATCATTTTAACCTTCTCAGTCGTCTGCTGAATGATATCTGGTCCAATCGGAAGACGCTCTCCGTCTTGGTACCAACACAATGGTGTTCGACACCGTCGTCCATACAGTGCTTCATAGGGTGCCATCCCTATACTCGAATGATAACTGTTGTTGTAGGTGAACTCTATCAGTGGTAGAACTTCATCCCAACATCCAGTTTGTTCCATAGTACAAGCTCTAAGCAAATCTTCTAAAGATTGAATCGTCCTTTCAGATTGACCATCGGTTTGTGGGTGGTACGCCGAACTCAGACGTAACGTTGTTCCCAACGATGCTTGCAAACTCTACCAAATTTTCGAAGTAAACCTCGGATCCTTATCCGAAACAATACTCGTAGGCACACCATGTAGCCTAACGATCTCTCCAATATAAAGCTGGGTCAACTTCTCCAAACTGTACCTCATGTTGATCGGGAGAAAATGGGTTAACTTCGTGAGTCGATCCACTATTACCCATATCGAGTCGTGTCCTTTCTTTGTCCTCGACAAACCCATAACAAAATCCATCGCAATGTTGTCCCATTTCCATTCAGGAATAGACAATGGTTGTAGCAATCTTGCTGGTCTTTGATCTTCCACTTTAACTTTTTGACAAACTAAACAAGTCGACACACATCTAGTGACGTCGCTCTTCATTCCATGCCACCAGAACAATTTCTTTAGATCTTGATACATCTTAGTTATGCCTGGGTGCATACTCAACTTGCTGGTGTGAGCATGTTCCACAATATATCGCCTAAGCTCTTGGTCGCGGGGAATACAAACTCTACCCCGAAATTTCAGAATTCCATCCATCCCTTCTTCAAATTCTGTCTCTTTGCCTTGCCTTATTAATTCTCTCGCTTCTTGCAAGAATTCATCACCCTTTTGCTTTTCTCGTATGTCATCTATTAGCTCACTTGAGATGGTGACCATATTCATACAAATCCGTCTGGGTTCCAACTTAACAAACGACAATACATCCCTAAACTGTTCTATGAGGTCTCTTTCCTTGATCATCAAGGCAGAAGCACTGATAGTCTTTCTGCTCAAGGCATCAGCCACGACGTTCGCCTTGCCAGGGTGGTACAACAACTGGAAATCATAGTCCTTCAGGAATTCTAGCCATCTCCGCTGCCTCATATTCAGCTCTTTCTGATCATACAAATATTTCAAGCTCTTGTGGTCACTGAAGATGTTGAATGTTGCCCCATAGAGAAAATGTCTCCATATCTTTAGAGCAAAAACCACAGCCGCAAGTTCCAAATCATGTGTAGGGTAGTTCTTTTCGTGTACTCGCAACTGTCGCGAAGCATAAGCTACCACTCTTCGGTGTTGCATAAGAACAGATCCCAATCCTTGATACGAAGCGTCACAGTACACCTCAAATGGCTCATTCGGATCAGGTAGTACCAATACTGGTGAGGTAGTCAGCCGTTTCTTCAACTCTTGGAAACTCTGCTCGCAACTATCAGTCCATTCAAAAGCTTGATTCTTCCTCGTCAACTGAGTGAGCGGTCCTGCAATCTTGGAAAACCCTTCTATAAATCTTCTGTAATATCCAGCTAAACCCACGAAGCTACGAACTTCCGTCACTGACTTTGGTTGCTCCCACTGTAATACTGCTTCTACTTTCGACGGATCCACTGCAATCCCTTCCTTCGAGATCACATGGCCTAAAAACTTCACCTCATCAAGCCAAAACTCACATTTCGACAGCTTGGCATACAATTCCTTCTCCTTTAGAATCTGAAGAACTATGCTGAGGTGCTCAGCATGATCCTCCTGATTCTGGGAATATATCAGGATATCGTCAATGAAGACGACAACAAGCTTGTCCAAGTAAGGATGAAAGATCCTGTTCATGTAGTCCATGAAGATAGCAGGTGCATTCGTAACACCAAACGACATCACAAGGTACTCGTAATGACCGTATCGGGTACGAAAAGCAGTCTTGGGCACATCCTCCGTTTTCACTCTTATCTGATGGTACCCATATCTCAAATCGATCTTCAAAAACACTGCTGCTCCCTTCAGTTGGTCCATTAAATCATCAATTCTTGGGAGTGGATACTTGTTCTTGATTGTCAATTTGTTTAACTGCCTATAGTCCACACACAATCTTGATGTACCGTCCTTTTTCCGAACTAACAATACTGGTGCTCCCCACGGTGGCACACTTGGTCTAACAAACTGTTTCTCCAAAAGCTCCTCTAGCTGTTTCTTGAGCTCAGCCAATTCCGTTGGCGACATCCGATAAGGTGCTATAGACACGGGACCAGCTCCCGATACCAGATCAATAGCAAACTCGATCTCACGTGTCGGTGGTAAACCAGGTACTTCTTCTGGAAAAACTTCAGAGAATTCTTTCACTACCGGAATAGTGTCCAGGTCAGCCTCGCTCTCGATTTTCAAAGAAGATAGTAGCATGTACCCCTGAGCTCCTTCTTTCAAGAAAGCTCGTGCTTGGTTGGCAGTCAAGTATCTAGAATTCTCATCCACAGGGAAAACTATGGTTTTTCTGGAACAATCTAATAGAACATGGTTGGAAGATAACCAGTCCATCCCTAGAATTATATCTAACTGTGAAAGAGGTAAACAGATCAAATCGACAGAAAAGATTCGACCTTCAACAATTAAGGGACACTTCAAACAGACTTTGGTAGTAACTACCGGTTTATCAGTGGGGGTTGAAACAGTCAATTCAAAAGGTAGTTCAGACACAGGTAAGCCAAGTCGTAGCACACAGTCATATGATATGAAAGAATGGGTTGCCCCAGAGTCATACAGTACTTTTAAAAGATTACCTTCTATGGTGCCTTCTCCTTGAATCAAGTCTTCGGATTCGGAGGCTTCAGCTCCGCTCATAGTGTAAACTCGACCTCCGGCTTGCGGTTTCTTGGCTCGAGTTGCGTTGGTGAAGGTTCGGCCTTTGCCCGATTGCGGTCTCGGACATGTGGCCCGGTTTGCCATATCCGAGCGGATGATTCCCTTGATCGTGCAATCTCTCGTGAGATGATCCTTCCCACATTTCAGGCATTTAGAAGGATATGTCGCATTTTGGCCAGTTCGGTGCCCAGAAGAACCTCCACCGAACTTCCAGGCTTCTTGGCGATTTCCGCTGGTCGGGAATAAGGCTTCTTTGGAAGCGGTTTGAACCACTGCCTCCACCTCTTTGGGACCGTACAGGCCCAAAGCTCCTGTTTCTCGAGTCTCTAGCCTGTTCCAAGGCTTCAACTTCACAGCAAGTGTCTAACAGTTTTGAGATTACCTTCATCTTCAGGGTGATCATAGCTTTCTTCACCTCATACCTCAATCCCTCGGTGAACTTCCAACACTTCCAGGCTTCATCGGTTTGGTGTTGGTAGTGTGTTGAGAACTTCTCCAGGTTCTCAAATTTAGCTGCATACTCACTGACGATCATGTTCCCCTGTCACAAGTTAAGGAACTCTAGCTCTTTCGCATGTCTCGCATTAGCAGGAAAATATTTGTTCAAGAACTTGTTCTTGAACACATCCCATGTGATGTCAGTTCCTTCGGCTTCCAATGCTCTATGACCTCCATTCCACCAGTCTTCGACGTTGCCCACAAGCATGAAAGTAGCATAATTCACCTTCTTGTCTTCGGCACAGTTCATGCCACGAAAGACTTTCTCTAATTCTTTGATCCACAGACTAGCCTTGTCCGGATCAAATTCTCCCTTAAATTGTGGAGGGTTGTGACGACGAAACTCTGCTAAGTTCTGGGCATCGGCAGTCACCTCGAGTTATTGAGCAGCTCTTTCCTGTTGTTAAGCCGCACGCTCATTTTGCTACGCGATGACTTCTGCCATCCGCTGCATTGCCTCAACAGCAGCTGCAATTTCTCCACTTCTCGCCATCTTACTCTTTCTCAAATCAGGTTAACTACAAACCACAAGGTAAGTTAGAGGAATTCATTTCAAAACACAAACCACAAAGATTTCACACAGCACAAACAAGACAGACTCACACACAAGACCCAAAGAAGACATAAACCGGGGCTCTGATACCAACTTAATGTAACGCCCCTTTTTGGGAGGGAACGTCATATTGTCAAATAAAAGAAAATGCGGAAATTAAACTTTCAAACAACAATTAAGACCCGGTTCAATTAATTAAAAGTTAACTTGCTTGATACTTTAATATGTAGGAAAATGGCAATATTTTTTTTTTGTTTTGTTAATTTAATAGCACGGAATATGGATAACAGTAAAGAATAAAATAGTACACAGAATTCGCGCCTAAATAACATACACTTATATATATATATATATTTTAACACAACTATATTTTAAATACAAGCCTGGACATCTCTAAAAAGCAAAACTATACCTGCCCAAGGAATCATACATATACATCCCCCAGAAATAACAAAATATACAGCCCACCAAAAAGTAATACATCAGGCCCCCAAAATACAAACCACTGGCAGCCATCAGTAGCTACCAGCAAAATCGATCCCTCAGAGGAGGAGGAATCGTATCAGGATCCTCAGCAGGATCCTCCTCTTCCGAGGAAACCTCCATGGGAACCACAGAAGCACGGGACGGAGCCCGAGCAGTGGAATCAAAGGAGTGCTCCCGTGGGGTATAGTAACGATCGCCCCACATCTCACAGATGGGCAAGTAAAACTCCAGTCGCAGGCTGATATGGCAGGTGAGGACAGGTGCCTCATGACGTCTCCAGGCTAGGGCAATCGACACATCTCCCAAGTAGACGCAGCGATCAGAATTCAAGTTGATATGCCAGCACTCAGGCCCTCCTAGGAAGGTCAGACGCATATCACCAAGAAATTCGCGCATACGTGCCGCCATCGTCTCAGTAGAAGTTAATCTTGTTCGGGCCAGAAGTCGGGAAAATTGGGATCTTTCGCCTCCTTGCCGTCGTCTTCGATCAATACAGTATACACACATACAGCAAGTAATAGAGATACAATAAAGAGGTAAGACATCCTACCATCATTACCAATTATAGCAGCTAGAAACAGCACGGCACCACGCGCCCAAATAGCAATTCAGAATATCATATTCAACTAATAAGCAGTAATTCCAACAGTAAGCTAATAAACAGTTCCAGGCAGATAGTCATCACAGTAATAACCAAATCAGTCATAGATATAGAAAAATAAATATTAACAATGACAATGTATATCATGACTCACATGCATGCTTTCCCAAATTCCTACTCCATGGAGCTAAACCCAAACAGTCGGAGAGAAAGATCAGGAGACATGTCTGTATCTCGGCTGCCGAGGCCAGTGCTATCAATAAATTTTCTCGTGCATAATCATGGCATTGTACAGACATTCTACACTAGATCACGATATAGGACAGTGTCAAGTACGGATCGTCGGTGCGTTTGCATCGGTTTGCCCCATAGGCAGAGGAGCTACCAACTGCCCCTTGTGAAGGACCCGCACCCCGACGCCCCCGAGGTCATAACATAACCCACACTTGTCTACTCGCACCTGCACTAAGGTGTGTTCAATCTCCTAGGCAACTTGGCCTTACAACAATCCACAAGGACATTCACAATGTATAAGACACTATGCATGAACATGTATGATCCACAATCTCATACAATTCCATAACATGTCATATTAGGCCAATATAAGCATCAATATACAAATGGTCACTCACATGGACCCATAACATCATAATATAAAGATCAAGTCAATTGATGCGTCATTAGGTTCATTATGAATCCTAACTTAGAATTTGTTTCCCTTTTCAAGGTTCATGTTCAAAATCAACTCTTGTAATCAATTTAATATTCCAAGGCGATTCAATTTCCCATAGCTTGCAATTTGTTTAAGCTCTTAGGCCTCACACTCTCATGTTCTTCACTCACTTAGAATTACCTTAAATCTTATGATACTGTTACTCTTAGTCCTTTAAGATTTATGAAGTCTTGATTTTATTAAATTCTTCCAATTCATCAATTGACTATCCCATTACATAGGTTTTTAATCACATAATTGCTTATGCTCCCAACTTACCAAAATCACCTACTTACACCTAAAAATGCCCTAGAGGCCATGGCCTCACAATGGCTCCAATTTCAAATCCTTTCAAGTCATCATCTTGTATGCCATTCTCTTAGTTCTTTAAATTGTTCACTTGTTAAATTAGTTCACCAAAAACCCTCATTTCTTGGCCCCAAAACCGTAGCCCTCATAGGAGTTTCCATTCCAAATTTTTCTTCCACTAAATTCTATGTTATCCATTGATTAATTTAAGTCTTATGCAAGTTACAATTTAATCACCAATTCACCTAAAATCCTAGCCTAAAACCGTGAGCCTCCAAGAAGGCTTCTTCAATATTTTTCTCCCATTTTTCATCACAAAATCCAATCCAATATATTTCCAATTACAATCCATCAATCCAAGATCACAATCATCACAAATTTATCTCATAAACATAATAATCAATCAATTTAAAGAATAGCCCTCATTAGGGTTTTTCCACAATCATACAACCAAGGTTCCTAGATGCTAATAGAGGTTGAGGAGGAGTGTCTTCCTCTTACCTAAGTGAAGAGGACAAGAAGAATGTTAATAATATGAATGTTAATAATATCCCATATAAATAGGAAAATAACTTCAGGAAATAACAGACTCCTTGATTTCTGGTAACAACATTTAATTGAGATTAAATGCTGGGAATCTCAACGCCCTAAAACGCTCATACTTATACCCTACAAGGTCTAGAAGGTACAAATCCATCATCTAATACTATATATTGCCTCCCTTGCATACAAACTGACTTAGGCGTTGGAATGCCTTTTGCAGATATCCACCATCTCCCACCATTATTGTTGCTATTGTGCCACAGAGGAATCCACCATCGTCTACCTTTTCAGGTAACCCTCTGAACCCAGTTCAGAACATATATATATATACTACAACCACTATTAACTCCTTTAGCTTCATCTTTGAATATTATAGTATGGTTTGACACCATAACAAAATTACTTTTATTCTATAAAGCATTATCTTATAATATTCAAAGACGAAGCTAAAGGAGTTAATAGTGGTCGTATATATATATATATATATATATATATATATATATATATATATATATATATATATATATATGGAGACTCTTTTAAGATATTGCTTTATAAAATAAAAGTAATTTTGTTATGGTGTCAAACCATACTATAATATTCAAAGACGAAGCTAAAGGAGTTAATAGTGGTCGTAGCTTCTAAAACTTAAAACACTTTTTTTCAATAACTTTTTTTTTTTTTTAATATTATCAAGAAGTTATAATATAAACTTGATATTTGACCTAAAAAAATTAAAATAAATATTTGAACCACAAATTTTCATTTCACCCATAATCACTTATAAAAATTATAAATATATTTTCTTATAATAATAAAATAAATATTATATACTATTTTTAATATTTTGTATAATCTCGTTCATAATACAGATGTTATTCTAGTTTAGCAATAATTAATAACTGGTTGCCTATCTGGTAGCCTTTCTAGTCTAAACTCTTCGTACCATAAAGATATTTTAGAATTGAATTGTTCTGAACAAGTTTCAGATAAATACCTGAATAGGGGGTTGAAGATAGAATCCTCCGTAGCATAGTAGCAACAACGGTGGTGCGAAGGGGTGAGTACTTACAAAAGGCACTCTGACGGTCAAGTCAGTTCGTGCACAAGGGAGGCAGTGCATAGTATTAGATGATAGATGCGTACCTTTTGACCTTGTAGAATATATGTATAAGTGTCTTAAGGTGTTGAGATTTAGAGCATTCAGTTTGGATTAAATTTTATTGATTGAAATCAAGAAGACCGTTATTCCCTGTGATTAATTCTCTATTTATGTGGCATATGATTAACATTTATATATCTCGAGGTAGTTACATCTAACAAATAGGCAGTTACGAGCGCGTTGTAACGTATGGGTTCTATTTTGACGGATCGGGCTGCTCCAGATCCGTGAACCTATAACCCAGTCCAAAATAGTTGCCCCAGCTTGGCGCTTAGGCGGGACAACTAAGTGTCAAGATATGAATTTAACTAGAGCACATGGCGCGCAATGGAGAAAGGGACCCGAGTTAAAGTGTTAATATTAGATCTCGTGATGTTTTTTCTAAAGGGTTGAGGTCCATGATGTATTATTATATGTCTCCCGGGGTTAGTGAGTAAGGTCGAGATCCGAGTTGGATCACTCAGCCTAAGTCATCATTCCGCTATCTGGGGTATGTAATAGGTTGCCCCCATATGTGGTTTGGGGGTCTGTATTATAAGTATAGTGCGGTTTAGAACTGAGCTTCGAGTTATGGTTGCATCACGGTCTTGATGAAAGTTCATGCTCTAGCTGAAGTGTCCTTCTCAAATGTCAAGCGTCATTTTGGTTTTAAATATTCTATGTATTGTCCTTTTAGTTGCTTTTGTTCAGAAACAATGTGCCATGTGGTTGATGCATAGTGGAAGCTACTATTTGGAGTTTGTAATGTCATGATTAGTCATTTTCAAATTTTGAAAAGAAAGCGTCATGATTATCCGCTTTAAAGTTTCAAAAAAAATGAAAGGGCGAATCTGCCCCCATTAATGATTATAAATAGGAATAGGGTTTAACCCTTCCCATTTTTTGCCTACTCTTGCACTCTTAGGCTTTTTCCTCCAGTGAATTAAGCAATTTTCAGTGAGCTCTTGTGACGGTTGTTGGTGGCTTCAAGGTGGTTTCAAGCTTTTTCTACACTCTTTTCACCATTTGAAGCTTCTTTTTAGCTCTAAAACTCAAGGTACTCTTTATTTTCACCCATTTTCCTTTCTGTAGACATTTAGTGCGAGGGGAGGGGGAATGTCAGGGAGTGAGGAGACAATACAAAACAATGGCCTGTCAGTAGAGGTTCTGAGTCCTCCATCATCCCCATCAATATAGCCACAGTGAGGGCTTCAAGCCCACAGTGACGACTTTGATGAGGGTCCGAGCTCCTTGGCTAGGATGAGGATCTTGGAGGAGTTTTGAAGGGCGAATCAAGCAAGAAAGTTGGCCAGGCATAAGCCAGCTCGTTTACTCTCCAAGCTTTTGATGGTACTAGGAGACTTAAGTGATTCTTCAAAGTCTAATACGAGTGCATCCTCTATAAGTATGGTGTGAAACCAAAGGGCTGCACCTGTGGAACAGAGGGAACTCGCTCTTCCCCGAGACGTGGGCCTATACCAATGGGTTGACCGAGAGTTCCTGGGTACCCCTTTTAAAGTGAAGACAACCAAAGACGCCTACGAGAAGCAACAATACCTACAACTGATTGTGGACAGACTAAGACCAGGAGTATGCAATCTAGCATCCACTAAAGGATGAAAGGGTGTGCTTCATCCATACAGAGGGCGAGCATTTTATGTACATGAACAAAGCGCTCTTTACTCAAATTGGAGTACAACTACCCTTTACTGAGTTCGAGATGGGTGTCCTCAACCACCTTCGTGTAGTGCCTACTCGACTCTACCCGAACACTTGGGGATTCATCCCAACTTTTAAGCTTGTATGTCGAGTTTTTCAGTGGCCTTACTCGGTCAACTTTTTTTCTTTCCTTTTACTCGATTTTCCCCCACAAGGAATAACCATCAAAAAGGGTGGGTTACCTTGAAGGTTCATCCGGTCGCAGGGTATTCAAATTAGATCAAGAATCCTTTAAGAGTTTTAAGAGGGATTTTTTTTTAGGATAGAGAGGGCTCTAAGGTCAACCCCTTTTTTCATTACCTCGGACAGCCAGCCTTGTCTCTTTTTATACTAGACTCAGTCTGCATGGGAACAGAGGATGGAAGAAATAGAGACTCCAATCTCTAATATCTAGGATCTCTTTCCTCAAGGTCGAGGTCCTGCGCTTCCTAATAGATTGGGCTAACGAAAATGGGGGCATCTATTGTATAGATATCCTAGATGAGCCCACCGATTCCGTAAAAGCCTTGTTAGGTATCTCGTCTTACACATTTCTTCTTCTTGCACCTAATATTTGTCTTGCACTTAACATTTTTCTAAGTGTTGTAATACTTTTTCTCCTTTTGTAGAAAGCATGGCTCCATAAAGCAGACTTCAGCACCTTGCTAAGAGATTGGCAACCAAGGGGATGGGGCGTCTGAATCTCAAGCCCCAATGGCATCCCAAAAGGTGACCGTTGTTGTGTTTGTTGGGAACAATTCTCTTATTCTGCCCCTACAATGCATGAAGCGGCAAGCTGAGAACAGCAAAATCCAAGGGGGAAAGGCTAGTAGTTAAGGTCATCCTGGAGAAGCCCAAGGTGTTCAAGATCTCTTCTGGTCCAGGGTCTATTATCCCAGAGGGCGCTCCGCTCCATTTCCCAGCAAGATTAATGTGGACTCGTAGGGATAATCCTATTACTTTTATTGATGGCGCCTTATTGAGTCCTATTGAGTCTGACATATTGATCGAGCTCGACATGGTGGAGCTCCTCCCCGAAGCCCAACTCCGGAGTCTGCACAATGCCTTTTTCCTTTGGTTCATGGAGGAGGCTTGGGAGTCTATTCGGGAGGCTTCTGGTTTAAAGAGGGAGTTTAACACCCTTCAGGGTGAAAAACAAAGTCTTGAGCTGGAAGTTGCCCAGAAGAATAGGCAATTGGCTCAAGCTACTAAGGAGGTCAAGTTGCATGACACTGAGATCGGTAGGCTCTAGGCCGACGTTGCCCGTCTCACTGCAGATGCTGGTGAGGTCATTTTTCTCCAAGCTCAAGTGGCCGAGATGGCTTCACTCCGAACTAAGGCTACTGAGGCTAATGCGCTCCAAGTCTAGCTTGATGAAGCAACAACTCGGGAAAATGCAATATGGTAGAACTTAGCCTCTTTTGAGTCCATCCTCACCAGTGGAGGTGGAAATAGGTCAGACTACCCATCAAGGGCCTGTGGCCTGACCTGCTTGAGGCTTGGTCTGGTCTGGCTTGTTTACTAAATAAGTCAGGCCAAGGCTTTTTTAAAAGCTCATTTAATTAAACAAGCAAGGCCTCAGGCCATTTAATAAGCCTTTTAGGCTTGATAAGGCAAACCTAGCTGTTTAATTATATATAATATAATATATAATATATTATTATTATAATTATAATAACTAATTTATTATAATATATTAATATATATTTTTAATTAAATTTTAATAAAAATAAGAAACTAAAATCTAAGTTAGTATGTGAAATTAGAAATAACAAGTTAGCAATAGCAATTCAGAAATTAGTTGCACGGCTACGTCGTCCTACCCATCCACCAGACCACCACTCGCCAGCCGCGACGCATGCCGCCATTTTAGTCCACCATCGGTGTTGCCGCTCCACGTCCAGCCCGTGACATTGCTGCTCCACCTCCATAGGTTCTATCTTTGGCTCTCTGACTCGTGCCTGCTCCTCTTCACATATTTGAGCAATAATATATTATTTTTTTTATTTTTCTACAAATCAAGTGTGTTTGCAAAATAACAGTCAACACCTTACAGTTGAATATTGAAGGTACGAGAGACTAAAGCTTAGGATATGACTATTTTTCTGCAGTTAATGTCTTGATTATCTCTTTTTTGCATTCTATTCCTAAATAGCATAATAGGATATGACTTTTGTGTTTCTTTGATTGTAGGTTTATGTGGGCTTGGTTGATGGGTTTGAAATGGTAGATGGCAAGTCTAAGATGGGGGTTACGTATATTGGCAAGGAAAGGAAAAATTTATGGGATGGTCTGTTTTGTTTTCATTGTTGTAAACTTTTAATTCATTTAATTATAATAACAACTCACACTAATTACTACCTATAACTTATGGAAAATTCATAACATGATAAATATGGAAGCCAATGTACTTGAATTGATTGTTGCAGTAAGTTGTAGCACTAATCTTCCTACTTATCTACTTTTGTATATTTTACATCTAAAATGCCCTATTTTATGAAACACATATCTAAAATCACACTCTTTTAGCAACTCAACATAGTGATATACGCATATTGTTTCCTCTTTCCTTCGATAGGCTTATCTTGTTACAGATATCAATAGGAAGACATCTTTCTATTAGTTGACAGAGCAATATAAAATTCTTGCTCAAAAGGATTATTGTCTTTGTCTTTGATTGAGCAGCATGGGATTTAGACCCCCCCAATCCCCACTAATAAAATTCGTATGTGCTCTTTTTTTACTTTTTCATTATATTTGAGTTGCACAACATGAGATTTGAATTTAGTGAAATCTTGATTGTGTCAAGTGTGAACGTGCTCCATACTTCAGAAGTATAAGTATTTTTGTTTGACCTAATCTTCTTCCTACTACTTTAGAACGATGAAGAGGACTCAAGCTCAACCTATATCCCAAATAAGAAAAAATTTATAAACTATCAGAAAAGAGGTCAAAGACAGTGAATCTAAGAAAGGGCACCATTAAATAGTTCTCTTAATTATTCTATTGTCCATTTTGTTGTATCATTATGCCTAAGTCAAGATAACTATGGTTTCTCACCTCAAATTTTGGTCAACTTATTTTAATTAATTGGAACTACACGCTAATTTATAATCTACTCAACCAGCATAAGTGATCATAACTAACTAACCATTCATTTTACTATCACTATTTGGAGCTACGTTTCTAATTGAACTTCAGGCATTTATTTCTGATTGTTATTAATGTTGGCTCTCCATGTGATGCAAGACAAAGAAAAATGAAAGAGATATAAGTTGAGCTATCATGTGGAGATCACATTTATATTTGAGGACATTGAGAATGGAAAAACACCAATAACATTGAACATAATTAAATCTCATACTGAATCTGTTGGATCCATCTGGATTGATAAGGTATTAGTGACACGTTTTTTTATTTAGTGCCTGCGGGTATCAGTCATATTGCTTAACTATTGTACTTTAAAGTTTAAATATAACCTGCACACTTGATTAAATTTCCCTTTGATTAGCAAACTATTTTCATTTATTGCTTAGTCAGGATCATGTAACATTAGGATTAACATACATATTTATATATGCCTATCATGTTAGTTGCAAATTATGCAACAAAATAATCAAGACAGAGCAAAAATCTAGATTCCATGGACAAGGAATAACTTGGTATATTGTTATTTGTGTATATATAAAGATAACACTTACATTGGTTATGTTCTATGATGAACGGATATAGGTACGAGTATTCGGTGTGATACGGGTACGGTACAGGAATACAACAATTTCTTAAAAATTAGGATACGAGTACGACAAGATTTGACATAATATATATATATATATATATATATATATATATATATATATATATATATATAATCATAAAATATGTCATTTTAAACAACTTAAAGTACTAAGTATTAGCAGATAAATCATAAAAAAAATCCAAAGTACTAAATAAATAGTTACATCAAAGACTAAAGTCATTGTTGAAAATTAAACTATTCATTATCCACAGATAATAACTGCTTCTCTAACTCTGGCTCATCAAGTGACAAGGAGCAACTTCAAGGCTTTCAGCACCATCAAATGGCACCTATTCATCTCCAGCAAGATCCCACATTTTGCTCTCTCCACTATTATACTTTTCGCTCTTCCTAGACAAAAGACAAAGATTTGTATGTACATATACTAAATCTTTAGCCCTTTTAGGATTAATATTGTTTCTCTTCATAGAGTGAATGAAAGAGTAGGTGCTCTAATTTCGTTCACAACATGATGATGAGCTCGGTTGTCCAACAAGCTTCAAGGCAATGCCTTGGAGTAATGAGGCTCCAGAACCATAAGTTATCCACCACTCTTTTGGCTCCAAAAGAGCTCTATCCGCTAAAGAATCTTGAAGGCCGAATTCGTCTAGCTCTCCAGAGAATTTAGAAAACTCTCTTGTTACCTCTCTTCTTTCATCAGGATTAGTAAAATATCTTCTTAAACACTTCTATCTCTCAGTGGAAATTTCATGATCTCTATGTGACGGAACTCTATTTGGTCCTTGTTGAAGCCATTGTTGACGATAATACCTATTTAATAAAAAAGAAAACTTAACTAATATTAATACCATAAAAATATAGCAAATTAAATTTAAAAAGAATCATTTGAATTTACTAGGATTTAGTGAATGTGCTAAGTAATGCAAGGGTGTGCAACTTTTTGTCCACCGATCGATAAGAATTTGATAAACAACACCATAGAAGGATGATGTACCTCCATCTTCGACTCTTTCATGGTAGAATATTATAGTCTTCACTTGCTCAATCATTGAGTCCCACATATCATAAATCAAGTGAAGTGTAGGCTTATAAAAACACACAATTGAAGCATATCATAAATAGGCCTTGTGAAAGAAAGAATATAATCCACCTTGTCCCACCAAGAATCATCAAGAATAATTGCTTTCACATGTGTTGCCTTTCCAACATCATCCTCCCTATAGGTGTTCCACTTCTCACTAATAACCATATTTTGGAGACCATGTTTGATGAGCTTTAGTCTTTTCAACATGATTATTGTGGCAGCAAACCTTGTCTCAACAATGGAAAGTAGTTTTAAAGTCACAAACTCATTGAATATGGTAAGCCTTATAGAATTGTTCATGACAAAATTTCTAATAAACATAGCATCATCACGACCTAAAGTGATCCAATCGCATTCCTCATAAACAACCTCATTCTTCTCTGTGTTTCTAACTGCACGGATATTTTTTAGAGCAAGATTGAGTGTGTGCACCACGCAATAAGTCCAAAAAATATGAGAATAGTCATTTTCAATAAGAAGTCCAGTTGCCTTACACACAGGGCCATTATCAGTGACAATTTGGATAACTTTTTTTGGTCCAACCTCTTCAACAGTGGATTTAATTAGGACTGCTATGTAATTCTTATCTTTTATCTCCTTAGAACCATCAATGGCCTTTAAAAATATAGGACCTCCATCCGAAGCGGCCATAAAATTAATCAGTGACCTTTTTTGCGCATCAGTCCATCCATCAATTACTATACTTATTCCCTTTTTACTCCAAGTCCCTTTGATTGGTTCAAGTAATCTCTCAATATTTGCCATTTCCCTTTCTAACAATGTAGTTCTTAGAGAATTGTAACCGGGAGGAATAAAACCAGCAATAGAATTATTTGCAGCAAACTGATATGAACTAATGTAATAAGGATTGTGTGCAAGATTGAAGGGCAAATCGGTAGAATAAAACATCCTGGCAATTTCAGACTTAAGTTGCTCTCTAGCTCCAGCATTGAAAGCTCTATCTAAAGGGTTACCTGCCCTTCTTTTATTTCCTAAAACAGGTTGTGATGATTGTTGAAATGAGTTATCAATAATAGATGTAGGAGGAAGGGGAACATTTCTTGGTTTTCTTGATTCTTCAGTACACTCAACAACTTTTTGAATTTCAACTAAGTATTCGTCATTCATCTTTGGACATCTATCAATTCCAACACCAGTAAGTCTAAGTAAGTGAGCCTTGACTCTAGTATATGAACCATAATAATGGTTCTGACAAAAGTTACATACCCATCCTCTATTTCCACCACTTCTAGGAGCAGGGACTTCATCTCTTATAACATAAGCCCAAAGAGGAGTAGCTGTTTTTTGTTTGTCATTAACAACAAATTTACTAATTATGTTGTTAGAACTGCGACTAGGGTCAGACATTCTTAGAGATTGATCTAAAAAAATAAAAATAAAAATTTGTTAGAAACTAAAAATTAAACCTAAAAATTATAATTCATAAAATTAATCAATATCATACAATTAAAGTCACATATTAAAATTTATTAATCATAAAATTTTTAAATATTAAAAACTATCACTAAAAAAATAGAGTCAAGATAAAAATTTAAAAATTAATAATTTCAAAACATTGAATCAATTAAAGTGTTAAAAGTTTTCCAATCACAATTAAATTGCTAGTTCCAAAACGTAAGTAAACTTAAAAATTTTCGTTTTTAGTACTGTGTGACAAAGTGAAAACTAAAAAATAAAGACTTTAATATTAACAAAAAAAAAAGTAATGACTTAAAGGCTTAACGCCATCAACAACTAAAAAGTTGCTGAAAAGTGAAAATGTATAGTTCCAAAAAGAATCATGATAAACATTTAAAAAATTAATAGTTCCAAAAAGTCAATAATCATAATACATAATAGTGTGACAGTCATACATAATAGTGCTAGTTCCAAAATCCAAAATGTGAGTACAGTAAACTGAACTCAAAAGCTTTTTGTTTTTCAGTCAAATTCATTACCGTGTTACAGAGTAAAAATTAAAAAGTAAAGACTTTAATATTAATAAAAGAAAAGATAAAGTGGCTTAAAGTTAAAACCATAAAGCCATCAGTAACTATGAGCTTCACGTGTTGAACCTGAAAGGTGCAAAGGAAAGATAAATATTTTTGAACTTTTGGGCTTCCACCAGAAAGTCTCTATTTCGAGGAAACACCGAAACAATAACAGAGTGAGAGAGCTTCGAGCAGAGAGACTGAGAGAGCTTCGAGCAGGGAGAGACGAGATGAGCTTCAGTGCTACAACGAGTAACTCCACAGTGTGTCACAGACACAGCGCAACAGAGGTCGGAGATGGAGGTCAAAGAGTCACCAGAAAAGTTACAGTCGCAGATCAAAGAAGGAGGCCGCAGATCTAGAAAATCATGAATGAATCGGTGTTTTTCGACTCAAAATATAGGGTTAAGCTATTAAGGTTAGTTAAATAAACTGAATCTATTGGATATGTTTATTCCCAAAAAAATCTCAAATTTTTTGAATTGATTTGATTCACGAACCTTTTACATGTTTCTGGTTGTTTTGGGACGTTTCGGAGCGTTTTGGAACGTGTCAAAAAAAAGAAAAAAAAAGAGAGCTTTTCCGTACGTTTTCCAGCGATCCATACGCGTCTCCATTTCCGATACGTACTGGACATCGGTACGGCGGCCTAAGAGTCGTACCAGTGCTTCATAGGTTATGTTAGTCATATTCAGTAAAGTCGTCCCATACAAACTAATTGTAAATGATTGAGGTTATAAGTTTTGTAGTTAATGTGCATTCATATTTGATTAAGTCTTTAGATCTGTTTTATGTCATTTAGGTTATCATGAAAGGGGTTTTAGTGCTAAATGTTAACTTGTCAAGGGAAGTAGTTCCTTCCTTTGCTAGAATCCTTCTGCATACCTCACTTAGAAAAAAGCATTTGGTTCGCCCTCTACTAAGAACAGAAATCACTCAAGTGGTGAATCGACGTTCATGGTATGATGCTTTTGACTCTCTATAAGGTATTTTTGTACCTTAAGCTACATGTTGATATGAATAGGAACTGCTCTGTCCTTTTGTAAGTTTCAAACTGCAAAGATAATTAATTGTATGGAATGGAAAATTATTACTTAACCTAGAGATAAATAATGTATAATGAACTCTCATAAACTTGTAGTGCCTAAGAACACTTGTGTTTCATGCTTTGCTGAAAGAGACTTTGATATGTAATAAAAAACAAACAAAAAAAGACTTCGCTAATGCTATTTGGCATCCAGTACTCCCATCGCATGGTCAGAATTTCATATAACTTTGGAAAAAATAATTATAAATTCTGAGTTGAATTATGTTATTTAATACATATTATTTAAATTTTGCTTTTGCCTTTTTAATATTATCGTGCAAATTCTATTTGTTACTTTTAAATATTGTTGCCTATTTGGAACTATTTAGCTATAATTTAATTAACCTATGATGAAACAAGTTAACATGATTTCTTCTCCATTTAAGAGTAATGAAATTATTTCATCTACTTCTGGACCTGTTAATGACACCAATCAAAGTGAAAAAAGTGTGACAACATATTCAAGTCACTATGATCGAGATCAAGAGGATTAGGATTATGTCATTAAGAAGAAGAAGCCGAAAACATCAACTATTTGGAATGATTTTGATGAAGTTGAAGTTACTAGAGGTGCAAAGAAGCTGCCTACAAATATTGTAAGCAAAAACTATCTATTAGTGGGAAGGGATATAGCACTAGCCATCTAAGGAGACATGAAGAGAGTTGCAGTCAAAGGAAGTTACAAATGGGTACATAAAAGAAGCAATAAATCATACCATTTCAACCTTCAACTAGAACAAATCCATTTGTGAATCTCGGTGTTAGGTACTTTAATGAGAAGATTAGGGAAATAATTGTTATTGTTGTTATGGTCCATGAGCATCTTTTTAACATTGTTGAGGATGAAGTTTGGATGTGGGGCTTCCAATATGCAAATTTAGAATTTCAAAAAACGTCTCGTAAAACAGTAAGGGCTAATTGTTTAGTAATATATAAAGCAGAGAAAAGAAAATTAAAGGCATTGTTGAAAAGTGTAACATCCAAAAAATTGATAATTTTAGGATAAATAATCATTTTACAATACTTAGGATTTTTTGGAATTTTTCTAGATTTTTCTAAGAACGCAAAATATTTTAATATTATTCTTCGTTTTGCATGCACACTGGGCAGAGTTGGCGAAACGACTGTAACGCTCCCAAAGTTGAAAAATTTTATTACGAATAGTTATTTTCTAATATTTGTGATTTATGTGAATTCTTTCAAAAATTTTCGGAAACGACGAATATTTTAATATATTTCTCGTTTTGCGTTCGTATTGAGCAGAGTCGGGAAAACGACTGTAATGCTTCAAAAATTGGAAAATGATAAAACGAATAGTCGTTTTATAATATTTGCAATTTTTGAGAATTTTCTGGGATTTTTCCGGAAACGTCGAATATTTTAATATATTTCTCATTTTACGTGCGCACTGAGCAAAGCCGGAGAAACAAGATGTTTTCTCTGAGTACCTTGAACTATGGACATGTCGACGGGGGATCTTACTAAACCCGAGGTTGGACACAGTTTACGATGTTTCATATTTTTCGAGAAATTTAGCAGTCGAAATAATAAAACGCTATGTAAATTTCATCTGTCAGATAAATTAATACTGACTTCTATCGACTGTAACTATTATCCATTGGATAATAGCATGCATTAGAAATCCTATTACTTTATCCTAATGCAATCCACTTTATGTCAAATCAAATCTACTTTAATTCAAATTTGTGTGCTTTTTCAAAGCTTCTTTGAGAAGCTTTGACCACCAAATGACCCAATTACCCTTGGCTTGCATGAGAAGTCAAATTTTTCCCCTCACTCTCTTCTCTATTCAGCAGCCCACTCATGCCAAGGAGGGCAAAAATGTAACTCATCCACACTTAACCTAAACCCACCAAACCCTAAATTACTTTACCTATCACTTTCTCTCTCTTCACTTCATCTTCTTCATCTTTTCTCCTCCTTCTCTCTACCTCCACCATGAGCAAGAAAATGGCAGCCCTTCCTCCTCCATTTTTGCTCATCTTTTCTCCTCTCTAAGCCCATTTCTACACTTGCCTTCAACTCCTCTACCTTCTTTGTATAGAAAGTTTCTCCATTTTCCATTTCTACCTCCATTTTCTCTCCACCTCTTCTCTTCTTCCTCCTCTTGAATCCAAAAATGGCAGCCACCACCACCATTGTTTCTCTTCACTTTTCTCTCCATAAACACCATTTCTATACTTCTCTCAACCTCCTCTACACTTTCTCTTTAGAAAATCTCTTCAAAAATCCATCCTTTCTACCCCTCCTTCTTCAAATCCGAAAATCACCCTTCCATGGATGACTAAGCTTTTTGATTTTTCTCTTCACTAAACACATTTATACACTCATCTTCATCTTCTCTACAAGTTTCATTTAGAAGGTTTGCCCAAAATCCAACCTTGTCTCCATTGTCTTCCAAGGTAAAGATTCTTGATTTCTCTCCATTTTCTTCTCATTTTCGTTTTCCTTGGTTGCTATGTGACCAAGGGCTTCTCTTTTTGAGCATTGATGTGTGATTTGAGTGATTTTGAACACTCTAGGGTTCTTGGGGGAGTGGAATCCGAAAATCACCAAAAAGGAATCTCAAGGAGTTCAAGCTTAAGGCTTTAGGTAAAGTTCTTCCAATTCACCTCTCAATTTCGTTTTCCTTGGTTACCTATGTGACCAAGGATCATTCTTTTCATGCTTTAGTTTGCAAATATGAGAATTTGACCATTTTATGGTTCTCTTGAAGGTGGAATCTGAAATTTACAAATCAAGGAACCAAGGAGTTGTTTTCTTGCATTGTCTCCTCTAGGTAAGAGGGAGACTACTCACTTCAACCACTTATGGTGGTGAGGAGACTTTGTATGTGTGTTGATGGAGAAATCCATCCTTGTATGCTCTTTGTATGCTTGCTTGAATTATAAATTTTGTATGATATAGTATTCTTGAATTTGATTGATACTTGATTATGCTCTTGAATATGTTTGATATATTAATTGTGCTTGATCATGTTGGGGTTGCTAAATGAAAAATTTGGAGTTTCCTACCTCAAGATGGTGCCACAGTTTTGACTAGAAGTTAGGGGTGAAAATTGGTTTTGTATACAAGCGAAATAAGACTTATGTAATCAAAGGTTGAATGATAGTATTAACACAAATGAATGGAGGACCTTGAGAGTTTAATACCCAAGAGGCGTGCCACGGTTTGGTCTTGGTAAAGAGACAAATGGATTAATCTTGATGAACGAAATTTAAGTGAATTAGTGTTAAGAAAACTAATGCATAAAAGTGGAAAGAAAAATTAGATAATGGACATCATGAAGCCACGGTTTTGGCATTGAATCTTGGGCACTTGGATTGATTTTAATGAACTAAAAACTTAAATGAATTAATAACAAGAAGTTAATACCTAAAAGAGAAGGAACGAATGGATTTGAAGACTTGAAATGGAAGAAAATTATTTGGGATTCACCATTGGGAGGTCACGGTTTTGGGCCCAAGAAATGGGTCTCTTGGTAAACAATTTGCATTAAGTGCAAGACTTAAACTAATTGAATGTATAAAGTAAAATTAATGGGAGAAAAATAAATTAGGAGTGCCTCTTGGGAGGTCACGATTTTTGGGCCAAAAAGGATGGTCTTTTTGTGATCAATTTGTAATAAGTGCAAGCCATAATGTGATCAAGTGGGTAGAATAAAAATTGATGGAAGGAAAATTTGGAATTGGAACCTTTAGTGAGGCCACGACCTCTAGGGTAAATTAGGGTAAATTAGGGAATTTTGGTAACTATGAAATTCAAGAAATCAAGTGGCTAAAATCCTAGGTAATGAACTAGAAATATTACCAAGTGAAAGAATTGAAGACAATTTGAGATTTCATAAATTTGAAGAACTAAGAATAAAACTTTCATAAGACTTAGGGTAAATTCAATAGAGCAAGAACGAGAGAGTGTGAGTCTTTAAGAGCTTAGAATGATTTATCAAGTGTAAAAGAATGAATTACAATATGAAGATTAAATTAATTATGAGAATTTAATTGGAAATGGACCTTGTAGGAAAGACAAATTCTAAGTTAGGATTCATAATGGACCTAAGAATGTACCATTTGGCTTGATCTCAATATTATGATGTTATGGGTCCATATGAGTGACCATTTGTATATTGATGCTCTCTTGGCCAATTGTGGCATATTATGGAATTCTATGAAATTGATGATTATACATGTCCATGCATAGAGTCTTATGCATTGTGAATGTCCTGTAGACTGTTGTAAGGCCAAGTTGCCAAGGAGATTGAACACACCTTAGTGCGGGTGCGAGTAGACTAGTGTAGGTCATGTTTGACCTTGGGGGCGTCAAGGTGCGGGTTCCTCACATGGACAGTTATGAGCTCCTCTATGCCGTGTGGTAGACCGATGCAAACACACCGACGATCCAGACCGAGACACTGTCCTATATCATGATCTAGCGTGGAATGTCTGTACAATGCTTGTATGTGCACGTGAAAATTACTGGTTTATAGCACTATGGCCGCGGCAGCTGAGTTATAGACATGTCTCCTGATCTTTCTCTCTGACTATTTATGTCTAGCTCTATGGAGTAGGAATTATGGTATCATAATACATTGTGCATCATTCATTGTCGGTCTCATAAACTGTTGAGCATGAACACCTGTGAATGTGAAGATAACTATTGTACTTCTGTAAATGATTATCTGATTGTTGTGCTGATTCCTGGAAATACTATTATGATCTGCCTGCTATTGCTTACTGTTGTTCTACCTTTATTATAAATATCACTGTTATTATTAACTCTGATTATTGCTTAGAATTGAATTACTTTTATTATAAATTCTGTTGTTACTATTGATGAATATATGAACTGTATTGCTTAGTGGGCGCTTTGCACCGTACTATTTTCTTACTGCCAATAGTGGTAATGAAAGATGGGTGTCTCACCTCTTTCCTATATTTGTGCATTTCTGTTTTATATTTATATTTGATAAAAGATCGTGAGGAAGATAAAGAGAGACCACACCTTGGTTGATTGGCTTGAGCGTCTGGACAAGACTTCTTTGGCTACATAAGAGTGCAGCCGCGAGGAGGCATTGATGCCTGTCGTGTCAACTGGGACGCCGTGCATCATATACATATGGGGTTGCGACTTTGTCTGCTGGTAGTACCCATCCCTAGGTTACTACTTTTCCCCCTCGAGTGTTTTTATTCCCGCTGTATTTTATTGGACTCTGTAATTATTATATTCTATGTCATCAGTGATTTGTGTAAATTGACTATAAAATATATATATAAGGAATATGATTTTATTTCAGTGGTTGTATTATGGGTTGAATACATTTATATTTCACTCGAGGCTCGTATTTTCTACTGTCAAAAAAAATATAGACTCTTGAGAATTTAAATTGCTGTTACCATGGCTGTGACACACTTGGATTTAGTAACTGTGGTGTAATGACGATTACGCTCCAGTTGCTACATCAAGGGGTGTTACAAAAAGTGTGGGCAAGATCAACTTAACTACAGATATGTAGAAATCAAGTCATCAAGTAGCTGAATATATGGTCATCACTAGCCATTTCACTGATGCGGGATAGAAACTTCAAGAGAGACTTTTGAGTTTTGTGAAAGTTCCTACTCCAAGGCATGGGATTGATGTGGCTAATGCAATTTTGAAGTGTTTGAAAGCATGGGAGATTGAAAACAAAGTGTTTTAAGTATCTGTTAATAATGCTTTTTAAAATGACTCATGCGTAAGGAATCTCAAAGACAACTTATCACTTAGCACAAAGTTAGTCCTTGGTGGTGCTTTATTTCATGTTAGATGTTGTGCACACATATTAAATCTGTTGGTGCAAGATGGACTTAGTAGGATTAAGGATGTCATTTACAATATTCGTGAAAATGTGAAGTATATTAACTACAATGATTCAAGGTTAAAGACTTTTTGTGATGTGGTTGACCAGAAGCGATTGAAAGAAAGGAAGCTTGTTATTGATTGTCCTACCAGATGGAATTCGACATTTCAGATGTTGTCCAGTGCTTTGAAATTTAAGATTGTCTTTCCAGCTTACAAAGAAAGAGAGCCACATTATGATTATGCACCTTCACATGAGGATTGGGAGAAAGTTGAAAAGGTTTGTCAACTTTTAGAAGTGTTTAATCTTGCCACTCATATAATTTCAGGCAGTGAGTATCCTACTGCAAATTTGTATCTAGCAGAAGAATGGAAAGTGAAACAAGTAATTGGTAATATTGAGATCTCTTTATGAGAGAAATGAAAGCTCCTATGAAAATAAAATTTGATAAATATTTGGGCGAATGCAAATTGTTGATGGCCATTGCGAGTGTTTTGGATCCTAGGTGCAAATTTCATATTGTTGATATATGTTTTCCATTGATATATAAGCCTGAAGAAGTTGCCATGGAGAATGTGAACAAGGTGCAGACTTCATTACAAGAATTATATAGTGAGTACATAACTTTGAGTATAGAAGAGTCATCCTCTAGTGAAATGAATACTGCTAGTAGCAACTTCACATCCTCGTCTGCACCTAAATCTTCAATTATCACTGGATTTGATCAAATCATGAGTCTTGTGCGTGAAAAGGAAGCAGTTCCTCTAACGAAATCAAAATTAGATGCTTATCTTGAGGAAGGTGTTTATATTCTTGATGTTGATAATAACTCCTCAGCTCCTTGGAGTGGTGGAGGAACAATAGCTTAAAGTATAATATCTTATCGAAGATGGTTGTTGATATACTAGCCATTCCAATCTCAACAATGGCTTCAAAGTCCACATTTAGTGCTGGAGGAAGAGTTATTGATGAATATAGTTCAAAGTTGAATGAAGAATCTATTGCAGCACTAATATACAGTGGGGATTAGCTATGTAACAAGTATGGATTGAAGAGAAAGGAAAAAGTTCTAACTTTTTCTTTTGACATAGTCTTTTTTCTTAAGTTTTGTTAATTTGATTACTGTTAAATTATTATATGTTCTAATAACAATTTATTTTTTTTATTTTGAAGGTGTACGAACATGAAGAGATCACCTTGAAGATTTGAACTCCTTTGCTGGTTGTTGTGTAACGCCCCTTTTTCTCAATACCCGCGAAGAAGGAACGTCACACTATAATACCTTGAAACATAATGCGAAATAAAATAAACTGCGAAAAATGGTAATTGTTTTTAAATTCATTGACCCAGTTCATTTTATGGTTATTTAAGTTACGATTATCACTATATATATATATATATATATATATATATATATATATATATATATATATATATATATATATATATATTATATATATTTGTTTAATTTAAATCATTACCAAGTAGAGTCAAAAGAGTTAATTTAAAAATCCATTACTCATAGAGATAATAATTAGAACAGTCGCAATAGAACCATCCTAAGGTAAACCATACACAATATATATATATATATAAATCATTTAGAGTCAAAAGAGTTAATTTAAAAATCCATTACCAGATAATAATTAGAGAGTCATAAAAACCATCCTAAGGTAAACCATACACATATATATATAGTTTAATAATAATTACCAAGTAGAGTCAAAAGAGTTAATTTAAAATCCATTACTCATAGAGATAATAATTAGAACATACACAATATATATATATATATATATATATATATATCTATATGCATAAGCCTATTTAGTTACATTCCAAAATATACAAAAAGAAACAAAAGCTTTACCCACCCAAGGTAGTTACAAATTTACATTCATCAATCTAGGAAAACGTCAGGCTCTCCCAAAAAGATAACAGATAGCCATCAGTAACCACCAACAGAATGAGTCCCTAAGACTGATGAGAAGGGACCGTAGAAGGGTCCTCCTCAGGGTCCTCTTCGTCCGATGGAACATCCATCAGAGCAACAGAGCAACGGGCAGGAACCCAAGCAGTAGAAAGAAAAGAGTCATCACGTCGGGTGTAATACATGTCAGCCCACATATCCCTAACGGGCATATAAAACTCTAGTCAAACAAAAACATGAAAATAAAAAATAAGGACGTCATAATGACCCCATGCCAAGGACACAGTCAGCTCCCCATGGTACACGCAACAGTCAGTCTGCACATTAATGTGCTAGCAGTCAAGGCCTCCATGAAAAGTGATCCGTGTGTAGCCCAAAAATCCACGAGGGCATGATGTCATCCTTGTTAAGCTTCAGTCGTAATCTGGCCAGAAGCCTGGAAACTCAGAGGCTTCCTCTTCCTTACGCTCATCTTCTCAAAAGTAAACAGACCGATAAAAATACAAAGAATACAGAAAAAGGTGAGACACCCAACTTTCAGTACCAAAATGGCAGCAAGAAAATAATACGACGCTAGACGCCCACATATAACACAGTTCATACATCCAATTACAGTAATAATAGAAATTAATAGTAAGATTAGAATAACAGTTAATAACAGTGAGTATTGTTAACAACAGGTAGGTGGCATCAGCATTTCCAATATTCAACCGTCCAATAAATCAACTAATTATTGCAGTTATAATAGTAAACATATTCCACAATTATAAATGTTCATGCTCAATGAATTATGTGACTGGCAGTTCACAATACAAAGGGTACCATAATTCCTACTCCATGGAGCTAGACATAAATATTTTTCAGAGTGAATGATCAAGGAGTAATGTCAGTATATTGTTAGCCTTAAAAATTATAGTGTGTTTCATCTCATAAAAACGTTTGCGCAATTGGCTTATACATGGTACCTCGACAGTTGATCGCGATATAGGACAGTGTCTCAGTCAGGATCATCGGTGTGTCACATCGATCTATCCCACGGCCCCAATAGAGCTACCACTGTCTATTGTGAGACACCCATACCCCGACGCCCCCAAGGCCAACCACTATGACTCTACGCTTAGTCTACTCGCACCCGCACATAGGTGTTATTCAAACTCCTAGGCATACATCGCCTTTCTAACAATGTCCAACGGACAACACATATGCATGACGACTCAATTTCAATCATGCATGTTCATCAATGATGCATTCATCATAAGCATACCACAATGGTATTAATATATATATATATATATATATATATATATATATATATATATTCATTTCTCGACATCATCACATCATGATATTCTCAAGTACATAACCAACAAGTGCTTAGCCCACAGGGGTCCACAATAGCATAGAGTCAATTTCCATGTCAATATATTTTTCTAATGTTCATCCACTATCCCAAGTCCAAATTATGGATCCACATTTTCAAAGTCTTAAGCTTTGATTAATTATGACAATTTTAGGTTAATTTAACCCTTCAAAACCGTGGCCTCCTAAGTGTTATTATCCACTTTAATTCTTCCACTTCATTAAGAATTATACATGTCCCTAAGTCTTAGATTTCCAAAGATGCACCAAGGCATCATTTAGCCTCAAGGTTTTCTCTCTAAAACCGTGACCTTCAATGGTCTTCAAAGTTTAAATTTTCCATCACATTATGCATTAGTTAATTGATATCTAATCACTCAAATTTCATTTCACACAAAATCAATCTAATTCCTTAAATTTCAATACCAAAACCATGGCATCAATTTGGGGTAATAAACCCTTAAAATCTTCCTTTCATAAATTTTAATGTTATCATTCAACATTTAATTTCATAAGCTTTATGTATTTGTGTACAAAACAAATTCACAACCCAAAATTTCCATCCAAAACCGTGGCCACCATGTTAGGGTAGGAAACTCCAAATTTTCCATTTAGCAACCCTAACATGATCAAGCTTATTTAACACTTCCAATTTACTCAAGAACACCAATCAAACATTAATCAAATCCAAGGGTACATGAACAAGAAAAAATCACTAAACAACATGAACATACAAAGGTTCCCTCACCACCAAGATTGGTTGAAGTGAGTAATCTCTCTCTTACCTAAGGAAGAATAACAAAAATGGTCTCCCTCAAGCTCCTTGAAGATTCGGTTTCAAGGGCCCCAATAACCCTAATTTTTTAATCACCAAGAATCAACATTAAGCATGAGAAAGAATGGATCTTTGGTCTCCATTGAGACCCTAGAGCATGAAAATGAAGAGAAAGAAGAAGAAAGATGAAAGCTTTACCTCAAAGTTGGAATCTCTGTCTTGGAAGACAATGGAGAAAGGTTGGATTTTTGAAGAAATTTTCAAAAGAGAAAGGGTAGAGAAGGTGAAGGTGAGTGTAGAAATGAGTTTAGTGAAGAGAAAAGATGAAGATCAATGATCACAATAGGGGTTGCAATTTCGTAGCTATGGAAGAGGAGTAGAGAGAAGGAGGGGAAACTTTGAAGAAGAAAAGGTTAGAGAGAGAAATGAATAGGTGAAGTAGAGATATTTTGAGTGAATTAGGTTAAGTGGGGAGGTAAAATTTTTTGCCTCCCAAGGGCATAGTAGCTGCGGCAATTGAAGAGAGAAGAGGGGGGAGATTTTGGCTTCCCATGCAAGCCAAGGGTAAGGTTATCTTTTGGCCAAAGCTTCTCAAAGAAGCTTCTTAATTAAGGTACAAAATTTGAATTAAAGTAAGCTTGATTAGAAATAAAGTAGATTATATTAAGATAATGTGATAGGGTTTTTATTACATGCTATTATCCAATAGACCATTACTACAGTCGACAGAAGTCAGTATCAATTTATCTGACGGGTGAAATTTACACAATGTTTTGTTATTTTGTCTGTTAAACTTTCTCAAAAAATGTAAAATCTCGTAAACTATGTCCAGCCTCGGGTTTAGTAAGATCTCCCATCGACGTTTCCACAGATCAAGGTTCTCGAGAAAAATATCTCATTTTCCTAGCTCCGCTCAATTTGCACACAAAATGAAGAATAATATTAAAATATTCTGCGTTCTCAGAAAAATCTAAAAAAATTCCAAAAAATCATAAATATTATAAAATGAATATTTACAATAAAATAAATAAATTTTGGGATGTTACATGTTGCACCTTTATCGCTACATTTTGGGAGTTTTTGTTGCTATTTTGTGTTATTTGTATTGTTGTTGGATATCTATTGTTTACTTGTGTTATGGTACTATTTGTTGGATAATTTGAGGCTTGAGACCTTTTAGATTTGTGTCATGATCCTGTTTTAATGTTAGTAATTTGAGGCATGAGACCTTTTGGATTTAGCTAATTATATTGTTTTGTTGTTGGATAATTTAAGGCCTGAGGCCGGTTATTTTTGTTATAATTTTGTATTGTTGAATAAGTAGGCTTGTTAGACTTATGTTATTGAATTAGAATATTAGATTTTTAATGTAATATTTTAAAAATCATACACTTGTTGGCCTATTTAAAGGCCTAGGCCAATTGGCCTATTTCAAAGCTTAGGCTGATTAGCTTATGTAAAAGCATGTTAGCTTGTTTAAAGGTAGGCTTGTTAGCCTATATAAAGGCCTATTGGCTTATTTGAAAGTAAGCCTATTAGCCTATTTAAAGACCTTTTTGCAAAGTAAGCCTTTAAATAGGCTTACAGGTTAGGCCCGACTTTTAAAAAGGTTAGGCTAGGCCTTAAAAATCGGCCTATTGTAGGCTAACAGGCCAGGCTCAGGCCTTATATTTGGGATACATACTAGGCCTGTTTAAGGCAAAGCCTAGCTTGGCCTGGCCTGTTTCCACCCTCCAAGCTCAATGTGAACTTCTATGACAGACCGAGACCAAGTTGAATAAAGAAATCAATGAGATGGAAGGTGACTGGTCGAGGTTCATGGAGGAGTTTTTTGAGGATGCTCTTAATCAACTCCGCCTTCTCAACCCTGGCCTTAATGAAGAGGGAATTAATGCTTTGAAGATGGTCCGGGATGGCCAAATTATTGATACCCGAGGCTGCTCAGAATGATCAAGTGGACCAAAGGGTGAATGGTGGAGGAGGGATAGAAGCAACATCGGAGGTTGGACAAGAAGAGGCTAGGGCCGCAGTGATCAAGGTGGCAAAGGTTGATGTGACTATGGTGACTCCGGATGTTCAAGCCCCACATTCTACCGCCTGACTTGTTTAATTTTTCATTTCATTGCCTCTGTGTGGGGATTTATTGATATATTTGGATAAGTCCTGACCTCATACATATTTTCTTTAATTTTAATATGTAGTATCTTCCTCATATTATTGATGTGTTCTTTCTTTTGCTGAGATGAGTCCAACGCTCAATCTTGGTGACTCCATTTTATACTTAATGATGTTTGCATTTGTAAAGTTGATATGGGTCCAACACTCGATCTTGGTGTTCGTCTTATGCTTAGTAATTTGCTTGCATAATGTACTGAGATGGGTCCAACGCTCAATCTCGGTAACTATTAATGAACACTCGTTTTACCTAACCGAAATTAGTCCAAAGCTCGAACTTGGAGGTTGGGTTCATTTAGGCTAGTCGACAATCAAACTTAGGTGTAATATGACACATAAGCCTCTTGGAGTGATGTTCACTATCCCGGGTGTAAAAACCTAATATAAATATTTGAACATAATCTAGATAAATATAGATAAATAGTATCAAGTATGTCACTTTCTAAACTATACATAAAGCATAAATACATAATAACATGTATAGTCATTATAGAAAGCCTTATGAAATGCGAAAACATGCATACTTATATATACAACATTAGCCTGAATAAAAAATATTGTAATAGATAAATATCTTACATTACAGAACAAGTATAAATAAATACAAATTTTGTGCTAGAAGCAATAAAAAATAAAAGTATTCTAGTCTTTCAGCTTCTTTTTCTACTTATTCTTTGAAGAGTCTTCACTTGGATTTACATGGCAACACAGTGGGGTAAGAATCAACAATTCTCAATATGAGTGAACCAAAACCAATCATATATAACATAATAAACATAATCTTAACACATGCTATAATAAGATATGCTTAAATTGTTTACAAGGTTTAACTTTAGTATCTAGATAAACCAAGTTAATCATACATATATTCATACTTACATACTTAGCTCATTTAAGGCCCAAGCATGTTCTACTAGGAACTTTGGATTCTCATGTTAACTTGTTGTAGAGAGGAAAATTTGAAACCTTGTACTACATGTAACCCTAGCTCTTGGTCAGGAATGACTTACTCTGTTAAAAACTTTTGATTCCTTTCCTTCTAGCCAAATGACAACATTGCATCATATCAAATTACATTTGTAGGAAAACACTACCAATTGCATCTATTGCACCACATTATCACTCATTGCATCTTAAGTGATATCTAAGCAACACTAAGTTTCTAAAGGTGCCAGACACTTACCTAAGGCAATCCACCCTTTTTGGTTGCTCAAAGGCTTATACATTTCCTATACATACTGAAACTATGCATACAAACCTCTATTCAATCATGGGTATTCATTTCCTAGCTTAAACAAGCTCTACAAGAAGCCCAAGAATGAAGAACTATGATTTCATAAGTTTCTAACCCTTATCCTTCTTGAAAAGTTGGTTATGACAAGCCAAATTCTGATTTTTGACTTGTAATAATTGGTTAAAAAACTTTGATAATTGGTTATGGGTGCCTAGAATGCCCCAAAATCTTTCTGTCTTTAATCAATAATCAGTTAGCCATCACTACTAACTGGTTATTCACGTAACAGGGCTTCCCTATTAAACACATATAATCGGTTAGCTCCTCATTGCTAATCGGTTATGTCCTCTTATGTTTCTCTGAGTTAAAAAAATAATTAGTTAGGCATGGTGCCTAACCGGTTATTGGTGCGTGCAGAAGAACATAACTCCTACTGTGTTATTAACTCTTATCATCTTCTAACATTTCCATCTTGGATTCTAAGGTTTTTCCAACCTCAACTAGGGTCCCTAAGCATGTTTACCCTCTCATACTCACTCTCAACCCATCAAACATGGAATCAAAGCAAGATCCAAAGAGCTAAAAACCCTTTCCATACCCATTTCTTAACTTTGAGTCTAGGCATCTAAATGAATTTCTCTAAGGTTCCCTTCATCAACCATGCAAGAACTAAGTTAAGAATAGACCAATCTTACTCATAAAGGCATTATCCAAGTAAGGAAACATCAAGAATCACTCAATACCCATTTTTCCATCCTTGAAAAAAACATGAACCAAAGATGAAAATATGGAGATGAGAAGTTTATAAACATAGCACCCCTACCTCTTATAGTGCAACTAATATTCACACCTTGGATTTTTCTTTGGCCCTTCTCTTTCTTTCTCCTCTTCCTCTTATTCCTCCCTTTCTTCCTTTCTCTTTCCTTTCTCTATTTCTATTGGAAGGAGTCATGAATGAATAGAAAACAAAAGGCTAAGATCATTGACTTATAAGGCCACTTAAGTCATATGCTGAAACTTTTTATCTGTTAAGAACACTTAGATTTTACTAAATCAAGTTTGCTAACTTCCATAGGTATTAAAATAAATCCTAAGTGTAACACCCTCCTTAGGGTATCACATTTCCGACTACTAACTTATAATCTTCAAATCAATTCATAAAAGGTTTGAGTTATAAAAGGTGAGTTTCAAAATTTCTTTTTGCGGAAACATAAACTTACTGATATTTATAAGTAATACTGAAAAATAGATTTAAACTGATTAATATAAATTACAGATACCACATAATATTTAACAATTATTCAAGAAATATAAAACTTACAGACTCAACTTTAAACAGTAGCATACCCCATGACGGGTCATACTTAATAGCACAGTAAAACACTAACGAGAATACTCAACACACTTATTTCGTCTTCTATCCATCTTGACATGTCATATATCTGTTCCTCATCGACACTGCACACCAACCATTCCGAGATGATCACTCCTTGATGTTGTCACCGAACTCAGAATATCTACCTCCTGTCACGTCTATGAAACTCGTTCCATTTACTATATAATTTTAACAATACAAGCACAACAAAAAAATATAACAAAGAGGTGAGATCACCTATGCCAATACCATCATGGTAGCATAGAGATAACACAAACAACATATCATACAAATATATCAAACCATAATTACAATTATGCCATCATCATAATGTATAAAATAACATTAATTACAATAATGCCATCAACATTATTTATCATCATCATCATCCAATATTCCTCAATTATTATATCACACAGATATAAATATTCAATATTTACGATAATACCTTAAACATTATTCAGGTATTCAACAGTTCAATTATCATAACCAATACTCAATGATTATGCATATGCACATAGACTCAATGTCCTACTCAATGGAAGTTTTCACAATTTCGAGAAGAATGCTCTGGTTAATTACCCAGCCTTAGCCCAACAGACAATCTCCAGTCTTCGAAAAGAATCGTGTTATTGTCGGGTATCGTCAATGCGTTGCAACGAACTGCATCGCCAAGTGGCACATGGTCTTTGCCAATCAATGTCCACTGGTTGACCGCCGCACCTTGACGCCCCCAAGATCCATCATAGACCTCACTTTTCAATTCTCATTCCCTCTTCAACCACAAGGGTCACAATAGCATCAGCTATTAATTTCGTTCAATGCACGAATATCTCAATGCAATTCTATTCAATTTCATCATATGCCACAATGCATATTTTTCAATTTCATCATATGCCACAATGAATATCTTTCAATTTCATCATATGCCACAATGCATATCTTTCCAATGCATATTCAATGCACAAATGCCAATCACAGGCAAAATTCATCATTTTCTCATACAGTGTCCTTACACTGGTTCAACAGTAATCATACTGTATATTCAATAGCGAAATCATGTTATCGCGTTTTCATAGTCATAAAACACATTGTCGTGTTTTCACAATCGCGCAACATTTCTGTTACGTTTTCACAATTTCGCAACATTTCTATTACGTTTTCAAATCGCGTAGCGATTTTCCATCATTTTCTCAATTACGTAAAAATATTCCATTATTTCTCAATCACATAGTGATTTTTTTCAATGTTTTCTCAATCACGTAAAAATATACCACCATTTTTAAATCACGTAGTGATTTTTCAATAATATCTCAAATGAGTAAAAATATTTAAACACTTTCCAAATTGCGTAGAAATATTTCAACATTTTTTTCAAATTGCGTGGAAATATTTAAACGTTTTTCAAATCGCATAGCTTAAAAATCACGTTTTTATGTTACGTAAACCATATTTCAACTTCGTAAAATATTTCTCAACCTTCAAAAATTCCATTTCAACCTTTCTCAAAATAATATGACTTCTCACATTATTTTCCACATTTTCTTACTCAAGAAAATCTTTTTCGCAATATATTCCACAAATTCACCGTTTTATTGAATTAAATCAATGTTTCTCATTTAAAATTTCCTAACGCTCTCCAAAACTCAAAGGATAAGTTTTACGTTAGTAAATTTTCAAGTCACCATTATATTCTCCATTTTTCTCAAATCAATTCCAAAATCAATCCTCTTCAAAATAAATTGAGGTTCAAACACTATCAACCTCTCTTTTTCTTTCATAACTGAATTTCTATTTCTCAAGTGATAAAACACTCTGATTCCCTTTCCAAAATCCTTGTACTAAATCAAATTATATTTCCACTTTGAAAATCACTTTATTTCATTAAACCAAGGCATTACAAGCCTTCAAAACCGTGGTACATGGCCATTGAAACCATCAAATATTTTTTCTTCTAAATCAATTAAGTACCATTCTTGTTTTTTTACATAAACAAAACCATTAAAATTTCCTTCAAAAACCGTGAGACTCTTGGTCTCTAAAACCAATTTCTTTGTTCATTTTCATGTCCACTTTCTTTGCAAATCCTCAAAATCATCAACGTATTAATCATAATTAGTAAAATACTTAGAATCTCTTGCTCCCAAAATTAGTTTAAGGCCGTGATGCCCCTATGGTTCTTTGGAACCAAAATTTGTTTTCCTTTCCATCATCACATCATGGCATACATATACATATTCATCAAATATATATTTCAAGCATACTATAAAAGCAATTAAACATTATACTAAGCATGCAAACATAAATAAATCATGCTAAGCACATAAACCACATAAACACATAAACACCCATAAATAATTACATGACCATGGATATGAATCCACACATGGATTCACCATCCATCAAATACCAAACCATCTCTCACCACCATACTTGGTTGGTGAGATGAATCTCCCTCTTATCTCTTGAAGATCCTCAAAAGCTCCTTGATTTGCTTCTTTTTCTAAGTCCTTTACCACCAAAGGTTTCTTAAACACAAAACAAAACACAAGTTTATTAGTATATTAAGCTTGAACTAGGGGAACCATGGATCAAACATGGCTTAGAACATGAAAAAGAGATAAGAAATGAAGTTTCCTTACACTTCACCTAAAAAACCCTATAACTTTGCTCTTGAAGAAAGTCCTTGAACATGGAAGATTTAGAACTTGCTCCAAACTACAAAGTGTCTTAGAATGAGGTATAGATTCAAGAAATAAGGTTGTATGAAATTAAAGAGTGATGGAAGATGGTTCTATGGTGCTTGGCCGAAACTAGCTTGGAGAAGAAATGAAGAGAAAATTTTGATAAGCTAAGCTTCTTGAAATGATCAATAATGACCAAGGTGATCAATTACGGTCTTCAACTTGTGCTTTAGCTCCTTAAGCTTCACAAAAATCGTCCCCCCCCCTCCATGCACTCTTTAAAGTGTGACCAATCTCCTAGCCACCATTTTAGGCAATCTTAACCATTGATTAGATCAATGGTTAGGATTAATGTATCTTCTAGGTTTAGCCTTAGATATAAGACTTAATCTAGGCCGTTGGATCTTTCCTCCTTGAAATCCTAGCCATTAGATGTATCTCCAAAATGAAGGGTCAAGATTACTCCTTCAAACTTTACATCCAATGGTCATAAATGGTCCTAGCCACTTTATAAGACTAAATCTCCACTGTTGATTAAATCAATGGTTGATATTCAAACTACCAATGTTGACTAAGCGGTACAATATTTATTTTTTTATTTTCTATAACCCTACGAATAATATTTTTACTGTATTTTTATCCCTCGATAATTAAATACAGTACAAAACACAGTAAAAGAAAATTTTAAAAACTATTTTCGGATTCAGGTTTAGTAAGATCCCCTGTCTCCGTCTTAACAGTATAAATTTTTATATCCACAGAAAAATTTTCACTTTTCGGGACCCACCCTGGGCCCACATAAGGCCACCTGGGCCCACAAACAGCCCAAAAATAATCAGAGAAATATAAAATTTCATAATCATCCACAAAATCATAAAAATTATAAAACGTACGAAAATCAAATCAGATTACATAAAATAATTAAGACTTAATAGTAATAATTAAATTACGTAAAATTTTTCCTAGCTCAAAAATTATTATTTTCTTGACATAGAGTAAATCACACAAAACGATCAAATGTATTGACGGAATACTCAAAATAATTTTACAGTACACAGAAATCACTAAACAGTAGAATTATGTTAACTATCAAAATTACTGTCAAATAGTTAGGAAATTTGGGGTGTTACACTAAGATTCATCAAAATACTCATTTCATCATTATCATAAGTTTCTATATCTACAACTCATCAATCTGGTATCAAAACGCTCTACCAATGTACTTAAAAACACCAAACTGATTCAGTTTCCCTTGAAACTTTAACCACATCATACTTAGTTCATTTGTAACCTAGGAACAAATTCTCCATATATGTTTCCCTCATCTTGGAAACTTATGCTATTATTTGAGTCATTTTAACTTATTTTTCACATTCTGTGTTGCAGCAAAGTGTCTAAACTAATTCAATTTGTCCCAAAATTAAACAAACATGACAAGCAACTAATATGATACATATGTAACCATATACAAGACTATCATGTTATAGAGGTTGCTACACCGGGCAACAGTCAAAAGCACTAACCACGTTAAACCTTTGCTACGCTTATGGGTTAGGCTTAATGTTGTAGCCACGCTAAACCTTTTAGGTTTATCAGTTAATTTGAAATTGTAAAGATGACATAGAAGTCTCTTCGTGTAGAGTCCACTGTCCTAGGCTATGGTCGATGATGCTTAACCTCAGTAAACTTGGTCGGTTTATGGGTTAAGGTCAGACAATAAGGGAATAGGTGAAAATCCTTGAGTGCGCTCCTTGACCTCGAACAATGGTCAAGTGGATTCCACTATCTAACCATTGTGAACACCCAATTTTTTCTAAGCTTTTAAAAAAAAAGAAGTTTGGGCTTGATCCATCCTCATTGAATTTACACATCCATTCTAGACCAAGATCTGCTAAACTTGAGCCCAAAATCCATAACCCAATACAAATCAAGCCCATATGAATGTGCCAAACAAAATTCTATTCCAACCACATAGTTATCATTTTTTCGTTTAGTTACTCTTCCATGGTTCCCTAAGGAGAAATATAAAAACAAATTTTGGAGTTGCAATGCATTTAATGTACTACAACTGCACAAGCAAAAAAAAAAAGATATGAAAAGATTGAGAGTAAAAATTGTCTGCTAGTGAAGGAAGTGAGGGGCTCAATGTGTAGAAAAGACAGAGGGAGTGATTTACGTAAAGAAAAAGAGAAAATAGGAAGGTGTCAGCAACAAACAAAATGAAAAGGGACTTGGATGGTAGAGAGCAAGGGGAGTCAGAAGTAGAGTTTTGGGAAGTGAGGAGAAAAGAAAAATCTTGGCTTCAAGTTTTCTACGTTGAAGCTCCTACAAGGGAAGTTTCTAATATTTGGGGGAGGGGGAGTTTTTTGAGCTTGCTAAGATGTAACTCTTCATCCTCATTTCTTAACCTCACCTTACCTTTATCATCAACCTTAAACCATCATTCACAGAGCCTCCACCAGAAAACTAGGACCATCATTGTAGCACCTCTATAGCCTCACTAAACCATCAAGCCACCATATCACCAAAAAACATTCATCACCATCTTCAGCCACCCTTCACCACAGCCACAACCTCCATCTTCAACAACCCTTCGCCACAGCCATAGCCTTCATCTTCAACAACCCTTCATCACCAACAAAAACCATCCTTGCAAAGAACTCTCATCATCTTCATCACCTACCTCATCACCATCAAAACCACCATCATAACCACCCATCAGAGGCACCTAAACCACCATCACACCTCACCATCTTCAACCTCCCACCTCACCCCAAACCATCGTCATACTTCACCATCTTCAACCTCTTACTTCACCACAAACCACAACACAACCACCATATCTTCCTAACAGCCACCATGAAGCTCAACCAAACCCACTACCATCTCAACCGTGACCCAGCCTCCATCCTTCATGGGCCACCATGCTCCAGTGCACCGGGTTATCGCCAGAGCCACTAATAACAACCACCCCTGCTTGTACCTCTGTCGCACGACCAAACTTGCATCACCTCCAGCCACCACGACGCTATGCCCCTCCATGCTCCAGATCGCAGCCTCGGACCTCCACGCACCAGAATAGCGAACCATTGTTGCTATGCCTCCAGATCTATGAAGCAACACCACAGTTGGCCATCCACGCGCTCCACCATGTCGTCTCTGCCATCACCATCTGTCTTTGGGTCATCCCCTGTTTGTCTTCCCATTTCTCCGTTCTTTTTTTGTGTTTTATGTTTCTATTTCTTTTTTTTTCTTATGTTTAATATAGTATTTTAATTAAAAAAAAACTGTTGGGTTAAGTAGGCTAAGTCTCTTTTAGTTAGTGGGCTGTATTTTTTTTTTGTTTTTTTTTAAGGAAAGTAAAAAAAAATGAGAAAATATAAAATAATAATAATAATAATAAAATAATTGAACCTTGTTAAGAAAAATAAAACGGGATTTGTTGAGCTTGACAGCTTCTTAATCCTTTATTATTTTTAGAACCATTTAAGTTGTGACAATTTGAGGATTCGTTTTTTTAAAAAAAAAACATAAGAAAAACAGATGAATTTTCAAAAAAAATCTTTTCAAAATTAAAAATAACCAATTCACAATCTTTTTTTTTCTAAAGAATGACGTGGTTTTGAATTCCTCATTGTGTTCAAGGATACGTAGGGATTCTGTTAAGCCAAAATTAAATTTTCATAATTTATCTGTTGATTCCATTTATCTTTTAACAAAAAGGTAAAACAAATATTTTCAAAAGTTATTAAGAATTTGCATAATTGATTTAAAGTACTGTCTTAGGACGGGTGTATTAAGGACGTTGTGGGATTAAGTTTCCACCCTTCTCTGTGCATAATTGACTCCCGAATCCAATCTGTTTTTAAAAGACCAATTTTTTGTTAAAATAAAAGGTTTTCTAATTTTTCCTCGATTTAAGTAAAATTAGTGGCGACTTCATTTTATTTTCTAATTTATTTATTTTTCGCCGCTCCTGCTGTGATCCTAGTCGCAACAGATAGCGACTCTATGTTACCAAGTGGCCTCAATACTCAAGAGGGGGGGTGAATTGAGTGTGTAAAATATTTTCGTAAATCTTTCGCAACACATTTGATTATCAATTTTTGTTGAAGCTATTGGATGATTGAAGTGAATAGATAAATATGATTGAATATTTCACTCACAAATTAAATAAGTCAAGTTGAATAACATTCAAGTAAGAATATAAAATAAATGCACAAATGTAAAGAGATGAGTTTAGAAGATCAAACACAAGGTTTATCCTAGTTCAGTCACCAATCCACTTGTGACCTACGTCCAGTCCTCAAGCAAACGCTAGAGATTTTCCACTATATCTTCAAGCTTCAACAGGTGCTTGACAACCTTTACAAACAAGAGCACTCACCACACCTTGGGATACCTCACCCTTTGTGCTTGAGCCTCAAAACAAGGATACCTCACCCTTTACAACCTTTGAGGGATGCCTCACCCTCTTTACACCTTTGAAGGATACCTCACCCTTTTCCACTAGAGGGATACCTCACCCTCTTTACAAGATAAACAAAGTGTTTAAATGATAGAAACTCTCTCAAAAGAGTAGATAATACAAATTGAAGCTTATGGGTATCAAGGATTCACTCTATTCAAGCTCAAAAACAAGGTATTATGGAGGTGATATAGAAAAAGTGAATTCAATGCTTTTGAACGTTTTTCAGATTGATTGACCAACCAACATAAATGCCCAACAACTTAGTTTTATAGCCAAAAGAGATTTTGTGCCGTTGAGGACAGTTGGTAGCATTAAATGCTCTGCAATAGAGCCGTTGTTCATGTTTTCTGATCTCCCAGTTAACCGGTTAGGAAACATTCCTAATCGGTTAGACATTTAAGATTGGTCTTTGTTTTAATCAAATAATCAGTTAGCAAATGAGTCTAATCGGTTAGGCTTCTTTAGAATCCTTTTTCACGTGTGTTTTAAAACATACTAACCGGTTAGTTTAACTTCCTAATCGATTAGGCTTTTTTGAAACATAATTCATTTCTTTGGAAACGTACATACTAACCGGTTAGGACAGGGACCTAATCGGTTAGGCTCTTAAAAAAAAAGAAGCCATAGCTTCTGTTTTCACAAATAACCGATTACTTAAATTGTCTAATCGATTAGTCAAATTAAAAAACCAATTCCCGTGTTTCTATTTTGGCACCTAACCAGTTAGATGAATAGTGATAACCAGTTATTGATTTGAGCATGAAAGGAGATATCTTAAAGGCTTATTCAACCAAAGTTTTCCAAATCTTTTTCAATCTTTATAAAAGGCATTTTGCAAAAACAAAAACTTATTTTCATAAAAGTAACATATGATTTTGCAAACCATTTAGGAAAGCCTATAAGTGAGCTTAGAGTGAATCCCAAAATACCTTTACATAAGATCTAAGGACCTATATGCTAAACTTGAATCCTTTGGTGCTTGATCTTCGCATTTTCATTTCCTTTCTTGTTTGTTGTCATCAAAACCATCGCTTATGTCAATACCAATCACATTCTCCCCTTTTTTGATGATGACAAACAATAATTGATAAAAGATTAGTTAAACAGAAAGTGGAATTTATAAACGGTATTAGAGACTTACTCCCCCTCTATTTTTCAAGAGGTGATAATATCAGAGATGCACAGCTCCCCCTTAGTTTTTGAATACCAAGATGATTTTTACCTTACTTTTCTCAATGATTTATGAACTAGAAATATTCATAACCCTTCTCCCCCTTTTGTCATGATAAAAAATAACATGTATGGGGACAAAAGGAAAAGATGCAGACAACCATTGCTATTAGAGTAGCTAAAGATAATCAATCAACAGTATGAGCATGTGAGTAATGCAAGCAGACCATTAAGTTCAAAAGCATATAAGTCATTTGAAACAGAGGAAATCTGTCATGAGTAGGGCAATATATCCAAAAAGATGAGCGTAAGGTTGTTAGATAAACTTTTAAGCATATTAGAAACTAACTACAGAAGAAATAAACAGCCATGCCTAAGCCCCATGATCCTCTGGTTGTGAATAGTGATGCTCAAGCCTATCTAGCCGGCCTTCCATAGCACTCAAGCGATCATAGATAGCAGAGTTGCTATGTTCTTGATAAGCTTTAAGATCAGCAATCCGAGCTTCAATACTGGCTTGCATGTTGGCAATTGCTTCCAGGACATGTTCATTGATGGTGGCAAGGGCCTCTTCCATAAGGTCATCATTAGGTGCAGGAGGAATTTCGCCTTGTGGAGCTGCTGCTTCATTTCTTCGACTGTAAATCCATTCACCATCGACTTTCTTTGCATGTATGCAGTTTAGAGACACATTGCCAAATTTGTGGGGACCAGTAGAGAAAATGACTCCACCATCCTTCAAATCGACCTTATAGTGATCCAAAATTTTAGCCACTATGAAGGCGTAAGGCAGATCCATCATTGCCTTGTCCTTGGCTTTCTTCATGTTGTGCATGATATAGTGTGGCCAGTTGATTTTCTTGTGGCTTTTAAGACCCCATATCACAAATATATCATCTTCTTCAACTAAGGCATAGTTGCTTGCCCTTGGTACCAAGATATGGGTTACCACAAAGTGAAGAAGGCGATCCAGTAATTTCAGAAAACCAGTAGTGAAAGATCCTGGGGGCACGACAATACCTGGTTGAATCATGTCTTCTACAGCTCGTGCTCTATTAAAATCTACCCATGTAAGGTCATCATTCTCAGTAAGTTTGGCTCCAGAGTGAGTGAGCCCAAACAGAGTAGTCCACTGACTTGGTGACACGGTGATTTTGTGTCTCTTGATTTCAGATACCAGATTCATACCAGTAATAGACAAATTGCAGAAATAAACTTTTGTTGGTTCAAGATAGAAGTACCCTGGGTTGGTGGTGACAAGGGTTTTCAAGCCTTGAAATTCCAAGAGTTCGATGAAGGATGCAAAGCCTTCTCTTTCGAAGAAATCCCAGTCCATGAACTTGGGCTGAATGAGGCGTCGTGCATGAAACCCAAGTGTGTATGACTCTATTTGAGATTTGTGAGAGAAGTACCTTCCAATGTTGAGAGCGTTTGAGAGATCTGGGGCAGAGAGTGAAGAGGCTTCAGGTTGAAGGGAAACATTGGGGTTTTTGGTACGAGAGCGCTTTGGTTGAGATGAGCTACTGACCATGGCTGAAAATGGAGGTAGGGTTAGGTGTAGGAGAGAGAAAGAATGAGGGAAGGTGAAAAAAGAAAAAAATTTGGAAGAAAGTGGAATGTAAACGGTGAAATGGAGGGAAAGGGAGAAAAAGAAAATGGAAAGGATTGGAAATGGTGGGATTGTGTTGGATTGGTGGTAGGGATGGATTTGGAGGGAGTGGGTTGTGGAGTGATTGAGAGGAGGAAGGTGATAATGGAGATGAAGGGGCAGCGTAGATGGTGAATTTGGCTGAGGGTGGAGTTTAAAGGGGACGGGAGTAACCGGTTAGGTATATTGGATAACCGGTTAGAGGTTTGATATGTCAAAAGGGTGGGTTTCTGTCTGGATCAATAACCGGTTAGGATAATTGAGTAACCAGTTAGAAAATGTTACAGGGGCTTCTGCCAGATGCATTAACCGATTAGAGAAAAGATCTAACCGATTACCTTCTTTGAGTTTGTGAACATACGAGCCTATGTTTACTTGACTAACCGATTAAATCATTTATCTAATCGATTAGCTTGTTATTTCCAGAGATGTCAAGGCCTCTATTTTGTATACTAATCAGTTAAGGGCTTGCCTAATCGGTTATTTAGGCTTGACAGAAAGCCCTCTTATATGCCAGAACATATCAAAGGCCAAAAGCAAAGATGTTCCTCCCCCTTTTTTTTGTTTTGAACTAGAAATTCTTCGTGAGATCACGTCTTCAAACATCTCAAACCATGAGGACATTCCAAAGGAGTAGCTTGACATTTCTAAAGCCTTATGGTCTTGCTAATCGGTTAGAAAGACTTCTAACTGATTATTGCCACTATTAGACCAGACACAATGCTTGAGAGTTTAGCTCAGATTCATATTCTTCAGATGTACTAGAAAATTTCTGAGTTGTGCTATTTGATGTTGCCCATTATTTCCAGTACTTACAATATCATAGATGCAGCTCATGAGTTGATTTTTCTTCCTCCTTCTTCTTCTGATTATTGCACATCCAAAACAAGACAAAATCCTGAAGAATTGAGTCCTTAGACCACCAACTTGTGCTAGCTTGACTTGGTTTCATTTTTATCAGCTGTAACTATTATAAAGGAATCCAAGTACAGAGTTTTCTTCTTCAAGAGAGCCAGAGTGCTTAGTTCTTCAGCAGAATCAAAATTAAAGAAAATTGGGGGACTTAAGCATGGATCAAGTACCTGCAAAACAAACTTAGGGAAAACTCCGACGCTCAAGTTAGTAATGGATTCAAATATGATTAAAAAAAATGATTATGCAGTAAGGATGTCATATTATGCAGTAGGCTCAACGTATGCTGAGATTTAACTTATGCATGATTGATCCAAAATTCCAAGATAAAATGTATGTAACACAAGCATTCATTCAAATGCATGATTGAACAATTATTCCTACTTCTCCTCTTATATATGCACTTTAGGGCAACAATGATCATATTAGGAATATTATGTCAAGTACTAAGATATTTTCAAGATATAAAGCTAGAAAAGAACATCTTTAAAATAAGTTAAAGTATAGAACAAGTCTCCACTTATCCAAATATTGCAAGTCTAAGCTTCTTGGAGACAATGGATAGAACTTGGAGTATTTTTTGATCTTGTGCTTGTAGACCATTTTTGATATTCCAAAGTCCGTTCTTGGCCTTCAAGCACACTTACAACACACTTCAATTTTTGGCTTTTGGTACCCAAATTCTCTTGGGTCCTTGTGTGTTAGAGTTAGGCAAGGTGCCCTTAGGGACCCAAACCATTTTGATTCCAACCTTTGTGTTGATTTTCTTCCTTACATTACATGTTGATGCACTATGCCCTTTCTTTCCACAATGAAAGCATTTAATGAAGGGACTACTTGAGGTACTTGAGGAAACAAAGAAATTTTTGAGAAACTTTTGTTGATTGTTAGGATTATACCCTAAACCTGCTTTTTGGAAAACACATCTTTGTTTCCCTAGCAATACATTCAAGTTGTCTCTTCCGAAGGTAAATTTTGCAAGTGTGTTTTTCAAATCCTCAATTTCATTCTCAAGTGATTTACATGATGAACAATATGAGGGTGTGGGTGCATTAACATGTGAAGAACAAACCATGCATGATGAGTTAGCATCAATAATTCCTAGAGTTTCATTTTCAACTTTGAGTTCTTCAATCTCTTTAGTTAAAATAGAAATTTTGTTGGTCATTAAAGAGATCATTTTGTTGGAAGCTAAAACCATTTTAGTGAGCCTCATGGATTCTTCATGCAATTCTTGAAATGCATCTTGTAATTCACTATATGAAGGAGATAGTTCAAGATTAGATGAGGTTACCTCAGTTTCACTTTCCTCTTCTTCTTCTCCATTTGCCATAAGGCAAAGGTGAGCTTCCTCATCTTCCGAATCATCAGAGGAGTCCATATCATTGTCTTCCCATGCAATGTATGCTCTTCTTTCTTTCTTTTCCCTTGAGTACCTCTTCTCATACTTCTCCACTTTCCTTTGATAGATTGGGCACTCCATCTTCATGTGTCCCAATTGTCCACATTCATAGCATTTAGGAGTGGTTGAGGTTCCTTCCCCTTTGTGATAGGCATTCTTTGAGGAAAAAGGAGGTCTTCTTTGATCTTCATTCTTCTTGAAGAATCTTCCGAATTTCTTTACTAGTAGTCCAAGATTCTCTTCATTAATTTCCAAGCCATCTCCATTATCATCATCATCATCATTGATTAAAGAGGAGGTGGTCTTGAGAGCAATTCCCTTCTTTTCATTCTTGTCATGCTTCTCATTTTGATTGAGTCTATTCAGCTCCAACTCATGCTCTTGAAGCTTTCCAAAAAGTGTGGCTAAGGTCATAGTTGCTAGATTTTTTTATTCTGAAATAGCCGTCACTTTAGGTTACCAATCCCTACTCAAACATCTCAACACTTTGTTAATAAGATCTTCATTAGGAAAAGTCTTTCCCAATGAAGCAAGATGATTTGTGATATGTGTGAAACGTTTTTGCATTTCTTGAATGCTTTCACCTTGGTTCATTCTAAAAAGTTCATACTCATGAGTAAGAGTATTTATCCTTGATCTTTTCACTTCACTAGTACCCTCATGAGTTACTTGTAAGGTGTCCCACATTTCTTGGGCGGATTTACAATTTGAGACTCTAAAGAACTCATCATACCCCAAAGCAGTGGTAATGATGTTTTTGGCTCTCAAATTATATTGGACCTTCTTTTTATCATCATCCGTCCATTCACTTCTTGGTGTATTAATCCTTACACCATTTACAACTTGTGTGGGGACAAAAGGACCATTTTCAACAGCATCCCACACATCCAAGTCAATAGCTTCAATAAAAATTTTCATTCTTTCTTTCCAATACGCATACCCATCCCCATTGAAAAAGGGAGGTCTATAAAGAGAAGAACTTTCAGAAAAATCATTTGAAGAGGCCATCACTTTCTCTTGAAGCTGCTAAGCTCTTTACACAAGAGCCTAGCTCTGATACCACTTGTTACCAAGTGGCCTCAATACTCAAGAGGGGGGGTGAATTGAGTGTGTAAAATATTTTCATAAATCTTTCACAACACGTTTGATTATCAATTTTTGTTGAAGCTATTGGATGATTGAAGTGAATAAATAAATGAGATTGAATATTTCACTCACAAATTAAATAACCCAAGTTGAATAACATTCAAGTAAGAATATAAAATAAATGCACAAATGTAAATAGATGAGTTTAGAAGATCAAACACAAGGTTTATCCTGGTTCAATCACCAATCCACTTGTGACCTACATCCAGTCCTCAAGCAACCACTAGAGATTTTCCACTATATCTTCAAGCTTCAACAAGTGCTTGACAACCTTTACAAACAAGAGCACTCACCACACCTTGGGATACCTCACCCTTTGTGCTTGAGCCTCAAAACAGGGATACCTCACCCTTTACAACCTTTGAGGGATGCCTCACCCTCTTTACACCTTTGAAGGATATCTCACCTTCTTTTCAACAAGGGATACCTCACCCTTTTTCACTAGAGGGATACCTCACCCTCTTTACAAGATAAACAAAGTGTTTAAATGATAGAAACTCTCTCAAAAGAGTAGATAATACAAATTGAAGCTTATGGGTATCAAGGATTCACTCTATTCAAGCTCAAAAATAGGGTATTATGGAGGTGATATAGAAAACGTGAATTCAATGCTTTTGAACGTTTTTCAGATTGATTAACCAACCAACATAAATGCCTAACAACTTAGTTTTATAGCCAAAAGAGATTTTGTGCCGTTGAGGACAGTTGGTAGCATTAAATGCTCTGCAATAGAGCCGTTGTTTGTGTTTTCTGATCTCCTAGTTAACCGGTTAGGAAACATTCCTAATCGGTTAGACATTTAAGATTGGTCTCTATTTTAATCAAATAACCGGTTAGCAAATGAGTCTAATCGGTTAGGCTTCGTTAGAATCCTTTTTCACGTGTGTTTTAAAACATACTAACCGGTTAGTTTAACTTCCTGATAATCACATATTTTATTCATTAAGAAACCCTCATTATTAGTCATTTACACTCTTCATGTACTTAATTGACTGAATTTGATTATGTTTTGTAAGTTTGAACTCGAATCGGACTTAATTGATTTTTCAGCATTATTCGGGTCTTACACTGTTTCTGTATTTTGGCCATATCTTAAGTTCTAAATGTCTGATAATTATGAATTTTACCTTGTAGGAAAGATAAGAGAGAGCTCTACAACTTTGATGAAGAGCTCAAAGTCAATTTCAGACATCTAGTGGAGCTAATTGGGCATGGAAATCAGAATACGGGATTTGTGACTGGAACCCGAACAGTGTGTAGTAACCAGAACATAATTCGAGTTTGGGCATATAAAATGGGCTGAAAATTTGTAATCTGAAAGTTAAGACCCAGATGTACAACTTTCATGTCAAGCACAAGACTTGATTCGGGCTCCTTGATGGAGATATTGGATCTGAAAGTCAAAACAGAGGTGCTGAAACTGGTCCTGAACAGTCTGTAGTAATTGGGTCATATCTTGGGCTGTAGGACGAATTTTTGGGTGCTTCCAGAGCCATTGGAAAGCTTAGACAATTTCCTAGAACTTTCATGAAGATCACTTGGCTCAGAAATGACGAAATCAATGAGTTCAGCAATGAATACTTTCGGAGACAAGGAAGCTCACCTACCAATCTCACCTACCAAGCTCACCTACCAATCTCACCCACCAAGCTCACCTACTAATTCCACCTACTAATCTCATCTACCCATCTACTACTACTCTGAATCCTCTATAAAAGGAAGTATGTGGAGAGCTCTAAATACAACATACACTTAGTGTTAAAGATAGTTTTTCATAGTTCTTGTATATTTTTCCTTCATTGTAATGGAGAGCTAAGTCACTTCTAGTCAATTCGGGACTCTTGAAGAGATTGTGGCTTGGATTCTTGAGACCTTGGTTATGTAATGTATTTGATTTATATTTGAATTCCTCTTCTCTTCTTCTTTTGTTCTCTTAATCTAGAATGCATGAATGGTGATTCTGTTTATGTTTGATCGATTTGATCTTGGTTTAAGATTAAGTATTGTGATGAAATTTAGAACTGATTGATCTAAACTAATCACGTAATTGAAGAGGTTAGGTTACTTGATTTGTGCCTAGGTTAATTGAATTCGGTGCTTAAATTGACATATATTTACATGAATGGTGCGATTGCAGATTTGTGTTTATCACTTGTCAATTGAATTCGGACGATTGTCTAGTATGAATTACGGATCGATGCGAGAGATCTCGGTTAGATCCAAGTTAACCATTCAAATGTATTTCAGGTGTTTGTTGAAAGGTCTATGATTGAATCCACCCAATCTCGGATAGATTTCTGAATTATTTGTTCTTTTAATTGTTATTTCTCTTTAAATCACATCGCGATCCTTGAACCATCAAAACCCACCTTTTTTTCTAACTTTCACTTGATTTGATCAAATTGCATCTACGATCCTTGAGGAGACGATCCGGTGTTGTTCACTATACTACAAGTTTAGGTAATAACTTCGGTTATAATTTTGACTGAGTTCGGCGCTCGTCACTTCCTAATCAGTTAGGCTTTTTTGAAATAGAATTCATTTCTTTGGAAACGTACATACTAACCGGTTAGGACAGGGACCTAATCGGTTAGGCTCTTATAAAAAAGAAGCCACAGCTTCTGTTTTCACAAATAACCGATTACTTAAATTGTCTAATCGGTTAGTCAAATTAAAAAACCAATTCCCGCGTTTCTATTTTGGCACCTAACCAGTTAGATGAATAGTGATAACCAGTTATTGATTTGAGCATGAAAGGAGATATCTTAAAGGTTTATTCAACCAAAGTTTTCCAAATCTTTTTCAATCTTTATAAAAGGCATTTTGCAAAAACAAAAACTTATTTTCATAAAAGTAACATATGATTTTGCAAACCATTTAGGAAAGCCTATAAGTGAGCTTAGAGTGAATCCCAAAATACCTTTACACAAGATCTAAGGACCTATATGCTAAACTTGAATCCTTTGGTGCTTGATCTTCGCATTTTCATTTCCTTTCTTGTTTGTTGTCATCAAAACCATCGCTTATGTCAATACCAATCACACTCTACTGGAGATACTTGAGAGCCAAGCCTTTGTAAGTTAGCTGTGCAAATTTTGTAACATTTATATGTTTATTTTACCCTTTTTGTTTTTGTTGTTTTTTATTTTGTTTGATTTGTTTATTGATTATTTTAACTGTGATTTTATTTTATTATACAAACATTAGGATATAGGACTTTTTGGAATTTGTTTTGCATTTGTTTTGTTTTTGTTTGTAAGATGTGGGTAATCTTTAGAATTATGAAAGTTTGTATACTCTCTATACACATTGCATTTACATGTTTCTCACACATATTTCAGTGGGGCTCCATACTTGGGTCTGAGTGAAGCCTAAGTTAAGTAGAGGTTGTATAGTGGTAGTCATTTTGGATATATATCTTATTTAGTTATAGTGAAAGCATCATCTAGAGTGTGTTTTTTTTTACAAATGTCTTGCACCTAATCGTTTACCTACTATTTGTGGTTAACATTCTGAAATTGGACTTAGCTCTAGAGACCTTTAAAATAGTAGAATCACCCAATGAAAGTTCTCATAAATCAGAAAGAATCATAGATCCTTAAGATAGAACTCCTTAAATTTAAGGGAATCCCTTAGGATACAAAGAGAGCGTACATTTTCGTTATCTTTAGATTTATCCATGTCATACACATACATTATAAGTAGTGTGGTCCACTAATGTAAAAAGTCATAATCATACCCCCACCAAAAAAAAGTTTTTTGCTAAAAAAAAAGAAAAAAAATTCTTTACAAAACAAAGGGTGCAAGTCATTATTAAAAGACTAACTATTGCAATCATCCTATATATTGAAATAAAAAAAAACAAATTTTTCATTATGCTTCCTTGTATACATTCACTTTTTTTAAAAAAAAAAGAAAAAAATGTTTTTAATTCCATTAATATTAATATTCTTTTTTTAAAAAAACTTGAACCATTGTTCATCCTCAAAAAATGCAAATCGTACAAACTCAGACCTATGAGACTAGGTCACAAACTAGGTTGCAAAAGATGTCAAACTTAGAAAGAAATTTGGGTCGAGAGATGAATGAAATAAGAGTAAGAATCGATGCAATGACAGAGGACAATCAAGGGTCAAGAATTTACTGACACAGTTAATTGAGACCCTTAGAACAACAAATGGAACCCTTGCCGGCCCTGGAATAGATGCAAATGAAGGGGATGATTCTATGAACAGAAGTCCTAAAGGAGAGAATAACAATGCAAAAGTGACTCATGAGCAGCTAGTGAAGATATTCCTAAATAGCAACTCAGAAAAAGAAAAATTAACAGATGAATCGATTGGAAATATGCAAGAGCAAATTAAAGTCATTCAAGGCCCTAATCTGTATTGCTCGATGGGAATCGATGAACTGTGCCTAGAGGTTGAAGTTAATATCCCTAAGGACTTCAAAATTTTGGATTTCTCAAAGTACGATGGAAGCACCAATCCCTAGTTTCATTTGAAGACTTACATCACTAAAATGGTCATTTGGTCACGAGATTAAAAATTCCTAATTAATTTCTTTTATGAAAGCCTAACCAGGCCGACTTTAGAATGGTACATGTAACTTGACCATTCAAAGATTTCTTACTGGGATGATTTGACAAATCTATTCTTAGGCCAATATCGATTCAACATCGACATTGCACCTACCCGAGAACAGCTAGGGGCAATGTAAAAGAAGAATGATGAGACTTTCAAAAAATACGCTCAAAGATGGAGAATGTTGGCAGCCTAGATTCAACCACCATTGACTTCGTCAGAATTGAGCTTATACTTTTTGTGGATCTTAGAAGCACCTTTTATTGGGCTAATGGCAAGGGCTGTTTATAGGGATTTTTCTGAACTAGTTTCAGCTAGAGAAAGGATTAAGAATCTTGTAAGATTAGGTAAGTTACCTGCTGGAAATATAGAGAGTAGTTTTTTTAAGATGGTGGCACTAACAAAGGAGGAAGAGCTAGAAGTCAACGCTTATTGTAGAAATAAGTTTGCTACAATGGTTTAATAAGTTAAGTTTTGATGATGACAAATACAAGACAAAAAGAATGATGCTTATGCTACATAAATATTCTTAATAGATTATATTGTATCATGCATGATTAGGTACTTTATCTAGTAATATTTCACTTAACAATCATGCAATAAGGTATATGTAGCATTCTTTATATAATATATCCAATAATGCTTTATATGAGTTATAATGAATTAATATTGGATTTGACTCTATTTAAATGAAAATGTGCAAAGTGTTCTTTGTTACATCCTATATAGAGCATATCTGTTAGCAATTGATAAATGTTTTATTTGGATGTATCTATGAAAGTCTTATATGCATGTTAGACTAATTAGAGTCGTACATTTATGAATCATGTATATGAAGATATTGAATTATGAATTTAGACTAACTATGTTTGTTTAAGTAAGCAATACTTTGTAGGATAGTCCAAGTACTAAGAGTAAGCATTGCAATAAGAAAGCAAAAGATCTCAATTATGCTCAACTCAAGGAGAATGTGAATGCCTATTTCATGAAGGTTTTGATAACAACAAAGTCATGTCAAAGACCAAGTCCAAAGAAAGATTAAATGGTATAGCCTATAGGACTTAGGGTCTTTATATAAGAAGCCTTTTGGATATCTCAAATATGTTTTCAAATCTTTATAAATGGTTTTCACATGCTAAAATACCCAACAAACAAGTTTTGAAAAGCTAGTTATGGTAATAGTTCAAAACTATGAAAAATAGTCAAGTTTGAGTTTTGCAAAACTGATATTTGGTTACTCTTTTTATCATAACTTTCAAAATACTTTGCGTTTTGTTGTGAAACTTATTTCATTTGAAAATAGACTCAAAGATCTTTCCAATGAGTGGTCATTTTCTTTAAACGGATGAGAAATGAAGAAGTTATGACCATTTAAAGTCAATTTTTGAAACCAGAGTGGTTTATTCGAATAAGGGATGTGTTATTCGAATAACACACCCCAGAAAACATTTCAAAACATGTTTTTAAAGATTTATTTGAATAAAACAAATGTGTTATTCGAATAACAAGACCCATAAAACTCACAACAGCTAGTTTCTTGGCATTTAATGCTATCAATTATTACACCCAACTGCTCCTTTGATCAAATACTCTATAAATACATGTCTTGGGTCATCTTTAATGGCTAACCAACAACTTGAAACACATTTCTATTGCACTAATCCAAGAATCAATCTTTCAATCCATTTGTGCTTTATTTTTGTAAATATTTGAGATATCCTTGAAGAGCATTATAGAGCTTTAACTTGTGTAATCTACTCTAGTGAGAGTTTATCACTCAATCTCCATTTGATTTATTGTAAAAAGGGTGAGGTATCCCTCAAAGATTGTAAAGGGTGAGGTATCCGATGAAATTGAGGCTCAAGCACAAAGGGTGAAGTATCCCAAGGTGTGTTGAGTGCTCTAGTTTGTAAAGGTTTCAAGCACCTATTCAAGCTTGACGTGATAGTGAAAAATCTTAGGTGATTTACTTGAGGACTGGACTTAGGCCACAAGTGGTTGGTGGCTGAACCAGGATAAATACTTTGTTTGCTTCTCTCAACTCTATCTCCTTTACATTTGTTCTTTAATTATATATGCTTGAATTGAATTTGATATCTAGCTTATTTACTTAATTTATCCTATAGCTCAAGTGGTATTAAGAAATCTCTAATAGTTATACATTTTTCGCTGCATGTATTGATTGAAAATATCAAAATGCATAATTTCTCAAAGTTGTTTTAAAAAATTTGTAATCACCCAATTCACCCCCCATCTTGGGTGATGGTTGCCATGACTAACAAGTGGTATCAAAGATTCGTTCTCTGTTGAAAGCTTAACCGCTTAGAATTAAAGATCCTTATTTGTTGGCAACCATTAAAAGCTTTTCAAAATGGAAGGTTTTGAAATTGATAAACTGTCATTCCTTGATGGTGTGCATTTTGATTATTAGAAAGCTAGAATGGAATTTTATATGCAATCTATTGATCTTGATTTACGGGATATTGTGTTTGATGGATTTACTTGCAAATCAAAATAAACTTGGAATGCTTATAACAAGAAATGGTTTTCCTTGAACATTAGAGCTATGCAAATTTTGAGAAATGGTTTGAATGATGAAGCTTATGCTAAAATTAAGAGTTGCTCTAGTGCTATAGATATATGGGATGCTCTTGATGCTATTTATTTTGCTAATAATGATTTTTTGTATCAAGTTATACATAGAGATCAAGAAGAGCAAAAGCCACTGAAGGAATCTTGTTATGAAAAATATCCACAAAATGATGATCAATTTAAAGAGGTGACAAAGCAAAACCAAATGGTATATACTCTTCAATCCTTGATAGACAACAATGAAGAAGATAATGATTATCTTAAAGAGTCAAGTATGCTAGAAATTGAGACTACTTCATATATGGCTAAAAAGGAGTTTGAGGTAAATAATGCTAAACTATATTATAGTCCTTCCTATTATGAGCTACAATGAGCATATGATGAATTGTATGATAATTTGTCGAATTTAGAAAAGAAAAACTTATCTTACTTGGAAAACATTTCCTCTATTAAAAATGAAATTGAGACTTTGAAAAATAAATATGTTTTTCTTGATGAGGAAATGCCTTTGAAATGTGAAATCTCAACTTCTTGTGAAAAGTGCATTGATTTAGAAAATCAAGTTGAGAACTTATATTTCGAATTTGCCAAAGCTAATGATTCTAATTGCTTACATTCCATGTTTATTAATGAGAATAAAATTAATGTTATTCCACATGAAAATTCAAGCAAAACTTATAGCAAAAATAGTTTAAAATGCAAAAACAACAAAAGGCTAAGTTTTCCAAAGATGATCTTCAAAGGATCAAACCATCATTAAATTCAATTGTTTGCAATTTTTGTGGTCATCTAGGACATATTTCTCATTTATGCAATTATAAAAGAAATCTTTATATGAGAAATAGTATGATATGGGTTTCTAAAGATCTTAAAGGCCTTAGTACTAACATTCAAGGACCCAAGATGAAGTGGGTACCAAAATGTCCTCCTAGTGTTTCAATTTTGCAAAAAAATTCTCATAAGGATGGACAAATTGGTCAAAAGAAAGAGAAATCATCAAGGAAAATGCTTCCAAAGCCCAATGGTAGAAGTTTTGGCCAAAGAAGGAAGATGGCTTCAACCAAAGCTTCTCAAGCACAAAATGTGGAACTCATAAAGTTCAAAACACCAAAAGAGAAGCAATTGGTAAGGAAAAGAGTTTCTTTGATTACCAAGGTCAAGGTATCAACTGCTTTTACCTCTTATGCGCACTCACTTAAAAAGATAATGAATATGAGGTATATTCCTTGTAGGCCTTAGGTAAAAGATAGAATCATGTGTACCTGGTAAAAGTTAAATATTATATATAGCACATGATTATGTTCATTCTTGTTACACCCTTTACTCACTACCTTGCATATTTCTTGATAATATGATATTCTTTGACTATGTATGATTTCTATGCTTTAAATTCTCCATATATTATGAAAGTAAGCATGCTATCTGTAACGTCCTGGGACTGCTTGCAGGATTGATGAGTGTCCCCACAAATCAACACGGGTCTTTTCAGCGTGCTTTGTCTTCACTCACACGCATCCTAGGAAAATTCCTAGGAGGTCACCCATCCCACAAGTGCTCCAAGTTAAGCACGCTTAACCATGAAGTACTTATGTTCTTGGCTCCCAAAAAGAAGATGCATCTTGTTGATATGAGTGGTGCTAATCAATTCCTTTAAGTCATCCTTAACTATGCAGTCCTATACCTGCATAGCCTATGAATCCATCTCATTCTGGTGTGGATTCAGTTCATTCATGTGTCCCTTCGCCTAGAAACCTGTCAGGAGCCGCTCCTTGTCCATACTTCATCTTTTTGCACCGACGACCACTCCCTGCCCTCGTCGGCACCGGGTGTCACACTATCATCTATGTGATTAATGGCAATTGGTTAATTAACCTGTTGTGCTCAATTTACATAATGTGAAAAATTGATCTTTATGAAAGCATAATGGATTAATAGCCCAAAACTAACACATAAGGACCCAAGAAAATTTGGGTACCAAAAGTTAAAAATTGAAGTATGTTGTAGGTCTACTTGAAGGCCAAGAGCTGACTTTGGCTTCTTGAAAGTGGCTGCTCCAAGTATAAAGACCAGAAATAATTCCTAGCTCTCTTCCTTGTTTCTAAGAAGCTTGAACTTGTAACATTTGGATAAGTGAAGACTTGTTTTATGCTTTTCTAACCTTATATCTTGAAAATATCTCTATATGCTAGATAAGTATGTTCCTTGTTTGAAATGGCATGTTTGATGTTAATATCCTTAAACTCGAGTTTTTGATCAATCATGACTCAAAATGAGTGTTTGTGTTAGATGGTTTTTTATCTTGTTTTTATCTAACATGATCTTTTAGTTGATTTAAAATGGCTTTGTAAGAATTAGAATTTTGTGTTCATATCTTTATGTTCTTACTTGACATATATGTTGAAATGAATCTCTTTGATCCTTGGATAAGCTTTTGTTAATCTTTTGGACTTGCTACATATGTTTAATGTTGTGTTTCTGATGTATTTATTAGAATAGAGGGACATTCTATTCGAATAACTTCCTTCAGTAGCCTCTAAAATCTGCTCGTAAATATATCTTATTCGAATAAAGGAATGTTTATTCGAATAAAAGAATACAGTAACCCTGGCATCTGTTTTTCTGATTGTTTTATTCGAATAAGGGAAACCCTTATTTGAATAATGCTTGTCAAAAGTGTTTTAAATTTGTTCTGTGGTGGTGTTATTCGAATAACCATTTGGTTATTCGAATAAAGCTTAACAGTAAGCCAAGTCTGAATGCTTTGTTATTCGAATAACAACATTGATATTCGAATAATGCTTGACTGAAAGCCAATTCTAGTTGTTTTCCACAAGTTTATTCGAATAAAAAACATCCTATTCGAATAAACACTGATTTTATGAAAGGTTCTGCTGTTTTTCCCCTTTATTTCTCATGAATTTGTTGTATATGTTGAATTCTATGTGATTGGACTGAAAATGCAAATGCATAACTAAATGTAATTGGCTATTCTTTTGATGAATATATGTGCTTGGCTAAATTGATCAATGAAATGAAATATCTTTTGCCCTTGTGAACTTATTTGTTGTTTTGCCTTATTGTTTTCAATGCTTATTTACTTATGAGTTCAGCATGATCACTGACCTTGTTGAATTGCTATTGAATATCAAATTGATGCTGAACTCAAACGAATATAATCAATGACTAACCTCTATGGATCCAAAATTGGTGGATACCAAAGAAAGTATTTTGAATTATGTTGTAGGGTGATAACTATCTCAAGCAAATATTTAAATGGAATAAGATTATTCAACTTGAGGTTAGTAAAGCTTAAAAGGATTCAACTTCTAAAAGGGGTGCAAAGAATCTCTATTCCCTCATAGAGACTTGAAGCTTGGAAGTTGGAGTCACCTACAAAAATTCAAAGAGTACACTTTTGGTGATTTCAATCTCTCATCCTTACTTATGCTTTAAATTGAATATCATGTGATATTTGGAGAAGTAGAGAGTTGTTTTATGCCTTAAGTTGTGCTTTTCTAGCATTATGCCTCAAAAGTATCTTTACATATGCTAACATGCTAGATATGTACGTATTTTGCTTGGAATGTCATGTTTTATGGTAATATCTTTGTTCTTGAGTTTGTGACCTATTCTCTTTGTTCAAATATGGAAATTCACATGCTAAGTAGTTCCAATCCTTTCTCTTTGATGCTTAATTGTCTTATATACTTACTTGGAGATTGGAAAGTTAAAAGTTATATGTCTTCTTGTTTGAAATTGCTTGATATGTTCATATCTTAAAAACAAGAAGTAAATTATTCATCTTATGCCTTGAACTTTGCTTTGAAGTTCAATGTAAGAAACTTGGCATGTGTGCATACTAGAATTCCTTACTTGATATTACATGCCTTACATGATTATTGTTTGCTCCAAAATGCTTATATATGTTTTGATGATGATCATGTTTTCCTTGATAAACTTGAATCTTGCTTTGAAAATTATTAAAATAAGCTTTTAGATTCAAGTGCATATGTCCTTCTTTTGTTCTTATTAGAGCCAACATTGCATGGTCGATAATGTGGTACAAGCTTGATATTATTTATCAACCCAAATTATGCTTGTAAATAAGCTTAAATAATATTTGATGCTAACCTATGTTTTAGAGAACTTTTAGAGTTAGCTTTGCAAGTTTCTCTATGTGTTTCAAATATAGCCATCAAATATTGAAATGTCAAGCAAAATGGATAAAGAGAAAAGTTGAATGAAGTGAGACATGAGGAGACTTTCTTCAAGTGCAATGAAATGAAATACTCAATGGAAGAAAACTCAAACTCAAAGGACCAATAAACAAAAAATATTCTAAAGAAGCATCACTCTCTGTCTAACTCAATAAGTATCTCTATCCCCAAGTTATTGTGATATTCTATATGAAGTATATGATACTTATTGATAAATTGATCTTAAACTCATTAGATACTTTCCTTATATGAGAAGTATACTTAGCTTTAACAAAGTACCTAATTGGATATTAACTTGCTATTTTTTGTCATTGCATATAAGGAGGATGATGTTAGTTCTATACATGCTTTGATCCCTAGAGCATATTTCATCAAGGAGGTGTACTTATGTTCTTTTGACTTAGTTTGATATGTCTAAATAAATATGTAATTTTAATATAAAACCTCTCTACCCTTCTAAATTGTTTTTGACAATATAATGTGCTCTTGTAAAATTCTTTTTGAAAGGGGGAGAAGTTTTAAAATGATTTTTTGATTGATGGGTCAAGAATAAGTATTTTTTTGTCTTACTTTACTTTATGATAATGTGCTTATATGGTCTTGGCATACATATTTCACTATATGCATCTTATGCTTCAAAGAGGGGGAGCCTAGCTCTTAAGTTGTTTATATCTCTTGGCTTACATCCTTGTTTGATTACATAAAGTGCTTTATTGCTATCATATGCTAAATGTTGATGTACCAAAATATGACAAGCATTGCATGAATAATCTTTTTATGTCTTGAAAGCATGCTTGTTTCATCTCTCTTTTCTAGAATCATATGTAGAATCAAATAGGGGGAGATAGTTATGTTTTGAATAACTTGAAGAAGTTTTTGGTTTTGATGATCATACTCATTTTGGAAACATGAGTTTTATCTATAGGGGGAGAGACAAGAGACAATATTATCTTTCCTTCCTAAGCCTCTTTGTTGATGTCAAATAGGGGGAGTGAAAATTAGAAAAAAAAATATGTTCTTGTACTTATTGTTTGATATGCTTATATTGTTCAACATATTTTTCTTTAGTGATTTGTCATCATAAAAAAAGGGGAGGTTGTGGAAATAAGTTTGCCCCAATAATTTAATATGTTAAGTTTTGATGATGACAAATATAAGACAAAAAGAATGATGCTTATGCTACATAGATGTTCTTAATATATTATATTATATCATGCATGATTAGGTACTTTATTTAGTTATATTTCACTTAACAATCATGCAATGAGATATGTGTAGCATTCTTTATATAATATATCCAATAATGCTTTATATGAGTTATAATGAATTAATATTGGATTTGGTTCTATTTAAATAAAAATGTGCAAAGTGGTCTTTGTTACATCTTATATAAAGTATATCTGTTACCAATTGATAAATGTTTTATTTGGATGTATCTATGAAATTCTTATATGCATGTTAGACTAATTAGAGTTGTACATTTATGAAGCATGCATATGAAAATATTGAATTATGAATTTAGACTAACTATGTTTGTTTAAGTGAGTAATACTTTGTAGGATAATCTAAGTACCAAGAGTGAGCATTGCAACAAGAAAGCAAAAGATCTCAATTATGCTCAACTCAAGGAGAATGTGAATGCCTATATTATGAAGGTTTTGATAACAACAAAGTCATGTCAAAGACTAATTCTAAAGGAAGATTAAATGGTATAGCTTATAGGACTTAGGGTCTTTATGTAAGAAGCCTTCTGGATATCTCAAATATGTTTTCAAATCTTTACAAATGATTTTCACACGCTAAAATGTCCAATAAACAAGTTTTGAAAAGCTAGTTATGGTAATAGTTCAAAACTATGAAAAATAGCCAAGTTTGAGTTTTGCAAAACTAACCTTTGGTTACTCTTTTTATCATAACTTGCAAAATACTTTGAGTTTTGTTGTGAAACTTATTTCATTTGAAAATAAACTCAAAGATCTTTCTAATGAGGGGTTATTTGCTTTAAACGAAAGAGAGATGAAGAAGTTATTACCATTTAAAGTCAATTTTTGAAACCAGAGTGGTTTATTCGAATAAAGGATGTGTTATTCGGATAACACACCCTAGAAAATGTTCCAAAACGTGTTTTTAAAGATTTATTTGAATAATAAATGTTATTCGAATAACAAAACCAAGAAAACTCACAACAGCTAGTTTCTTGGCATTTAATGCTATCAATTATTACACCCAACGGCTCCTTTGATCAAATACTCTATAAATACATGTCTTGGGTCATCTTTAATGGCTAACCAACAACTTGAAACACATTTCTATTGCACTAATCCAAGAATCAAGCTTCCAATCCATTTGTGCTTTGTTTTTGTAAATATTTGAGATATCCTTGAAGAGCATTATAGAGCTTCAACTTGTACAATCTACTCTAGTGAGAGTTTATCATTTAATCTCCATTTGATTTATTGTAAAGAGGGTGAGGTATCCCTCAAAGATTGTAAAGGGTGAGGTATCGCTTGAAGTTGAGGCTCAAGCACAAAGGGTGAGGTATGCCAAGGTGTGTTGAGTGCTCTTGTTTGTAAAGGTTTCAAGCACCTGTTCAAGCTTGACGTGATAGTGGAAAATCTGAGGTGATTTACTTGAGGACTTGATGTAGGCGACAAGTAGTTGGTGGCTGAACTAGGATAAATGTTGTGTTTGCTTCTCTTAACTCTATCTCCTTTACATTTGTACTTGAATTATATATGCTTGAGTTGAATTTAATATCTAGCTTACTTAATTTATCTTATAGCCCAAGTGGTATTTAAGAAATATCTAATAGTTATACATTTTTCGCTACATGTGTTCATTGAAAATATCAAAATGCATAATTTCTCAAAGTTATTTTAAAAAATTTGTAATCACCCAATTCACCCCCTCTTGGGTGTTGGCTGCCATGACTAACACTTACCAAACCTCATACCAAGTCATTAATGTTCCATTGCCGCGTCCATATGTCCCAACCCATCTTGTCTATATCAATCACTCTCTAGCAACTTGAAACCTTTGAATAATTAGCGATTTGAGGTGTAATGTGACTACCATCTTAGACTTTTGTGATGTTGAACTTATGTTAACTTTCGTGAAGCATTAATGCAATGAGTTTCCATGGATTTTAGCATATTTTATTATCTTTCTTGTCATTTATTTTTCCCTTATTTATTCAAAGTGCATCCCTTGTATTTGGACCCCATTGGACTCCAATTCTTGCTTTGATAGAAGTCGGTAGTCATAGAATCCACACATGCATGTGCCTTTTGCAAAAAACCATTTATTAAAAAAAAGAAAAATAAAATAAAATGGAGCAAATAAGTAATCACTTAGTGTGCATTATCATTTTCTCTCTAAATTAAATTTTTTGAAAATGAGCAATCAAGATTTGAAATGAAGATTGGTCATCTCTCTCTCTCCTTCACAAGAATTCATCTTTTTATTATCTCTTGTTCTTCCTTTTTGAGCTTGAAAGTTTTCTTCAGTAAACCCTAGACACAGATCACCCCTACACTAAGGGATAGCACAAAACAAAGGTTGATTGTCATAGTGACTATTTTGAAGCATAACGAAAAAAGAAAAAAAGAAGAAAATGTGATAAAGGCATGAAGTAAAAAAAAATGACGAAAAACTAAAAAAGGAACAAAAACACAAAAAGAAAAGGGGAAAGAAAGAAGAAAGAAAATGAAATGAAATAGGTCATGACAAAGATGAAAGATTGAAGAGGAAGACATGGAAAGCAATAAGAGAAAAGTGTGTTTGAAAGAACAAAAGCAGTTGACAAAGTTTAATTTTGAACAAAGATCATTAGTCTCATTCAATCCTTAAATACTTGTTTGAGCCTTATATCTTTCATTTCTTAACCACTAACCTTGGCCACGTTATAATCCTTAAAATGTCTATTCTGACCAATAAATGATTGTTTTCATTTTCATAAGTTTTAATTTTGAGGCAAAATGCTAAGTTCATCCAAGTATCTAGCTCATTGCTCCTTTTTTTAAAAAAAAATAAAAAATAAAGAAAAGAAAAAAGAGACTTACACTAGGGCAAGTTTCTACCATGTTTCATTTGACTCTAAATTGGGATAATTTTTCTTTTCCCTATTTCAATTTGATCTAAACTTGGTAATTTTTTCCTTTCCCTGGTTTAACTTGACCTATACTAGGGCAAATCTTTTGATCACTAAAGCGAGTTTCTGCCCTATTCAATTCAATCCTAGACTAGGGCAAATTTCTCTTTGGTTCAATATAAATTCTCAGGAGAAAGAAATCATTGGCCAAAATGTCTAGTAGGAAACCAAAGATCGATTTTATGAAGATCAAACTAATCCATATTGGGGCCACACCGCTTTGAATCACATACCATGGTTTGTGTCTTTTTTCCTTATATTCATCCTTTCTAAATCGCCTTTATGTAGTCAAAGTTCCAAGACTAATCTGGAAGTTGTTCACTTATTTTTTGTTGTACGTTTGAATCCATGCGTGTCTGTTACGTAATGCTTCAGGGAAGGTAAACATGAGTACAACACTATGATTTGACCTTTTAATGGTAATCTTTTGATGAACAATTCAGAACGAAAAGAACTTAGAAGTTCTAATTGAAGGGGAAAATGATATCCCAAGGGAAAATCCAGAAACAAGAGGTATCCAAGCAAAAGAGATGGAAATCAATATTTTGAAGAAAGCACGTCACAGAGTTCATCCAAATTAAAAGTCAGAAAACAAGCATGAAAGCGGGTTTAGTTGCATAAGCTTTTTTTAGGAAGTGCGTAGTTTAAGAAAATCTTAATTTCACTAAGACATTTTTCAAAGGTTTTTTTTTAAAAAAAAATTCGAAGTCCTTGGCTTGATGTCTTTACAAAACTCCAAGTCTATGGCCTGATGAGGTGTTAAAAAAAATTTCCAAGTCCTTGGCTTAAGTGGCTTTCACAAAATTCCAGGTCCATAACCTGATGATATGTCAAAAAAACATTCCAAGTCCTTGGCTTGGTGGCTTTCACAAAATTTCAAGTCCATGGCCTGATGGTGTGTCAAAAAAAAAATCTAAAGTCCTTAGCTTAGTGGCTTTCACAAAATTCCAAGTTCATAACTTGATGGTGTGTCAAAAAAATTTTTCAAGTCCTTGCCTTAATGACTTTACAAAATTCTAGGTCCATGGCCTATTGAGGTTCCAAAAAAAAATAATCTCTTGGGCCAAGAAGCTCATTGTCTTTTAAATTTTGGGTCAAGTTCATTGTCTTTTAAATTCCGGGCCAAGCCCACTGTCATTTAAATTCTGGGCCAAGCCCACTGTCATATAAATTCTGAGCCAAGCTCATTGTCTTTTAAATTCTGGGTCAAGCCCACTATCTTTTAAATTTCGAGCCAAGCCCATTGTCTTTTAAATTCCGGGTCAAGCCTACTGTCTTTTAAATTCTGAGCCAAGCTCATTGTCTTTTAAATTTCGAGCTAAGCCCATTGTCTTTTCAAATTTCGGACCAAGCCTATTGTCTTTTAAATTTCAGACGAAGCCCACTGTCATTTAAATTTCGTGCCAAGTCTATTGTCTTTCAAATTTTGGGCCAAGCCCACTGTCTTTTCAAATTTCAGGCCAAGCCCACTGTATTTTAAATTCTAGGCTAAGCCCACTGTCTTTTTAAATTACGTGTCAAGTCCATTGTCTTTTCAAATTTCAGGTCAAGCTCATTTTCTTTTAAATTTTGGGCTAAGCTCATGACGAGTGCCGAACTCACCAAAATTGTAATCGACTTATGCCTATGGCTTGTAGCATAAGAAACAACATTGGATCATCTCTCAAGGATTTTAAAATGCAATTGGATCAAATCAAGTGAAAATGGGGGGGTTGGCAAGATTAAAAACATAGAACAGAAATAGAATTGAGTTAAACAGAATTACTAAAATAACCAATCCAAGAAAATTGTCCAAACTTGATTTTAATCCATCCTTGATTACTAAAGGTCCATTCAAATATCAATCATGTCCTTGGTCTTAGATCAATTCAAGATGCCTCTCAATGATCATGGATCTTCTATAAGAAACGCTTCTAGATTTTAATTAATTAAGGTTAGACAAAGTAAGCATTCATCCAAATCTGAAATCAACTTGAAAACCAAGATCCAACTAAGTTAAACATTTCATCAAACACCTTCAATGTCTTGTTTAATCTCTAAGTTCATCTCTTTCCACATGATAATTAAGCAATTAACATATGAAAATTCCAATTAAGCAACCAGAATTAACAAAGAGAAGAAGAAGAAAAGAAACTTGATTAATAGATGAACTTAAACTTTAAAAACGAAATCTCAAGATTAATAACCAAGCATGTTCAATCTCTTAGATTGATCTAAAGGCTCTACCCCGCCATGAGAAAGGGAGAACTCAGAAAAATAAAAAGGGAAGAGGAAAACAAAATTTAGAGAGAATGAAGAGGAAGAGAGTTTTAGAGAGAAGGAAGAAAAGTGTCAAATGAGAAGTGCCTCAGTTTCTAGCTTCTAACCCCCTAAACTACCCCATATTTTGGCTTTACATAATTAAAAACTCATTACTTACAAAGTCGGGTTAATTATGAACATTTGGGCCCAAACCCCATGCAATTTGGAGGTCCACAACTTAAGTTATGACCAAAACAACATCAAAGGGTCTTTTGTAACACCCTAACTTTCGGGTGAATGACCGTTGTGTCCCGATTTTACTGTTTCTTGTTTTTCTGCATGAAATATAAGTATATTTTACAGGCTCTAATTTTATTTAGTCGTTTTGCGTAATTTGCTTCGAGACAGTAAAATAAAAATTGTCAAATTTACTGTTTTAAAATTTCTGTGTGCTATACAGCTATATTTTTACTGTCTGTAATTTTATTTGAGTGTTTTGAGTGATTTGCTCGGTTGTGGGGAAAAATGGGAAAATGACCATTACGTCCTGAATGTACTGTTTTAAATTTTTCTGTATTATACAGTATTTTATATTACTGTCTGTGATTTTATTTGGGTGTTTTATGTGATTTGCTCCGGGACAGAAAAATAATAATTTTTTGGACCGGGGAAATTTTATTATTATCCGGAGCCGGGGGAGCTTACTAAACCCGAAACCGGAGATAGTTTTTGAAGTTTTATTTTCCTGCGATTTTATCTGACAAATAAAATCGGGGTATGTTTTATTATCTGCTGGATGATATTTTTCTTGAAAAATATCTAGTGGATGATGACTCATCATAATGGGCCAATAGAAATTCGACACGTGGTGTCACACCTCAGCACCATGACTCAGTAGATTCCGGAAGGTTCCAGAAGCGGTGACTCGCCCTGTGACTCACCGTAGTGACTCACCTGTTCCAGAAGCTTCTATGATGACTCATCATGCTGACTCAGCGCTGTGACTCATCATTGATGACTCAGCGCTGTAACTCACTATTGATGATGTAATTGATGACTCAGTCAGTGACTCAGCACGCTGACTCGCCATGCTGACTCACCTGCTTTAGAAAATATCAACGCTGACTCGCCATGCTGACTCACCCGTTCTAGACAGTTCCACGATGACTCATCATACTGACTCATCGTAGTGAGTCACATGTTCTAGAAATTTCTCTTTGATGACTCGCTTTATGACTCATCAAGGACAATCAGTAGAAAAATGATCAATAATAATTGCTACTCTGCTAGTATAAGATAAAAATCTATGTATATTTTATTACCCATTAGACAATAGACATTGACTTTATAAGCAGTAATTATTGTTCATTGCTTATAATGTACCGAAAAATATCCTAAGCCTTCATCTTTTTCCTAGAGTCTATAAATAGGAGGGCCTTGGCTCATTTTCAATTTTGGCAAGAAGCTCTCACCCTTCCTCTCCCATGGTCTTCTACGGCCATAGCTTCCAAGTGGAGGGCAGCCTTCATCCATTTATCTCACTTACTCTCCTACACCTCCTTTTCTCCAAAGAACCAAGATCAAACAACCAAAACTCTCTCATTTTCTCTCCCCCTTGATTTCGGCCAAAGCACCAAGAAACCTTCTCCAAATTTCTATAATTCCTACCAATATCATTTCTTGAATCCTTTCATCAATCCAAGACACTTTCATGTTAGGAATTTCTCAAGATTCCTTCATCTTCATCTTCCTATCAAGCAAAAACCACAAAAGCTCATATCTCTCCCTTTCTTTAAGCTCACGGCCAACCCCTCAAAAGTCACCTTCCAAGCTTCAATAATTCTAAACAACCATAGATCTTGAATCTCCATGCAATTCTAAGGAACTTTCATGTTGGAGATTTTCCCTAAATCATCCATCTTCATTTTCGTTCTTCAAGCTCAAGTTTAAAGCCTTGAAGGTGAAATTCTTTAATCTTCATGTTTCTATTCATTTCAAAGTTCTAATCATGATTTTAATCCATGATTATTTTAGTTTAGAGCCTTAGGTATTAATATTGCATGTTTTCTTTGTTTTTCAAGAAGCTCTTGGTGGAGAAAATTTACTTGAAGGAGACATACAAGGAACTTTGGAGGTTCTTCAAGAGGTAAGAGGAGATTACCCTCATCAACCATGTGTTGGTGGTGAGGAATGTATGTGTTTGTGGTGAAGAATCCATAAGGATTCATTCACTTGATTGTTTATAGTCTTTCCTAATTGTGATTGATTATATGTGAAAGCATGTCTAATAGCTTTAATATTTTGTATATGTTATGTGTGTAACATGTCTAATAGCTTTAATATTTTGTATGTGTTTTATGGTTGTTTTAGTATATAGTATGTGTATATATATGCATGATAATTATTGTAACATGTAAATAATATACAAGGATTTGCATGAGTGTTCCAAAGAACACAAATCCAAGCTCACAGCCTCAATGCACAGAGGAGAACCAAAATGTTCTCATCAATTTTCTAAAAGTGGAATTTAATTAACTTAGGAAAATTGACAAATTACCAATTTGTTTAGAGTAAGAAAAATGAATTTATGGATCAATGGATGAAATTATGTATTTCGGCCAACATGCCAAAGCCAAGCAATTATGATTTCTAAAATCATTTCCAAACCATTTTCTAAAACAATGATTTAATGAATTTAGGTAATACAATAAATTTGACATTTATTTAGAAGATGAAAAATAATTTAAGGATTAAATGCAAAGACTTTGTTAAATTTGACCAACATGCCACATACCTTTGATCCAAATTTATTTTCTAGATAATTTACTAACAATAAATTAGATCAAGAGTTTTATAAGAGATTAAATGTATGGAAATAATTAGGAATGAATTATAAAGCATAGAATGATTTTCGGCCAATATGCCAAATTTAAATGTTTTTGATTTATAGAATTATTTTCAATTAAGGTTAAGTAATAAATGCCAAAAGGATTTTATTACAATGAGTTTTGAAGAAATAAATTGATTAAAATTAAGTTTAAGAAGTTTAAACAAATGATTTTTCTTGTTAGAAGAAAATACAAGTAACTTTTGTAAATTGCTAACATATGGCTCATATTATATTTTGAAGCATGTTAGTGGTTTTCAAAAAGTTAAATTATACTGTTAAAAATTAAGTAAGCGAATTTTTACGAGAAAAATTAGGAAACCATTATTATAAATTTTCTAAACATATCTTGTCAATTTATATTAAAAACGGACAAATAAGATAGAAAAGATGTTCAAAAGACAGTATACGGTATGAAAAATATTCTACGTAGTTTAAATGTATTAAATATTATTTCTGTTTATTTTAAATAGTGATTTTTAAGGAATTCGGACAAGAAAATGATTTAAAAATCTTACGCGATTGAGAAAACGTATTAAAAACTCTACGCGATTTTAAAAACAGTAAAATATATTTATGCGATTTAAAAATGTTTGTAAAAATGACGAGATTGTGAAAATGCGATAAAATTTCTATGCAATTGACCGAAACTGTATATTTTATACTATTGAGAGTATTCTATATATTTTTCGTTGTCGGGCTATGAGGTGAACCCGTACAGGCTTTGGAACAGTATTTGTCCGGTGGGGCTTACTGTATATTTTTGCCATTGAGGGCAAGCCATGAGGGCATATATATATATATATATATATATATATATATATATATATATATATATATTTATACCTTTGAGGGTATTTTGGTAATTTCTTATTGTTGGATCATATATTGAGTTTATGCCAATTTTTGGTGGATTGGTTGACGAGGTGAATCACATCGTGTTGTCGATGCGATAAACGTAGTGTGGTTCATTGTCTTTATGAACTTGGAGACGTTAGTGTACGGGATCCCATATATGGACAGTCGGTCGCTCCGCTGGGCCGTGGTAACCGATAGCACACTAATGGACTCGACACGCACTATTTTTAATCGAGATCTTATGAAGTCTAATAGTACATTGCCTGTAGTGACGCAACGTTAGACAGCATGCTACACCACGCCATGTGACTGTGGGCTATAGACGCAACGTGAGACCGCGGAATAGTTTGGTTGGGCAGCCGTGGTACTAATAGATTTTGAGGATCATTCTCTCTGATATCTGTATGTGTTTAGCTCCATGGAGTAGGGTTGACTTCTATTGCATATGTTTATATGCTGTACATTATTATTTCTTTTATCTGTGATCTTTTATCTGTGATCTTTTATCTGTGATCTTCTATCTGTGATCTTCTATCTGTGATCTTCTATCTGTGATCTTCTATCTGTGATCTTTTATCTGTGATATTATATGTTTATATGTTGTATTTTGTCTGTACATTATTATCTTTTATCCGTGATATTATATGTTGTTATTGCATTTAATAGTTATTTTATATTGTTATGATTTACTGTTATGGCATTTTATATTGTATGAATTGTTATATCTATCTTAGTAATGTTACTGCTGTTCATTTTATTATGATATATGCTTATTTGATTTATTTATAAATTGATAACATGATTGTATTTGTGATATCTGTGTGTATGGAATGACTTTGTCATTCGTATCATTCTTTGCTACCGTACTGGTATTGGTGAAAGGGGATCTCACCTCTTTACTGTATTGCTTGTTGTGTTTGTATTGTTAAATTCGTATAGTAGACGAAGGAAGTTTCTTAGACCTACGGGAGGCTATGTTCTGAAGATGGTGACAGTGTCAAGGTGTAATCTTCCAAGTTTCAACAGGATGCAGTTTGGTGGAGAAATGGAACATGTAGGTTGGGTCTTCTCATTAGTGTTGTTACCGTACTATTAGTAGTACCCGTCTTTGGGTTTGCTACTGTTTCTCTGAGTCTGTAAATGTTATGTTTTAAATTGTTGTTGAATATTTTGTGGAATATATAATATGTGGATTAATTAATTCCATCTAATTTCTGTTTTACTTATAATTTTTGGTAAGTTTATATTTTTGCGAAAAGAAATTTTCAAATTCATCCTTTAGAATTCAAAGCTTTTATAAAATGATTTTATTTGGTTTTATGTTTTATTTAAAAATGTGACGCCCTACGGAGGGTGTTACATTAGTTGGTATCAGAGCACGGTTAGAGTCTTTTTGGGGTTTGTGGTTAGGTCTGTCTTGTTTGTGTTGAATGACTCTCTGTGCTTGGATTCCAAAAGGAGACAATGTTTCTTTGAAATGGTTACTTCCGGCTTCCATTGTTCTATGATTCGTCCGTCTTTGAAGAAAGACGATGACTCGTGGTAAACGTACACGTGAGGAAGCAGGACTTGAACGCGGCAATATGACTGCATCTACGAAAGCAATGCAAAGAACAACTGAAGGAACAGTATAACATGATTTGAGGATTACTCAGCAGCGAGGAAACGATAGCCGAGGATTAGAAGCACACAAAGTCGAAATAAATCTTAGAATACGCAATTTCGTAACGTCGGACCGTGTTGGTTCTCAAGGAGGAGAAATCGTAAGGCCAAGCAAGTCCAGTGGAAAAATGTATTCATGATCATCAGGAAATCGACAACAACAGCAATCCCGTGGAAGAAGAACTAGCGGTAGCAGGTTTGGTCAGACTGTGACATCTGCGCCAAATGTCAGAAGTGTGCGGAAGATCATCTAACGAGAGGCGGTACAATTAAAGGAATCATCTGTTTCAGGTGTGGGATGCCCAGATTTTTTTTGCTAAAAAGTGTATCTCGCCAAAGATGAAGTCATCTGTTAGTAACGTACGTGCTTTGACGTCTTAAGTAGAATGGAGCAACGATTCTTCAAGTGGAGTAAAAGCATCTTAGATTGAGGACCTAAGCAAAGAAGATTGTGTCACAAAAAGGTGATTCTTTAATTATACTGTATAGTTCCGAAAGTAACCTATTTCTTTATGGCATATAATTATGTGGGTCAATTAGAGTTATCTGTGCTTTCATTATTCTTTTGGTCTGATTGTTTCTACTTCTGTTACTAGAACGTGTGGTTGAGGACTTGAGTTGCTTAAATCATCCTAACTCTATTAAATAATTGAATCTTTTCTGTTGATTCAATTTGTATGCTTCTTTCTTAAAACGGACGCAATTTAAAAATGTGGATTGGGTATTTTTCCAACCATCCATGCTCTGTTAGACTTATCAGTTGAATTATTCAACTTAAAAAGCTTACTTCTAAATTCATCGGACCATATCAATTTCTCTTTTGGATAGGTTCGGTGATAAGAATGATTCTATCATCTCTTATTTCTATGCCTTCATGATATCTTTCATATGCCGCAATTGCAAAATATGCGGAAATGTACATTTGGTCTAACTCATTCTTTTATGACTAATTGACTGTTTGGGTTGATTAGAGCTATCAATATCTTCGTTACCTTTTGACTTATCTATTTCTGTTTTTATTACCAAACCCATTGTTATTATCCAGTTCCTTAAACAATCTTTTCTGTTAATCTAAACTGTCTACCTCTTTCGCGAGATAGATGTGATATTATAAATAGATTGGTTATCTTTAATCATATCCTATAGATTGTTCCAGTAAAACTTTGGTGTCTCAGAAAACTTATTCTTAAAGTCAGGCAATGTCAAATTCTTTGTTGGACATGTCTGATGACAATTCCAATAATTTCTCTACCTTTTCTTTCTAAATTTTTATAATGTCCTTTTGTGTATTGCAATTGCAAAAGAAGGGATATTTTTAGTTAAAATTATGTCATAAGTATCAGATACAGTATTGTTGAAAAAGAGAATTTGATTTGTGAGGCACTTCCTGTTAAAAGCAAAGGAAAAAGAGTGAAGCGGTACAAAGGCAGGGATAATTTCAAGTGGTACTGGTCAGAGTGGCGCAGCGGAAGCGTGGTGGATAGTATTTTTCGTCCTTATCTAGACAGAGTTGTCATTATCTTTATTAACGACATTCTGATCTATTCTCGAAATCATGAGGAACATGCTAAATATCTTAGTGTGGTTTTTACGTGATGCAAGGGGTTTTCGTTTGTCGAGGAAATCTGGAATGGTGTAAACGGATATGCAACGTGGGAACTAAAAGACAAGAATGGAGGAGTAGTGTCAATGATTGTTCAGACACTGCTACGAATTTCGGGGGCGAAATTCTTTTTAGGAGGGGAGAGTTGTAACACCCTAACTTTCGGGTGAATGACCGTTGTGTCCCGATTTTACTGTTTCTTGTTTTTCTGCATGAAATACAAGTATATTTTACAGGCTCTAATTTTATTTGGTCGTTTTGCATAATTTGCTTCGAGACAGTAAAATAAAAATTTTGTCAAATTTACTGTTTTAAATTTTCTGTGTGCTATACAGCTATATTTTTACTGTCTGTAATTTTATTTGAGTGTTTTGAGTGATTTGCTCGGTTGTGGGAAAAAATAAAAAAATGACCATTACGTCCCGAATGTACTGTTTTAAATTTTTCTGTATGATACAGTGTTTTATATTACTGTTTGTGATTTTATTTGGGTGTTTTATGTGATTTGCTCCGGGATAGGAAAATAATAATTTTCTGGACCGGGGAAATTTTATTATTATCCGGAGCCGGGGGAGCTTACTAAACCCGAAATCGGAGACAGTTTTTGAAGTTTTATTTTCCTGCGATTTTATCTGACAAATAAAATCGGGGTATGTTTTATTATCTGCTGGATGATATTTTTCTTGAAAAATATCTAGTGGATGATGACTCATCATAACGGGCCAATAGAAATTCGACACGTGGTGTGACACCTCAGCACCATGACTCAGCAGATTCTGGAAGGTTCCAGAAGCGGTGACTCGCCCTGTGACTCACCGTAGTGACTCACCTGTTCCAAAAGCTTCTATGATGACTCACCATGCTGACTCAGCGCTGTGACTCATCATTGATGACTCAGCACTGTGACTCACCATTGATGATGCAATTGATGACTCAGTCAGTGACTCAGCATGCTGACTCGCCATGCTGACTCACCTGCTCTAGAAAATATCTACGCTGACTCGCCATGCTGACTCACCCGTTCTAGACAGTTCCACGATGACTCATCATACTGACTCATCGTAGTGAGTCACATGTTCTAGAAATTTCTCTTTGATGACTCGCTTTATGACTCATCAAGGACAATCAGTAGAAAAATGATCAATAATAATTGCTACTCTGCTAGTATAAGATAAAAATCTATGTATATTTTATTACCCATTAGACAATAGACATTGACTTTATAAGCAGTAATTATTGTTCATTGCTTATAGTGTACCGAAAAATATCCTAAGCCTTCATCTTTTTCCTGGAGTCTATAAATAGGAGGGCCTTGGCTCATTTTCAATTTTGGCAAGAAGCTCTCACCCTTCCTCTCCCATGGTCTTCTACGGCCATAGCTTCCAAGTGGAGGGCAGCCTTCATCCATTTATCTCACTTACTCTCCTACACCTCCTTTTCTCCAAAGAACCAAGATCAAACAACCAAAACTCTCTCATTTTCTCTCCCCCTTGATTTCGGCCAAAGCACTAAGAAACCTTCTCCAAATTTCTATAATTCCTACCAATATCATTTCTTGAATCCTTTCATCAATCCAAGACACTTTCATGTTAGGAATTTCTCAAGATTCCTTCATCTTCATCTTCCTATCAAGCAAAAACCACAAAAGCTCATATCTCTCCTTTTCTTTAAGCTCACGGCCAACCCCTCAAAAGTCACCTTCCAAGCTTCAATAATTCTAAACAACCATAGATCTTGAATCTCCATGCAATTCTAAGGAACTTTCATGTTGGAGATTTTCCCTAAATCATCCATCTTCATTTTCGTTCTTCAAGCTCAAGTTTAAAGCCTTGAAGGTGGAATTCTTTAATCTTCATGTTTCTATTCATTTCAAAGTTCTAATCATGATTTTAATCCATGATTATTTTAGTTTAGAGCCTTAGGTATTAATATTGCATGTTTTCTTTGTTTTTCAAGAAGCTCTTGGTGGAGAAAATTTACTTGAAGGAGACATACAAGGAACTTTGGAGGTTCTTCAAGAGGTAAGAGGGAGATTACCCTCATCAACCATGTGTTGGTGGTGAGGAATGTATGTGTTTGTGGTGAAGAATCCATAAGGATTCATTCACTTGATTGTTTATAGTCTTTCCTAATTGTGATTGATTATATGTGAAAGCATGTCTAATAGCTTTAATATTTTGTATATGTTATGTGTGTAACATGTCTAATAGCTTTAATATTTTGTATGTGTTTTATGGTTGTTTTAGTATATAGTATGTGTATATATATACATGATAATTATTGTAACATATAAATAATATACAAGGATTTGCATGAGTGTTCCAAAGAACACAAATCCAAGCTCACGGCCTGAATGTACAGAGGAGAACCAAAATTTTCTCATCAATTTTCTAAAAGTGGAATTTTATTAACCTAGGAAAATTGACAAATTACCAATTTGTTTAGAGTAAGAAAAATGAATTTATGGATCAATGGATGAAATTATGTATTTCGGCCAACATGCCAAAGCCAAGCAATTATGATTTCTAAAATCATTTCCAAACCATTTTCTAAAACAATGATTTAATGAATTTAGGTAATACAATAAATTTGACATTTATTTAGAAGATGAAAAATAATTTAAGGATCAAATGCAAAGACTTTGTTAAATTTGGCCAACATGCCACATACCTTTGATCCAAATTTATTTTCTAGATAATTTAATAACAATAAATTAGATCAAGAGTTTTATAAGAGATTAAATGTATGGAAATAATTAGGAATGAATTATAAAGCATAGAATGATTTTCGGCCAATATGCCAAATTTAAATGTTTTTGATTTATAGAATTATTTTCAATTAAGGTTAAGTAATAAATGCCAAAAGGATTTTATTACAATGAGTTTTGAAGAAATAAATTGATTAAAATTAAGTTTAAGAAGTTTAAACAAATGATTTTTACTGTTAGAAGAAAATACAGTAACTTTTGTAAATTGCTAACATATGGCTCATATTATATTTTGAAGCATGTTAGTGGTTTTCAAAAAGTTAAATTATACGGTTAAAAATTAAGTAAACAGAATTTTTACAGAAAAATTAGGAAACCATTATTATAAATTTTCTAAACATAATACTGTCAATTTATATTAAAAACGAACAAATAAGATAGAAAAGATGTTCAAAAGACAGTATACGGTATGAAAAATATTCTACGTAGTTTAAATGTATTAAATATTATTTCTGTTTATTTTAAATAGTGATTTTTAAGGAATTCGGACAAGAAAATGATTTAAAAATCTTACGCGATTGAGAAAACGTATTAAAAACTCTACGCGATTTTAAAAACAGTAAAATATATTTACGCGATTTAAAAACGTTTGTAAAAATGACGAGATTGTTAAAGTGAGATAAAATTTCTACGCGATTGACCGAAACTGTATATTTTATACTATTGAGAGTATTCTGTATATTTTTCGCTGTCGGGCTATGAGGTGAACCCATACAGGCTTTGGAACAGTATTTGTCCGGTGGGGCTTACTGTATATTTTTACCATTGAGGGCAAGCCATGAGGGCATATATATATATATATATATATATATATATATATATATATATATATATATATTATATATATATATATATATATATATATTTTATACCTTTGAGGGTATTTTGGTAATTTCTTATTGTTAGATCATATATTGAGTTTATGCCAATTTTTGGTGGATTGGTTGATGAGGTGAATCACATCGTGTTGTCGATGCGATAAACGTAGTGTGGTTCATTGTCTTTATGAACTTGAAGACGTTAGTGTACAGGATCCCATATATGGACAGTCGGTCGCTCTGTTGGGCCGTGGTAACCGATAGCACACTAATGGACTCGACACGCACTATTTTTAATCGAGATCTTGTGAAGTCTAATAGTACATTGCCTGTAATGACACAACGTTAGACAGCGTGCTACACCACGCCATGTGACTGTGGGCTATAGACGCAACGTGAGACAGCGGAATAGTTTGGTTGGGCAGCCGTGGTACTAATAGATTTTGAGGATCATTCTCTCTGATATCTGTATGTGTTTAGCTCCATGTAGTAGGGTTGACTTCTATTGCATATGTTTATATGTTGTACATTATTATTTCTTTTATCTGTGATCTTTTATCTGTGATCTTCTATTTGTGATCTTCTATCTGTGATCTTTTATCTGTGATATTATATGTTTATATGTTGTATTTTGTCGTACATTATTATCTTTTATACGTGATATTATATGTTGTTATTGCATTTAATAGTTATTTTATATTGTTATGATTTACTGTTATGGCATTTTATATTATATGAATTGTTATATCTATCTTAGTAATGTTACTACTGTTCATTTTATTATGATATATGCTTATTTGATTTATTTATAAATTGATAACATGATTGTATTTGTGATATCTGTGTGTATGGAATGACTTTGTCATTCGTATCATTCTTTGCTACCGTACTGGTATTGGTGAAAGGGGATCTCACCTCTTTACTGTACTGCTTGTTGTGTTTGTATTGTTAAATTCGTATAGTAGACGAAGGAAGTTTCTTAGACCTACGGGAGGCTATGTTCTGAAGATGGTGACGGCGTCAAGGTGTAATCTTCCAAGTTTCAACAGGATGCAGTTTGGTGGAGAAATGGAACATGTAGGTTGGGTTTTCTCGTTAGTGTTGTTACCGTGCTATTAGTAGTACCCGTCTTTGGGTTTGCCACTGTTTCTCTGAGTTTGTAAATGTTATGTTTTAAATTGTTGTTGAATATTTTGTAGAATATATAATATGTGGATTAATTAATTCCATCTAATTTCTATTTTACTTATAATTTTTGGTAAGTTTATATTTTCGCGAAAAGAAATTTTCAAATTCATCCTTTAGAATTCAAAGCTTTTATAAAATGATTTTATTTGGTTTTATGTTTTATTTAAAAATGTGATGCCCTACGGAGGGTGTTACATCTTTGAACTCGTATTTTGACTTCCAGGCCCAGTTAGGCCCACTATACATCTGATTGAGACCATCAAAGTTGTAAAGTCTCCTCTTAGCTTTCCTTCAAGGTAAAATTCATGATTATCAGATATCTATAACTCAAGCTATGGCCAAAATACAGAAACAGTGTCAAAGCCCAATAATGCTGAAAAAAATTCAATTTGGCCCAATTTGAGCCCAAACTCACAAAACATGATCAAACTCAATCAATTAAGAATATGGAGAGTGTAAATGACTAAACATGAGGGTTTATTAATGTATAAAATATGTGATTATTAGTCCACTGTCATTTAAATTTCGGGTCAAGCCCATTGTCTTTTAAATTATGGGTCAAGCCTACTGTCTTTTCAAATTTCAAGTCAAACCCACTATCTTTTAAATTCCAAGTCAAGCCCACTGTCTTTTAAAATTTTGGGCCAAGCCTACTATCTTTTAAATTTCAGACTAAGCTCACTGTCTTTTAAATTTCAAGTCAAGCTCATTGTCTTTTAAATTTCGTATCACAAGGTCACTCAATGCCATTTAAATTCACATTTTTAATAAACTCTTTTTAATTAATTAACTTTAATTGAGCTGCGACAGTTTGTTGGTAAGGTGGTGATGTCTCTGGCTTTACATTGAGCTTTACCCTGGTAGGATGAACGACGATGCAGCAAACTTGTAAATCCACAATTGAGCTCATTGGTTTTCAATTAGCGTCTTTGCCTTGTCCATTCACGTCATTCCATGCATTGCCGGACAAAATTTAAGTTCACGTCTTTACTTGTTTCTTACAATGATAGTATGAAAAATTATGGTTATTCCTAGTCTCTAGTAAGAAATAAGTAAAGAAGGGCAACTGTGAACACCTAATTTTGCCTGGGCTTTAAAAAAAAAGTTTGGGCTTGATCCATCCCTATTGAATTTACTCATCCATTCCAGCCTAACATCCGTTAAAGTTGAGCCCAACATCCATAACCTAATACAAATCAATCCTATATGAATGTGCCAAACAAAATTTAATTCCAACCACATAGTTATCCTTTTTTTGTTTGGTTACTCTATCATGGTTCCCTAAGGAGAAATAGAAAAATAAATTTTGGAGTTACAATGCATTTAATGCACCACAACTGCACAAGTAAAAAAAAGATATGAAAAGATTGAGAGTAAAAAATGTCTACTGGTGAAGGAAGTGAGGGGCTCAATGTGTAGAAAAGATAGGGGGAGTGTTTTACGTAAAGAAAGAGAGAAAATGGGAAGGTGTTAGCTGCAAACAAAATGAAAAGGGACTTGGACTGCAGAGAGCAAGAGGAGTCAGAAATAGAGTTTTGGGAAGTGAGGAGAAAAGAAAAATCTTGGCTTCAAGTTTTCTACATTGAAGCTCCTATAAGGGAAGTTTCTGATTTTTTTGGGGGGGGGGAGTTTTCTGAGCTTGCGAAGGTGTAACTCTTCATCCTCACTACCACCTCACCTTACCTTTATCATCAACCTTGAATCATCACTCACAGAGCCTCCACCAGAAAACTAAGACCATCATTGTTGCACCTCTATAGCCTCAATAACCCATCAAGCCACCCCATCACCAAAAAACACTCATCACTATCTTCAGCCACCCTTCACCACGCCCCACAACTCCATCTTCGACAACCCTTCGCCATAGCCATAGCCTCCATCTTCAATAACCCTTCATCACCAACAAAAATCATCCTTGCAGCAACTCTCATCATCTTCATCACCTACCTTATCACCGTCAAAACCACCATCATAACCACCCATAAGGAGCCACCTAAACCAACGTCACACCTCACCTTCTTCAACTTCCCACCTCAACCCAAGCTGTCATCATACCTCACTATCTTTAACCTCCCACCTCACCACAAACATAGCCACCATATCTTACTAACAACCACCATGAAGCTCCACCAAACCTACTACCATCTCAATTGTGACCCACCCACCATCCTTCGCAAGCCACCATGCTCCAGTGCATTGCATTACTGTCGGAGTCACCAACAACAACCACCCCTGCTTGCACCTCTGCCGCACTACCAAACCAGCATCACCACCAACCACCACGATAATGTGCCCCTCCATGCTCTAGATTGTAGCCTCGGACCTCCACACACCAGAACAGTGAGTCACCGTTGCTTTGCCCCCAGATCCGTGAAGCAACACCACGACTGGTCATCCACGCTCTCCACCATGTTGTCGCTGCCGTCACCATCTGTCTTTGGGTCATCCCCTATTTGTTTTCTTGTTTCTCTGTTCTTTTTTGTGTTTTATGTTTCTATTTTTTTTCTTATGTTTAATATAGTATTTTAATTAAAAAAAATCTGTTAAGTTTAGTGGGCTAAGTCTCTTTTAGTTAGTGGGCTGCATTTTTTTTTTGTTTTTTTAGGAAAGTAAAAAAATGAAAAGTAAAAATTAAAAATGATAAAAAGTGAGAAAATATAAAAAAAATAAAAATAAAATAATTGAACTTTGTTAAGACAAATAAAACGGGATTAATTGAGTTGCGGCAATTTGTTAATCTTGTATTTTTTTTAGAACCATTTAAGTTGTAACAATTTGAGGATTCATTTTTTAAAAAACATAAGAAAAAAAAACAAATGAATTTTCAAAAAAAAAATCTTTTCAAGATTAAAAATAATCAATCCACCCAGTTCCCTTTGGCGTCATTAAGTCTCTTTTTAATCCCTCTAAGTATAACTCAGTTGGCAGCCTCAACTTTCCTGTTGGTCTTTGGATGTTTCACCGAGGTGAAATGTTGTTTGATCTTGAGCCCAGCTAGAAGATCCTTGAACTTATGATCCATGAAGTGGTTTCTATTGTCCGTGACAATTGATTCCAAGATTCCAAATATGTTAATGATATTCTTGTAAGTGAATTTCTGGATTCAAGTGGAGGTGATTGTGGTTAACAGTTCTGTCTTAATCCACTTGGTCAAATAATTAATGACTACCATTAAGTATTTTACCTACCCTGGTGCTTGGGGAAAAGGTCTCAGGATGTCTATTCCCTACTTGTAAAATGGCCAAGGAACGGATATCGTTGACAACTCCTCTGGTGGTGCTGCATAAATGTCTGAGTGACTCTAGCATTGGTCATACTTCTAGACGTGCTCTATACTATCAGCTTCCATGGTGAGCAAGTAGTATCCAGCCCTCAACGCCTTAGGTGCTAAGGATTTGCCACCGAGATGATGCCACAAGCTTCCTTCATGAATCTCGGTCAGGGCATATTAGCTTCCTCGGGACCGAGGCATTTAAGGAGAGAGAAAGAGAATCTATGACAATACAATTGATTGTCCAAAATAGTATACCATACTGCTATCTACATTATCTTTTAGGCTTTTTTTTTATCCTGGAGTAGTGAGCCATTACGATGGTAGGCATGTATAGGTATCATCAAGGTTTCATCATCCTCTAGTAGGAGGACTTCATTGTTCATGATAGTAAGAGTTAGTAGGGTGCCTTGGATCATGGACCTGTTATTGTCTAGGCTCTTAGTACTGGCAAGTTTTGATAGGATGTTAGCTCTGGAGTTCTGCTCCCTTAGGATGTGCTCCACCTTGACGCTGTCAAAATTTTGGCTAAGTATTTCAGTAATAGAAGTTCCTTGGGTTAATATTCCCCTCGGATATGGGATGTCGCCAGCTGGGAGTCACTACACAAGACTATATTTGTGGCTCCCATTTCCTTCAATATGTTAAAGTCTGCATTGCATGCTTCATACTCGACTTGGTTATTTGACGTGGGGAAGTTAAACCTCAAAGACAGTTCTAACGCAAGGTCGACTTCATTTTCCAACATGACCCTAGCACCGCTCCCTTTGGGATTTGAGGACTCGTCAATATAAATGGTCCAAGAATGTGCCCTAAGATGGTCGGAGTTTGGTATGAGCTCAACTAGGAAGTTGGACAATACCTAAGCCTTTATAATTGGTCTTGGCTCGTAGGTAATCCAAAACTCGGAGAGCTCCACTGACCAAGCAGTCATTCTCTTCACGAGATCTGACTTGTGGAGTATTTGTCTGACTGGTTGGTTTGTCCTCATTATTATTGAGTGGCACTGGAAGTATTGTCTCAACCTTCTTGCAGTGATTAACAGTGCTAAAGCCAGTGATGAACATATAAAAACTCATGTTTTTCCATTGTAAAATCTTGGTTTCCACCCTTTTCCAACCCTTTTGATTTAGCTTTATTCTCAATTTTATCATGCTTTTGACGTTTTAAATTTTCTTTTAATTATGTGTTTTATTTGTTTTCTTAGGTAGTTACACAAAGAAGAAGACGAGATGCTTGAACAAGGTGCGAAAAACAAGAAAGAGGGAGTTATTGATGTTGAGCGCCCAAAAAGTGAGTGGTTAATCGGTGGCTCACAGAGAAGGATGTGCTTCGCGCTTAAGCGCCCAAAAACTGAGCATTTAAGCGCTCAATGTTGTAACATCCCGAAAAATACATATTTGATCATAAATCATCATTTTATAATATTCTTGATTTTTAGGAATTTTTCTGGAATTTTTCGGAAACGACGAATATTTTAATATATTCCTCGTTTTACGTGTACACTGGGCTGAGAATTGCAAAGACCAGTGTAACACTCTGGAAATTGATTATTTCACCATGAATAGTCATTTTTCAATATTTGTGATTTATGTGAATTTTTTCGGAATTATCCGGGAACGATGAATATTTTAATATATTCCTCATTTTGCGCGAACATTGAGCAGAGTCGTGAAAATGACTGTAATGCTTTAAAAATTGGAAATTTATATGACGGATAGTCGTTTTATAATATTTGCAATTTTTGGGAATTTTCTGGGAATTTTCCGGAACCGTCGAATATTTTAATATATTTCTCGTTTTACGTGCACGCTGAGCAGAACCAGAGAAACTCGATGTTTTCTCTGAGAACCTTGGACTATGGACATGTCGACGGGGGATCTTACTAAACTCGAGACTTGACACAGTTTACGAGGTTTCACAATTTTCGAGAAATTTTAACAGATACAATTAAATCAATACAGCGAAAAATTCATCTGTCAGATTAATTAAATACTGACTTCTGTCAACTGTAACTATTATCTATTGGATAATAGTGTGTAATAAAAATCCTATCACATTATCCTAATATAATCTACTTTATGTCAAATCTATCTACTTTAATTCAAATTTATTGATTAAATAATCAAAGCTTCCTTAAGAAGCTTTGACCTTACTTTGACCCATGTGCCTTAGCTTCTCTTGGAAGCCAAATTCCCTCTCTCTCTCTCTCTCCCCACACGGCTGATTGCAGCCCCAAGGCAAGGAAATTTGATTTTCCTTACTCCATTTTATTACACAAAATACATTAATTTCCAAAACACTTTCTCTCTCTACCATTTCTTCTTCTTCCTTCTTCAAACTTTCTCTCTTCCTTCTCTCTACAAGGGCTACGGCCAGCTCTCCTTCTCCCCCCCTAATCTTCACAAAATTTTAAACTAAATACATTTCTTGAATCCTTACACCATTCTAAGCATCATTTCTTCTTGGAGCTTCTTGAAAATCCTCCATTTTCACCATTTTCTCCAAGCTCCAACTTTGAGCATTTTGGATAAGTTTCATGACCACTCTCCCTCTTCTCTTGATTTCGTGATTTTGGTTCCTTTAATGGTCATCCATGGTTGATTTTTCAAGCCTTGATATTGATTCTAACAAATCACCATTTTCTTAGGGTTTTGGTGGCCAAATCAGAAAATCCAAGGAGCTTTCTTGGAGTTCTTTGATTTCTTCACTTAGGTAAGAGGAAGACACTCCTCTTCAACCATTTTTAGCATCTAGGAACCTTGGTTGTGTTGATTTGTGAAGAACCCTAATGAGGGTTGTTCTTGATTTTAATGATTAATTATGTTATGAGTTGATTTTAATTAATTTATGCTATTGGTTTGATTGGTTGTATATAATGGAATGTTGGAATGGATTTAGTGATTTAAATGGATGAAAAATTGATTGAACACCCTTCAAGAGTGCCACGGTTTTAGGTTAGAAAATTAGAGGAGTTTGTGTTGAAATTGTAATTAGCGTAAGACTTAAATTATCAAGGTATGAAATGGAATGTAATGGAAGAAAAATTTGAAGTTGGAATTCTTATGGTGGCTACGGTTTTGGAGCCAAGAACCTAGGGTTTTTGGTGAGTTAATTGGACAAGTGAACAATTTAAATAATTAAGGGAATGATGTACATGATTATGACTTGAAAAGATTTGAAATTGAATTTATAGGGAGGCCACGGCCTCTAGGGCAATTTTAGGTGAAAAATGTGATTTTAATGAATTGGAAGCATAATTAATTAGGTAATTGTAAACCTAAGTAATGAAAAGGATGATTAAGAAATTAGAAGAATTTATTAAAGCTAAGACTTCATAAATTTTCAAAGAACCAAGAGTGAAAGTGTCATAAGAATTAAGGAGATTCTAAGTGAGTGAAGAACATGAGAGTGTGAGGCCTAAGAGCTCAAATAAAATGTAAGTTATGGGGAATTGAGTTGTCTTGGAATATTAAGTTGGCTATAAGGATTGATTTTTGAACATGAACCTTAGAAAGGAGAACAAAGTTAATTTAGGATTCATAATGAACCTAATGATGCATTAATGGGCTTGATACTTATATTATGTGATTATGGGTCCATGTGAGTGACCATTTATATAATGAGGCTTATGTTGGCCTAATGTGGCATATTATGAATTTGTATAAGATTGTGGAACATACATGTGCATGCATAGTGTCTTATGCGTTGTGATGTCCTTGTGGACTGTTGTAAGGCCAAGTTGCCTAGGAGATTGAACACATCTTAGTGCGGGTGCGAGTAAACAAGTGTGGGTCGTGTTATGACCTTGGGGGCGTCGGGGTGCGGGTCCTTCACAATGGACAGTTGGTAGCTCCTCTGTCTGTGGGGCAAACCGATGCAAAAGCACCGACGATCCGGACTTGACACTGTCCTATATCGTGATCTAGTGTAGAATGTCTGTACAATGCCATGATTGTGCACGTGGAAAAATTATTGATAGCACGGCCTCGCAAACGTAGGAGTTACTGAGACATGTCTCCTGATCTTCTCTCCGACTGATTGAGTCTAGCTCCATGGAGTAGGAATTTGGGAAAGCATGCATACGAGTCATGATATACACTGTCATCATTAATTCTTATTTTTGTAACTATACTTGATTTAACTGTCATTATAATAATTATATGTCGGGAACTGTTTAATTACTTACTGTTGAGATTACTGCTCATTAATTGAATATGATGTGTTGGATTGCTATTTGGGCGTGTGGCGCCGTTTTGTTTCTAGCATGCTATAACTGGTAATGATGTAGGATGTCTTAACTCTTTCCCTGTGCTTCTATTATTTGTTGTTTATGTGTACCTTGTACCGATCGAAGACGACGGTAAGGAGACGAAGATCCCGCCTTCCCCGCTTCCGGCCGCACAAGATTGACCTCTCGCGACGATGTACGCACGTATGCGTGGGTTCCTGGGAGATGTGCGTCTGACCTTCCTTGGGGGCAGAGTGCTGGCACATCAACCTGAACTCCGACCGCTGCGTGTACTTGGGAGACGTGTCGATAGCACTTGCCCTGGAGACGTCATGAGGCACTGTCCTCACCGCCACCTCAGCTTGCGTCTGGAGTTTTACCTGCCCATTAGGGAGATGTGGGGTGCCCGTTATTACACCCCGCAGGAGGATTCTTTTGATTCCACCGCTCGGGCTCCGTCCCGTGCTTCTGTGGTTCCTATGGAAGTGTCCTCGGATGAGGAAGATCCTGATGAGGGTCCTCCTGAGGATCTGAATCGGTCCCTTTTATCCGAGGGGTCGATGATCATTGGTGGCTACTGATGGTGCCGGTGTTTTTATTTTTGGGGGCCCGATGTATTTTTATTTTTGGTGGGGCTGTATATTTTGTATATGCATGATGGTATATATGCATGTTTCCCTTGGGGTGGGTATAGTTTTGCTTTTTGGTGATGGCTGCTTGTATCTACAAAGCAGTTGTATCAAATTTTATATATATATATATATATATATATATATATATATATGTATGCTATTCAGGTACAAATTCTGTGTATTGTTTTATTCGTCACTTTTATCCACATTCCGTATTATCATTATTATTATTATTATAAAAGAAAAAAAATATTGCCAATTTTGCTCACATGGTTAAACATCAATTAAATAAAATGAACCGGGTCTTAATCGTTTGTTTATTCAATTTTCGCATTTTATTTTATTTGACAATGTGATGTTCCCTCCCAAAAAGGGGCGTTACATTAAGTTGGTATCAGAGCCCCGGTTTATGTTTTCTTTGAGTCTTGAGTGTGAGTCTGTCTTGTTTGTGCTGTGTGAATCTCTGTGATGGGTGTCTTGAGTGGATTCCTCTGACTTTTCTTATGTTTTCAGTAATCTAATTTGAGAGAAAAGCAAGATGGCAAGAGGTGGAGAAATGGCAGCTGCTATTGAAGCGATGCAGAGAATGGCCGAAGTCATCGCCCAACAAAATGAACGCGCTGCTCAACAACAAGAAAAAGCTGCTCAATAGCTTGAGGCGGCGCCGATGCGCAAAACTTAGCGAGTTTCGTCGTCATAACCCTCCGCAGTTCAAGGGAGAATTTGATCCGGACAAGGCTAGTCGTGGATCAAGGAACTGGAAAAGGTGTTCGAGGCATGAACTGTGCCAAAGATAAGAAGGTGAACTATGCTACTTTCATGCTGGTGGGCAACGCCGAAGACTGGTGGAATGGAGCTCAAAGAGCACTAGAAGCCGAAGGAGCTGACATCACATGGGATGTGTTCAAGAACAAGTTCTTGGACAAATACTTTCCTGCGAATGCGAGACACGCAAAGGAGATGGAGTTCCTCAACCTGAGACAGGGGAACATGACCGTCAGCGAGTACGCCGCTAAGTTTGAGAATTTGGAGAAGTTCTCGACCCATTACCAGCATCAAACTGATGAAGCCTGGAAATGCTGGAAATTCACCGAAGGACTGAGGTATGAAGTGAAGAAAGCTGTGATCACCCTGAAGATGAAGGTGTTCTCAGAACTGTTAGACACTTGCTGTGAAGTTGAAGCCTTGGAGCAGGCTAGAGACGCGAGAAACAGGAACTTTGGGCCTGTACGGTCCCAAAGAGGTGGAGGCAGTGGTTCAAACCGCTTTCAGAAGAAGCCCTATAACCGACCAACGGGGAGTCAACAACCAATCGGTGGAAGTTCAGGTGGAGGTTCTTCTGGGAACCGAACTGGTCAGAATACGACCTACCCGTCCAAATGCCTGAAGTGTGGGAAGGACCATCTCACAAGAGACTGCACGATAAAAGGAATCATTTGCTTCAGATGTGGCAAACCGGGCCATATGTCCAGAGATTGTAACCAAGCAAAGGCTGAACCTTCAGTCAATGTAACCCGAGCCAAGAAACCGCAAGCCGGAGGTCGAGTTTATACTATGAGTGGAGTGAAGCTTCGAATCCGAAGACTTGATTCAAGGAGAAGGTGCCATAGAAGGTAATCTTTTAAAAGTCTTGTATGACTGGGGCAACCCATTCTTTCATATCATATGATGTGTGCTACGACTTGGTTTACGTGTCCACTACCTTTTGAATTGATTTGTTTCAACCCCACCGATAAACCGGTAGTTACTACCAAAGTCTGTTTGAAGTGTCCTTTGATTGTTGAAGGTCGAATCTTTTCGTTGATTTGATCTGTTTACCTCTTTTCACAGTTAGATATAATCCTAGGGATGGTGGTTATCTTCCAACCATGTTCGTTAGATTGTTCTAGTAAGACCATAGTCTTTCTGTGGATGAGAATTCTAGATACTTGACGACCAACCAAGCACGAGCTTTCTTGAAAGAAGGAGCTCGGGGGTACATGTTATTATCTTCTTTGAAAGTTGAGAGTGAGGCCGATTTGAGTACTATTCCAGGTAGTGAAGGAATTTCCCGAGATCTTCCCCGAAGAAGTACACAGTTTACCACCGGCACGTGAGATCGAGTTTGCTATTGATCTAGTCACGGGAGCTGGTCCCGTGTCTATAGCACCTTACCGAATGTCACCGGCGAATTAACTAGCCGAACTTAAGAAGTAGCTAGAAGAGCTTTTGGAGAAGCAGTTAGTTAGATCGAGTGTGTCCCCGTGGGGAGCACCTGTGTTACTAGTTCGAAAGAAGGACGGTACCTCAAGATTGTGTGTGGACTACAGGCAATTGAACAAGTTGACAATCAAGAACAAGTATCCTCTCCCGAGAATTGACGACTTGATGGACCAACTGAAGGGGGCAACTGTATTTTCGAAGATTGACTTGAGATCTGGGTATCATCAGATAAGAGTGAAGACGGAGGATATACCCAAGACTGCTTTTCGTACGCGATACGGTCATTACGAGTATCTTGTGATGCCGTTTGGTGTGACGAATGCGCTTGCTATTTTCATGGACCACATGAACCGCATCTTTCGTCCGTACTTGGATAAGTTTGTTGTCATCTTCATTGATGACATCCTGATATATTCCCAGAATCAGGAGGATCATGCTGAGCACCTCAGCATAGTTCTTCAGATTTTGAAGGAAAAGGAACTGTATGCCAAGCTGTCGAAGTGCGAGTTTTGGCTAGATGAGGTGAAGTTTTTGGGTCATGTGATCTCAAAAGAAGGAATTGCAGTGGATCCATCCAAAGTAGAAGCAGTACTGCAGTGGGAACAACCGAAGTCAGTGACGGAAGTCCGTAGTTTCGTTGGTTTAGCCGGATATTACCGGAGGTTCATAGAAGGGTTTTCCAAGATTGGGACCGCTCACTCAATTGACAAAGAAGAATCAAGCTTTCGAATGGGTGATAGATGTGAGCAGAGTTTTCAAGAGTTGAAGAAACGGCTGACTACCTCACCTGTATTGGTGTTACCTGATCCGAATGAACCGTTCGAGGTGTACTGTGACGCTTCGTATCAAGGTTTGGGATCTGTTCTTATGCAACACCGAAAGGTGGTAGCCTATGCTTCGCGACAGATTGCGAGTGCATGAAAAGAATTACCCGACTCATGATTTGGAGTTGGCAGCTGTGGTTTTTGCTCTGAAGATATGGAGACATTTCCTTTATGGAGCGACATTCAACATCTTCAGTGACCACAAGAGCTTGAAGTACTTGTACGATCAGAAAGAGCTGAATATGAGACAACGGCGGAGATGGTGGAGTTTTTAAAGGATTATGATTTCCAGTTGTTGTACCACCCGGCAAGGCGAACGTTGTGGCTGACGCCTTAAGTAGAAAGACTATCAGTGTTTCTGCCTTGATGATTAGGGAAAGAGATCTCATCGAACAATTTAGAGATGTATGGTCATTTGTTAAGTTGGAACCCGGAAGAATTTGCATGAATATGGTTACCATCTCAAGCGAGTTGATGGAAGACATACGGGAAAAAAAAGAAGACCGATGAATTCTTGCAAGGAATAAGAGAACAAATGAAACAAGGCGAGAAAACAGAGTTCGAAGAAGGAACGGATGGAATTTCGAGATTCCGAGGTAGAGTTTGTATTCCTCGTGACCAAGAGCTTAGACGATATATTATGGATCATGCCCACACTAGCAAGCTAAGTATGCACCCTGGTATAACGAAGATGTACCAAGACTTGAAGAAGTTGTTCTGGTGGCATGGACTAAAGAGTGATGTCACTAGATGTGTATCGACTTGTCTAGTCTGTCAAAAAGCCAAAGTGGAACATCAGCGACCTGCAGGGTTGCTGCAACCATTGTCTATTCCTGAATGGAAGTGGGACAGCATCGCAATGGACTTTGTTGTGGGATTGCCAAGGACAAGGATGGGACATGACTCGATTTGGGTAATAGTTGATCGACTTACAAAATCGGCTCATTTCCTCCCGATTAACATAAGGTATAGTTTGGAAAAGCTGACCCGACTGTATATTGGGGAAATTGTCAGATTACATGGTGTGCCTACGAGTATAGTCTCGGATAGGGATCCGAGGTTTACCTCAAAGTTTTGGCAAAGTTTACAAGCTTCGTTGGAAACGAGATTGCGCCTGAGTTCGGCGTATCATCCGCAAACCGATGGTCAATCGGAAAGGACGATCCAATCTCTAGAGGACCTACTTGGAGCTTGTTCTATGGAACAGACTGGAAGTTGGGATGAAGTTCTACCACTGGTGGAGTTCACCTACAATAACAGTTATCATTCGAGTATAGGGATGGCACCCTATGAAGCTCGTATGGAAGACGGTGTCGAACACCATTATGTTGGTACCAAGACGGCGAGCGTCTTACGATTGGACCAGACATTATCCAGCAGACGACTGAGAAGGTTAAGATGATTCAAGAGAAGATGAGAACTGCTCAGAGCCGATAGAAGAGCTATGCGGATAAGAGAAGAAAGCCTCTTGAGTTTGAAGAAGGTGAGCATGTGTTCCTGAAAGTCACACCCACGACTGGGGTCGGCCGGGCCTTGAAATCTAGAAAACTCACTCCGAAATTCCTTGGACCTTACCAAATCCTTCGCCGGATAGGTCCAGTAGCTTACCAGATAGCCTTACCCCCTATTCTTTCAAACATACATAATGTATTCCATGTGTCACAATTTCGTAAATATTTACCTGATCCAAGTCATGTTATAGCACCGGACACAGTACAGTTAAAAGAGAACCTGACCTATGAAACGTCTCCTGCGAGAATCGAGGATCGACGGATAAAGTAACTACGAGGCAAGGAGATTCCATTGGTAAAGGTGATTTGGAATGAAGCAACTGGTGATGCGACTTGGGAATTGGAAGACAAGATGAAGGAGCAACATCCAGAATTATTTTGAGGTATGTAAATTTCGAGGACGAAATTCCTTTTAGTAGGGGAGTGTTGTAACATCCCGAAAAATACATATTTGATCATAAATCATCATTTTATAATATTCTTGATTTTTAGGAATTTTTATGGAATTTTTCGGAAACGATGAATATTTTAATATATTCTTCGTTTTACGTGTACACTGGGCTGAGAATTGCAGAGACCAGTGTAACACTCTGGAAATTGATTATTTCACCATGAATAGTCATTTTCCAATATTTGTGATTTATGTGAATTTTTTCGGAATTATCCGGGATCGATGAATATTTTAATATATTCTTTGTTTTGTGCGAACATTGAGCAGAGTCGTGAAAATGACTGTAATGCTTTAAAAATTAGAAATTTATATGACGGATAGTCGTTTTATAATATTTGCAATTTTTTGGAATTTTCTGGGAATTTTCCGGAACCGTCGAATATTTTAATATATTCCTCGTTTTACGTGCACGCTGAGCAGAACCAGAGAAACTCGATGTTTTCTCTGAGAACCTTGGACTATGGACATGTCGACGGGGGATCTGACTAAACCCGAGACTTGACACAGTTTACGAGATTTCACAATTTTTGAGAAATTTTAACAGATACAATTAAATCAATACAATGAAAAATTCATCTGTCGATTAATTAAATACTGACTTCTGTCAACTGTAACTATTATCTATCGGATAATAGTGTGTAATAAAAATCCTATCACATTATCCTAATATAATCTACTTTATGTCAAATCTATCTACTTTAATTCAAATTTATTGATTAAATAATCAAAGCTTCCTTAAGAAGCTTTGACCTTACCTTTGACCCATGTGCCTTAGCTTCTCTTGGAAGCCAAATTCCCTCTCTCTTCTCTCTCTCCCCACATGGCTGATTGCAGCTCCAAGGCAAGGGAAATTTGATTTTCCTTACTCCATTTTATTACACAAAATACATTAATTTCCAAAACACTTTCTCTCTCTACCATTTCTTCTTCTTCCTTCTTCAAACTTTCTCTCTTCCTTCTCTCTACAAGGGCTACGGCCAGCTCTCCTTCTCCCCCCTAATCTTCACAAAATTTTAAACTAAATACATTTCTTGAATCCTTACACCATTCTAAGCATCATTTCTTCTTGGAGCTTCTTGAAAATCCTCCATTTTCACCATTTTCTCCAAGCTCCAACTTTGAGCATTTTGGGTAAGTTTCATGACCACTCTCCCTCTTCTCTTGATTTCGTGATTTTGGTTCCTTTAATGGTCATCCATGGTTGATTTTTCAAGCCTTGATATTGATTCTAACAAATCACCATTTTCTTAGGGTTTTGGTGGCCAAATCCGAAAATCCAAGGAGCTTTCTTGGAGTTCTTTGATTTCTTCACTTAGGTAAGAGGAAGACACTCCTCTTCAACCATTTTTAGCATCTAGGAACCTTGGTTGTGTTGATTTGTGAAGAACCCTAATGAGGGTTGTTCTTGATTTTAATGATTAATTATGTTATGAGTTGATTTTAATTAATTTATGCTATTGGTTTGATTGGTTGTATATAATGGAATGTTGGAATGGATTTAGTGATTTAAATGGATGAAAAATTGATTGAACACCCTTCAAGAGTGCCACGGTTTTAGGTTAGAAAATTAGAGGAGTTTGTGTTGAAATTGTAATTGGCATAAGACTTAAATTATCAAGGTATGAAATGGAATGTAATGGAAGAAAAATTTGAAGTTGGAATTCTTATGGTGGCTACGGTTTTGGAGCCAAGAACCTAGGGTTTTTGGTGAGTTAATTGGACAAGTGAACAATTTAAATAATTAAGGGAATGATGTACATGATTATGACTTGAAAAGATTTGAAATTGAATTTATAGGGAGGCCACGGCCTCTAGGGCAATTTTAGGTGAAAAATGTGATTTTAATGAATTGGAAGCATAATTAATTAGGTAATTGTAAACCTAAGTAATGAAAAGGATGATTAAGAAATTAGAAGAATTTATTAAAGCTAAGACTTCATAAATTTTCAAAGAACCAAGAGTGAAAGTGTCATAAGAATTAAGGAGATTCTAAGTGAGTGAAGAACATGAGAGTGTGAGGCCTAAGAGCTCAAATAAAATGTAAGTTATGGGGAATTGAGTTGTCTTGGAATATTAAGTTGGCTATAAGGATTGATTTTTGAACATGAACCTTAGAAAGGGGAACAAAGTTAATTTAGGATTCATAATGAACCTAATGATGCATTAATGGGCTTGATACTTATATTATGTGATTATGGGTCCATGTGAGTGACCATTTATATAATGAGGCTTATGTTGGCCTAATGTGGCATATTATGAATTTGTATGAGATTATGGATCATACATGTGCATGCATAGTGTCTTATGCATTGTGATGTCCTTGTGGACTGTTGTAAGGCCAAGTTACCTAGGAGATTGAACACACCTTAGTGCGGGTGCGAGTAGACAAGTGTGGGTCGTGTTATGACCTTGGGGGCGTCGGGGTGCGGGTCCTTCACAATGGACAGTTGGTGGCTCCTCTGTCTGTGGGGCAAACCGATGCAAACGCACTGACGATCCGGACTTGACACTGTCCTATATCGTGATCTAGTGTAGAATGTCTGTACAATGCCATGATTGTGCACGTGGAAAAATTATTGATAGCACTGGCCTCGGCAGCCGAGTTACAGACATGTCTCCTGATCTTTCTCTCCGACTGATTGAGTCTAGCTCCATGGAGTAGGAATTTGGGAAAGCATGCATACGAGTCATGATATACACTGTCATCATTAATTCTTATTTCTGTAACTATACTTGATTTAACTGTCATTATAATAATTATATGCCTGGAACTGTTTAATTACTTACTGTTGAGATTACTGCTCATTAATTGAATATGATGTGTTGGATTGCTATTTGGGCGCGTGGCGCCGTTTTGTTTCTAGCATGCTATAACTGGTAATGATGTAGGATGTCTTACCTCTTTCCCTGTGCTTCTATTATTTGCTGTTTATGTGTACCTTGTACTGATCGAAGACGACGGTAAGGAGACAGAAGATCCTGCCTTCCCCGGCTTCTGGCCTGCACAAGATTGACCTCTACTGCGACGATGTCTGCACGTATGCGTGGGTTCCTGGGAGATGTGCGTCTGACCTTCCTTGGGGGGCCAGAGTGCTGGCACATCAACCTGAACTCCGACCGCTGCGTGTACTTGGGAGACGTGTCGATAGCACTTGCCTGGAGACGTCATGAGGCACCTGTCCTCACCTGCCACCTCAGCTTGCGTCTGAAGTTTTACCTGCCCATTAGGGAGATGTGGGGTGCCCGTTATTACACCCCGCAGGAGGATTCTTTTGATTCCACCGCTCGGGCTCCGTCCCGTGCTTCTGTGGTTTCTATGCAAGTGTCCTCGGATGAGGAAGATCCTGATGAGGGTCCTCCTGAGGATCCTGAATCGGTCCGTTTTTATCTGAGGGGTCGATGATCATTGGTGGCTACCGATGGTGCCGGTGTTTTTATTTTTGGGGCCCGATGTATTTTTATTTTTGGTGAAATTTGTATATTTTGTATATGCATGATGGTATATATGCATGTTTCCCTTGGGGTGGGTATAGTTTTGCTTTTTGGTGATGGCCAGGCTTGTATCTACAAAACAGTTGTATCAAATTTTATATATATATATGTATGCTATTCAGGTGCAAATTCTGTGTATTGTTTTATTCGTCACTTTTATCCACATTCCGTATTATCATTATTATTATTATTATAAAAGAAAAAAAATATTGCCAATTTTGCTCACATGGTTAAACATCAATTAAATAAAATGAACCGGGTCTTAATCGTTTGTTTATTCAATTTCCGCATTTTATTTTATTTGACAATGTGACGTTCCCTCCTAAAAAGGGGTGTTACAAATGTAACGTCCTAGGACAGATATCTGGATATATAGAGATAAATAGTACTAGTCACGCCACTTATTACATAACTAATTATTAATATATCTATAACAACCATACAAACCATTATAGAAAGCCTTAAGAGAATGCGGAAAACTTTAACTCATACCTATATATATATATATACAACCTTAGCCATAGAAGGGCTTATTGTAATACATACCTTTGAATATAACTACAAAGCAAATATAAACAATATACATAAGCTTTATCTAGACAAGAAACAAGTAAAATTATACTATACTAGTTCTTCTTTTTCTTGAACTTCTTACTCTATGACGATCCTTGACCTGCTTCTACCATGAAAACACAGAAAGGGGTGAGAACATATAAATTCTCATTAATAAACATATATTTCATGGCATAATAACTATGTAAACTACATACATAATTAACTAAACTCAATATTATACGATTACTCATACAACTATATAACATTATCTATAATTATTATCATAGGAGTTTCCTCCATTATAATTGATAACTGCATAATACCTCATAGTATAGCCAAATCGATAGCCTACATACCATTAACATAAGCAACTGCCCATATAATCGCTTATGTCAACAGCCACAGATAATTACCCATACAACTAAACTGTAACTACAAAGTTAACGATTTAACCCTACCTCTACTTGTTCATTCTAGGAAACTCTTGTTCCACGAACTCTTACTAAGGTAAAGAGTGAACTTATCACATCTTAGTTCTACTTGAGAGAAAGGAAAACTGTATTCCTTACTAACCGTAAACTTGCTTACAGACTCAACTCATCCTTGTGAAGGAGTCTATCTTAACTAATGTGTCATTTTGACCCAATTTATGGAGTCAAATGAGCACTTCTCTGGTCTTTGTACACTTAACTTAACTCTACTGCAAGTGAGTAATTCGTACATTGAGATAAGTAAACTATACCTCTCTCATTTATATCCGGCTCTAAGTGTTATTGCACTACATGTAGTGACCTGTGTCACACTAGAGTGCTCCAGGTTCCAAATACTTATTTTATGTAACTCCTAACTCTTGGAATACCTAACTACTTGGTCTTCCATACTTAACTTAGTATTAAAGGAAGTAACTCTCTTTCTATATGCATCTTCAACTCAAAAATACTATTAGAAGAACTAATCACTTTCTGCTATACTCAATGAATATGACAAGCTTTCGAGTCACAGTTCAAACTATTGTGTATTAAACAATGCACGAGATCTCTTTTAACTAGAGAACTTAGTACACAACTATTCCCACTTAGGAACAAAACACACAAACTTGACTCCACTCTAGTGAAACTAACTCATGAATGGTTAGTACTTGCAACACTTTGTTGCTTAAGGTTCTGGGTACCCTTCCAAAGTAATCTACTACTCTTGGATATTCTAAGGTTCATACATTTACCAACTAACTAGAGTAAATGCTACTAATTTATTCTAGCACACTCGTATCTATTGCACAAACTCATCACATCTTGTGTGATATCTAATGCAATATTAAGTGCCTAGGATATTAGATACCTACCTATGGCAATCCTTAACTATAGGATGCACAATAGGTCTAACTTTCTCATACTTGATAGGTGATGATTTTCCTTTTGAAACATCCCTATTGATGCCTCAACACACTTACAAAGGCATATAAGAGTGATCTTAATATATAGGAAAGTCCAAAATATCAAGAATACAATTTTTGAAAAATTGTGGAACTCATGCCTAGGCGTGACTTTCCCACGCCTAGGCATGGCTTATGTCCTGTATCACACCTAGGCTTAGTTTTACCACGCCTAGGCATGGTGCTCACTGCCTCGCTTGGACCAAAAAATGATCAATCCATGCCTAGGCGTGATAAAGCTGCACCTAGGCATGGTCAATTCTATAGAAAATTATGCAGAACCGAGCCACTATTCTATTGGCTCCAAATTTGTTTTTAACCTTCCAATCTTGGATTCTAGGTGTTTTCTAATCCTAATCATAGTCTTTAATCATGTTAGAATCATTAAACACTAAAATCAACTCATCAATTCACTTAAACTTGGATCAATGCTCAAAATCACAACTAGGTTCTATATTCCAACTTATGGAACTTCTTGATTTGTTTAGGCACAAAATCAACTAATTTGCATTCAATACAATGAAACTAACTCAGTTTCATCAAAGGAAGCAAAAACTAACAAAGAAAATGGATTCTTGCATCTTAAATCCAATTTCTCCATTTTGGTGACCTAACCTCACTCAAAGGAAAAGATGAAGAAAGGAAGAGATTGAAGGTTAGAGAACCCCTACCTCAAGCTCCTCAAGTTGCTACAAAGATGGAGATGATGAAGATCTTGAAGCTTGGCCTTTGTCCTTAAGCTTCTCCTCTTGATTTCATTATCTTCCTATTTCTTGGTTTCCTCTTTCTCACTTTCTCTCTTCTATTTTCTGTTTCTGCTGTGGGAAGGAAAACAATTCAAGAAACAAAGTTTAACTTTGCTTCTTATAAGATAACCACTAATGTGGTACTGAAATTCTCAATCCGTTATGAATACTTAGATTCCTCTAAATCCTATCTTTTTAACTTCCAACAACTTTGAAATAAATATTATGATTCATTAAAATTATTGTTTCACTATTATCTTATTTTTTCATATCTGCTGGGGGTCAATTCGGCATTAAAATGCACAACTAGTATGCCTAAAAATACCAAACTAACTCTGATTGTTCTCAAATTTTAACTACACCGTATTCACCCTATTTGTGACTTAGAAAGAAACTCTCTAGGTTTATATCTCTTAACTTAGCAATTTATACTATTATCTAAGTCATTTTAAGCTACTTTTCAACTTCTGGATAATAACTAAGTGCCTAAATGAACTCAGTTTGTCACAAAACTTAACTGACATATTATACAAGTATAATAATACCTTTGAGATTATATATAAGCCTAACATATTTTCTCGGAATGTCACACTCAGAATGTATTCTGACGTCTTTTTCTGCCTATAAATGGAAAAAATGATGTTTTTGGGAAGACATTCAGCAGAGATTCAAAGGGAGAAGTGGAAGCACAAATCCTAATTTGGCGTGGGTGCATCTTGGCTTGAAGGTTAGGGATTTTCTTCAACCTTTCCACCTATCTTCCATGGAGTTTGTTGGATTCTCTTCTTTATTTTCTTCTTTCTCCATGTATAGCTAAACTTCTCTAGTTATGGTGATGATGGATCTTGTTCTTGGATGATGCAAACACATTTTTGTGTTTAATCTAAGTTTCTATTTTATGATTTATATGTTTATCTCTTCTCTTAATGTTTTTCTTGATTCGGCCAATTTGGGAATGATTTTAGGGTTTATATATAATTTAAAAAAATTGTGCACGAATCTAGAACTTGTGATAAACACATTAATTTATGCAATCGCTAGGAATAGACATTGTAGGTTGTAACACCCTCCCTAGGGTATCACATGTCTGACTCTCGACTCATAATCAAAAAGAAGTTCGTACAAGGTTTGAATTATAAAAAGATGAGTTTTAAAATTTCTTTCTTGCTGAAACATAAACTTACTGAAATTCATAAGTATTACTGAAAATATATTTAGTATACAATATTGACACCAATTAATATTTAACAATTTAAAGAGAAATATAAAACTAACAGAAAACTCTCTCTTTTTAACAGTAGCAAACCCTATGACGGGTCCTACTTAATAGCACGGTATAACACTAATGATAAAACTTAACATACTCATTCCTTCTTGTATCCATCTTGATGCATCAGATATCTGCTCCTTGTTAACACTGCACACCAATGAGTCCTGAATGACCACTCCTCCATGTTGTCACCCAAACTCAGAATATCTACCACCCGTTATGTCTAAGACAACTCGTTCCTTCTACTGTATAATTTTAACGATACAGACACAGCAAGACAACATAGCAAAGAGGTGAGATCACCTACACCAATACCAACATGGTAGCACAAAGATAACACAAATAGTAATATCATACAGGGATATCATACCAGACTTCCAATAATATATTCAATATTAATCAACTATCATCATCCAATCATATATCAATTCAATTATCATAAACAACAATTACGATAATGTCTTCAACATTGTCTAATTATCATCATCATCATCCAAGTATTCAAAACAATTGTCATAGCCAATATTCCTCAATTAATATATCATACAGATATAAATGCTCAGATTCATGCATGCGCACATAGACTCAGTTTTTCAAAAACAACTCCATGGAGGTTTTCACAATTTCGAGAAGAATGCTCTGGTTAATTGCCCAGCCTAAGCCCACAAACAATCTCTCAGTTGTTGAAAAGAATCGTGTTCTTGTCGGGTATCGTCAATGCATTACAATGGACTGCATCGCCAAGTAGCATATGGTCCAGCCTTAGCCTACAGACAGATATCCACTGGTCGACCGCCGCGCCTTGACGCCCCCAAGATCCATCATAGATCTCACTATCAATTCTCATTCCCTCTTCAACCACAAGGGCCAAAATAGCTTATTAGCTATACTTTATATAATGCACGAATATATCAGTGCAAGTCCAACCACAAGGGCCAAATCTTTCAATTTCATTTGTTCAATGTAATCATATGCCTCAATGCATATTTTTCCAATGCATGTATAATGCACCAATGCCAATCACAGACATATTTTTTCAATGCATATAAAATGCACCAAATACCAATCACAGGCAAAACTCGTTATTTTTTCATACAGTGTATGGACACTATTTTAACAGTAATCATTATGTTTTTATAGTCATAAAACACTTTTTATCGTGTTTTCACAATCGCGTAACATTTCTGTTACGTTTTCATAATTCCAAAGCGTTTTAGTTATATTTTTATAATACCGTAACACTTCTGTTACGTTTTCATAATACAGTAATATTTCTGTTATATTTTCAAAATACTGCAACTCTTCTGTTGCACTTTTAAACCATTTACTAATTTTTCAACATTTTTCTCAATCGCGTAAAAATATACGTTTCTCAAATCGCATCGTATTTTTTCACTGTTTCAAAATCGCGTAACTTAAAAATCATTATTTTAAGTCGCGTAAATCATTTTTCATCATTCTCAAAATATTTAAAACATTTTTCAAATCTCATAGCAGTTTTCTGTCATTTTCATAATCACGTAAAAATATTCTATTGCTGTTAAATCACGTAGTGATTTTTCAACAGTAGTTTAAATTACGTAAAATATTTAAAACTTTTTCGTCGTTCTCAAAATATTTAAACATAATTCAAATCGCTTACAAATATTTCAATGCATCTCCAATCGCGTAGAAATATTTTACCGTATTTCAAATCACGTAGAAATATTTTACTGTATTTCAAATTGTTTTTAAGCTACGCAAATAATTTTTCACCACAATTTCATTACAGAAAATATTTCTTAACCTTTAAAAATTCATTTTCAACTTTTCTAAAAATAATATAACTTTATACTTCATTTAATATATTTTCTTACTCAAGAAAATCTTTTTCCACAGTTCTTTACTCAAGAAATTCTTTTTCAAATATAACCCACAAAATCACTTTTCCATTGATTTAAATCAATGTTTCAAACTTTAAGAATTTTTTAACGTACTCCAAAACTCGAAAATCAATTATACGTTAGTAAATTTTCAAAACACCATTATATTCTTCATTTTTCCCAAATCATTTCCAAACACAACCTTCTTCAAAATAAATTGAAGTTCGAAAACATTTTCGTTTACAAAAACTTGATTTTCTCAAGTGATAAACGCTCTAATTCCCTTTCCAAATTCTTGTGCGAAAATCATTTCGTTATACAATCAAGGTATCCGCAAGTCTTCAAAAACCGTGAACGTGTTCATTGAAAACTGTCAAATCTTTCGAGTGACAAAATACTTCGTTTTATAAAATATCACTTTGTTCCATAAAAATCAAGGCATTACAAGCCTTCAAAAACGTGGACATGACTATTGAAAACATCAAATATTTTTTTTCCTTCTAAATTGATATGGTTTTACACAAACAAAACCTTTAAAATCTTTGTTTTCAAAATCGAAATACCGATGGTCATAAAAACCAAACCCATTTGCTCAAATTCATTTTAACTTTCTTTGCAAATCCTTTTTCACTTTCTTTGCAAATCCTTAAAATCAACATTGCTATTTTCATTTAAAACTCATGTTTAGTAAAACACTTAGAAACTTTTTACACAAAATAAATCAATAAAAATCCTTTCAAAATCGTATTCTTGTTCTTCTTGAAAAACAAACCCTTTGTTTATTTTCCATATTCTTCAAATCATCTATTTTCATCATTCATGAAAATATTAATTTGTGAACACCTATTTTGAGGTGTCTTGGCCGAAATTCACTAAGTTCTAGGGACCTAAAAATCAATTCCCTTGTTCTTGAAAAATTTCAACATGAACCCTAATTAAGGGCATCAAAAACCGTAGCCTTATCCCTTGGCCATTGGAGCCAAAAATTGATTTCCTTTCCATCAACACATCATGGCATACATATATATATTTCATCATAAATACTACAAGCATGCCATATACTTATCATACATATTTTAGGCATACTATCAAAGCCATAAAATCATGTAAAGCATACCAAGCATAGACAAATAATTAAAGCACATAAACACCCATAAATAAATTACATAATCATGGATTGGAATCCTCACATGGATTCTCCATCCATCAAATACCAAACCATCTCTCACCACCATACTTGGTTGGTGAGGTGGATCTCCCTCTTACCTCTTAAAGATCCTCAAAAGCTCTTTGTTTTGCTTCTTTTTCCAAGTCCTTCACCACCAAGGGCTTCTCAAATACAAAACAAAATACATAAAAATTAGTATACTAAGCTTGATTAAGAGGAACCATGGATCAAACATGGTTTAGATCATGAAAAAGAGAGAAGAAATGAAGTTTCCTTACATTTTACCATAAATACCCCATAACTTTGATCTTGAAGAAAGTCCATGAAGATGAATGATTTAGAGAAAGTCTTCAACATGAAAGTTGCTTAGAATAAGGTAAGGATTCAAGAAATATGGTTGTTTGAAATTAAAGAGTGATGAAAGGCATTCTTGGGTGTCATGGCCGAACCAAGCTTGGAGAGGAAGTGGAGAGAAATTTGATATGGTTCTTTGGTTCTTGAAATAGAAAAGATGTTCAAATAAACTAAAGTCACAATTTTGGCTTCCTAAGGCCTTCTTGGCCGTGCACTTGTTTTGAAAGAAAGGTGAGAGATGTTATTGATAGAAAAGTGATATGAATTATCAAGTAAGGAGTTAATATTTTGGCCCCCCAAAACTACTTGGTCGTGAGTTAATTTGGAACAAAAGAGATAGAAATGAATTAAAGATAGCATGTTTCTCTTTTACTAAGCAAGCATACCCGTAGGAATTGGAAAGAATAGCCACCAAACATTGACTAACTTTGTATAGCTTCTTGTAGGCATAAAAACAATAGCCAAATGAATTAATTGCATGAATCTTGTCTCCTTCAATGAATGGCCATAGAAAACAAAATGGAGAGCCACCATAATTGACTATCTTACTTTGTTGTATAATATAAATAATGGAACATGAATTAATGGAATTGATTGAATCAAATTGGCTCCCTTTTACTTTGCATGGTCGTAGGTGTTTCTAAAGAAAAGGTGGCCATTTTTGTTGACTTGGTCTCACTTTGTTTTCACTTGAATTGTATCCTAATATCACAAAGTGAATTATTTGGTCTCCTAAACAATTGCATGACCGTAGCCTTGCTTGGAAAGTGAAGAGTGAATTATTTGAGCAAATAATTGGTACTAAATTATTGAAGAATTTTCTAAGTGATAGTAACAAACTTGGACCATTGGATCTTCTTCCTCCTTTAATCTTAGCGTTTAGATGAAGCTACTAAATGGATGGTCAAGATCTCTCCTTCCATGTTGCCATCCAAGGGTCACAATTGAAGTCCAAGAAATTATATAAGACCAAATTTCAACCATAGATTAAATCAATGGTTAAGATTCAATCTTGAAAGTCCAAGCAATTATTTGAAGCATTCTAAGCCATTGATTAATTCAATGATTAGGATTAAGGTAGACTTTAGGTGTAGCTTTAGATAGAAGACTTGATATAGGTCACTGGATCTTTCTTCTTTAAATCCTAGCCCTTAGATGTGTCTCCAAAATGAAGGGTTAAGATTACTCCTTCAAACTTTACATCCAAGAGTCATAAATGGTCTTTGTCACTTTTTAAGACTAAATCTCCACCATAGATTAAATCAACATCCAATGGTCATAAATGGTCCTTGCCACTTTGCAAGATCAAATCTCCACCCTTGATCAATTCTAAATCTAATGGTTATAAATGGTCATAGCCATTATATTAGACTTATCCTACACCGTTGATATCAAAGTCTCCAATATTAGATTTGTTTCCTATTGGTCCATTATCATAACCACTAATGTTGACTTAACAATATAATATTTATTTTTATTTGCTAGACCCCACAAAAATTATATTTACTATATTTTTATTGCCCGATAATTAATACAGTACAAAACACAGTACAAGAAATTTTCTAAAACTGTTTCTGGATTCAGGTTTAGTAAGATCCTCTGTCTCCGTCTAAACAGTACAAATTTTTCTATGCGTAAAAAAATTTTTACTTTGCGGGACCCACCTGGGCCCATGTATGGCCACCTGGGCCCATGTATGGCCACCTGGGCCCACATACACCCTATGAGCTCACAAACAGTAAAAAAATCCACAAAATCATAAAAATTAGAAAATTCACAAATATCAAATCAGATTATGTAAAATAATTAAGACTTTTCAGTAATAATTAAATTACGTAAAATTTTTGCTGGCCCGAAAATTATTATTTTTCTGACACGGAGTAAATCACTCAAAACGATCAAATACGCTGACAGAATACTCAAAATAATTTTACAGTACACAAAAATCACTAAATAGTAGAATTTCTGTTAACTGTTAAAATTACTGTCAACTGTTTAGGAAATTTGGGGTGTTACATAGGTTGTGTGTTCTTGCTTTATATTCTCTCATTTTTTTATAAAGTCTTCTCTATTTGGGGTTATACTAAGGGATTGATTAACTCAAAGTAGTGTGATGAAGATTAATATACCAAGGGATTGGATATTGATTAATTTTGAGAATTTGATCATGAATCATGGAATAGAATTTAGTTAAACTCATCTTTGAATTTGTATCAAAAGAGTTCAAGTGAAATCGGAACCCTAACACTTTGATATAATTGTTTTTCGACCTTTACCTAATTGATTCATTTTCACTTTTGCTAATTTTGATTATTTTCTAATTAGTGTTTTCTTTTATTTTTATTCTTGTCGCATCCCAATATCTTATAGCTTAAATAGTGTTGATTTAACGAATTTAGTAATTGACAATGTAATCTTCGTGGAAACAATACTCTTACTCATCTTTTATTACTTTTACGATTTCATGCACTTTTGCTAATTTTGATTATTTTCTAATTAGTGTTTTCTTTTATTTTTATTCTTGTCGCATCCCAATATCTTATAGCTTAAATAGTGTTGATTTAACGAATTTAGTAATTGACAATGTAATCTTCGTGGAAACAATACTCTTACTCATCTTTTATTACTTTTACGATTTCATGCACTTGCCAATAGCGCAATAACTAGCTTCTCAATTTTTTTGTAACGGATCTCGGGGCCTTGCAGAACCTTGCTGGTGAAGTAAATCGACCTCTGATCCTCGTCTGTTTCTCTTATCAAAATTGAGCTTATTACTTCGTTGCTGATAGAGAGGTAGGTATAAAGTGTTTCACTCTGGCCTTGTCAGAATTGGTGGTGTGGACAACATCCTCTTCAACTCTTGGAAGGCGGCCTCACATTTCGAGGTTCACTCAAAGTTCTTTCCCTTTTTTAAAGTTTTGAAGAAGGAAAGAGACTTGTGAGCATCCTTGGCCAAGAAACGTGTGAGGGCGGCAATTCGGCCTATCAAGTGTTGCACCTCTTTGATGATCTGGGGGCCACGCATATTGAGCACGACTTGACATTTTTTTGAGTTGGCCTCAATACGATAGTTTGTCAATGAAAACCCCCCAAAAACTTGCCAGTTTGCACTCCAAAAGCACATTTCTCCGGATTCAATCGCATGTTTTACCTTTGAATCTTGGCAAATACTTCCTCCTAGTCTTTGATGTGGTTTCTAATGTCCGCCAACTTGATTATCATGTTATTAATGTATACTTCCAGCATCTTACCAATTTGTCTTTCGAAGACTTTGTTCATCATCCATTTGTAAGTTGCCCTAGCATTCTTGAGTCCAAACGATATGACACGATAATAGTAGCTCATCATCTTGGTTATGAAGGCAGTCTTGTCTTCATCTTTTGGATTCGTAGGGATCTGGTTGTATCCGAATTAAGCATCCATAAAGAAAAATATCTAAAAATCGAATGAGTTATCTACCAGCTTGTCAATGTTGGGAAGTGGGTAGGGGTCTTTTAGATACACCATATTCAAATTAGTGCAATCAACACACATACGCCACTTCCCACTGGTCTTCTTGACTAAGAACACATTAGAGAACCATGTGGTGTAGGAGACCTCTCTGATGAACCTAGCATCTAAGAGCTCCTTCACTTGTTTCTAGATCGCCTCTTGCCTTTCGGGACCAACCTTTTGTTTGCACTGGGCCACCGATTTTGTATTCTTCATAATAAAAAGTCGATGGTAGATAAAGTATGGGTCTAAACCCACAGATGGTGCCAATATTTTGAACAACATTAAGAGAAATACTTAAATAGGAGATTGAAGGTAGAATCTTCCGTAACATAGTAGTAGCAACAGTGGTGTAAGGTAAATACTTACAAAAAATACTCTGACACTCAAATCAGTTTATGCCAAGGGGGGACAATGTGTAGTATTAGATGATAGATGCATATTTTTTGACTTTACAAAATATATATATAAGTGTCTTAGGGCGTTAAAATTTAAAGCATTCAATTTAGATTGAATATTATTGACTCAAATCAATAAGATCATTATTTTCTATGATTAATTTTTTATTTATGTAAAATATAATTAATATTTATATTTCTCAAAAAAGTTATGACTAACAAATGAATATTTATAAGTGTATTGTAATATCTAAGTTCTATTTTAATAAAATCAAATTATTCTAAACCCGTAAACTCATAACTCTGTCCAGAATATGAATAATAATCGTCGAATGGCCTATTTCATCCAAACAACACTATTTGATAGATTTGAAGAACAAACGTAACTGGGTTGCATGTAGAAAAAAAAAATGACAGGGTTGAAAAAACCAAAACAGTGTTACTCGCCAGACAACACGAAATTTAGTCACACGTGTCTAATGAAAGAAGTGAAAGCAGTCAGTAGTTGCCAATTACGTATGCCTTTTCAATGGAAACTTGGCGCGGGAAGGAGAAACCGCTACTGGCCCTATGAGATATTTTCACATACAAGCCTACAACTATAATTCATCATATATAAATACAACATAAATAATTGTACTGAAAAAAGAAAATACTACGGAAATAATCATATGAACGAAAAAAATAGATTAAAAAACTATATAAAATTAATAATTAATAATAATATTTAAAAACAAAATTTTCAAACGAAATATTCATTATATAAGTTTATAGCATTAATTTTAATCTTTTTACCAATTGCTAAAGTAACTTTATGTTAATTAAATTCTCTTTAAAATTGTTTTGTTCAAACTCATCATATTTTTAACATTAGTTAAGTAAATAGAGAAATAATTTATTTTTTTTAAATTTTTTATTAAATAAAAAATATTAAATATTTTTTATATTTTTAAAATATTAAATACATTTATTTTTTATTTAATATTAAAATAATTATTAAAATAATTAAATAAAAAATATAGTATTATTCAAGTGAATAATATACAGAAAATGAAGAAAACAAGGTTAACAACACGGCTGGCCACACGAAATATCAGCATCGAGAGAGAGTATGTCTGTGTCCTGTATAGTAGTTGGGAACGGGCAATGGTATCTAGGGCCCAAATCTGAGACGCAACCTACCTCCACTCAACACCTGACCTCCAACCTCGCGAAACTCAACAAAAGCAAATTTACGGAAAGCAACTTCTGCCACGCCACGTAAACTAACATATGACTCTGACCCTTCTCTCTCCCGCTCTCTCTCTTTCTCTCTCTTCCTTTCACCAACTGGCCCCACCACTACCACATCTTTTACCCAACCGTATAACTTCCGCCAACATCAACGCTCCACGTACCCACCCTCTCATCTCAGCCGTCCACGTCTCCCTCACAAAAATCCAACTCACTGGCCCATAAAAACCCACCCGTTACCCCATTCCACCCCTCCTTTCAAACCAACGGCCCAGATTCAACACCTCTCAGATCTCGCAATCACACCCCTTTAAATTTGCTCGTTGCCCACTACAGCCGTTTTTCTCAATTGCTGTTTTTTTTATGTTTTTTTCGTTACATGCAAAAACGACAATGAAGAACCCCAAACGCCCCTCACCGCCGGCCACCGCTCTCCGGCGAGTGGAGGCCAATTCCGACGAGACCGTTACGAGGTTAAAAATTGCAAGCCGGAGAAGGCTCAAAATACGGCGAATGAAGTACACTTGCGAGGCGAAGATCCACGTCGGAAATGCACCTCTTCCTCGGGCGGAGACAAAGGTCGCCGATTCGGAGAATAAACGAAGGGAGGTTCACGAATCTGTGGAGATATCGTTGTCCTTGGCGACGACGTCATCTTCTTCGTCGTCATCGGAGGAGGAGGACCGATCGTCGAAGCTAAACGGTGCCGTTTTGTCGTACGGTTCGGTGTCGGTGATGGGAAGCAGGAAGGAGATGGAGGACGCGGTGAGCGTGGAGATAGGGTTTGTGGCGAAGGAGAGAGCGAAGTGTGACTTCTTCGCGGTTTACGACGGTCACGGCGGAGCTCAGGTGGCGGAAGTGTGCCGGGAGCGGTTGCACCGGCTGGTGGCGGAGGAGGTGGAGAGATGCGGAGGGAGGAGTGGGAATGAGGTGGAATGGGACTGGGAGGGAGTGATGGAAGGGTGTTTTGGTAAAATGGATAGAGAGGTGGCGGATAATGCGGCGGTGAGGACGGTGGGTTCCACGGCGGTTGTGGCCGTTGTGGCGGCGGAGGAGGTGGTCGTGGCTAATTGCGGTGATTGTAGGGCGGTGATGGGAAGAGGTGGTGAGACCGTGGACTTGTCTAGTGATCATAAGGTATATTTGTTTTTATATTCATAAATAATTTTTTATTACGCAGATTTCATCTTTAATTTTCAATTCCCATACAGCTATTAATATTACAGTATTATATATTATTCATTTTTTTAGCATAAAAGATGCCTGCATTTTTCAATTTTTTTATTATATATATGTAAATTATAAATTATTATGATTATTATATTAAACTTCAAATTAGCTGCTAGAACTCCTATGTTAAAGCTGGCACAGCACCAATTATGATTGATGACTTTGACAATATCTTAAAATTTTCCATATATGTGATCATGTAAGTCAGTACTCTTTAATTTGATAATAAAAACGTTTAGATAGCCAACATTGTTGCTGACGAGGGAATGTGTAGAGTGTAAATGTGTAATGTCCATATACGAATATAAACAAAAACATGTCTTTTTGTCGTGGAATCAATTATTTCGATTATTATTTTGAGATTTGAGATCTTTAGCAAGACCCTTATTACAATGGGGTGCATCAAAGCTTCTAGTAATAATTAATATGCCTCACATTTTCTATCTCAAAAGCAATATATTGTAAGATAATGGAATACTAGTTCCCTTCTATGTGCACAGCCCGACAGGCCTGATGAGTTGATGCGAATCGAAGAGGCTGGTGGAAGGGTCATAAACTGGAATGGCCAGCGCGTTCTTGGTGTTCTTGCCACTTCGCGATCTATAGGTTAGTTAGAACTTTGAAGGCTTCGCATATATGCAGGTTTAGCTGCTACTGTTAATTGATCATCACTGCATTTGTTAATTACTTTCCCCTTTTTTAATAACATTACTGCTTCGGTATATGTATGTCCTTTCCGTTTGACGTTTAACCGACCGCTTTTCTCTGCTCAGCCCTGAAAAAGCAGAAGAATCTCGGCACCCTCTGGCTTTCTAGAGTAACAGAGCAACTTTGACAAAAATTGAGTATTATTATTATCGGCACCCTCTGGATTTAAGATTTGATCTATTGCCGTTTAAGTCTTTAACCAATCAAGATGACACACTATTGCTTAGATCCACCCATGAAAAGGGATACAATAGAATGTGATTAACGATGAATCTTCTATATAAAACAAGCTTGCCAAAGTTGTTGTATGTATATCTCAGAACTGGTTTTTAATTTAAAAGTTATTGGTAGAGTGTCTGGTTATCTAAAGCCTTAAACTTGAAGATAGGACAGAAATATAATAATTTAAATTTCTGGACAACTGTCCCCAATCCTCACATGCTTAATATGCTCCTAACAATCGCTTCTCTTGTGTGGTTTTGGTCAAACACGTGGAACTCTCGAATTCTAAAAGAGACAATATTATGGTATGGACATGGTTGATCTTAAGATTAAAGAATCCTGATCTATCAAATTACGTGGAGTACCTCTAATCACAACATGCTTAAATGGTCAAACTCGAATATAAAACTTAAATCAATGATTTATTTATTCTTAATAAATGGCAAAAGTGAATAATTAGCATGTGATTTGTGAAACAGGTCTAGAAAGGATAAACATAAATCATCATATTTAGAAAGATTTGACTGCATTTGGATATTGTTTCAAATCCATTCACTTTTCCTAAAGATGCATTATTCAGCAATCTGTATCTGTTTTTTGTGCTAGACGATAATTAATCTGTTTGTTCTATGGTTTGTTCTATCTATACTTCAATTTCATATCATCATAACAGTACTGCACCATTATCTATCTTTTCTGACTGTAATTTGATGCAGGAGACCAGTACCTTCGACCGTATGTAATATCGAAACCAGAAGTCACAGTGACCAAAAGAACCAGCAAGGATGAATTTCTTATTCTAGCAAGTGATGGCTTGTGGGATGTCATCTCCAGTGAAGTTGCGTGCCAGGTTGTAAGGAAATGCCTCACCGACCAGATTAGGAGAGTTTCCCATGGGGTTGGGAATCAAAGCGGTGCTGCCGAGGCTGCAGCCCTCTTGGCTGAGATAGCAATGGCAAAGGGAAGCAGAGATAACGCCAGTGTCGTAGTAGTCGAGCTAAGAGGAACAGTAACCTCTAGTTGAGGCCTCATTATTTTTTAATGTATGCAGAGCAGCGAAGACACGTATCTTTTTTGCATCTTGCCATTGCTGCATTTGGATTTCTCTCAACCATTGTGGTGGTGCGTCATTAATGCCGTGAGAGATTATATAATAATTGATATGGGAAATGTTCAATCAGAAAATTGAGCTAGGAAGCCATTACATGATTGTAGCTCAATTTGAAAGTGAAAGTGATCTAGGGATCACCAATCTTCTGTATAACTAACGATGTAGCTTTTTATCTCTCATGGCAGGCATGAACTGTTCTTTTTTTTTTTTTCTTTTTTATTTTGTTTTGTTTTTTGGATTAAGAGGCATGAACTTATTTTGAGCATTTCTAATTGGTACATACTACTGTGCATTTTTTTTTATCCTTTTTGTTTCTACAAAAATGAAGTGTGTAACTAATATTATAATTAAAATGTTAAAATAAAAATATGTATTTATATCATTAGATTCACCTGTAAATTTGTGTAGGGTTATATTTTAACATTTTTCTCCGCATATGTATACACAATTTAAGAGCTTTGTCGTCAATAAAAAATTAAGTATTTATATAAGTATTTATTTTAACTAATGTTAAAATAAAAAAAAAGTTAAAATAAAAATTTTATAAGTATTTATATCATTAGATTCACCTGTAAATACGTGGAGGGTTATATTTTAACATATTTCTCCACATATATGTATATACAATTAAAGAGCTTTGTCGTCAATAAAAAAAAATTTAAGAGCTTTGTCCATTAATTTTACTGTTCTAAAAATCCTCTCTTCAGCATTATCTTTTTATTTCATTGATTAGAATTAACTTGATGATTGTATCAAGATTAAGGTAAAAGGGTTTTTTTTTCTGTTTTTTTTTTTTACAAAGATACAAGGTTTTTAATTCGGTTAAAAGAACAAGGATCTAGATTCTAGAAGCAGCTTGCTTTTGAAAACAGAAATACGTGGAGGTATTTACACATTCTGAATTCTCTCACGTGGGTTGTCCGGTGCCCCTAGCTAGAGACAGCGATTTCGTGGTTGCTTTGTCCAAATTTTTTATTTTCTTTTTCCTACCAGGTTTTTCAAATTTTTATATATGAAATTAATTTTCATTCAAAATATTAAAGTTTTTTTTTTCTTCCAGAGTGTCTTTTTTTAGACTCGAATTTCATTACAAAGGTTTCTTAACTATTAAGTTGAAGCTCGTACGTCACTTGAATCATCCATTGAGAATTAAGTATTACTACTTTATTCATTGTTATCACGGCCATTAGTTTTCGATAAATGTTTTGATATGATTGGATGATGTATTCTTCTGGTCTCCTCTTGTCTATGTTTGGAGCTTTATTCCTTTCCCTGAAATTGTCTACGTCTTTTTTTCTTTTCTTTGTTCCTTTTTCATGAAAACATCAGCGTTCAGGTTTGAAAATAACACCTCCCTCTCCCTACTTCAAGATAACATTAGTCTTTTATCTTTGACTTAGCGTAACTTTGACTTAGCTTGTGTTGGCATCCCGAAAAATAAAGCTTGGACACAATGACCTGGAAGCTGATAGGTTGCCGTAATGGTCTGTTACAATGCTCCTAAAAGAGTGGTCCGAATTAGTTGAAGCTCAAAACGTTGAGTTTCAAAAGAGAAAAATTAAATTGAATTGGGTTTGATCAAGCCCAAGACTTAGGCTTTTAAGAGAGAAAAAGGCAATCTCTAAAGATAGGGATGGTGGTTGTTAGTGGTTACCTTCCACTTCCAAACATGCAACAAAATTGTCATTTTTGGGTAGTTTTTGAAAGTGAAACATGCAAGAAGTCCATCCAAAGAGACCCCATGATCTAGTAATGGTCGTAAATAACCTAAATGAAGAAAGATCATGTTCCTAGAAAGGTGGAAAATTGACTAAGGCTTCAAGGTGCATTGAAGTAATGGTTTTTGTAACTCAAACTCTATAAATAGGCAAGGTATTGAAGAAAAAAAACCCCAATCATCAACACCAAAAATACTTATTCATTTCATCATTTTCTTTCAAGAGTAAACTCTCACTTTAGTTTCTGAAATTATATGCATCGGTCACACTAATCCCTGAATTTTTAAAACTGTCAACTTAGTCCCTGAAACCTCAAAACGTCAATCACGTTAGTTCCTGTGTTTTTTCTCATCAGTTAAACTTAACGGACACACACGCGTGGCACGTTAAGTGCCAAGTTGGAAGCTGGCGTGGTCTCCTACCTCCCAAAATGACGTAGTTTCACACAAAGTTATAGTGTGAAAGTTTGTATTTACAATTTTGGTCTAAAAAAAAAGAAATTATCTCAAAGTCCTTGAAAAAAAAAACACTCCCACTGTTCTCTCATACTCCCTCTGTTCTCTCTTTCCCTACTCTTTCGTCCCCTATTCTTGCTTTCAGATTAAGACTTGAGCTCAACCACAAGTACCCACTTGAAAATTTGAATGGATCTAAATGCTTTCAGGCCAACAACACAATCTCAAGGTCATGTTTACTCATCAAAATCATAGACCCCTACGACCATCTCAGTTGACCTTTGCAAAATCTAGGTTCCATACCATGACTTTCACCAAGTGCTCTACAGTTCTTTCCCAATTAAAAAAAAGGTACTAGTTTTGGATCTAAACACAGAGTCATATGCACGTTAAGCTGTCTTTGATTTGAACAAATCCAAAAACTTGTGGCTGATATGAACAAACCCAGAAACTTGTGGCTGATTTTTCAGATTTTAAAATTCAGGGACTAATGTAACTGGTGTATGAAATTTCAGGGACTAATGTGACTGATATATGAAATTTCAGGGACTAAAGTGAATGTTTACTTGAAATTTTTCAGATCTCCACCTAATTGCAACGATATTTTATCTCTCCATCTGATCACTCATCACACAACACAAACCAACAAAACTCCTTCAAACTCCTCCTCACTTAGCAACCCATCAAAACGCTCCAACAACAACAAACCCTCCAAGAACAACTCCTCCTTGGAAATCACCCTGTGCCACCAGAGCATAACTCTGGTTTGGAGACGGCTGTGCTGAAACAACAAGAAAGAGTAACAGGGGCTATGGTATTTTCTCTGAGATTGGGAGCTTTACCAGCTTGATCATTTCCACTTCCACCAACGACGCATTGATGTTTGGATTTGGTACCAGTATCCTTGATGCGTGATCATTTCAGTGGCAGCACCAAAAGGTGATGAGCATAAATACTTATTTTCAAATTTTTAGTGTTGCAATTGGGGGGATCTGAAAAATTTCCCTCCACCTCCAATACGGCATCGTTTCATTCTTGAGACTTTTATTTTTTGGGGCACAAGCGAAACTGCGTCATTTTGGGAGAGGTAGGAGGCCATATCAGCGTCTAACTTGGCACTTAACGTGCCACGCGTGCGTGTCCGTTAAGTTTAACTGACCGAAAAAGACGCAGGGACTAACGTGACTGACATTTTGAGGTTTCAGGGACTAAGTTGTCAATTTTAAAAATTCAGGGACTAATGTGACTAGTGCATACAATTTCAGGGACTAAAATAAAGGTTTACTTTTCTTTTAGTTTTACTAGTTTTCCCACAATTTAGTGCTTATTTACTTATTTTTTGTCACACTTCTATATTTTCTTTATTGTTTTCCAGTTCAGTTATGTTTTTTTAACATTTTGTATTTCAAGGTTTAGTTTAAAGTTCTTGTACTTTGGATTCAAGTTCATGTACTTCGCTTCATTGAATTCATTTAATGCAGTTTTAGTTTCCTTCACATTTACATGTGTGCTTTATTTTGAATCTTCATTGAGGGCTTTCTTTAGTCACCTCAAGGACTCACACTAAAAGGCATAGTTCACCCCCTTTGTGAGTTTCCTAAGGCGAAGCTTATACTACATTGGAACAACAGTGATAGTGTGGTGTTTGTTTTTACTTCATTAGCAAAAGTTAACTTAGTTTTTTCTGCACCAACATCTTTTTGGCACACCTGATAGGACCCCTGGATTTAAGATCTTTCAAATCTCTAGGAGTTTCTGAACTAATTCAGCATTTTGAGCATATGCACTTAAGACCAGGCCATTGCATTTCTTCTACAGCTATGAGTTCACAAGTTGAAACACCTGTTGTTCCTCCTTTTGGTCATTCAAGGGCAAATCTTGAAACTAATCCTAGCACTACTACCACTCAGGTAGCAGGGAATCCTATTGGCTTCAAAAATGCAACAAATGCTATGATGCAAAACGATAATATTGCCCTCACACGTTATCAAATTGACTAGAAAGTGGAAGAAATTGTTCCTTTGATAATGACTTAGATAGTCGAAGTCATGAGGCCTCTCTTGGTGAATGAAATTCAAACAAGCAGAGAAAGGGAGGCCAAGAATATGAACCAGAGGACTTTTCCTCAATATGGCAAACTAGTGGTGGGAAATGCACACTTAGTTCTGCCACCAACGGCTCACCCTATGTTGGGAATGTGGCAAATGGTTACTATGCCTAGTCCTTTTACAACCACAGTTACCACGACTCCATGGCAACCGATGACAGCTTCAAGGAGTACTCAGCCTTTCTAGATGTCGACAAGATAGCCCAATTATGCTACTTCAATAGTGTTAAGGCCCATAGTAACACCATTGTAATATGGTCAAGTACATATAGCTCGTAGGCCCTCACAAACCCAGTGAACACTAGTGGTGCTTCGGCTTCATAGCCAAATCCCATGGCCAATTTTGGAGGCAGTACACATGTGTAGCAGCTTTCTGCTGAGACTTACACTCCTTATCAACCTGTTGCTCAACCATACAATCATACTCAGCCTTTTGCTACACCATAGCCATGGGAGACACCAAGTGAAAGACCTTATATCCAACGGTTGCACAAGGAGACAATTAGACACCTTATTATGCTCTGACCAATGAAGCAAGACCAAGTTAGTAACCTTACTATCCCCAGGCCTCTAAACCAAGTCCTGCTTTGAATATTAATCAATCAAATAGTTGAATGAGAGGCCTGTCTACAAGAAGCCATATCCTAAATGGATTGACTGAGTGACCCTTCTTCCAAAGGGCTACAAGTACCCGAAATTCTCAATGTTCTTCAAGAAGACGGTCAGACTACCTTGAATCATGTCAATCAAATCACTGCTCAATGTGGTGAGCTCAACCAAAATGACTTTTATCAGCTGTAGTTATTCCCATTATCCTTGACTAAATCAGCTCACAAGTGGTATACCAATCTGCTACTTGGTTTAGTACAAAGCTAGAATGAAATGGAGCGATTGTTCCATGATTATTTCTACAAAAATCAGCGAGAATTTTCAATAATTGATCTTAAAATGATCAAGCAATAGTTGAATGAGCTTGTAGCTGATTATTTGGGGAGGTTCAGGGAAGCTAAAGTATTGTGCCATCCTCCCTTGTCAAAGAGTGAATATGCAAAGCTGGTTATCGAAAGTATACTTGATTTCTTAAAAGAAAGGCTAATCTTCACTAATTTTGCAAGTCTTCCTTAACTAGTTTCGAGAGCAATTTAGTATGAAACATGGATCAAAGATAAGGAAAGGAAGAGATCCTTAAGAGTTGATAGGGGACTGCATGCTATCTCATCGGTCGACTACTTTAGCTATCCAGTTAATGAAAAATATATGCCTAATGAGAAGGGAGGGATCAGTGTTGTAGAAATCCTCAAAGGCTTGACCTATACTTGCCCTACATTGAGAGCTTCCAAAACCAAGGAGAAAGAATGGGTCGCAGCAAAGGAAGACTACTTGTTTGATAACGAAAAAGCTGACTAGATCTTTGATTTCCTACTAAATGATAAACATATTTGGCTACCTGAAGGGCACTACATTTTGAATCCAGAGGACATTAAAAACAAAAAGTTCTATAAGTTACATAATTCATATAGTCATTACACTAACGATTGTGTGGTTTCCAAAGCTTCTATAAAGAAAGCAATCAAGGAAAGAAGGTTCAAATCGACAGATAAAGGATCCTTTGAACTATTAACACTGATCCCTTCCTAAATCAAGTTGATACTAACGTAATAACATTACCTAATGCAAAAGCAGAGCTCCCCCAGTCTGAGTCAACGTGAAAGCTAAGCTCACTTGGGTTCCTAAGGTCTTAAGGGCAATAAACAAACTACCAACTACTATTGTACCTGAAAAAGCTACACTCAAAAGCAACATCTTTAAAGAGTAAACCATCAGTTTAGTCCATGACATTGTATGCATCGGAGACTTTAGTCCTTGACTTTTCAAAACTAACTACTTAATCCTTAAAACTGCAAAATGTCGATCACCTTAGTCCTTACATCAGTTCCCGTCAATTAAACTTGACGGACTCGACGCGTGGCACGTTAAGTGCCAAGTGGCTCGCTGATGTGGCTAACCCCTCCCAAAACGACGTCGTTTTGCTATTGTACCACATGAGGCCCTAAAACGACGTCGTATTGGAGGTGGAGGGAAATTTTTCAAATCCCCCCAATTGCAACGACAACTACTTCCCAAACCTTAAGTTCCTACTAATCCCAAATTCCCCGAACCCTAATTTCCTAATTTCTGTCCTAATCCCAAATTCCCCAAACCCAAACCCTAAGTTCATAATTCTGGTTCTAATCCCAAATTCCTGAAACCCCACGTTTGTAATTCTTGTTCCACTTGGTTTCTCTCTACAACAATCAACCTTGTTTCCTCATCTTCCTCGTCGGATTCGAGCTTTAAAAGGTATGTTCCCTGTGTTGGGTTAGGTGTTCATGTGGTCCCCGTTTTCCTTTTTTGGTGTTGTGGTCATGCTTGTCTTCCATTTTTGCTATGTGTGGTCCCCTGCTTGTCTTCTATTTTTACTGCGTGTGGTCCCCTTGTATGTGGTCCTCTTGTGTGTGGTCTTACGTGTGACCGAGGGAATGCCATTTTTCCCTCGCATGTATTGATCCATCATGTATGACACTTTTACATTTATGCATAACACACAACATTGTTTCCTTGCATCATTTTGAAATTTACCCACACAAGATTGTTCCTTTATTATACTTTCCCAATTTTTTTTTATAGTTTTTATAGTTGTCCTATTTTTTACATATAGCACACATGTATAAGTGTTTGAGCAGTGGGTGTTGTGTATGTTTGTGTAAATGGCCAGACTCGTGTTCCATCATGGTGGTACTTTTGTTCAAGAAACTAGAGGCAAAGTTTCTTATGAAGGAGGTGGAGAAGAGTGGTGGCCTGAAACTGAGGAGGATATGTTAGATGTCTTCAGCTTAATAAATTTTTCCAAATAGATTAGTTATCATAAGGTGGAAAACTGCTATTGGTTGATGCCTGGTAAACAACTAGAAGATGGTTTAATGGACATGAAGATAGATTCCCATCTCCTATAGATGGTTGAGGCTTCAAAGTTGAACAATGGGGTTGTTCATTTATACTATGAACACCCCATCATTGCTGACCCAGAAATTATGCCATTCCCTAATGAGGAGGCACCAAATGATGGCAATGAGAGCCAGCCGAAGACACTTGTACCAGTGCTTAGTAAACCTCAACCAGAAAATGACCCTCAAGAAGCACAACATGCAGCTGAACGTGTAGTTGATGATACTCCTAGATCAAGCTCCTCTAGTGATGATTATGATAGTGCAGAGGACAGCTCCTATAGGCCTCCCCTTGTTGCTAGTGATGAGGACGAGGATAAGCTTCAACCTAGTCCTTTGAAGAAGAAGAATAAAAAGGTTCAAAGCCCTACTGTGAAGAAAGAAAAAAAGGTTGTATAGAAGAAGAAGAAGAAGAAGAAGAAGAAGAAGAAGAAGAAGAAGAAGAAGAAGAAGAAGAAGAAGAAGAAGAAGAAGAAGAAGAAGAAGAAGAAGAAGAAGAAGAAGAAGAAGAAGAAGAAGAAGAAGAAGAAGAAGAAGAAGAAGAAGAAGTAAAAGAAGACCAATGTTGATAAAAGCACTGCACCGAAGAGGTCCGGGAAGAAAATTTCAACTGTCCCTGATAGTGACTTTGATAGTGATGCATCTTCTGGTATGATGCCATTAGTTGAACGTTTTAACTTTTACTTTTTTACTTTACTGCCTCATAATTGTTAGTAATTTCGATATTGAATTCTTTGGCAGCATTTGCCATTTATATGTCTTGATTATAGTAGGTCTTGTGTTGACTACACTAACTATTTTTTTTCTTTTCTTATCTGCCCTCACATGCAAATTATGTTAATTGTACAGACTTTGATACACCTGTGGAGAGGGGATTAGGACACAAGTAAAGCCATAGACCAAATAATGGAGTTACTGAGAATGTAAGAAGTGTTCACAGTGTCACTGAAGAAGCCAGTAAAGAGAGTGACTATAGTTAGAAGTCTGAAGACATGAAAACCCCAATTTCTTCTGAAGATGAGGGATCTGCCAAAGAAGTGTACCCTCAGTTCAATGAAGGTGCTGGATTTGGACATGTCAGTTTGGAGCTTGGGATGAAGTTTGTGAGTTTAGAAGCATTCAAGCAGGGGGTTAAGGACTACACAATAAAGTTGGGTAGATAGATCAAATGGATGAAGAATGATAAGTTGAGGGCTAGAGCCAAGTGCAAGAATGACAACTGCACATGACTCATCTATTATGCATAGAGTAATGTCACTCATTGTTTCTAGATCAAGACTTTCAATGATAAGCACAGCTGCAGTAGGGGGTTGAAGAACTCTCAGGCCAACAGGAAATGGGTTATTGGGAAGCTTGTAAAAAAACTTAGGAAGCAGCCAACTCTGACCTATAGGGAAACTTTTGACTAGATGCAAGTTAATTGTGAGATTCAATTGAATGATACAAAAATATACAACGCCTTAAAAGAGGCAAGGGAAGTTGTGGAAGGGAATGAGAGGGAGCAATATGGAAGGCTTTGGGATTATTCTGCAGAGTTGTTGAGGAGCAACCTTGATTCTATTGTGAAGTTGGGTGTCATCGAAATTCCCAATTCCCCACCACAGTTCAAAAATTTCTATGTCTGTTTGAAAGCTTGCAAACAAGGTTTCAAGGCTGGCTGTAGGCCCTTGATTGGCTTGGATGAAGCTTTTCTGAAAGGCTACTTTGGTGGCCAACTTTTGTTAGCAGTTAGATAGGATGCCAACAACCATATCTTTGTCATTGCTTATGCCATCGTGGATGTGGAGAACAAAGCTAAGTTGAAGTGGTTCCTGACACTACTACATGAGGACTTGGGAGATTATAGAGAACATGGATGGAACTTCATTTCAGACATCTAGAAGGTAACTTCAGTCGCAGGGACTAATTTGAATTAGTTGTCTATATGTTAGGGACTAAAGTGAATTACTTTTGACTAGTCAGGGACTAATATGAATTATTTGTCTATATGTAATGGACTAATGTAAAGTACTTTTTTTCAGGGCCTGATACCAGCAACGCAAGAGGTGATGTCGGGAGTGCCTCACAGGTTATGTGTTTAGCATCTGTGGAGGAATTTCACCAAGCTGTGGAAAGACAAGGAGTTAAGGGGTTTGATATGGGAGTGTGCACAGTCAACAATTGTCACTGAGTTTAAAGAAAACATGGATATGGTGAAAAGTGTAAATGAGAAAGCATGGGAATATCTGGCCAAGTGGCCTAAGGAAGCATGAATAAAGGCTTACTTCTCCAAGTTTCCTAAATTTGACAAGATCTGCAATAATGGTTGTGAAGTATTCAATGCAAAGATTGTGAAGATGAGAGGCAAGCAATCTTAACCATAGCAGAGAAGATAAGGTGCTATATAATGAAGACCATGGCTACAAATAAGTTGAAGCTAACAAGTTTTAAAGGGACCTTAGCTCTTCTACAACAAAGTAGGTTGCACAAGGAGAAAAAGGGAGAGTAACAAATGGACTCCTGTTTGGACTAGTGACTAGAACCACCATAGATTTGAGGTGCAAGGTTATCCAGGCAATGTGGATGTTGATTTGAATAAACGCACATGCATTTGTAGGTTCTGGAAACTCATAGGTAGTTCTCAAACGTATTTAGTTTAGTTTAATTTGTTAAATTTAAGTTTATATTTGTTTATTTACTTACTTCAACTGGTCAAATGTGTTGTGGTAGGTTTTCCATGCATGCATGTTATTGCTGTAATAGCACATGTCAATCACGAACCTGAGGATTATTGCCATCTTGGCTAACAATGGGTGCTTACCATGCAACATATGAATATTTTGTCAAACTATTGAGAGGCCAAAGGTATTGGGAGCAGACGCCACACCCTAAGCCTGTTCCACCACCAATAAAGAGGCCTATTGGAAGGCCAAAAAAACAGAGAATAAAAGATGCACAAGAGGAAAATGTCAACCAGAACACACACAAATTGAAGTGAGTGTACCCTGAATATACTTGATATAGGTGTGGTGGTTCATAGCATAACAACAAAGGATGCAAAGCCCAAGGAGTCCCTAAACCTAAAAGGCAGAAAAAAAAGAAATACTGTTGGGGCTGGTCCAAGTACTAAGGATGGGGTTGGGGCAAGTAATACGTATGGGACTGTAGCTACTACTGAGGGTGGGAATGTGCCACAGTCTCAGGAGATAGATCTAACACCTCCCTGTCCTGTGTGTTGCTCTTCCCTTGATTCACTTGCTTGTACAATTGAATTACTTGTATTTTGTCTGACTTATGTACTTGTATTTTTCTACTGGGAATCAAGCACAAACTCCCTATTAGACCTAGACGATCTGGTTTAAGGCCACTGCATCCACCTACCACTACACTAGTAGCAGCGGTTCCACTAGTTCTTCCACCACATATTCCAACAGACTCTACCACTGCAAGTGCTGATGCAAGACCTAGTCCAACACCTGTAAGTGCAGAAACATTGGCATCAGCAAGTGAGGGTATAGCAACAAGGTTAATGAGGTTCATACCAACCCCTGGTTTCAGACGTGCTCCACCAAAGAAGATGAATTGAAAAGTTATCCCTGTTGGATGATGCATAGTGGTCCTTTTTGGATGATGTTTAGGGCTTATAATGTAAAGGCTGATAGGATTTAGTCCTTTTTGGATGATGTATAGGGCTTATAATGTAAATGATGATAGGATTTGGTCCTTTTTGAAATATGAATTTAAAGGCTGATGATCCAACAGAGAATTAGGAATATTTTTTGTAAATGATTAATATAGAAGTGATCAATATATTTTTTGATCCATTTGAGAATTGGGAATATTTTTTGCATTCAAATTAAGTTGTTCAAAAGCCAACATGATTAGCTGAGATTTTATTTTCTGTGTTGTAACACCCCAAGAATTCGTAATTTATTTGTTTTGGTCGATTCAAAATTATTTTGAGTAATCCGACTCGACTTCTGTGAATTTTATGATTTTTGTGAGTTTTAAGAATTTTTGAGAGTTTTTACATTTTTGATTATTTTAATATTATTTTTGGGCTGTGCATATAAGCCTTCGTATTTTATTTCTTTCTCTCAATCCTTAATTATTTTTACTAATCTGATTTGATTTTCATAAGTTTTACAATTATTATGATTTTTGTGAATTTTAGTGATATTTCAAATATTTTGAATATTTTAGATATTTTAAGATATTTTGAATATTTTATTATATTTTAGATATTTTAAGATATTTTGAGATATTTTGAATATTATATTATATTTTTGATATTTTGATATATTTTGAATATTTAATATATTTATGATATTTTGGGCTGTGTGTGGACCTGGGACGGGCCCGGAAAAATAAAATTTTTTTATTAGTCAGAAATTTTTATACTGTTGATTCGGAGTCGGGGGATCTTACAAAACCTGAAACCGGAAACAGTTTTTGAAATTTTGTTTCCCTACGATTTTATCTGACAAATAAAATCAGGGTGTGTTTTATTATCCGTTGGATGATATCTTTCTTGAAAAATATCTAGTGGATGATTCTAGACGCAAGCCTAGTCACCCACTCTAGAATGTGCTAGACGATGACTCATCGTTTGGTGACTCACCTAGGTGACTAGCCCAGTGACTCATATGTTCCGGATTGTTCTAGAAGACTCTAGAAAACGCATCGTCACGCGCCTGGTCATCAAGTGCTTTACACATGGACCAATAAGGAGCTGGTCAAAGTTGGTGGTTGTGACTCATCGCGAAGGACCAATAGGAACTCGACACGTGGCATGACACCTCAGCACCAGTGACTCAGCATATTCAGGAAGCTTCTAGAAGTAGTGACTCGCCATGTTCCAGAAGCAGTGACTCGCCATGTTGTAGAAGCGGTGACTCGCTATGTTCCAGAAGCAGTGACTAGCTGTGGAAATAAGCTTGCCCCAAATGGTTTAATATGTTAAGTTTTGATGATGACAAATACAAGACAAAAAGAATGAAGCATATGCTTGATAGATGTACTTTATAGATGATAATTGCATCACAAAAGAATATTGATCATATTACATAAATGTGCTTAAAGAGATATATGTAACATTCATCATATAATATATCCAATAATATTTTATATGAGTTATAAATGAATTAATATTGGATATGTCTATGAAAGTCTTGTATGCATGTTAGACTAACTAGAGTTATACATTTATGAATCATGCATATGAAGATATTGAGTTATGAATTTGGACTAACTATGTTTGGTTAAGTGAGCAATACTTTGTAGGATAGTCCAAGTACCAAGAGTGAGCATTACAACAAGAAAGTAAAAAGATCACAACTGTAACACCCCTTTGGAGGATGTCACATATATAAAGAAAATAAATAAAATCTACCTAAGTTGTAAAACATTTATTACATAATAATATAAATCGTAAAATAATTCCTGTTAAACAGATTATTATAAAAAAAAATAATGCGGAAAACATAAAATAAACAGAACAACATCACTCATAATATACATATGTTCCAAGTTATAAGTTATACAAATAATTTACAACTACAACTACAAATATTTAAACGAAGCTTGAAGAAATTAAAACAAGAAAGAGTCATATATATATACATACGCAGACGCGCCCAAAATACACATCATAAATATTTATTCCTCTCGATGGATCACTCTCGGAAACTCATCGAAGATAAATACCAGGATGCCTCGACACTCGGCGGACATGAGACCGCGCAGTCGATACGAGTGTCATCTCACTAGGCTCAGTGGAAATACCACCCCAATGACGCCTAATGGATAAAGGTAACTCTAAATGCAGAAACACAGTAGTCCTCATCACTGGCTCCTCATCAAACCTATGACGTAGGGACACTGTCAGCCGTCCCACATACGTCACGGAGTCTCTATCTCCTCTCATGTGCCACGCTAACGATCCACTGTGAAACTCGAGAGTCACGAACCCCAAAAATCCAGGCACTGCCATACCAAAACTAATCAATCCAATGGATATGGATGATCAGATGGTTCTTGATCGTCAAACTGGTCGTCGGCTAGCTGATCTTCCTCCTCCTCGGGGTACAGAACCTCAAGAGGCTGTTCCTCTTCCTCTTCCTCAAATTCTTTACCGCGTAAAATAAATATACAGGAAATATACACAATATAGAAAAGAGGTAAGACAATCTAAAATCATCACAAACATGGTAAATAAGAAAACGTCAAACAACAGTTATACAATTCATGCAATATGAAAAGCTATAACAGAAATCAGTAACAGAATAAAGAAAAAGATTTAATTATCATAACGACACATAATATCACAGATAAAATAAAACATCACAGATAAAATAATAGAACAGATAAATAATCCCCATAATACTAACCAGATAAAAATAGACAGATAAAATAAGATTCCAGATATACTCATATAAAATATGACACGTTCCTACTCCATGGAGCTAAACAACACAGATACCACAGATATCAGAGGGAAATGACTCGCAAAAATCTATTAGTACCACGGCTGCCCAGCCAACTATTCCGCGGTCATACGTTGCGTCTATAGCTCCACATCACTGGGAATTTACCATCCAGGCGTGGTGTAGTTCACTGTCTCACGTCGTGACACTACGGGCAAATGTACTACTAGACTTTACAAATCTCGATTAAATATAGTGCGTGTCGAGTCCATTAGTGTGCTATCGGTTACCACGGCCCAGCGGAGCTACCAACTGTCTATATATGGAATCCCGTACACTAATGTCTCCAAGTTCATTAGAACAATGAACCACACTACGTTTATCGCATCGACAACACGATGTGATTCACCTCGTCAACCAAAATTCACCAAAAATTGGTAAATTACCAGAATACCCTCAAGGTATAAAAATATATGCCCTCAATGGCAAAAATATACAGTAAGTCCCCCTTGGACAAATACTGTCTCAAAGCTTGTACGGGTTCACCTCATAGCCCGACAGCGAAAAAATACATAAATCCAGAAAAATACTATTTCGGTCAATCGAGTAGAAATTTTATCGCGTTTTCACAATCTCGTCGTTTTTATAAACATTTTGAAATCGCATAAATATATTTTTCTGTTTTCAAAATCGCGTAGGATTTTTAATACGTTTTCTCAATCGCGTAAGATTTTTAAATTATTTTCTTGACCGAATTCCTTAAAAATTACTGTTTAAATAAACAGAAATAATAAATAATACTTTTAAGCTACGTATAATATTTTCCATACCGTATACTGTCTTTTGGACATCTTTTCTATCTTATTTGTCCGTTTTTACTAAAAATTGACAGTATTTTGTTTAGAATTTTAATAATAATGGTTTCCTAATTTTTTCGTAAAAACTTTGTTTATTTAAATAAACCGGATAATTTAATCTTTTAAAAACTCCTAACATGCTTCAAAATATAGCATGAGCCATATGTTAGAAATTCTTAAAGATTACTGTATTTCCTTTATAACAATAAAATTATTGATTTTAGTTCCTTAAATTAATTCTAATCAATTGATTTCTTCAAAACTTATTTTAGAAAAATTCTTTTTAACATGTATTGCAACTTTATAAATGAAAATGGTTTGGAATTGATTTTAGAAATCAAGACTACCTAATTTTGGCATGTTGGCCGAATTTCATAAACCCTTTTGTATTTGATTTCTAAATTATTTTTCATCTTATAAATACATGTCAAACTTATTGTATTGTCTAAATTCATTTAGCCATCATTTTTAGAAAATGGTTTTTGAAATCAATACATTCATTTTAGGCATGTTGGCCCAAAATACTAATTCTTACCATTTGATTTCTAAATTCATTTTTCATGATCTAAACAACTTAATATCTTGCTAATTCTCCTAGGTTAATTAACTTACCTTTTAGGAAAATTAAGAGAACATTTTGGTTCCCCATTTGGTTACAAACCGTGGGCATTATGGAGTGTTCTTTGGATCACACATGTATTTCCTTGACATGTTATTCACATCCTATACATTATCATGCAATTCTATACTTTATCATGCAATTCTAACACATGCAATATTATCAAAGCTTATAGACATGCAACTTAAAGCTTGTAGACATGCAATTTATTACAAACAACAAATAGGAAAGCTACTAACAAATACACAACCACATCAAATAAGCTACTAACAAGCACACACATGAATCCTTATGGATTCTACAATCACAAAATCAACTCCATCTTCTTACCACCATCCTTAGATGATAAGATTTGTCTTCCTCTTACCTTAAATGAAGACAAATGGATTCTTTCACTCCTCCTAGGGTCACGGTTTTCCTCCTTCAAGAACCTAGCAAACTTAAACAAAAACTACAAGTTACTAACCATTGAAAAAGAACCTAAACCATGGATAAATCATGGCTTAGAACTTTGAAAAAGAATTTAGAAAAGAAAAACAAGAGATTTCACCTCCTTGGTACAAACTTCCAAGTAGGTTTTCAAGCTTCAAATGTAAGATTTTGAAAGAACTCTCAACTAGAGATGTTCTTAGGATTGTGTTTAGGTTTAGAAAACTTGGTTAGAAGAAATTTTGGGTGATTGAATGGTGTAGTATCAAGCTTGGCCGAATAGGTGAGAAAAGAAGTAACAATGGTGTTTAGGGTTCTTGGATGAGAGAGAAGAGAGAATTTGCATGAAAGAGAAGAGATTTTTGGTCCTCCCAAAGCCATATGGCCGTAGACTTCAAGCCATGCAAGGTGGACATTTGCTTGGCTTCATCCAAGCCCCCTTGGATGCATCAAAGGTCAAGATTAAGCCTTGATTAGCAAGCTTGTTTCCTATTGGTTGCTCCTAACCTAGTCATTAGCCTTAGTCACCATGCTTAGTCACTAATAACCTAGTCATCAAGCCTTATCATCATGTTCAAGAATATTCCTCCACTAATCATGTTTAATTAAGCTACTAAGTTAATTGGTTTAGCTAAACGTGGGTCCCGCAAAACATTTCCGGGTCCATTGTCACTAAATTATCTGACTAATAAAATAATATTATAATAATACAAAATTATTTTATTTGATTAAATCCTAAAAATTAAAAGATTAATTTTAGGCTCATTCAATTGAGTTTAGTAAGATCCCCGCCTCCGAATAATTAAAAACAGATTTTACCGGTCAGGAAAAATATTATTTTCCCGCCAGTAGCAAATCACACAAAAAGTCCATATAAAATCACAGACAGTAATATTGGACACTAAATCAAGTAGAAAACAATTAAAAATAGCAAAAACAGTACAAACAGCACATTTGGGATGTAATGGTCATTTTCCCATTTTTTCCCACAACGTAGCTAATCATCCAAAAAGTTCAAATAAAATTACAGACAGTATTAATTGTCTATATATCTTCCAGAAAAATTAAAACAGTAGCTCGGAAAATTTTTTATTTTACCGTCTCGAAACAAATTACGTAAAAAGATCAAATAAAATTTGAGCCTGTATAAACGTATTTGTATTTCATACAGAAATCGAGAAACAGTAAAATAGGGACACAACGGTCATTCACACGAAAGCTTGAAAAACAGCAAACAGTACATTCGGTACATTTTCTAAAAATTGGGGTGTTACAACAACTATGCTCAACTCAAGAAGGATGAAAATAATAAATATGTTCCAAGCTTGTGCAAGACATGAAGAGAAGAAAATTTCGGAAGCTTGGATTATATCAAGAAGCCAAAGGATTGAAAGTGCAAAGATTAAGTCCCAAGGTTCTTCAAGAATAGCTTATAGGACTTAGATCTCGTGTAAAGGTAAAAAGGAATCACACTAAGCTCAAAACATATTTTAACATCTTTAAAAAGTATTTTCTAAAAAGTTTAAATGCCCAACAAAGTGTTTCTGGAAAGTTAGTCTTGGTGGTAGGCCAAACCATTGAAAAATAGCCAAGTTTGTGTTTTGCAAAACTGACCTTTGGTTACTCTTTTGATCATATCTTTCAAAATACTTTGAGTTTTGCTTTGAAACTTATTTCATATGAAAATAGACTCAAAGATCTTTCTAATGAGTGGTCATTTGCTTAAAACGGATAAGAAACAAAGAAGTTATGGTCGTTTAAAGTTAGTTTTCGAAACCATAGTGTCCTAACCGATTAGGGACTTTCCCTAACCGATTATGCACTCTACCAGAAGCCATTTTCACGTTTCTGGAATGTCCTAACCGATTAAGAACTTGTCCTAACCGATTAGGATGATAAAAAGGAGCCTTTTTCATGTTTTAAATGGCCTCCTAACCGATTAGGAAGATTTCCTAACCGGTTAGAACATGTTTTTAAGTGAAATGCAATTTGGCTATCAAAATGGCCTAACCGATTAGGGTAACTCCCTAACCGGTTAGTATGTGTTTAAAATGATCGTGAAAAGCACTTTAAAGTGGCCTAACCGATTAGGCCAAATGCCTAACCGGTTATTTGATAAGTCAGAAGGCTTTTCCTAAAAGGCCTAACCGATTAAGACAATGTCCTAACCGATTAAGACAATGTCCTAACCGATTAGTTGCAAACCAGAAACGCTCCTAACGGTCATAAAACGACTAGTTTTCTTAATTAATCATTTCCAAACTTTACCTAATGACACTAAATATTAGTGGGCTATAAATACAAGTGTTTGGGCATCAAAGAAATGTTGGAGAACATTCTGAAAATTACCCTTGAGTATTGAAAACGAATTTCATCATCTTTTTCTCCAAATCTTTGTTTTGAGCTAAGTGTGTAAATCCTTTATACCCATAAGCTTCAAGTTGTATTATCTACTCTTCAAGAGAGTTTCTATCTTCTACACTTTGTGTAATATATAAAGAGAGGGTGAGATATCCCTCTAGAGTAAAGGGTGAGGTATCCCTAGAGAGTGAGGCATCTCTTAAAGTTAGTAAAGGGTGAGGTATCCCTTGAGGGTGAGGCATCCCTCAAAAGTTGTAAAGGGTGAGGTATCCTTATTTGAGGCTCAAGCACAAGGGTGAGGTATCCCAAGGTGTGTTGAGTTCTCTCAATTGTAAAGGTTATCAAGCACCTGTTGAGGCTTGAAGATAGTGAAAAATCTCTAGCAATTGCTTGAGGACTGGACGTAGATCACAAGTGGATTGATGATCGAACCAGGATAAACTATTGTGTTTGATCTTCTAAACTCTATCTCTTTACATTTGCACCTTAATTATATATGCTTGAGTTGAACTTGATATTTAGCTTATTTGCTTGATTTATCCTATATCTCAAGTTGCAGTTGAGTAATCTATAATAGTTGTACATTTATTGTGCATATTCCACTGCATTTATTTATTGAGTGATTTAAAATGCATAATTTGTCAAAGTTGCATTAAAACTAGTCATCACCCAATTCACCCCCCTCTTGGGTAATGGTTGCCATGACTAACACTAGCCACATTCTGGAAGGTTGTAGAAACGCTGACTCACCCTGTGACTCGCCGCAGTGAGTCACACATTCCAGAAGGTTCCCTGACGACTCACCATTGCTGACTCAGCTAGTGACTCAACTGATGACTCGCTATACTGACTCACCTGTTCTAGAAATATCTACGCTGACTCATCATGCTGACTCATCGTAGTGAGTCACATGTTCTAGAAACTTCTCTTTGATGACTCGTTCTATGACTCATCAAGGGTAATCAGTAGAAAAAGGATCAATAATAGTTACTACTCTGTTAGTATAAGAGAAAAATCTATGTATATTTTATTATTCGTTGGACAATAGACATTGACTTTATAAGCAATAATTATTGTTCATTGCTTATAGTATACCGAAAAATATCTTCAGCCTTCATCTTTTTCATGAAGTCTATAAATAGGAGGGCTTTGATTCATTTGTAACTTTGGCAAGAAGCTCTCACCCCTCTTCTCTCCTTGTACTCCACGGCCATAACACCCAAATGGAAGACAACCTTCTTCCATTCATCTCACTTGCTCTCTTACACATCCTTTTCTCCAAAGAATCAAGAACAAGCAACCAAAATTCTCTCCTTTTCTCTCCTCCATAGATTCGGCCAAGCACTAAGAACAACTCTCCAAACTTCTATAATTCCTACCAATATCATTTCTTGAATCCTCTCATTGATCCAAGACACTTCCATGATAAGAATTTCTCAAGATTTATTCATTTCCATCTTCCTATCAAGCAAAGAACACAAAAGCTCCTATCTTTCTCTTCTCCAAGCTCACGGCCAACCCCACAAAATGACCTTCCAAGCTTCAATAATTCTAAACAACCTTAGATCTTGAATCTCCATGCAATTCTAAGGAACTTTCATGTTAGAGATTTTTCCTAAATCATCCATCTTCTATCTTGTTCTTCAAAGCTCAAGTTTGAAGCCTTGAAGGTGGAGTTCTTTAACCTTCATGTTTCTATCCATTTCAAAGTTCTAATCATGATTTTAATCCATGATTATTTTAGTTGAGAGCCTAAGATATTAATATTGCATGTTTTCTTTGATTTTCAAGAAGCTCTTGGTGGTGGTAGAAAGATTTATTCAAGAAGGACATACAAGGAACTTTGGAGGTTTCTTCAAGAGGTAAGAAGGAGATTACCCTCATCAGCCATGTGTTGGTGGTGAGGAATGGATGTGTTTGTGGTGAAGAATCCATAAGGATTCATTCACTTGGTTGTTTAATGTCTTTCCTATTTGTGATTGATTATATGTGCAAGCATGTCTATAGCTTTAATATTTTGTATGTGTTTTATGGTTACTTTAATATATGGCATGTGTTCATAAATGCATGATAGTATTACAGGATATAAATAATATGTAAAGGATTGCATGAGTGTTCTAAAGAACACAAACTAGAGGCTCACGGCCTCATTCAATAAAAGAGAACCAAAATGTTCTCAACCATTTTCTAAAGAAAGGATCTAATGGAATTAGGTTAGTGAATAAATTACGAAATGATTTAGAAGAAGAAAAATGATCCAAAGATCAAATGCCAACATTTTATGGAATTCGGCCAACATGCCTAATACAAGTGTAAGCAATCCAAAATTTATTTTCTAAGTGTAGAATTGATGTTTTATATAAAAAGAATGCATTTGTAATAAATTTTCAAGAATTAAAGAAGTAAACCAATTTTTATTAGAGATGTGATATAGTAGCAAGATGAATAAAACCTATGAAAAATACTTGCTTTTAATTTTTAAAGCATAGAAACAATCATTAAAGTGGATTTAGTAATAATAAACCAAGTAAACGAATTTTTAGAGGAAAAACATAGAATATACAAATTTTTGTAGATTTTATAGACAAAATACTGTCAAATTTTACTAAAAACAGACAAATAAAAGAGAACATTTTATAATATATGTATAATGTAAGGAAAAATTATTCTACGTAATTTTAAAGTAGTGGAAATAACTTACGTAGTTTTAAAACAGAGATTTTAAGGCTTTTCGGTTAAGAAAACGATTTAAAAATCTTACGCGATTGAGAAAATGATTTAAAAACAATACGCGATTTTAAAAATAGCAAAATATATTTACGCGATTTAAAAACGTTTAGAAAAATGATGGAATTGTGAAAACGCGATAAAATTTCTACGCGATTAATTGGAACAGCAAATTTTACTGTCGGGCCAAAGTGGTGGATCCGGACATGTTGAGATACAGGTACTATCAAGTGGGACGTACTGTATATTTGAGATTTTTGCCATTGAGGGTATTTGCGTAAATATGGGTAATAGTGCCATTGAGGGCATTTGCGTAAATAAGAAAATATTTTGAGACTAAGGGTAATTTGATAATTATTAGTTTTATTCATGCATTGAGTTATGCCAATTTGATTGATAATTGATGATTTGATTGACGAGGCGAATTACACCGTGTTGTCGGTGTGATAAGCGTAGTGTGGTTCATTTCTTTGTATGGACTTGGAGGCATTAGTGTGCGGAGTATTCCACATGTGGACAGTTGGTCGCTCCTCTGGGCCGTGGTAACTGGCAACACACTAGTGATCTCGATACGCACTATACTTAATCAAGATCTTGTAAAGACTATTTTAGTACAATGCCTGTAGTTACACGATGTTTGGACTGTATGCTACTACATGATGATTAGACAGTGGGCTATAGACACAACGTAAGACAGTGCAATAATTTGGTTGGGCAGCCTGAGGTACTTATAGTTCTTTACGGATCATTCTCTCTGATGTCTGTGTCTAGCTCCATGGAGTAGGAATGAGTCTGTGTACATTTGCATATGTGGTCTGCATCTTTATGTGGTTATTTATATTCAATGTTGAGATATTATGTATGATGTGTTAATGTGAGTTATTATGCATGATGTCACTATATGGTTTAATTGTATCAATTGTTATATCTATTATGGTAATATTATTTTTGTTCATTTTATTACAATATATGTTTATTGGAATTATTTGTAAATTGATAACATGATTATATTTGTGATATCAGTGTGTATGGAATGACTTTGTCATTCGTAACATTCTTTGCTGTCGTACTGGTATTGGTGAAAGGGGATCTCACCTCTTTACTGTATTGTTTTGTTGTATTTGTATTATTTAAATTCGTATAGTAGGCGAAGCAAGTTTCTTAGACTTATTGGAGGTAATGTTCTGTGGTCGGTGATGGCGTCGAGGAGTGATCTTCTAGTTTCAACAGGATGCAGTTTGGTGGAGAAACAGAACATGTATATTAGGTTTTTCTCGTTAGTGTTGTTACCGTGCTATTAGTAGTCCCCGTCAATGGGTTTGCTACTGTTTCTCTGAGTCTGTAAGTTATATGTTTTATTTCTTTATTGGATATTATGTGGTATAAATAAAGCTGTGTAATAATCTTTTCAGTTTATTTTCTGTATTACTCATACTTCGATAAGTTTATGTTTCCGTGAAAAGAAATTTTAAAATCTATATTTTAGAACTCAAATCTTTTATGAAATGGTTTTCAGGTTTTTAAGTTTTTAGTGTAAAATGTGATGCCCTATGGAGGGTATTACATTAGTTTGGCTTGTTTCACACATGTATATCCCCATATTAACTTAATGTTTTTATCAAGTTTTAATTTATGTGGAAACTTTAATTGAAGTATTATTGTTAATTGAAGTTCTCAGCAAGGCTTCTAGTTTGTCAATGAGTCTTCAAAAATAGGTCCCAATGGCAATGAGCTTTAACAACCTAATTTTCATTTATTTCATTAGATCACATATGCCAAATGGCTAATTACATAATATCACAATTACCTAATTTCCCAAACTAATAACACAACATCACCATTACATATTCCAAATCCAATTACCTACTTCCCTAAACAAACTACGCCCCACATTATGATAAAAATCAACATCATAATACACTAGCCAATTACACAACATCTTAACATCCTGACTTTAGCTTCTAAGCTTCCAATCTTCCAAGCAACATTCAATCTCCATTCTTGATGCTCACTTTTAGCAGCCCTACTACCACGTTCAGTTGCAGGTTCAGTGGCAGTTTCCGTAGCAGGTTCAATGACAGTCTCAGTTTCGTTATCTTCTGCCCATTATGAAACCAGGAAAAGTAGTTACAATGGTCACCATTATGCAAACCATCACATACACAACATAGTTCACATTTCAAATCAAGAACAAAAACAACAGTGCTCATCCCAACAACTCTAGTGCACTCAAACTTTTACCTTTGACTTGTACTTAGGATAGCCATAGAATGGTCTACCAGGATTGGCCGTGATTTTGGATCTTCTTACCACCGTGGTCAGGCCACAATAACAGACCCTACCACTACCAGTTCCTCCCTTGTAACGAGACGAATTGTGTATGGAACGTGCACTCCCACTCCAGCTTCCTTCATTGTTTGATGGTGCGGATTAGGATAGGTTTCCACCACCCATCATCTCCTAGTCTTGCCAACCTGTTTATACGAATTTCTGGTTGTTCTTTTCTTTCTAGGTTTGCAGAAGGGAGTTGGTGCCCTAATTTACTGTAATGGCTATCAATTAGGGGTAGGGTGGGGAAGACGGGGAAGAAGGGGAAGACGTCACCGTTTCACATTTGAAAGTTTTGTGTTGTGGTATAGCTACAAAACGGCGTCATTCTGGGACCACATCAGCGAGCCACTTGGCACTTAACGTGCCATGCGTGCTAATCCATCAAGTTTAACTTATGAGAACTGATGTAGGGACTAACGTGACCGACATTGTGTAGTGTCAGGGACTAAGTAGTTAGTTTTGAAAAGTCAAGGACTAAAGTGACTGATGTATACAATGTCAAGGACTAAACTGATGGTTTACTCCATCTTTAAAAGGTTAGGTCCCCAAACTGTTGGTATTATTGATGAATTACCTTTTGATGAGAGATAGGTACATGAATATCCTCTTGCTGATGGAACTTCGAGGCTATAAATTTCCCTTATAACTAACCAACCTCCCAAAATGGGGAGGCCAAAAGCTGATGTTAAGGTTGGAGAATGTAACGTCAACCACCACTCAAAAGTTACCAAAACTGTGAGCTTCAAGAAGCCTCAATAGGGATTCACCAAGACTCAAAGAAGGAAGTGGTAGCACAAGAAAACTATGAAAAAAGAAGAAGAAAAGCTACAATAGACATTGGCTAAAACTATGACACGACTTAGATGGGTCTAGAAGAGTGTCACAATTAGTGATGTAAAGTCTAAAACCCATAATCAAATTTTGGAACAATCACTGAAGCAGTTTCTAGTGGAAAAACAGAACCAAAGTAAGGCTAAAGTCAGAATCAAAGAACCTAAGCAGATAGGGATATATGAGTAACCTTATTTGATTCCACAACAAGTTACAAAGCCATTGAATGAAGAAGAATTGTTTGAATTAGAGTTGCAGGAGCTTCTTAAGAAAGAAGCAGAACTTGTTGATATTTCAGATGTGTCATTTGTAAGGGCTCTTAGAAGATTTACAAGGGCTCTTGGAAGAATTGATGACCATTGATATGATTGGCATACTCACTATCGATTTCTCACCAAAATACAATTCAACCAATTGTTTGGAAGCGGATGTACTAACCTTAGAAGCTGAACAAGCTACTTTGTCCACTAATGAGTTTCCCAAACAGGTAGCTAAAGTTGTGTTTAAGAAACCAAAGGAAGCCATGTCCAGACATCTGAAGCCACTTTATATCAAGGTATATGTGAATGACAGGTATATAACTAGAGTCTTCATTAACAATTGGTCCGCTCTTAATATAATGCCCATGACAACATTGAGGAAGCTAGGATGGACTAAGGCTGATCTTGTCACCACTAATACGCAAATGACAAATTTTACTAGTGGAGCCATGATGGCTAAAGGCATAATACCTTTGGAACTTATTGTCAAATTCAAGACCACTACCACTGCTTTTTTTAGTGATGGATGCCAAGGCCACCTACACCTTGTTGTTGGGGCATGACTGGATTCATGCCAACCATTACATCACTTCATCTCTGGATTAAATTCTCATATATTAGAATGATGATGAGGCAGAAGTAGTCAAGGCCAATGATAACCTCTTTTCGGCTGAAGTAGGTATGGTTGAAGCCTAGTTATATTCCACTTATATGACCCCGTTATTTAGTTTGATGTAGGAACCCTTTAGGGAAGATAGCTCTATTGAATGGACCTATGAAGGCTTTCAGGTGAAACACAAGGCCAAAGCCTTGGCCACTTTGACTGTTTAGATAAAAGCCATCAGAGACTTACAAGCTAGGCTGATCATTTATATTGCAAAAAACAAGGTGACATCGGCAATTCTTGAATAAGCCGAAGTTAGCAAGGCAATATTCACAAAATCCTTTCTATGGGAGGATGTTAAAACTATAGAAATCCATGACCTATTGGTAGAGATCAATTTAGGCATAGCCGACATACCCATAACAACGTTAATTAGTGGCTTACTAGAAGAGCCATTTAGAGATAAGCTAATTCAAATGCTTCGTAAGTATAAGGACTGCTTCGCATATGACTACCTCAAAATGTTAGGCCTCACTCAAAGCTTGGTTACCTCTTAAACCTAGAGCTAAACTATGCAGGCTGGTTGTATGGAGGTTCACATTGGAGCTTATTTCTAAGATCAAAGAACATATGCAAAAGTTGTTACGAGTTGGTTTTATTAGGACTACTAGGTGATAATAATGTATTTTATTCAATTTATAATCCTATAGGCTTCTTAAGGTTCAATTTGATTTGATTAAGTTGATTTTGTCACATTTTATGAAATTAAGCTTAATTGGATCATTGAAGAAATTATGGCTTGAATTATCATTAATTTGGGTGATTGCATTCTTAAGTAAATTAGCCACAATTTGATTTGCAATTATCTGATTAATATGATTCTGGTTTTTTTGAAAAGTTAAGATAATTCTCTAATAACTATTCACTTGATAGCAAGAGCCACATTGATAGCAATATATTTCATTTATTGTATATTCTTCTCACTTGGATTTTTTAGTAAACTGACTATAATTTGAGTTACAAATATCCAATGGATGTGATTTTGGTCTTATTTTAAAGCTAAGACAAATTTTTACAACTTTCATGAAGACCTCAAGACCCGAAACACACGTTTGGATAACTCAAAATAGAGTTGAAGTAAAAACTAGAGTTCTAAACCTGCAGCTTGACCTATGTGTACTCATCAAATCATATTTTGAGTTATAGGAGAGCTTTGGGAATGAAACTAGTGCCATTTGAAAGACCTAAATCTACAACTTTCATGAAGAATACAAAATTCAGATCAAATGTCTTGAAGGTGATATTGGGCTTGGAAGTCAGAACAGAGGAGCTAAAGTTAGGCCTGACCTATGTGCAGTAATTGGACCATATCTTGGGCTGTGGGTAGTCAAATGAGCTAAAACCGGAGGCTATGGAAAGCTAAGACAATTTCCTAGAACTTTCATGAAGACTGCTTGATCATATTCTGATGAATGTCATAAGCTCAGAGCAGAAACATTTCAGAAACAAGAATCTCTATAATTTCAGCTCATTCATCATCATCAAGCAACTATTTTGGCATTTACTTCTCATCATCAAACAACTCGATTGTCTTCTTATACTCCTTGAGCTCTATAAAAGGGAGCTTGGGTGCTCATTTAGATCATCTTTGATATTAGTTTAGTTTATGCTTTTGTGTTATTTGTTTATCTTGTTGTAGTTTTCTTTGTTCTAAATTGAAATTATGTTCATCTTTTTCTTCCTATCTCTTTCTTTCTTCTTGTTCATAAGTAACTAATTTTCATTTTACTTAGGTGAAATGGTGAAGCTTTTGGTAATAAGTTGAGGTTAGATTAAATTCCTTCTTGTGCTTAAATGATATATTTTTAAGTGATCATTATATATGTTGTATGTTGTTTCCAATCAGTTTAGAAACCCTTCTTGTATATTGAAGAACTTGATTCATTGTAGACAAGACGTTGGCACAGTGGATGCTTGAGACCATTTACAAGTGTTGGTGGATAATTAAAGGAACCATAATATGATTACATATATAATCTAAATTGAACTTTGAATGTTAAATCTTCCGATTGGAACCTCTATTATGTGTGATTTCAATTGAGTTATAAAATAAAATAATATTGTCTTTAATTTATTACCAATGGTGGATCTCATAACCCAAGCAAATCCTTTTCATCTGTGAATAACTTTTATCACCTTCAGTATTGTGACAAATCTGCTCCTTACCTCAAAGAATTTTTCTTCATCAGTTCCCTGTGGATCGATCTCGGACTCTTGAGAATATATTACTTGAAACAACTTGCACTTGGGTTTGAAACTTTTAATTCCCATCACGTTTTTGGCGCCATTGCTGGGGACTTGATTTGAAGTTTTAATTTATTGAGGTTTTCTTGCTGTAAGTAAACTTCACTATCAAGTATATTCTTCCTCTACTCATTTAATTTTTTTTAATTTACTATTTTACTAACTAACTTACTAATACTAACTTATTAACTAACTTTTATATTTACGTCATTTATTTATGCTTTCTAATTTCTTAACTTTTATATTTATGTCATTTATTTACGCTTTTTAATTTTTTATATTTTTTATGTCATTTATTTATGCTTTTTATTTTTATTTTTTTTATTTACGCTTTTTGACTTAGTAACTTTTTAATTTATGTCATTTATTTTTGTTTTCTAACTTACTAGTACATTTTTTTAAGTCATTTATTTATGCTTAATATTTGATGGTCGATTTATATTGTCAACTTGTACATTATTTTTATTTTATGTCACTTATTTATACTTAATTGGTATCGTGATTTAAATTCTGGTCGTTTGGTTAAAATTAATCCTAGTACTTTATATATTGATTTGTTTGAATCACAATCACACACAATTGACACAACTGAAAATGAACTACAAGCTGAAAATGAAAGTGTACATGATGAACATGAAAATCAATCGTTGCGAACTATGCGTGCATATTTGCAACCACCACGAAATTCTAGTCCATCATGTTTTATCTTTCCATTCATTGCTAACAATTTTAGATTTAAGCCGAGTATAATTTCTTTACTTTCTAATTTCCATGGTTTATAATCTGAAAGCCCATATTTGCATCTAAAAGAATTTGAGAAAGTTTGTATTACTTTCAATGATCAAAATTGCTATGAAGAGATTGTTAAGCTTAAATTGTTTCCTTTTTCTTTGAAAGATAAACCAAAAACTTGGCTTAACGCTTTGAAACCAAGATCAATTGGAACATGGCAAGAAATGCAAGGTGAGTTTTTAAAGAAATTTTTTCCAACATATTAAACCAATGCTTTGAAAAGACAAATCCAAAATTTTTTCCAAAATTCAAATAAAGTGTATTTTCAAAGTTGGGAACATTTTAAAGATTTGTTAAATTCTTGCCCACATCATGGTTTTGAAAAATGGCGGACTATAAGCTTCTTTTATGAAGGTTTAACACCTGAAACCAAACAATTTGTAGAAACGATGTGTAATGGCGAGTTTCTTAATAAAGAACCCGAAGAAGCTTTAGATTATTTAAACCATTTGGCTGAAAATTCTCAATCTTGGCATGATACTAATCCTTCTGAAAATTCAATTAGATATAACCTTGCAAATGCTGGTAAAGGAAAATATCATCTTGGTCAAGAAGATCTAAATGTTAGGTACGCCAGTTTGGCTAGAAAGGTTGAATCCATAGAATTAGGGAAAGTAAAAGAAGTAAAATCTGTGTAAAATGAAGAAATTTGTGGCATTTGTGATGAATTAGGACACTCGACAAATGAATGTCCAAATATTCTTGTTTTTAAGAAGTTGTGCATGAGCAAGTAAATACAATGAACAATTTTAAAAAGTCTTCACCTCTTCTTTTTCAAATTCTTACAATCTGGGATGGAGAAATCACCCGAGCTTCAGTTGGAGGAATAATAATCTAGCACAATTTATGCAACCACCGCCTCCTCATGAACAACAAGATTATCAAAATTCTCAAGGATATGCACCTTATGTCCCACCATATAGGAAAAACCTTGAAGGAACATTGAATGCATTCATAGAAAAGCAAGAGGCCATCAATAAACAAAACACTCAAACCATGATTGACATAAAAGACACTCTTTCTAAACTTACTTCTGCACTCACCATTCACGAGAAAAGAAAATTTCCTTCTCAACCTCAACTGAATCCCAAAGGTCAATATAGTTTAAATGAGGGTAGTTCAGAAAACTAACAAATAAATCAAGTCAATTCTGTGATAACTCTTAGGAGTGGAAAAGTTATTGAAAAAGAAATTCTTGAACCTTGTGAGAAAGATAATGAAACAATCCCCCAAGATAAGGAAGAGGTTGATAAGCTATATGGCCAAAATGAGACCAAACTCTCGTCTCCTCCACCCTAATTTCCTCAAGCAATAAGCAATTCAAGGAAATTGAACCACCACATTGAAATTTTTGAAATTTTTAAACAAGTAAAGGTCAATATTCTGTTGTTAGATGCTATCAAATAGGTTCCTTCTTATGCCAAATTTTTGAATGACTTATGCACTGTTAAAAGGAAATTAAATGTGAAAAAGAATGCCTTTTTGACTGAACAGGTAAGTTCCATTATTCAGAGCAATAATACTTTGAAACATAAAGACCCTGGTTGTCCTACGATTTTATGCATTATTGGAGAACATAAAATTGAACAAGCTTTACTTGATCTTGGTGCTAGTGTTAATTTGCTACCATATTCAGTTTATCAACAACTCAATCTGGGTGAGTTAAAACTAACTTCTGTAACTCTTTTACTTACTGATAGATTAATTAAAATTCCAAAAGGAATAGTAAAAGATGTGTTAGTACAAGTTGATAAATTCATATATCCTGTGGATTTTATTATCTTGGAAACTGAACCTATGGTTGATAGTTCTAAGTCAATTCTTGTTATTTTAGGTCGCCCATTTTTAGCAACATCTAATGCTTTAATAAATTGCAGGAATGAAGTGATGAAGCTAACATTTGGAAACATGACATTGGAGCTTAATGTTTTCAACATATGTAAGCAACCATATGAAGTCCATGATGAAAATGAGGAAGCTGACGGGATTAAGGCCATTGTAGATGATCATCTTCTAAAAGAGAGTTCTTCTGACCCATTAGAAGATTGTTTAATTAATTTATTTGATTCAAGTACACAAGTAGATGATGATATTTCTTAAATATGATCTTTGCTTGATTGTACACAGATAATGGAATACAAGGGATGGAAGCCGAGATTTGAAGAGGTACAACCCATGAATGATAATATCTATGAAGAAGTACCCATATTGAAATTAAAGTCATTACCTGTTGGGTTGAAGTACACATTTTTGGGAGAAGAACAAAACTTTCCAGTAGTAATTTCATCAATCCTTACTAGAGAACAAGAAGGTATGTTGATAGAAATACTTAAAAGCCATAAAAGTGCAATTGGATGGACATTAAAGGACATAAAAGATATTAATCCATTAATTTGTACACATAGAATACATTTAGAGGATAATGCTAAAATATCACAACAACCTGAAAGAAGATTAAATCCACACATGAAAGAGGTAGTTAGAGTTGAAGTTCTTAAAGTACTTGATGTTGGAATTATTTACCCTATTTCTGATAGCCAATGGGTAAGCCTTACATAAGTTATGCCTAAGAAAACTGGAATAACAGTGGTTGAAAATGAAAAAGGTAAATTAATACCTACGCGAGTCTTATCCAGTTGGCGTATGTGTATTGATTTTAGAAAATTAAATGCAGCCACTAGGAAAGATCATTTCCCCTTGCCATTTCTTGATCAAATTCTAGAAAGAGTAGCAGGACATCCCTACTACTATTTTCTTGATGGTTATTCAGGGTATAATCAAATACCAATTGCATTAGAGGATCAAGAAAAGACTACTTTTACGTACCCTTTTAGCACTTTTGTATATAGAAGAATGCCTTTCGGCCTTTGTAAGCTCCGATAACTTTTCAAAGATGCATGTTAAGTATTTTTAGTGACATGATTGAGCATTATTTAGTGATTTTCGTGAATGATCTGACAGTTTTTGAAAATTCTTTTGAAAATTGTCTTGATAATTTGGATAAAGTTATTAAAAGATGCGAAGAAAAATGATTTGTATTAAATTAGGAAAAATGTCATTACATGGTTACCTCAGGAATTATGTTAGGTCATGTGATATCTTCTGAAGGAATTGAAGTTGATAAGGCCAAAGTTGAATTAATTGCTCATTTGCCTTCCCCAAAATCAGTCAGAGAAGTTCGTTCCTTTTTAGGACATGTAGGATTCTATCGAAGATTTATTAAGGACTTTAGTGCCATATCTAGACCATTATGCAATCTTCTGATAAAAGATGCACCATTTGATTGGACTCAAGAATGTAAAAAATCTTTTGAAAATTTAATTGGTCTTCTGACATTTGCTCCTATCATGCAATCCCTTGACTAGTCTTTACCTTTTGAGTTGATGTGTGATGCTAGTAATTTTGCTGTTGGCGCTATTTTAGGCCAAAGAAAACAGGTAAGCCTCATGTGATTTGTTACACAAGTAGAACTTTAAATAGTGCACAACTAAATTATACCACTACTAAAAAAGAACTACTTGTTGTAATTTTTGCATTGGACAAATTTCAAACTCATTTTATTAGTTCTTTTATTGTTGTTTTCACTGATCATGCTATTGTTAAATATTTAATGTCTAAGTAGGATGCCAAACCTAGATTGAGACAGTAGATCTTGTTGCCTCAAGAATTCAACATCACAATAAAAGATAAGAAAAGAGCCAAAAAAATTGTTGCAGATCATTTGTCCATACTTACAACAGGCTCACCTTTTGATAGCACACCTATCAATGATTCTTTTCCTAATGAATTTTTATATTCTGTTAATTTCATGCCTTGGTTTTCTAACATAGTCAATTTTCTTATAACAGGAAAGATGCCGCCTCAGTGGTCACACCAAGACAGAAAAAAGTTTTTGATTGAGGTGAAATTTTTTTATTAGGATGACCCATATTTGTTCAAATATTATCCTGATCAAATCTTTCAGAGATGTGTACCCGATAGTGAGGTAGGTAGTGTTATTAAATTTTGTCACTCAGAAGCATGTGAGAGTCATTTTTCTTCAAAGAAAACAGCTGTAAAAATCTTACAATGTGGATTTTATTGGCCCACTTTATTTAAGGACAACTATGCCTTTTGCAAAAGTTGCAAAAATTGTTAGAAAATAAGTTCTATTTCTAAAAGAAATATGATGCCTCTGAACCCTATCCTTGTCATTGAAATTTTTTATTGTTGGGGAATTGATTTCATGGGTTCATTTCCATTCTCATTTGGATTTGTGTATATTTTGGTTGTAGTTGATTATGCCTTAAAATGGATTGAGGCGATTCCATGTCGACACAATAATCATAAAACTATTCTCAAATTTTTAAAAGAAAATGTCGTGAGTTAATTTAGAATCCCTTGAGCTATCATCAGTGATGGGAAAACACAATTTTGCAATAAACTATTTGAATCTTTAATGAAGAAATATGGCATTACCCATAAAGTTGCCACCCCTTATCACCGTTAGACAAGTTGACAAGTAAAATTAGTAAATAGGAAAATTAAACAAATTTTGGAAAAAATGGTTAGCCCAAATCATAAAGATTGGTCTTTAAGCATGTCACTCTATCGGTCAATCTATGAAAAACCTTGTCACTTGACTGTAGAACTAGAGCATAAAGCATTTTGGTCCATTAAAGCTTTCAATTTAAATCTTGATGATACTTGCAGGTTACGCAAATTATAAATAAATGAATTTGAGGAATTGAGAAATGATGCAGATGAAAACTCAAAATTTTATAAAGATAGAACAAAAGTTTTTCATGACAAATCAATTTTGAGAAAATCTTTTGAAATTAGTCAAAAAGTTCTGCTTTATAATTCTCGTCTTCACCTATTCCCTGGAAAATTGAGATCTAGGTGGACTGACCTTTTTATTGTCAAACATGTGTATCCTTATGGGACTATATACATTGAGAATCCTAAGAATGGTAATGTATTTAAGGTCAATGGATAAAGACTTAAACTATTTCTGAAAAATCAAGTTGCTGAGGTAGAATTCATTTCCCTTTCTAATCCCTGTTATGAGAAAAATTTACTCTAATTTTGTGGCTTTATTTTGTTTTTCAGTTCTTTGTGTTCCCGGTTAAATGGCGGATAATGTTAATCCGTGACTTTCAAATCGGTTTATTTTTTTAGTTTCCCAAAATAACTGATTCATTCTCCTTCAAAATGGATGTCATTCTCTCAAACCAGAGAAAACATTTTTCGTCCCTCCCTCAAAATGCTCTAACAAAAATTTACGAAGCTAGATGTGAAAGATTGAGATTATTAATGTACAAGGGTATGCTAGAAGATGTATGCTGGATAATCGAATCAAAGGTCCGACTAGCAGGTGAGTTTTCAATTTCATTTGACTCATACATGTTAGGTCTTGGTAGAAGTTTATATTCTAAAAGGAGAAGAGCAAAAAGATTACAAGTCTGTCACAAATGTGCATGATGAAATTGTAATAAGCGATGTCATTCTTTGGGAATGGTTTCCATGAATAGAGAAGATAAAATTTTCTTCATTAAGAATAGACTGAGTAAGGAGTCATTAGATGATATCTTATTGACTCTTGATACGCATTCTTGTGGTTATGTGCATTGTGAACTTTTTAACTTGTGGAATCTCTTCAAGGAGGAACAAAAGCATTACAATCTTGGGAATCTGACTCTAAAAGATCATGTTTGCCAATTTATAAGAAAATTGGATGAGAATCTTATCCTCAACTCATAGATAGCGTTTAAGTCGTTTCTGGACGTGAAACTAGAGGCAGATGTGAGCCACATCCACAACAACATGTACATATTTTCTTCTTCTTCTTCTTCTTCTTTTTCATTTTCTTAAAAGAAAAGAAAAAAAAGAAAAGAAGAAAAAAAGAATAAAGAAAAAAAATAAAGTATGTATACATCTTGGGTTTGGCTTTGGTAACACAAAATGTGAATGGGAAAATACACGTATCCTGATCCACCCTTCTTAATTGAAAAACAAAGTAAGTAGATTGTATCCTATATATGAGGCAGCCAAACGCATTATGACCACTTGTCCCTTTTGAGAGCCCTATGTTGTGCTGGTCTTGAATGGGTCTAATATTGGTCAACATTGCTTTGGCATAAAGCCGAAAGAGCAGACTACCTCCATCCCAATCTCAAGTGAGTATACACTCACCTTTCATCAGGTTTCTAATAACTTGAAAAAAAAAGAAGAGGGCAAAATTACAGTTGTACTTAGTCTTTAATTAGATTAGGAGCCCCGGGTGGATGCTCGTCTTGTCATACACTCAGGAGGGACCTTCACACTCCAGTATGTAAATAAGGTTTGTGTGCCTTACTCTGTAGAGAGTCGCATGCTACATTCCCAGTTCTTGGAACCAAGGCTCTGTAGCGCTGATAGATAGATAGAAGCGTCTCATCTTTACAGTGAACGAAAATTGTTAACTGAGCTGTATACTAACTTTAATTAGTAGGCCTCTATGGTGAGTTCGACTGGTTGCGGTCAGGTACCATCTTCTTAGAATACAGGCCTTTAATTAAATTTGCAGGAAGATAGAGAGTTGTTATTCCTTAAGTAGGATGGAAAGGACTTAAAGGTTCTTATTATCGGTTCAGCAATCCTTGTGGAGTTCTTATGTTGCACTAGTGACACACAATTCAAAGATATGCCACTATTGCACTCATGATGCACAGTATAAAGATACGCCATGAAAATTGTACATAAAGGTATGTTATATTTGTTATTATCTTTCTTTTATCTTTGTATGATTTTGTTGTATTTTGGTTTTGGACAGATAATCCTTTGAGTAGGGTCCTTCAGGGGTTTCTAGATTTCTTTACCTTGATGGTTTTCTTGAAGTTAAAAAAAAACAAAAAAAACACAAAATAATAAAAAAAAAAGATTCTGTATTTCTTAATTTCAAAATTTTCTGACAACAGCCAACCTACCCTTATAGGTGTTATCATTACCTTTTCCATTCTTTTCTTATTTAAACACTTCATTCTCTTCACTTTCCTCCAACTCATAACCATTCAAAGGGAGGAAGAGTATAGAAATAAGACCTTCTGTTTGTAACCTTAAAAATATGTGTCTTTTGTGGGTCAAGTTTTGGGAAAGGTTTGGAGTTTGTAAATGCAGCAAGCACTCTTGATCGAATACTTGCTGCGAGGAATATTCATGTTGTATATGGGAGAGGTTGTCGTGGGTTAACGGGGACTGTATCACTCTCTGTATTTCTAGAAGGTAGTCAAGTTTTAGGTGTCATTCCTGGACCTTTAATTCAAAAGAGCATCACTGGAAAGACAGTTGGAGAAGAAATTTAGGTATCATCTATGCATGCACGAATGAAAACAATGCTTGACAACTCTGATGAATTCATTGCCTTACCAGGTGTAACACCCTTGTGGGGATGTCACATTTATAAATAAAATAACAGAAAGATAAATAAAATCTACCCAAGTTATAAAACATTTGTAACATAATATTGCGGTTGTAAAAATTCTTCTTGTTAAACAGAATAGTATTAAATAAAATAACGCGGAAACACAAAATAAACAAACCAACACCACACATAATATACATATGGTTTTAGTTATAAGTTATACAAATAATTTACAACTATCCATATTTAAACTAAAACAGTAAACAAAACAGTAAAAGGTCAAATATATACAAACGCAGACGCGCCCAAGTACACATCATAAATATCTAACCCTCTGAAGGATCACTCTCAGATGAAACTTCAGGTGATAGATATCTAGGATGCCTCGACCCTTTACGGACACGGGTCCGTGCAGTCGATACGCTGCTAATCTCGCTAGGCGCATCAAACATACCGCCCTAATGACGCCTAAGAGATAGCGGCAACTCTACATGTAAATACAACAAAGTAGAAAAGATCGGTACTCCATCAAACTCCGTACGTATGGTCACAGTCAGACGCCCTACGTACGTCACCGAATCACGATCTTCCCGCAGACGCCAGGCTTCAGAGCCTCCATGAAACTCAAGTTGCACAAATCCAAAGAAACCTGGTAGCGTCATATCCACACAATCAATCCAATGGATATGGATGATCGGATGGTTCTTGCTCGTAGAACTGATCTTCGGCTTGCTGCTCTTCCTCCTCCTCTGGATATTCACACTCAAGAGGTGTTCCTCTTCCTCAAACTCTTTATCATATAATTTAAAACATACAGATAACACATACAAGAAAGAGGTAAGACAATCTAAATCATCACAAACATGGTAAATAAGAAAACGACAATACAGCAGATAAAACAGTTCATACAATATAGAATGCCATAGCAACATAAACATAAATACAGTATATCCCAGATATAATATAAGAATTAAATATATATGATATCACAGATAAAAATATACTGATATACAACACAGATACATATGCAATATGACACGATCCTACTCCATGGAGCTAACCACATACAGACATCAGAGAGAATGACCCGTAAAATCTATTAGTACCACGACTGCCCAACCAAACTATTCCGCGGTCTCACGTTGCGTCTATAGCCCACAGTCACATGGCGTGGTGTAGCACACTGTCTAACGTCGTGTCACTACAGGCAATGTACTATTAGACTTTACAAGATCTCGATTAAATATAGTGTGTGTCAAGTCCATTAGTGTGTTGCCAGTTACCATGACCCAGAGGAGCGACCAACTGTCCACATATGGGATACCGCACACTAACGTCTCCAAGTTCATAAAGAAAATGAACCACACTACGTTTATCGCACCGACAACACGATGTGATTCACCTCGTCAATCAATCCACCAAAAATTGGCATTAACTCAATGCATGATAAAAAAATTACCAGAATACCCTCAATGGTACAAATATGCGTATTTACGCAAATGCCCTCAATGGCAAAAACTCATGCCCTCATGGTAGAAACTCATGCCCTCATGGCAGAAATAAATACAGTAAGTCCCACCAGACAAATACTGTTTCACAACCTGTCCGGGTTCACCACTTTAGACGCCCGACAAGAAAATTTCTTGTTTTCGTCAATCGCGTAGAAATTTTATCGCGTTTTCACAATTTCGTCGTTTTTACAAATGTTTTTAAATCGCGTAAATATATTTTACTGTTTTTAAAATCGCGTAGAATTTTTAACACGTTTTCTCAATCGCGTAAGATTTTTAAATTATTTTCTTGTCCGAATTCCTTAAAAATTACTGTTTAAATAAACAGAAATAATATTTAGTACATTTATGTTGGTGTATGCCCTAGTGGCCAATACGTTTTGTTTGTATTTACATACATTATATTATGCTATTTTATATGAGGCATTTCATTTATTATGTTCTTTTTTTTTGGTAAACATGATAAAGTCCTTAGAATAGTAAATTTGATACCATAGGACATCAAGTGGATGACTTGATCGTGAGATCCTATTGGATAAAACACTATTCTTAAATGTCCCTAGTCAAGTATTATTGTTAATTAGGACAACAATAATGCTTTGAGACTAGTATGTGCGTAGGCGATGACCACATCTCACGGGTCATGGATATGAGATATCAAGTCTACACATGGATACATATTAGAGTAATGATGTATTGGACGGGACCCGCCATGAGAACGCTACGTGGATCGTTACGTGAGTGTCATAAGCAATTCTCATAGTGATAATGGTGTATGTGGTCCTTTGACACGAAATCACTACGATTCCTACATGAGGAGTTGTGTGTTTTAATGCCATCAAACGTCATCTGTAACAAGATGATTATAAAGTTGGTTATTAGACATACCGCGATACATGTGGAGGGATGTGAGTGACCTAGATGGGATTTGTCCCTCCTACATAACAGAGTGATATCTTCGGGCCCCACGATTGAGTGAGACTATGAAATGCATGGCCATGCTCAAATGAGTCAATATGAGATATTGATCTCATTTGTCATTACTATGTCTACTCGGGAAAGAAGCGAAGATTGAACTAAACAAGGGTGACACGTTCCATGCCTTGTGTTCAATTTGGATATCCGGACAAAGGGACTAAACTACACACGGAAACATTGGTCACAGATAGGTTATGTCAAATCACCGACATTCTCATTACAAAGCAGTGATGTGTTGCTAGATACCGTCCTTTGTTTGTAATATTAAAATGAGATTTTAATATTACTACCAACGTCATGAGAACCTGCAGGTCGCACACTTAGAAACGCAGACTAAATTGGAGTAATCGAATCAAGTTGGACTCGGATTCAATTGTGGGCCTAACTCATGACGGATTTTAGGGTTGCACCACTTACCTTGCTCGCTCACACTCACTTAAGGCAGCCACTATTATAAATATAATCGCTGGGGGCTGCTACTAGGTTACATCACAACCCTAGCCGCACCTACGAAAGTGAGTGAGAGATAGTGAGGTCTTCTTTCTCCTCTCTTCGCAACTAGCACTACGAAACGCAGGCGTGACTCCTTTTTTTCGTGTGGATACCGCTTGAAACATCGTCGCTATTACGGTGTTGGTGATTCACCTCGCTTGTGTTTCACGCTTCAAGAGGTAAAATTTTAAAAACCTCGGATTATAATGGATCCTGTGAGGGAATTCTGTTATTCCGCTGCGAGACTTTGATCCGCAAATTCCCAACAATTTAAACTACGTAGAATATTTTTCATACCGTATACTATCTTTTGGACATCTTTTCTATCTTATTTGTCTGTTTTTACGAAAAATTAACAGTATTTTGTTTAAAAATTTATAATAATGGTTTCCTAACTTTTCTGTAAAAATTCCTTTTACTTAATTTTTAACCATATAATTTAACTTTTTGAAAATCACTAACATGCTTCAAAAGATAATATGAGCTATATGTTAGAATTTTTCAAAAGCTACTGTATTTTCTTCTAACAGTAAAATCATTAGTTTTAACTTCTTAAATTTAATTCTAATTAATTTATTTCTTCAAAACTCATTGTAGAAAAATTCCTTTTAATATATATTGTTTCTTTTTGATTGAAAATGGTTTGGAAATAATTTTAGAAACCATAAATCCTTGGCTTTGGCATGTTGGCCGAAATACTTAAAATTTCCATTTGATCTCTACATTCATTTTTCTTGCTCTAAATAATTTTGTATCTTGTTAATTTTCCTAGGTTAATTAAATCACAATATTAGAAAATTAATGAGAACATTTTGGTTCTCCTTTTTGGTTGAGGCCGTGAGCCTTGATGATGTGTTCTTTGGAACACTCATGCAATCCTTGACATGTTGTTCACATCCTATTATTTACACATGCATCTACTAACACATATAATATTTCAAAGCTTGTAGACATGCAAATTAATACAAATCACAAATAGAAAAGCTAATAACAAACACACAAATGAATCCTTATGAATTCTACAATCACAAACAATTTCCATCTTCTTACCACCACCCAAGGATGATAAGATTAAAGTCTTCCTCTTACCTTAAATGAAGACAAATACTCTTTCACTCCTTTCTAGGGTTTCGGTTTTCACCCTCCAAGACACCTACCAATCTTAAACAAAATTCTACAAGTTATAACATGAAAGAAAGCTTAAACCATGGATCAATCATGGCTTAGAACTTTGTAAAAGAATTTAGAAATGAAAAACAAGAAATTTCACCTTCTAGATAAAATCTCCCAAGTAGGTTTTCAAGCCCAAGATGAAGGATTTTGCAAGAACTCTCAACTAGAGATGTTCTTAGAATTGTGTTTAGGTTTAGAAAAGTTGGTTGGATAAAATTTTAGGTGGATGGATGGTAAGAATGGATGCTTGGCCGAATGGACCTTCAAGAAGACAACAATGGAGTTTGGTATTTTTGGAAGAGAGAGAAGAGAGAAAGTATTAGAAAATCAAGTGATAATTACCCTCCAAAGTGGTGCATGGCCGTGGACTTCAATGGCAAGGAGGTGTCCACTTGGTTGGCTCCATCCAAGCCTTAGGAATGATCAATGGTGAGGATTAAAACTTGATCACCAAGCTTAGCTCTCATTGGTTAATCTAAGCCTAGTCACTAATCATTGTCATTAAGCCTTGTCACTAATTAAGCCTTGTCACATGCTCTTGAATGTTCCACCACTAATGATGCTTAATTAAGCTACTAATCCTATTAAGTTTTAACTAAACGTGGGTCCCGCAAAACATTTCCGGGTCCATTACCGCTTATTTGTCTTGACTAATAAAATAATATTATAATAATATGAAATTATTTTATTTTACGATTAAATCCTAAAAATTAAAAGATTACTAACCGTATCATTTAATTGGGTTTAGTAAGATCTCCCAGCTCCGAATAATTAAATTAAGATTTCCCCGGCCCGAAAAATATTATTTTCCTGTCCCGGAGCAAATCACACAAAAAATCCAAATAAAATAATAGACAGTAATATAAAACAGTAATTCATACAGAAAAACAACAAATAGTACAAAAAGGACACAACAGTCATTTATCCTAAAGTTGAAAAACATCAAACAGTACATTCGAGACACAACGGTAATTCACCCAAAATTTTAGGGTGTTACACCAGGTGGTTTTAGTACTTTGAAAGAAATTTTTCAAATTGTCCCTTGAGCTCAACTAAACATCAACCATAAACCCATAGGTTTGTTGAATGTAAATAATTTCTTTGATCTTTTGTTATTTTTTCTTGGCAGAGTTATGGAACATAAATTTATCACACCTTTGGCAAGACAGCTTCTTATCTTTGCTTCCACTATTGATGAGTTGATTGATAAATTAGAAGCTTTTGTTTATGAACCTGATCCAACAATAGCTCAGATAGATGGGTCAGCAAGAAGCAGTGAAGGAAGCAGCATGCAAAGAAAGCTAGATCTGACACTTCATCTTTAATTTTCCTTTACCTTTGATTTTATTTATTGTACTTTGTTTCTATTTAAATTTGTGTTAGATTTCTCCAACAGGTACTATCTTCTATGCTTTACTCATCAATATTTTAACATTGCGGACAATGTTGTGATTTGGTTGGGGGGAAGAATAGTTGAATTTTTTTTTTGGGAAGTATAATATGATTGTCAGCAACTTACTAAACTAATTAAGGATGACAGAGTAAGAAGTAAATTTTGCTCTTGAGACACATCTTAATTGAGAAAGTATGTTTATTGATACGATTTTTAGAAACCTATTCATAGTAACACCAATTAAGCATGACAGAGTAAGGAGTAAATTTTGCCCTGGAGGTAATTTTACTCTTGAGACGCATCTTAGTTGAGGAAATAATTGTTTTAGAAGTAACAAAAAGCATATCTTGGGTTATAGCATAAATTGTCTTCTTTCTTAAAAATCACATGCTTGGATATGAATGTTGAATTGATAGATTGAGAATGATAGAAATATTCCTTGTGAGATTTTGAGTCTATTGATGAATGAATTGAACATTTGTACCATTCTTTTCTTTCTTGTGTGATTTTCACTCATGAAATTGTTACTCTAGAACTTGCTTTGATTCTTTTTTAGACTACATTTTCACATGCATATATAAACATGATTGAGACATTTTTCTTGAAATAACTACTTTAACCAAACAACCAACCTTGTATATTTTCCTTTGCTTAAACCCTTTGAGATTATTTGACCATTCCTTGTTTCTAACTTATTATGTGCCTTAAATGAAAAACTATGTTCTTACCCGACCTTAGGGAATAAGAGAACATTAGCTTTGTCATTGGATGAGTTCTTGAACAAGTGTGGCAGTGTGTGTGCAAAATAGTAGGTGAAAAAATAAAAGAGTGGTTAATTAAAAAAATGTGTATATTTATGAAAAAAAATGTGTAAAGAAGGGTCAACAAGGCAAAAAGGGAAGAGAAAAGAATATGTAAAGGGAATTTGTATTAGGTGAAGTTGGGATGAACTTTCATGCTTGTTAATTGATCTCAGCTCTCATGCTCTTTTATTCTCTTTGGTTTTTAACTTGTCAAATCCATATTACCACCCTCCTTTACCTTGACCCTATTACAACCTTGAATAAAGTCCTTATGATTTGTGTGTGTATGTGCTCCGAGTAGTGGAGAAGTAGAAGATAAGCAAGCTTATGGTAGTGCAATTTTTCATGGATTGAATTGAGTGAAATACCTACTTTTTGAATGCTTGAAAGATTGAGAATGAATCTTGTTAGGATCTATCATTCTTGATTCGTTCTTTTTAACCAAAGTTTCCTTGCTTGTTGGTTTGAGATGTGAAAAAATGTTACCTCATTAATGCTTTGATCCCTTGAATGATTGGTTGCTCTTCTTGATTCATTGAATCCTTTAGAGTTTTTAGCTTTTGAGTCTGTGTCGTTTTTCTTTATTTCCTAGTTTTTGTCTTATGTGTTTTGCCCGGAATTGCAAAAGTTTACTGTGGGAGAAATTAATAATAATATATTTTATTAAATTTATAATCCTCTCACTAGGCTTCTTAAGGTTCAATTTAGCTTAATTAAGCTGATTTTGTCACATTTTATGAAATTAAGCTTAATTGGATCATTGAAGAAATTATTGTTTCAATTATCATTAATTTAGGTGATTGCATTCTTAAGTAAACTGACCACAATTTGAGTTACAATTATCTGATTAATGTGATTTTGGTCTTGTTGGAAAGTTAAGATAATTCTCTAATAACTATTCACTTGATAGCAAGAGCCACATTGATAGCAATACATTTCATTCATTATATAATCTTCTCACTTGGCTTTTTCAGTAAACTAGCTATAATTTGAGTTATATCTGATGGATGTGATTTTGGTCTTGTTTTAAAGCTAAGACAAATTTTTACAACTTTCATAAAGACCTTAAGACTTGGAACACATGTTTGAATAACTCAAATTGGAATTGAAGTAAAATCTAGAGTTCTGAACTTGACAGCTTGACCTATGTGTACTCATCAGATCATAGCTTGAGTTATAGGAGAGCTTTAGGAATGAAAAGTTCCATTTGAAAGTTAAAACCTAAATCTACAACTTTCATGAAGAACACAAAATTCATATCGAATGTCTTGAAGGTGATATTGGGCTTGGAAGTCAGAACAGAGGAGCTGAAGTTGGGCCTGACCTATGTGCAGTAATTGGGCCATATATCAGGCTGTAGGTAGTCAAATGAGCTGAAACTGACGACTATGGAAAGCTAAGACAATTTCCTAGAATTTCATGAAGACTACTTGATCATATTCTGACGCATGCCATGAGTTCAGAGTAGAAACATTTCAAAGACAAGAATCTCTATAATTTCACCTCATTCATCATCATCAAGCAACTATTTTGGCATTTACTTCTCATCATCAAACAACTCCATTGTCTTCTTGTACTCCTTGAGTTCTATAAAATGGAGCTTGGGTGCTCATTCAGATCATCTTTGATCTTAGTTTAGTTTATGCTTTTGTGTTATTTGTTTCTCTTGTTATAGTTTTCTTTGTTCTAAATTGAAATTATCTTCATCTTTTTCTTCCTATCTCTTTCTTTCTCCTTGTTCATGAGTAACTAATTTTCATTTTGTTTGGGTGAAAGAGTGAAGCTTTTAGTAATAAGTTGAGATTAGATTAATTTCCTTCTTGTGCTTAAATGATATATTTTTAAGTGATCATTATATGTGTTGTATGCTGTTTCCAATCAATTTAGAAACCTTTCTTATATATTGAAGAACTTGATTCATTGTAGACAAGATGTTGGCACAGTGGATGCTTGAAACCATTTACAAGTGTTGGTGGATAATTAAAGGAACCATAATATGATTATATGTATAATCTAAATTAAACTTTGAATGTTAAATCTTCTGATTGGAACCTTCATTATGTATTATTTCAATTGAGTTATAAAAAGAAATAATCTTGTCTTTAATTTATTACCACGAGTGGGTCTCCCAACCCAAGCAAATCCTTTTCATCTGTGAACAACTTTTATCACCTTTAGTATTGTGACAAATCTACTCCTTACCTCAAAGAATTTTTCTTTATCAATTCCCTGTGGATCGATCTCGGACTCTCGAGAATATATTACTTGAAACAACTTACACTTGAGTTTGAAACTTTTAATTCCCATCACTAAGTACACTAAATGTGTAACACCTCAAAATTTATTTATTTTATTATAAACATTCATTTTATAATATTTGCGATTTTCTGGAATTTTTTTGGATTTTTCTGAGAACGCAGAATATTTTAGTATATTTCTCATTTTACGTGCACATTGGGCAGAGTCAGGAAAATTACTGTAACGTTTTGAAAGTTGAAAAATTTTATGATGAATAGTCATTTTATAATATTTGTGATTTTTGAAAATTTTTTGGGATTTTTCTGGAAACGTCAAATATTTTAATATATTTCTCGTTTTACGTACAAACTGAACGGAGCCGGAAAAACGAAATATTTTTCCTGAGAACCTTGAACTATGGAAATGTCGACGGGGGATCTTACTAAACCCAAGGCTGGACACGGTTCACGAGGTTTCACATTTTTGGATAAAATTACAATAGATAAAATAATAAAACACTGCGAAAAATTTATCTGTAAAATTAATTAATAGTGACTTCTGTCGACTGTAACTATTATCCATTGGATAATAGCATGTATTAAAAATTTTATCACATTATCCTAATGTAATCTACTTTAAGTCTAATCAAACCTACTTTAATTTAAATTTATAGTACTATAATTGAAGCTTCTTTGAGAAGCTTTGACTAACTAAAGGCTACAATGCCCTTGGCTTACATGAGAAGCCACAAAATCTCCCTCCTCTCTCTCCTCTATGACACGGCAATGACCAAGAAAAAAGGGGGGAAATGAGTTTCACTCACTTAACCTAAACACTCTCAAATTATACCTCATTTTACCTATTTACTTTTCTCTCTAAAAACACCATCTTCTTCCTTTCTCCTCCTTCTCTCTACACTCCACTAGGGCTACGAAATTTACAGCCCCATCTCCACTATTTTTCTTCATCCTTTCTCTTCACTAAACACATTTCCTTACTCCTCTTCATCTTCTTTACCACTTCTCTTTAGAAAATTTCTTCAAAATCCAACCTTTTCTCCATTGTCTTCCAAGGTAAAGATTCAAGCTTTAAGGTAAAGTTTTGGTTTTTCTCCTTGTTTCTCCTCATTTTCATGATCAAGGTTCTCTTTGATGACCATGAATCTATTTTTCTTCAACCTTTGATGTTGGTTCACTTTCTTGAAAACCCTAGGATTTTTAGAGCCTTGAAACCGAATTCACCAAGAGCTAAAGGGAGGTCATTTTCGTTTTTCTCCTCTAGGTAAGAGGGAGACTACTCACTTCAACCAATTTTGGTGGTGAAGGAACCATTGGGTGTTCTTGTATTTTGTGATTTTTGTTTATTTATGTGTTCTTGAATTTGACCAATGTTTGATTTGTAATTTTGAATGGATTGTAAGTGTTAAATGAGTTTGATCATGTTAGGGTTGTTAAATGGGAAATATGGAGTTCTTTACCCTAGCATTAAGACCACGGTTTTGAGGTGATTCTTGGAGTGAAAAATTGCTTTGCACACTAGTACATAACACTTATGGAATTAAAGGTTGAATGGTGATAATAAAATTTAAGAATGGAAAATCTTAAGGGTTTGTTACCCTACATTGAAGCCACGATTTTTGGCTTGAAAAATAAGAGAAAGGATTGGTCTTGATGAACATAGATTTAAATAGGCTAATATTAATTGAACTAATGCATAAAAATGGAAAGAAATATTGGACTTGAAGACCATGAAGGCCACGATTTTTAGAGACAAAATTAGGGGAAATTGAAGCCTTGGTCAATCCTTGGAGACTTAAGAATTTAGAGACATGCATAACTCTTAATCAAGTGGAAGAATTAAATTGGATAATAACCCTTAAAGGGCCACGGTTTTGAATGGGGCAAATTGCCTAAAATTTGTTATACTTAATCAAGCATAAGACCTTGAGAAAGTAAATTCATAATGTGGATTTGGGATAGTGGATCAACACTTGAAATATATGTTGGCATGGAAATTAATTCTATGCTATTGAGTACCCCTATGTGGGCAAAACACTTGTTGACATGTACTTGTGAGAATTAATGAGCAATGCATGATTATATATAGATAATAAGAATACCACAATATGGTGATATTGAGAAATGAATATGTATGTGTACATGTATGTTTATGTACCACAGTGATATGATTATGATGAGCATACATGATTTGACATTGCGTCGTCATGCATATGTGTTGTCCGTTAGACATTGTTGTAAAGGCTATGTGTGCCTAGGAGTTTGAATAACACCTTTTGTGTGGGTGCGAATAGACTAAGCGTAGGTGTCATATGTTGTTGACCTTGGGGGCGTCGAGGTGTGGGTGTCTCACAATAGATAGTGGTAGCTCCACTGGGGCCGTGGGATAGACTAATGCGACACACCAACGATCCTGACTGGGACGCTGTCCTATATCGCGATCAACTGTTGAGGTGCCATATATAAACCATTTGTGCAACTATTTTATGAGATGAAGCACACTGTTTTTAAGGCTAACGATATACTAGCATTACTCCTTGATCTTTCACTCCGAAAATGTTTATGTCTAGCTCCATGGAGTAGGAATTTTTGGTACCTTTTTTGATTGTCAATTATTAGTCACATGATTCATTGAGCATGAGCATCCATAACTGTAAAATATGATTACTATTATAATTGCAATAATTATTCAATTCCTGAACTACTGATGCTTTTCTGTCTGTTGTTCATAATACTTGCTGTAACTAATTTCTATTCAGCATTTACTATTGATTTCTATTGTTACTGTAATTAAATGTATAAACTAAGGTATATGTGGGCGTCCAGTGTCGTTCTGTTTTCTTGCTGCCATTTTGGTACTAAAAACTTAGTGTCTCACCTCTTTCTGTAATTCTTTTATTTTTGTATTCTAGTTGGATCGTGTGCTTTTGAGAAGACGTTCGTGAAGAAGATAAGGAAGTTCCCGAGTTTCCAGGCTTCTGGCCATACTACGACTAAAACTGTTTGAGGATGTCATCGCACCCCCGTGGTTTCTTTAGCTACGTGCGGATCAACTTTCACGGAGGTCCTGATTACTGGTACATTAACGTGCAGACAGATCGCTGTGTATATCATGGGGAGCTGACGGTGTCCATAGCATGGGGTCATTACGACGTCTCCATTTTTTATTTTCATGTTTTTGTCTGGTTGGAGTTTTACATGCCCGTTAGGGACATGTGGGCTGATATGTACTACACCCCATGTGAGGACTCCTTTTTGTCCGCTGCTTGGGCTCCCGCCCGTTGCTCTGTCATTTCGATGGCAGTTTCCTCGGACGAAGAAGACCCTAAGGAGGACCCAGCTACGGTCCCTTCTCGTTAGTCATAGGAGCTGATACTATTGGTAGCTATTGATGGCTAACCGTCTACCTTTTTGGGAAGCCTGAGGTTTTGCTGTACATGATGGGGTGTATTTGTATATCTTTGGGTGGGTATATATTTTGCTTTTTGTACATTTTGGAAATGTAATTAAACAGGCTATTTCATATATATATATATATATATATATATATATATATATATATATATATATATATATATATTGTGTATGGTTTTTCTTACATTGCTAGACTTTATTTATTGCAACTGTTTTATTTATGACTTCTATACGTAATGGATTTTAACTTAACTCTCTTAACGCCGCTTGGTAATGATTTACAATTTTAACAAAAAAAATGGTGACAATTGTGAAGGAACTTAAATGACCATAAAATGAATCGGGACTATGAGTTTTAAGAACAATTACTATTTTCCGCAATTTAATTTATTTCGCTTTATGTTACAAATTATTATTATAGTTATAGTGCGACGTCCCTTCTTCGCAGCTGCTAATAGAAAAAGGGGCGTTACAAAATGGGTAGCAAATATTGTACCCGTAGCTAAGAAGAATGGAAAACTATGGATATACATTAACTTCATAGTTTTAAAAATGGTTATGCCTAAAGATGAGTACACTATGCTCGTAGTTGATATGTTTATTAATGTTGCTTCTTATCATAAATTTTTGTCCCTAATAAATGGCTACTCTAGCTATAATCAGATATATATAGTCGAAGCCAACATATCCAAAATGGCATTCAGATGCCTAGGGTAATCGACACATTCAGATGGGTGGTAATGTCGTTTAGCCTTAAGAACATTGGGAAAATGTACTGGCAAGCTATGAATGCAATCTTCCATGACTTTATTAGAGATACCATGGAGGTATACATTGATCACGTGGTTGTGAATTCTCAAAACAAGGAGCAACACTTAGTTGAACTAGAAAAAGCCTTTTAACGAATGAGGAAGTTCAACTAGAAGATGAATCCCACCAAATGTGCTTTCAACATCTAAGTTGGAAACTTCTTGGGGTTCTTAGTTCATAATAGTGTCTTGCTTGGCCACCCCTCTTGAAAAGTTATGTTTATCTTTGTATTATACTTATATTAAATTGGAATATTACTCGTTGTCGAGGATTGTTCTAGTGCTTTCAAAAACAAACATCATTAAATATCTTTTATCTCAGTCTTGTTTTCAAAGTAAGTTAACCAAGTGGGCACTGAAATTAAATGCTTTTGACTTATAATATACCTCACTTTGTGTTGTTAAAGACCAAGCTCTAGCTAATTTCTTAGCTGAGCACCCTTGTTTGGAAGTACAAGACCCACTAGCTAATCCTCACAACTATATGGAGTTTCCTTATTGGCTTTTATACTTTGATGGCTTCTACTCTACTACTGGAGTATGCATAGGCGTAGTAATAATAACCAGCCTCACAAGTAAACGAGGCACATTTAGGCTCGAATTTGAGAATCATCGCTCCGACAATCAGACCGAATATGAAGCCTTCATACTTGGCCTTTGAATTGTAATTTCTCAAGGGGCTAAATATGTGAAGATCATGGGAGACTCTTAGTTGGTCATCAAACAACTGATTGGTTAAAGTACCAATGTGTCAATCCAACATTGGCTAAGTGTCATAAAATGGCTTTAGAGTTGCAAAAGTAATTAGTTGATGTGGTCTTCGTGCATATACCAAGGAATTACATTATTGAAGCTAATAATTTAGCTCAAGATGCATCTGGGTACAAAAGATTTACTTCAGCTCTCTAAAAGAAAGTTTATCCCATTTCATTATTTGAAGCTGTTTGTCAAGTCAACAACCAAGTTGACTAGCTTGATGAGCTAATAGCTTACCTAAATCAGCCTAGCTCTAAAGGAGACCTATCTCTAAATAACACAGCTTTGGGGTACTCTAATAGTCGTTCAATCCAGACTGGGGTTGACCTGATCAGAAGGCTAGGTCAACGAGTCAGTGGTCTAACCACAGGTTAAGTGTAACAACTTGGGCTTGGCTCCAACCACCTCGAGCATGTTCATCTACTCAGTATTGTACACCCAAAGGTTTGGCCATTTAATCCCCTCCTTCGGCTATAGCTTTCTTGAGATCGAACCCACACACCAAGTGTTTTTACATTCTTTTTTTAAAATATTGTCATATTTCTTCCTCAGTGGAAGAGGAAGTATAATGAATATGAGTTGCAACAATTGGATCCTTTATTGTGGAACAAGCTCAATGGTGAGCTGGTTGCTTTGTGGCACTTTGGGGTTGAGATGTTTCTAATTTAGAAGGGGAAATCAACAATTTCTCTTGGTGGCGGTCTTGGGCTCTTTCTTGGTCATGCTCTTAGGATCTCAACTATGTTCAATAGTCTACAGAAGAAAGTGAAAGCATTAATATGACCTTGAGCCTAGAAGCATAAAGCTAATTAAATATAAGCAAAGATAAATGGAATTACCTTTTGAGCCAAGACCCTAGATTGCAAACAGGCAGAAGCACGAAGGTGAGATTTCTTAGTTAGTGGCTGATCAGGTGATGAATCATCATAGTTAATAGCTACCAAGTCAACATCTACTAGAAGGAAAATAATTTCTATCAGAATCAAGGAATTGAAAGAAGGAATATAAGTGGCTAAAATTAAAGAAGATTAGTAAAGAGCTAATAGGCTTGGCAACGGGGCAAGTTGGGTGGGTTTTTGCTCAACCTGACCCCACCCCACAAGAAAAATATCAAAACCTGCACCCGCCTCCCCCCATCCTGCACTTATAAATATTTTAAATTAAGTTTATAAGATAATCAACCACTATCTCAAAATTAATTCATCATCTCGTATAAATTAAAAAATATGTTTAAGATAAACATTAAAATAATAAAGATAATTAATAAAATTAACTTAGTACTAAGGAAACTAATCATAATGTTTATTTATATGTAGGGGCATGGTGGATTGACCCCAAACTAGCACTCGCCCTACCCTATTGCTGGTTAGGGCAGGGAGGGTAACTGCAAGTAGGTTTAAATTGCCAAGCCTAAAAGCTAACCTTCAACTTTGTCTTTCTCTTTTTCTTTTTCTTTCTCTTTGGTCGTACTTTTGGTGGTGGCCTTCCTTTTCTTGGGTTGTGTAGGAACAAGATTGAAGACTTCAACAAGTTATCAGTCATAAGGGACTAGAACCAGGAATTGGACGAGAATTCCCATTAGCAGAAAAATTCAATAGATCAGGATGGAATAGGTACAAAGTGTAACAACTTAATACAAGTATCTGAATATAACCAAGATATTTATAGATAAATATATCAAGTATGTAACTTCCTAAACTATACATAAAACATAAATCCATAATAACATATATAGTCATTATAGAAAGCCTCATGAAATGCAGAAACATGCATACTATTGTATATATAAGATTAGCCTATAAAGGGCATACTGTGATATATAATTCATACATTACAAAACAAGTATAAATAAATACAAGGTTTGTTCTAGAAACAATAAAACTAGAACTACTCTAGTCCTTCTGCTTCTTTTTCTGTTTTTTCTTTAGAAAGTCTTCACCTTGAATTACATGGCAACACAACGGGGTGAGAGTCAACAATTCTCAGTATGAGTTAACTAAAACCAGTCATACATAACATAATAAACATAATCTTAACACATGCTATAATAAGATATGTTTAAATTCTTTACAAGGTTTAACTCTAGTATCTAGATAAACCAAGTTAACTCTATATACATTAATACTTACACACTTAGCTCATTTAAGACCCAAGCATGTTCTACTAGGAACTTGGTTTCTTGTGTTTACCTGTTGTAGAAAGAAAAACATATAATCTCATACTATATGTAACCCTAGCTCTTGGTCAGGAATTATTTGTTCCATTAGGAACCTCTGATTCCTTACCTTCTAGCCAAATGATAATTTATATCATATAATATTACATTCATAGGAAAACACTACCAATCCATCCTAGTCTACTTACATATATTTCACCACATCATCACTTATTACATCTGAAGTGATATCTAAGCAACACTAAGTTGCTAAAGGTGCTAGACACTTACCTAAGGCAATCCACCATTTTTGGTTGCTCAAAGGCCTATACGTTTCCTATACATAATAAAACTATGCACAAGAACCTCTATTCAATCACGAGTATTCATTATCTAGCCTAAACAAGCTTTACATGAAGCCTAAGAATGAAAAATTCTATTATCTTAAGTTCTTAGCCCTTATCCATCTTGAAAGGATAGCTAAGACAAGCAAAAATCTAATTTTGAACTTGCCAATAACTAGTTATAGAGGTCTAGTAATTAGTTATTGACTTATTAGCCTTATACGTGAGTCACTGTTTTAATCCAATAACCGATTATGGCTTTCCTGCTAACTAGTTATTGGGACAACAGAACTCCCTGCCAAACTCTAATAATCCAAGCTCAGCCATTGAAGGCACTAAGCAAGCTAGAAGACAACCTGAGTAAGCAGGTTAGAAGACAACCTAAGTCCCTCAAACCCATTTCTTATCCCTCAACATACAACATACATAAAGATGAAGATAGTTAGAGAAGTTCATATAGGTTCAAGCACCCCTACCTTACTTGTAGTCTAGAAAATCTTCAAACCTTAACTTTTCCTTTTGATTTTCTCTTCCTTCCCTCTTTTTCCACTACGTTCTTTTCTCTACCTTTTTGGTTTGCCTACTGCTGCTGAAGTTGATATGTGAGAGAAAGAGTGAATGAGTATGAAAAGGATGGAAAAACTCAAACAAAAGTCCATAATAGCAACTAGAACATACTAGAGTATTAAGTTATAAGTGACTTGATATTTTGTTGAAACATTATATCTGTTAAGAACACTTAGATTCCATGAAATCAAGTTTCCTAACTTCCTTAAGAATTAGAATATATCCTAAGATTCATTAAAATACTCATCTCATCATTTTCATAAGTTTCCATATATGCAATTCATCAATCCGGTATCGAAACACTCAACTAGTGTACTTAAAAATACCAAACTGATTCAGTTTACCTTTAAACTTTAACTACATCATACTTAGTTCATTTGTGACCTAGAAACAAATTCTCCATATCTGTTTCTGTGAATGCATGTGTCTCGAAGCATGTCAAATGGTTTTTGATGATAACAAAGTCAAAGATGAAGACCAAAGAGAAAATGAGAAAGCCAAGTATCAAAGGAAGAAATCAAGAGGCTTAGATATAGGCATAAGTACATCAATGTTAAATGCTCCAAAGATACCTCAAATGGTTTTTCAAAAATGATTTTAATCAATATTGATTTCAAAGACAAATTCCTAAAAAGAGAACTTATTTTATCCTGGATCATGCCAAACAATGCTACATTTTGTTTAATCCATGTTTTCTAAAGCTTAGGAATGATATAAAACAGTTTTAAGGCTTGAAAAATGAGTTTAAGGTATAGTGTAATCGATTACCAGAGTTTAGTAATCGATTACAAGCTAAACAAGCCTTTGTAATCGATTACACCATTCCTGTAATCGATTACCAGAAAGTCAGAGAACGTGTAATCGATTACACCAAGTCATGTAATCGATTACCATGTTCCCAGAAAGCCAAGAACACGACCAAAAGGGCCATGTAATCGATTACACCATTTCTGTAATCGATTACCATAAAGTCAGAGAACGTGTAATCGATTACACCAAGTCATGTAATCGATTACCATGTTCCCAGAAAGCCAAGAACATGACCAAGAGGGCCATGTAATCGATTACATCAATATTGTAATCGATTACCATGAAGTCAGAGGGCGTGTAATCGATTACACAGGTCATGTAATCGATTACCACAAGCCCAGAAAGCCAAGAACACGTTGTATTTTCCATGTAATCGATTACCAAAGGCTTGTAATCGATTACCAAGGTTCTGACATGCCCAACGACTATATTGAATGCATTTAATGCTTGGCTTTAACCACCCCCAACGGCTCTTTTAATGAATGGGCTTTAAATACAATGGCTGGGGCATCATTAAGGGTTGTTCTTGAACCTAAAAACATCATAGCAACACATCATACGAGAATCAAACTCTGAAATCCTTCTTGCTCTGTTTTTGTCCAATCTTTGAGATATCTTTGTGAGCATTATTAGAACTTCAATTTGTATCATCTACTCTAGTGAGAGCTTCTCAAATTCAATCTAAATTCTTTGTAAAAGATAGAGGGTGAGGCATCCTCAATTTGTAAAGGGTGAGGCATCCCTTTGTTTGAAGAGACTCAAGCTCAAGGGTGAGGCATCCCAAGGAGTTGAGGGCTCAAGTTTGTAAAGGTATTCAAGCACCTATTGAAGCTTGAGGATATAGTGGAAAATCTCAAGTTGTTGCTTGGGGACTGGACGTAGATCACAAGTGGATTAGTGATCGAACCAGGATAAACGATTGAGTTTGTTTTCTCTAAACCCTTCTCTTTATACTTGTGCATTGCTTATACTCTTACTTGATTACTTCTCTCTTGGTTGGTTATTAAGCAATATACATTGTTCTTATCAATTCATTCATTTCAATTAGTCAATAGCTTCAACGAAAATCAATAATCAAGTGTTTTGCGAAAGAATTGCGAACTTGTTTTACAAACTCAATTCACCCCCCTCTTGAGTATTGAAGCCACTTGGTAACAGTTTCCCTCATCTTAGCAATTTATGACATTATTTGAGTCGTTTTAAGCTACTTTTCACATTATGTGTTACAACAAAGTGCCTAAATTAACTCAGTTTGTCACAAAATTAAACAGGCATGACAAACAAGTAATATGATACCTATGTAACCATATACAAGACTATCATGTTATAGAGGATGTTACATTTTTTCCCTCATTTTTAAAATTTTGACCCTAAAATTGCTTACCTTATTCAAACAACTCTGGGTAGTCCTACTGCATGTAGGACTCTAGCTCCCAAGTATCCTCCTCGATGTCAAAGCCACCCCATATAAACTTCACCAGAGGAATCTAATTACCTCTAAGCTCTTTGACCCCTCTGTCCACGATCCTTACTAGTTGTATATCATAAAACAAATCATCTCTTAACAATATAGATTCATGTTCTACGATATGTGAAGGATCTGGATTATATTTTCTTAATTTAGATACATGAAAGACATCATAAGGATTATACAGACTAGGAGGAAGGGCTATCTGGTAAGCTACAAGTCCTATTTTCTTTAGAATTTGATAGGGACCAAGAAAACGAGGATTCAACTTTCAGGTTTTCAATACTCTACCAATTCTTATTGTAGGAGTAACTCTTAAGAAAACATGTTCTTCTTTAATGAACTCAAGAGGTCTCATTCTCTTGTCAACATAACTTTTTTGCCGAATTTGAGCAGTAACTAACCTATCCTTAATTATCTTGATTTGCTCTGAGGTCTGCTAGACCAACTCTGGACCTAAGATGGTTCTCTCACCTACCTCATGTAACGCCCCAAACTTTTGGGTAAAAGATCGTTGTGTCCCTGTTTTACTGTTTCTTGTTTTTCTGCATGGTTTATAAATACGTTTTTACAGGCTAAGATTTTATTTGGTCGTTTTATGTAATTTGTTTCGAGACCGTAAAATAAAAGTTTTGTCAAGCTACTGTTTTAATTTTTCTATGTGATATACAGACATATATTACTGTCTGTAATTTTAATTGAACGTTTTGGATGATTTGCTTCGTCGTGGGGAAAAATAAAAAAATGACCATTTCATCCCGAATGTACTGTTTTTAATTTTTCTATATGTTACAGTGTTTAATATTACTTTCTGTGATTTTATTTGGACTTTTTGTGTGATTTGCTCTGGGACAGGAAAATAATATTTTTTCAGGCCGGGAAAATCTTATTTTAATTATTCAGAACTGGGGGATCTTACTAAACCCGATTCTGAATGATACTGTTGTTAATCTTTTAATTTTTAGAATTTAACTGCCAAATAAAATAATTTTGTATTATTATAATATTATTTTATTAGTCCGTATGATTAAATGACAGTGGACTTGAAAATGTTTTGTGGGACCCATATTTAGATAAAACAGTTAGTTTAGTAGCTTAATTAAACCTCATTAGTGATGGAACATTCAAGAACATAGTGACTAAGCTTAATGACTAGGCTTAATTAGTGACTAAGCATGGTGACTAGGTTAAGTGACAAGGTTAGGATTAACCAATGGGAGCAAAGCTTGGTGAACAAGGCTTAATCTTGATCATTGATCCATTCTAAGGCTTGGATGAAGCCAACCTAATGGACACCTCTTGGTCCTTTGAGGTCTACGGCCAAGCCACCTTTGAAGGCCATTAATCACTTGTTTTTCATGCAATTTCTCTCTTCTCTCTCTTCCAAAAACACCAAACTCCATAGTTGTTCTCTTGAAGGTGTATTCGGCCAAACACAATCCAAGACCATCCAACCACTCAAAATTTTATCCAACCAAGTTTTCTAAACCTAAACACAATTCTAAGAACATCTCTAGTTGGGAGTTCTTGCAAAATCCTTCATTTGAAGCTTGGAAACCTACTTGGGAGATTTTACCTAGAAGGTGAAATTTCTTGTTTTCTATTTCTAAACTCTTTTTCAAAGTTCTAAGCCATGATTTACCCATGGTTTAAGCTCTCTTTAATGTTAGTAACTTGTAAAAATTTGTTTAAGCTTGTTAGGTGATTTGAAGGAGAAAAACCAAAACCCTAGGAAAGGTGTGAAAGCATATTTGTCTTCATTTAAGGTAAGAGGAAGACTAATCTTATCATCCTTGGGTGATGGTAAGAAGATGGAGATTGATTGTTTGTGATTGTAGAATCCATAAGGATTCATTTTTGTGATTGTTAGTAGCTTATTTGGGTATTTGTTAATAGCTTTCCTATTTGTTATTTGTATTAATTTGCATATCTACAAGCTTTGATAATATTGTATGTGTTAGAAATGCATGATAATTTATAGGATGTGAACAACATGCCAAGGATTGCATGAGTGTTCCAAAGAACACACCAATGAGGCTCACGACCATTAACCAAAATGGAGAACCAAAATGTTCTCATATTTTTATTAAGTGTGATTTAATTAACCTAGGAAAATTAATGAGATATAACATTGTTTAGATCAAGGAAAATGAATTTAGAGATCAAATAGTACAAGTATATATTTCGGCCAACATGCCAAACCAAGTATCCATGATTTCTAAAATCAATTCCAAACTAGTTTCAATCAAAGAGATGTAATATATGTTAAAGGGAAATTTTCTACAATGAGTTTTAAAGAAACAAATTGATTAAAATTAAGTTTAAGAAATTAAACTAATGATTTTATTGTTAGAAATGAAATATAGTAACTTTTGTAAATTCCTAACATATGGCTCATATTATATTTTGAAGCATGTTAGTGATTTTCAAAAGGGTTAAATTATACGGTAAAAAAATTAAGAAAACAGAATTTTTACGAAAAAATTAGGAAACCATTATTATAATTTTCTAAACAAAATATTGTCAATTTTTATTAAAAACGGACAAATAAGATAAGAAAAATGCCCAAACGACAGTATACGGTATGAAAAATTATTCTACGTAGTTTAAACGTATTAAATATTATTTCTATTTATTTAAACAGTAATTTTTAAGGAAGTCGGACAAGAAAATGATTTGAAAATCTTACGCGATTGAGAAAACGTTTGAAAAACTCTATGCGATTTTAAAAACAGCAAAATATATTTACACGATTTAAAAACGTTTGTAAAAACGATGAGATTTTGAAAATGCGATAAAATTTCTATGCGATTGACGAAAACAGTAAGTTTTTACTTTCGGGCCAAAGTGGTGGATCCGAACAGATGGTGAAACAGTATTGCAAGGTGGGTGCGTACTGTCTTTTTATACGATTTGCCAGTGGGGGCATATTTATAATTTTGTTGCAGTATTGCTAGGTGGGTGCGTACTGTATACATTTGGAATTTTTCTCATATATTGAGTTATGCCAATTTTGGCGATTTGATTGACGACGTGAACAACATCGTGTTGTCGATGTGATAGGCGTAGTGTGGTTCAAATTGAATGAACTTGGAGACGTTAGTGTGCAGAATTCCATATATGGACAGTTGGTAGCTCCTCTGGGCCGTGGTGACTGGTAACACACTAATGGACTCGACAAGCACTATACTTAATCAAGATCTTGTGAAATCTATTAGTACAAGCCTGTAGTGACACGACGTATGACAGTGTGCTACACCACTATATTTTTTTTTTAGTGGGCTATAGACGCAACGTGTGACAGCGGAATAGTTATTGGGCGGTCGACGGTGCTAATAGATTTTACGGGTCGTTCTCTCTGATGTCTGTATTCTTCTTTAGCTCCGTGGAGTAGGATTGAGTCACATTTTATATATTTTTATCTCATACATTTTAATGTTATTTATCTATGTCATTATTTATCTGTACCATTAATTATCTATGTTATTTTGTCTATCTGTATTACTATGTGTTATATTTCACTTGTATGATCTTGTATTTTATTTATTGCTATCTTAAACTGCTATATAGTATAAAATGTTATATCTGTTGTATTGTCGTTTTCTTACTTTACCATGTTTGTGGTGGTATGGATTGTCTTACCTCTTTGTTGTATGTGTTATTTGTTTATTTTAAATCATGTGGTAAAAGAATTTGAAGAAGAGGAACAGCCTCTTGAGTGTGTGTACCCCGAGGAGGAGGAAGATCAGCTAGCCGAAGATCAGTTCTACGATCAAGAACCATCCGATCATCCATATCCATTGGATTGATTGCTTGAGTATGGCGGTGCCAGGATTTCTGGGTTTTGTACGACTCGAGTTTCATGGTGGATCGACAGCCTGGCGTTTGCGTGAAGATAGAGATTCGGTGACTTACGTGGGACGGTTGACTGTGTCCCTACGTAATGAGTTTGATGGAGAACCAGTCATGACGACTACTGTGTTTTTGCATTTGGAGATGCCGTTATCTCTTAGGCGTTATTGGGGTGGTATGTTCACTGCGCCTAGTGAGATTAGCGTTGTATCGACTGCGCGGTCTCGTTTCCGCCGAGAGTCGAGGCATCCTGGATATTTATCTTCTGATGATCTTCCTGAGAGTGATCCTTCAGAGGATTAAATGTTTATGATGTGTACTTGGGCGCGTCTGCGTTTGTATTTATAGACTGTTATGGCGTTTGTTTACTGTTTCAGTTTAAATATTTTAGTTGTAAATTATTTGTACAACTTATAACTTGAACCATATGTATATTATGTGTGACGTTGGTTTTGTTTATTTTATGTTTACGCGTTATTTTATTTAATAATATTCTGTTTAACAAGAATTATTTTACAACCCGTATTATTATGTAACAAATGTTTTACAACTTGGGTAGATTTTATTTATCTTTCTTTTGTTTTCTTTATATATGTGACATCCTCAAAAGGGGTGTTACATTAGTTGGTATCAGAGCCCAAGTTAGAGTCTTTTGGGGTTGTGGTTGGGTCTGTTTTTGTTTGTGCTGTGTGATTCTCTGTGATTTACTTCCGAAAGGATGTATCTGACTTTATTTTGTGATGTTTGAAGAAAGAAGATGTCTGGTAGAGGACGAGGACGTGCAAACGTAAATCGAGAAGTGGATCCAATGGTTGCGGCTGCTGAAGCTATGCAGTGGATGGCTGAAGTAATTACGCAGCAAAATTTGAGAGCACCTCAACAAAGAAGATGTACTCGTGATGCCCTAATTTATCTGAATTTAGGCGCCACAATCCGCCACAGTTTAGAGGCGAGGTTGACCCTAAGAAGGCAAGTCAGTGGATACAAGACTTGGAGAGAATTTTTGAAGGAATGAGATGCTCTGATGAGAAGAAGGTGACATATGCAGCTTTTATGTTGAGGGGAGATGGTGAACATTGGTGGAGAGGAACCCACCGATTATTGTTAGCTGATATAGTAGAAATTACATGGGAGGTATTTTCTAATGCTTTTCTGGAGAAGTATTTTCCTGCAAGTGCTAGGCATGCCAAGGAAATGGAATTTCTTGGTTTACGTCAGGGTAATATGACTGTGAATGAGTATGCTACAAAATTTGAGAGTTTGTCTCAATTCTCAGATTATGCTCAAACTCGACCAGATGATGGATGGAGATGTCAGAAGTTTGAAGCAGGGTTAAGAGTGGAACTGAAGCGAGGAGTGATATCCTTGAGAATGAATCAGTTTCATGTTTTAGTTGATGCATGTGCGCGACTCGAAGAGTTGGAGCCGTCACGAGATCAGAGGAACCGTAACTTTGGGCCAACAAGGTTTCAGAGAGGTGGAGGTAGTAATACGAATCGGTTTCAGCGTAAGCCGTATTCTAGACCACCAGGAAATCAATCTCAACGACCACCAGTTGGGGGAAATGCAAGTGGTGGTGGAGCTGGACAAAGAGTGGCGTTTACGCCAACATGTTTTAAGTGTAGAAAGAAAGGCCATCTTTCTAGTGAATGCCCTATCAGAGGAACAGTTTGTTTTAATTGCAAACAACCTGGACATATATCTAGAGATTGTACTCAGCCAGAGAAAAAGCCAGCTATGAGAAATGTTCGTGCTAATCAGCAAAATTCAGGGAATACTCAACCGAGATCTGGAGGGCGAGTATATACTATAACTGGAACAGAAATTTCTCAATCTGATGATCTTATTCAGGGAGAAGGTGCTATTGAAGGTAATCTTCTGACTGTGTTATATGACTCTGGTGTAACACATTCATTTATTGCATATGATTGTGTGGAAAGATTGAAGTTGCCTGTGTCTTCTTTGAATGCTAAGTTGAGTGTTTCTACGCCAACTGCTAAACCTGTAATTGCATCAAAGATATGTTTGGATTGTCTTATTGTTGTGAAAGACCGTAAGTTCTTGGTCAATTTGATTTGTTTGCCTCTTGTTGAGATAGATGTGATATTAGGGATGGATTGGTTATCTTCTAACCATATCCTTATAGATTGTGCAAGCAAAACCATAGTTTTTTCTAAGGAAGAAAAGTCTAGATTCTTGACTGCTGTTAAGGTCAAGTCTTTGTTAAGAGAGGGAGCGCAGGGATATATGGTATTGTCTTTTCTAGAAGTTAAGAATGAGAAGGATGTGAATACTATTCATGTTGTCAACGAGTTTCCAGAGGTTTTTCCTGATGACGTACCTGGTTTGCCACCTGAGAGGGAGATCAAGTTTTCAATTAATTTGGTACTAGGAGCAGGTCCTATCTCAATTGCACCGTATCGTATGTCGCCAGCAGAGTTAGTAGAGTTGAAAGAGCAATTGGTGGAACTGTTGGAGAAACAGTTTGTGTGACCTAGTGTTTCACCATGGGGTGCGCCAGTGCTTTTGGTCAAGAAGAAGGACGGAACTTCACGACTTTGCGTGGATTATCGTCAGTTGAACAAGGTGACTATCAAGAATAAATATCCGCTTCCAAGAATTGAGACCTGATGGATCAGTTGAAGGGAGCAGTGGTATTTTCCAAGATAGATCTGAGATCGGGTTATCACCAGATTCGTGTTAAGGGGGAGGATGTACCGAAAACAGCTTTTCGAACTCGTTATGGACATTATGAGTATCAAGTAATGCCATTCGGGGTGACGAATGCTCCTGCCATATTTATGGATTATATGAATAAGATTTTTCGTCCGTATCTAGATAGATTTGTCGTTGTCTTTATCGATGACATTCTGATCTATTCTCAATCTAAGGAAGAGCATGCTGAACATTTGGGTATTGTTCTTCAGATTTTGAAGGAAAAGCAGCTATATGCGAAATTGGCCAAGTGTGAGTTCTGGTTGGAAGAAGTCCAATTTATAGGTCACGTAATTTCGAAAGAAGGTATTGCAGTAGACCCATCGAAAGTGGAGACTGTTTTACAGTGGGAAAGACCTAAAACGGTGACAGAAGTTTGAAGTTTTGTTGGACTTGTTGGATATTACCGGAGGTTTATCGAAGGTTTTTCTAAGATTGCTGGACCGCTTACACAGCTTACAAGAAAAAGTCAAGCTTTTGAAAGGACAGAAGAACGTGAAGCCAGTTTCCAAGAATTGAAGAGGAGGTTAACAACTGCACCAGTGTTAATTTTGCCAGATTCTAAGGGAACTTTTGATGTGTACTGTGACGCTTCTTACCAAGGGTTAGGATGCGTATTGATGCAAAACCGGAATGTGGTGGCATATGCTTCTCGACAGTTGAAGGTTCATGAGAGGAATTATCCAACGCACGATTTGGAATTAGCCGCGGTGGTTTTTGCTCTGAAAGTGTGGAGACATTTTCTGTATGGAGCGATGTTCAATGTCTTTAGCGATCACAAGAGTCTAAAGTACTTGTTTGATCAGAAAGAATTGAATATGAGGCAAAGGCGATGGTTGGAATTCTTAAAGGATTATGATTTTCAACTCCAATACCACCCAGGAAAAGCTAATGTGGTAGCTGATGCCTTAAGTAGAAAGGTGCTTAGTGTCTCGACAATGATGATAAAGGAGGAGGAATTGATTAACAAGTTTCGAGATTTATGGTTGTCAGTGGAGTTTCTACCTGAAAGAGTTCGCCTATATAAGGTCATGATCATAAATGAATTTCTTGATGTAGTCCGAGATAAACAAAAGGAAGACGTGTTTTTACAAAATGAGAGGGAATTGTTAAAGCAAGGTCATAAGGCGACGGTAGAGGAAGGAGCAGATGGAATCTTAAGGTTTAAGGGAAGAATTTGTATGCCTGATGATTCTGGATTGAAGAAGTCGATCCTAGATGAAGCTCATACTAGTGACCTGAGTTTACATCCGGGGATGACCAAAATGTACCAAGACTTGAAAAGGTTGTTTTGGTGGCCAAGGATGAAAAGAGGCGTAGCAGAATATGTGGAGTCTTGTCTGGTTTGTCAGAAAGCGAAAGTGGAACATCAGAGACCTGTTGGAATGTTGCAACCGTTATCTATTCTAGAGTGGAAGTGGGATAGTATCTCTATGGATTTCGTTACTGGAATGCCGAAGACAAGGAAAGGTCATGATTCGATATGGGTTATAGTCGATAGACTTACGAAGTCGGCTCATTTCTTACCAATCAATATCAAGTACTCGTTGGAAAGATTAACCCAGCTGTACATCAGAGAGATTGTCAGACTGCATGGTGTGCCTACGTGTATAGTTTCTGACAGAGATCCGAGGTTTACGTCAAGGTTCTGGCGAAGTTTACAAGAAGCAATGGGAACTAAGTTGCGACTGAGTTCGGCGTATCATCCGCAGACTGATGGTCAGACAGAGAGAACTATACAGTCTTTGGAAGATCTATTACGTGCTTGTGTTTTGGAGTAACGAGGGAGTTGGGATGAATTTTTATCTTTGATAGAATTCACCTACAACAATAGTTTCCACTCAAGCATAGGGATGGCACCCTATGAGGCATTGTATGGGAGACGATGTCGAACACCGTTGTGATGGTATCAAGATGGGAAAAATATGACTATTGGACCAGATCTTGTACAACAGACTACGGAAAAAGTAAAGATGATACAAGAAAGGATGAAGACGACGCAAAGCAGACAGAAAAGTTATGCAGATAAACGAAGACGACCTCTTGAGTTTGAAGAGGGTGAGCATGTGTTTTTAAGAGTAACTCCTACGACTGGTGTCGGAAGAGTTATTAAATCTAAGAAGCTTACTCCTAAATTCATTGGACCGTATCAGATTATCCGACGTATAGGTCCTGTAACATATCAGATTGCTTTGCCGCCTTTTCTATCAAATCTGCATGATGTATTTCATGTATCTCAGTAACGGAAATATGTACCGGATTCGACGCATGTTATACAACCGGATGAAGTGCAGCTGAAGGAAAATCTGACTTACGAGACTTTACCTGTTAGAATAGAGGACAAAAAGGTAAAGCAGCTTCGAGGGAAAATGATCGAGCTGGTGAAGGTCATATGGCATGATGTGACAGGTGATGCAACCTGGGAGCTGGAAGATAAAATGAGGGATCAATATCCTCATTTGTTTTGATAAGTAGCGAATTTCAAGGACGAAATTTTTATTTGTTGGGGAGAGTTGTAATATCCCAAACTTTTTGATAAAAGACCGTTGTGTCCCTGTTTTACTGTTTCTTGTTTTTCTGCATGGTTTATAAATACGTTTTTATAGGCTAAGATTTTATTTGGTCGTTTTATGTAATTTGTTTCGAGACCGTAAAATAAAAGTTTTGTCAAGCTACTGTTTTAATTTTTTTGTGTGATATACAGATATATATTACTGTCTGTAATTTTATTTGAACGTTTTGGATGATTTGCTTCGTCGTGAGAAAAAATGAAAAAATGACCATTTCGTCTTGAATGTACTGTTTTTAATTTTTCTATATGTTACAGTGTTTAATATTACTGTCTATGATTTTATTTGGACTTTTTGTGTGATTTATTCTGGGACAGGAAAATAATATTTTTTCGAGCCGGGGAAATCTTATTTTAATTATTCAGAACTGAGGGATCTTACTAAACCCGATTCTGAATGATACTGTTGTTAATCTTTTAATTTTTAAAATTTAACTGTCAAATAAAATAATTTTGTATTATTATAATATTATTTTATTAGTCAGTATGATTAAAAGACAGTGGACTCGAAAATATTTTGCGGGACCCACGTTTAGATAAAACAGTTAGTTTAGTAGCTTAATTAAACCTCATTAGTGATGGAACATTCAAGAACATAGTGACTAAGCTTAATGACTAGGCTTAATTAGTGACTAAGCATGGTGACTAGGTTAAGTGACAAGGTTAGGATTAACCAATGGGAGCAAAGCTTGGTGAACAAGGCTTAATCTTGATCATTGATCCATTCTAAGGCTTGGATGAAGCCAACCTAATGGACACCTCTTGGTCCTTTGAGGTCTACGGCCAAGCCACCTTTGAAGGCCATTAATCACTTGTTTTTCATGCAATTTCTCTCTTCTCTCTCTTCCAAAAACACCAAACTCCATAGTTGTTCTCTTGAAGGTGTATTCGGCCAAACACAATCCAAGACCATCCAACCACTCAAAATTTTATCCAACCAAGTTTTCTAAACCTAAACACAATTCTAAGAACATCTCTAGTTGGGAGTTCTTGCAAAATCCTTCATTTGAAGCTTGGAAACCTACTTGGGAGATTTTACCTAGAAGGTGAAATTTCTTGTTTTCTATTTCTAAACTCTTTCAAAGTTCTAAGCCATGATTTATCCATGGTTTAAGCTCTCTTTAATGTTAGTAACTTGTAAAAATTTGTTTAAGCTTGTTAGGTGATTTGAAGGAGAAAAATCGAAACCCTAGGAAAGGTGTGAAAGCATATTTGTCTTCATTTAAGGTAAGAGGAAGACTAATCTTATCATCCTTGGGTGGTGGTAAGAAGATGGAGATTGATTGTTTGTGATTGTAGAATCCATAAGGATTCATTTTTGTGATTGTTAGTAGCTTATTTGGGTATTTGTTAATAGCTTTCCTATTTGTTATTTGTATTAATTTGCATATCTACAAGCTTTGATAATATTGTATGTGTTAGAAATGCATGATAATTTATAGGATGTGAACAACATGCCAAGGATTGCATGAGTGTTCCAAAGAACACACCAATGAGGCTCACGACCATTAACCAAAATGGAGAATCAAAATGTTCTCATATTTTTATTAAGTGTGATTTAATTAACCTAGGAAAATTAATGAGATATAACATTGTTTAGATCAAGGAAAATGAATTTAGAGATCAAATAATACAAGTATATATTTCGGCCAACATGCCAAACCAAGTATCCATGATTTCTAAAATCAATTCCAAACTAGTTTCAATCAAAGAGATGTAATATATGTTAAAGGGAAATTTTCTACAATGAGTTTTAAAGAAACAAATTGCTTAAAATTAAGTTTAAGAAATTAAACTAATGATTTTATTGTTAGAATTGAAATATAGTAACTTTTGTAAATTCCTAACATATGGCTCATATTATATTTTGAAGCATGTTAGTGATTTTCAAAAGGGTTAAATTATACGGTAAAAAAATTAAGAAAACAGAATTTTTACGAAAAAATTAGGAAACCATTATTATAATTTTCTAAACAAAATACTGTCAATTTTTATAAAAAATGGACAAATAAGATAAGAAAAATTCCCAAACGACAGTATACGGTATGAAAAAGTATTCTACGTAGTTTAAACGTATTAAATATTATTTCTATTTATTTAAATAGTAATTTTTAAGGAAGTCGGACAAGAAAATGATTTTAAAATCTTACGCGATTGAGAAAACGTTTGAAAAACTCTATGCGATTTTAAAAACAGCAAAATATATTTACGCGATTTAAAAACGTTTGTAAAAACGATGAGATTTTGAAAATGCGATAAAATTTCTAGGCGATTGACGAAAACAGTAAGTTTTTACTTTCGGGCCAAAGTGGTGGACTCGGACAGATGGTGAAACAATATTGCCAGGTGGGTGCGTACTGTCTTTTTATACGATTTGCCAGTGGGGGCATATTTGTAATTTTGTTGTAGTATTGCCAGGTGGGTGCGTACTGTATACATTTGGAATTTTTCTCATATATTGAGTTATGCCAATTTTGGCGATTTGATTGACGAGGTGAACAACATCGTGTTGTCGATGTGATAGGCGTAGTGTGGTTCAAATTGAATGAACTTGGAGACGTTAGTGTGCAGAATTCTATATATGGACAGTTGGTAGCTTCTCTAGGCCGTGGTGACTGGTAACACACTAATGGACTCGACAAGCACTGTACTTAATCAAGATCTTGTGAAATCTATTAGTACAAGCCTGTAGTGACACGACGTATAACAGTGTGCTACACCACTATATTTTTTTTTAGTGGGCTATAGACGCAACGTGTGACAGCAGAATAGTTATTGGGCGGTCGACGGTGCTAATAGATTTTACGGGTCGTTCTCTCTGATGTCTGTATTCTTCTTTAGCTCCGTGGAGTAGGATTGAGTCACATTTTATATATTTTTATCTCATACATTTTAATGTTATTTATCTATGTCATTATTTATCTGTACCATTAATTATCTATGTTATTTTGTCTATCTGTATTACTATGTGTTATATTTCACTTATATGATCTTGTATTTTATTTATTGCTATCTTAAACTGCTATATAGTATAAAATGTTATATCTGTTGTATTGTCGTTTTCTTACTTTACCATGTTTTTGGTGGTATGGATTGTCTTACCTCTTTGTTGTATGTGTTATTTGTTTATTTTAAATCATGTGGTAAAAGAATTTGAAGAAGAGGAACAACCTCTTGAGTGTGTGTACCCCGAGGAGGAGGAAGATCAGCTAGCCGAAGATCAGTTCTACGATCAAGAACCATCCGATCATCCATATCCATTGGATTGATTGCTTGAGTATGGCGGTGCCAGGATTTCTGGGTTTTGTACGACTCGAGTTTCATGGTGGATCGACAGCTTGGCGTTTGCGTGAAGATAGAGATTCGGTAACTTACGTGGGACGGTTGACTGTGTCCCTACGTAATGAGTTTGATGGAGAACCAGTCATGACGACTACTGTGTTTTTGCATTTGGAGATGCTGTTATCTCTTAGGCGTTATTGGGGTGATATGTTCACTGCGTCTAGTGAGATTAGCGTTGTATCGACTGCGCGGTCTCGTTTCTGTCGAGAGTCGAGGCATCCTGGATATTTATCTTCTGATGATCTTCCTGAGAGTGATCCTTCAGAGGATTAAATGTTTATGATGTGTACTTGGGCGCGTCTGCGTTTGTATTTATAGACTGTTATGGCGTTTGTTTACTGTTTCAGTTTAAATATTTTAGTTGTAAATTATTTGTACAACTTATAACTTGAACCATATGTATATTATGTGTGACGTTGGCTTTGTTTATTTTATGTTTACGCGTTATTTTATTTAATAATATTCTGTTTAACAAGAATTATTTTACAACCCGTATTATTATGTAACAAATGTTTTACAACTTGGGTAGATTTTATTTATCTTTCTTTTGTTTTCTTTATATATGTGACATCCTCAAAAGGGGTGTTACATTAGTTGGTATCAGAGCCCAAGTTAGAGTCTTTTGGGGTTGTGGTTGGGTCTGTTTTTGTTTGTGCTGTGTGATTCTCTGTGATTTACTTCCGAAAGGATGTATCTGACTTTATTTTGTGATGTTTGAAGAAAGAAGATGTCTGGTAGAGGACGAGGACGTGCAAACGTAAATCGAGAAGTGGATCCAATGGTTGCGGCTGCTGAAGCTATGCAGCGGATGGCTGAAGTAATTACGCAGCAAAATTTGAGAGCAGCTCAACAGCAAGATGCTACTGCTGATGCCCTAAATTTATCTAAATTTAGGCGCCACAATCCGCCACAGTTTAGAGGCGAGGTTGACCCTGAGAAGCCAAGTCAGTGGATACAAGACTTGGAGAGAATTTTTGAAGGAATGAGATGCTCTGATGAGAAGAAGGTGACATATGCAGCTTTTATGTTGAGGGGAGATGGTGAACATTGGTGGAGAGGAACCCGCCGATTATTGTTAGCTGATGGAGTAGAAATTACATGGGAGGTATTTTTTAATGCTTTTCTGGAGAAGTATTTTCCTGCAAGTGCTAGGCATGCCAAGGAAATGGAATTTCTTGGTTTACGTCAGGGTAATATGACTGTGAATGAGTATGCTTAAAATTTGAGAGTTTGTCTCAATTCTCAGATTATGCTCAAACTCGACCAGATGATGGATGGAGATGTCGGAAGTTTGAAGCAGGGTTAAGAGTGGAACTGAAGCGAGGAGTGATATCCTTGAGAATGAATCAGTTTCATGTTTTACTTGATGCATGTGCGCGACTCGAAGAGTTGGAGCCGTCACGAGATCAGAGGAACCGTAACTTTGGGCCAACAAGGTTTCAGAGAGGTGGAGGTAGTAATACGAATCGGTTTCAGCGTAAGCCGTATTCTAGACCACCAGGAAATCAATCTCAACGACCACCAGTTGGGGGAAGTGCAAGTGGTAGTGGAGCTGGACAAAGAGTGGCGTTTACGCCAACATGTTTTAAGTGTAGAAAGAAAGGCCATCTTTCTAGTGAATGCCCTATCAGATGAACAATTTGTTTTAATTGCAAACAGCCTGGACATATATCTAGAGATTGTACTCAGCCAGAGAAAAAGCCAACTATGAGAAATGTTCATGCTAATCAGCAAAATTCAGGGAATACTCAACCGAGATCTGGAGGGCGAGTATATACTATAACTGGAATAGAAATTTCTCAATCTGATGATCTTATTCAGGGAGAAGGTGCTATGGAAGGTAATCTTCTGACTGTGTTATATGACTCTGGTGCAACACATTCATTTATTGCATATGATTGTGTGGAAAGATTGAAGTTGCCTGTGTCTTCTTTGAATGTTAAGTTGAGTGTTTCTACGCCAACTGCTAAACCTGTAATTGCATCAAAGATATGTTTGGATTGTCTTATTGTTGTGTAGGACCGTAAGTTCTTGGTCAATTTGATTTGTTTGCCTCTTGTTGAGATAGATGTGATATTAGGGATGGATTGGTTATCTTCTAACCATATCTTTATAGACTGTGCAAGCAAAACCATAGTTTTTCCTAAGGAAGAAAAGTCTAGATTCTTGACTGCTGTTAAGGTCAAGTCTTTGTTAAGAGAGGGAGCGCAGGGATATATGGTATTGTCTTCTCTAGAAGTTAAGAATGAGAAGGATGTGAATACTATTCCTGTTGTCAATGAGTTTCCAGAGGTTTTTCCTGATGACGTACCTGGTTTGCCACCTGAGAGGGAGATCGAGTTTTCAATTGATTTAGTACCAGGAGCAGGTCCTATCTCAATTGCACCGTATCATATATCGCCAGCAGAGTTAGTAGAGTTGAAAGAGCAAATGGTGGAACTGTTGGAGAAATAGTTTGTGTGACCTAGTGTTTCACCATGGGGTGCGCCAGTGCTTTTGGACAAGAAGAAGGATGGAACTTCACGACTTTGCGTGGATTATCGTCAGCTGAACAAGGTGACTATCAAGAATAAATATCCGCTTCCAAGAATTAACTACCGGATGGATCAGTTGAAGGGAGCAGTGGTATTTTCCAAGATAGATCTGAGATCGGGTTATCACCAGATTCGTGTTAAGGGGGAGGATGCACCGAAAACAGCTTTTTGAACTCGTTATGGACATTATGAGTATCAAGTAATGCCATTTGGGGTAACGAATGCTCCTACCATATTTATGGATTATATGAACAGGATTTTTTGTCCGTATCTAGTTAGATTTGTTGTTGTCTTTATCGATGACATTCTGATCTATTCTCAATCCAAGGAAGAGCATGCTGAACATTTGGGTATTGTTCTTCAGATTTTGAAGGAAAAACAGCTATATGCAAAATTGGCCAAGTGTGAGTTCTGGTTGGAAGAAGTCCAATTTTTAGGTCACGTAATTTCGAAAGAAGGTATTGCAGTAGACCCATCGAAAGTGGAGACTGTTTTATAGTGGGAAAGACCTAAAACGGTGACAGAAGTTTGAAGTTTTGTTGGACTTGCTGGATATTACCGGAGGTTTATCGAAGGTTTTTCTAAGATTGCTGGACCGCTTACACAGCTTACGAGGAAAAGTCAAGCTTTTGAATGGACAGAAGAACGTGAAGCCAGTTTCCAAGAATTGAAGAGGAGGTTAACAACTGCACCAGTGTTAATTTTGCCAGATTCTAAGGGAACCTTTGATGTGTACTGTGACGCTTCTTACCAAGGGTTAGGATGCGTATTGATGCAAAACCGGAATGTGGTAGCATATGCTTCTCGACAGTTGAAGGTTCATGAGAGGAATTATCCAACGCATGATTTGGAATTAGCCGCGGTGGTTTTTGCTCTAAAAGTGTGGAGACATTTTCTGTATGGAGCGATGTTCAATGTCTTTACCGATCACAAGAGTCTAAAGTACTTGTTTGATCAAAAAGAATTGAATATGAGGCAAAGGCGATGGTTGGAATTCTTAAAGGATTATGATTTTCAACTCCAATACCACCCAGGAAAAGCTAACGTGGTAGCTGATGCCTTAAGTAGAAAGGTGCTTAGTGTCTTGGCAATGATGATAAAGGAGGAGGAATTGATTAACAAGTTTTGAGATTTATGGTTGTCAGTGGAGTTTCTACCTGAAAGAGTTCGCCTATATAAGGTCATGATCATAAATGAATTTCTTGATGTAGTCCGAGATAAACAAAAGGAAGACGTGTTTTTACAAAATGAGAGGGAATTGTTAAAGCAAGGTCATAAGGAGACGGTAGAGGAAGGAGCAGATGGAATCTTAAGGTTTAAGGGAAGAATTTGTATGCCTGGTGATTCTGGATTGAAGAAGTCGATCCTAGATGAAGCTCATACTAGTGACCTGAGTTTACATCCGGGGATGACCAAAATGTACCAAGACTTGAAAAGGTTGTTTTGGTGGCCAAGGATGAAAAGAGACGTAGCAGAATATGTGGAGTCTTGTCTGGTTTGTCAGAAAGCGAAAGTGGAACATCAGAGACCCGCTGGAATGTTGCAACCGTTATCTATTCCAGAGTGGAAGTGGGATAGTATCTCTATGGATTTCATTACTGGATTGCCGAAGACAAGGAAAGGTCATGATTCGATATGGGTTATAGTCGATAGACTTACGAAGTCGGCTCATTTCTTACCAATCAATATCAAGTATTCGTTGGAAAGATTAACCCAGTTGTACATCGGAGAGATTGTCAGACTGCATGGTGTGCCTACGTGTATAGTTTCTGACAGAGATCCGAGGTTTACGTCAAGGTTCTGGTGAAGTTTACAAGAAGCAATGGGAACTAAGTTGCGACTGAGTTCGGCGTATCATCCGCAGACTGATGGTCAGACAGAGAGAACTATACAGTCTTTGGAAGATTTATTACGTGCTTGTGTTTTGGAGCAACGAGAGAGTTAGGATGAATTTTTATCTTTGATAGAATTCACCTACAACAATAGTTTTCACTCAAGCATAGGGATGGCACCCTATGAGGCATTGTATGGGAGGCGATGTCGAACACCGTTGTGTTGGTATCAAGATGGGGAAAATATGACTATTGGACTAGATCTTGTACAACAGACTACGGAAAAAGTAAAGATGATACAAGAAAAGATGAAGACGACGCAAAGCAGACAGAAAAGTTATGCGGATAAACGAAGACGACCTCTTGAGTTTGAAGAGGGTGAGCATGTGTTTTTAAGAGTGACTCCTACGACTGGTGTCAGAAGAGTTATTAAATCTAAGAAGCTTACTCCTAAAGTCATTGGGTCGTATCAGATTATCCGACGTATAGGTCCTGTAGCGTATCAGATTGCTTTGCCGCCTTTTCTATCAAATCTGCATGATGTATTTCATGTATCTCAGTTACGGAAATATGTACCGGATCCGACGCATGTTATACAACCGGATGAAGTGCAGCTGAAGGAAAATCTGACTTATGAGACTTTACCTGTTAGAATAGAGGACAGAAAGGTAAAGCAGCTTCGAGGGAAAATGATCGAGCTGGTGAAGGTCATATGGCATGATGTGATAGGTGATGCTACCTGGGAGCTGGAAGATAAAATGAGGGATCAATATCCTCATTTGTTTTGATAAGTAGCGAATTTCGAGGACGAAATTTTTATTTGTTGGGGAGAGTTGTAACGCCCCAAACTTTTGGATAAAAGACCGTTGTGTCCCTGTTTTACTGTTTCTTGTTTTTCTGCATGGTTTATAAATACGTTTTTACAGGTTAAGATTTTATTTGGCCGTTTTATGTAATTTGTTTCGAGACCGTAAAATAAAAGTTTTGTCAAGCTAGTGTTTTAATTTTTTTGTGTGATATACAGACATATATTACTGTCTGTAATTTTATTTGAACGTTTTGGATGATTTGCTTCGTCGTGAGGAAAAATAAAAAAATAACCATTTCATCCTGAATGTACTATTTTTAATTTTTCTATATGTTACAGTGTTTAATATTACTGTCTGTGATTTTATTTGGACTTTTTGTGTGATTTACTCTGGGACAGGAATATAATATTTTTTCGGGCTAGGGAAATCTTATTTTAATTATTCAGAACTGGGGGTGTTGGGAATTTGCGGATCAAAGTCTCGCAGCGGAATAACAGAATTCCCTCACAGGATCCATGCGAAAAATTCATAATCCGAGGTTTTTAAAATTTTACCTCTTGAAGCGTGACAGACACAAGCGAGGTGAATCACCAACATCGTAATAGCGACGATGTTTCTGCGGTATCCACACGAACAGACTTGCAAAAGGAGTCACGCCTCTGTTTCGTAGTGCTAGCTGCGAAGAGAGGAGAAGAAGACCTCACTATCTCTCACTCACTTTCTCGTAGGTGCGGCTAGGGTTGTGATGTAGCCTAGTAGCAGCCCCCTTAGCAAGTACTATTTATAATAGTGGCTGCCTTAAGTGAGTGTGAGCAAAGTAGCAAGGTAAGTGGTGCAACCCTAAACCCATCTCGTCATGAGTTAGGCCCACAATTGAATCCGAGTCCAACTTGGTTTCGATTACTCCAATTTAGTCTGTTCTAAGTGTGCGACCCTGCAGGTTCTCATGACGTTGGTAGTAATATTAAAATCTCATTTTAATATTACAAACAATGAGCTGTATCTAGCAACACATCACTGCTACCCAAGTAATGAGAATGTCATTGATTTGACATAACCTATATCCGTGACCAATGTTTCCGTGTAGTTTAGTCCCTTTGTCCGGATATCCAAATTGAACACAAGGCATGGAACGTGTCACCCTTGTTTAGTTCAATCTTCGGTTTTCGATTCCCGAGTAGACATAGTAATGACAAATGAGATCAATATCTCATATTGACTCATTTGAGCATGGCCATGCATTTCATAGTCTCACTCAATCGGGGGCCCGAAGATATCACTCTGTTATGTAGGAGGGACAAATCCCATCTAGGTCACTCACATCCCTCCACATGTATCGCGGTATGTCTAATAACCAACTTTATAATCATCTTGTTACGAGATGACGTTTGATGGCATTAAAACACACAACTCCTCATGTAGGAATCGTAGTGATTTCGGGTCAAAGGACCACATACACCATTATCACTATGAGAATTGCTTATGACACTCACGTAACGATCCACGTAGCGTTCTCATGGCGGGTCTGTCCAATACATCATTACTCTAATATGTATCTATGTGTAGACTTGATATCTCATATCCATGACCCGTGAGATGTGGTCATCGATCTCACGCACATACTAGTCTCAAAGCATTATTGTTGTCCTAATTAACAATAATACTTGACTAGGGACATTTAAGAATAGTGTTTTATCCAATAGGATCTCACGATCAAGTCATCCACTTGATGTCCTATGGTATCAAATTTACTATTCTAAGGACTTTATCATGTTTACCAAAAAAAAGAACATAATAAATGAAATGCCTCATATAAAATAGCATAATATAATGTATGTAAATACAAACAAAACGTATTGGCCACTAGGGCATACACCAACAGGGGGATCTTACTAAACCCGATTCTGAATGATACTGTTGTTAATCTTTTAATTTTTAGAATTTAACTGTCAAATAAAATAATTTTGTATTATTATAATATTATTTTATTTGTCAGTATGATTAAATGACAGTGGACTCGGAAATGTTTTGCGGGACCCATGTTTAGATAAAACAGTTAGTTTAGTAGCTTAATTAAACCTCATTAGTGATGGAACATTCAAGAACATAGTGACTAAGCTTAATGACTAGGCTTAATTAGTGACTAAGCATGGTGACTAGGTTAAGTGATAAGGTTAGGATTAACCAATGGGAGCAAAGCTTGGTGAACAAGGCTTAATCTTGATCATTGATCCATTCTAAGGCTTGGATGAAGCCAACCTAATAGACACCTCTTGGTCCTTTGAGGTCTACGGCCAAGCCACCTTTGAAGGCCATTAATCACTTGTTTTTCATGCAATTTCTCTCTTCTCTCTCTTCCAAAAACACCAAACTCCATAGTTGTTCTCTTGAAGGTGTATTCGGCCAAACACAATCCAAGACCATCCAACCACTCAAAATTTTATCCAACCAAGTTTTCTAAACCTAAACACAATTCTAAGAACATCTCTAGTTGGGAGTTCTTGCAAAATCCTTCATTTGAAGCTTGGAAACCTGCTTGGGAGATTTTACCTAGAAGGTGAAATTTCTTGTTTTCTATTTTTAAACTCTTTTTCAAAGTTCTAAGCCATGATTTATCCAGGGTTTAAGCTCTCTTTAATGTTAGTAACTTGTAAAAATTTGTTTAAGCTTGTTAGGTGATTTGAAGGAGAAAAATCGAAACCCTAGGAAAGGTGTGAAAGCATATTTGTCTTCATTTAAGGTAAGAGGAAGACTAATCTTATCATCCTTGGGTGGTGGTAAGAAGATGGAGATTGATTGTTTGTGATTGTAGAATCCATAAGGATTCATTTTTGTGATTGTTAGTAGCTTATTTGGGTATTTGTTAATAGCTTTCCTATTTGTTATTTGTATTAATTTGCATGTCTACAAGCTTTGATAATATTGTATGTGTTAGAAATGCATGATAATTTATAGGATGTGAATAATATACCAAGGATTGCATGAGTGTTCCAAAGAACACACCAATGAGGCTCACGACCATTAACCAAAATGGAGAACCAAAATGTTCTCATATTTTTATTAAGTGTGATTTAATTAACCTAGGAAAATTAATGAGATATAACATTGTTTAGATCAAGGAAAATGAATTTAGAGATCAAATAGTACAAGTATATATTTCGGCCAACATGCCAAACCAAGTATCCATGATTTCTAAAATCAATTCCAAACTAGTTTCAATCAAAGAGATGTAATATATGTTAAAGGAAAATTTTCTACAATGAGTTTTAAAGAAACAAATTGATTAAAATTAAGTTTAAGAAATTAAACTAATGAGCCCACCCCTCCGATCTACTGTCCACCATGAGCCCACCACTCGAAAACTAGCCATCCACCATGGCTAGCCACCCGAAACCCGAGAACCAACCACCATGCCCACCTAACCGTGCGCCACCACAAATCTGGCACCCACCTTGCGTCGTCGCACAACAAAGCACCCACAGATCCGCCCTCCACAACCAGAATCTAGCCTCCACCACAACTAGATTCGTCCACCATTACGGCTCCCTCACCATCAACCTTCCCCGACCAGCCCCCATCAACCCGGATCCAACACCCAACCTCCAACCACCATCAACCCCGCACCACGGCCACCACGCCACCCCAAACGACCCATTTCGGACCATCACCACAACCTCAAACCATCATCAACCTCGCGCCGTGACCAGCCACACCCTTGCAACCATCACGACCCAGCCGTGAAACACCCCTCACCAAACTTGAGAACCACCCCTCTGAAGCCACTGTTCCAAGCTCCATTTGAAAACCACCCCCCTTTTTTGTTCTCTTTTTCACTGCTTGTTTCAGAGATTAAATGTCTCTTTTTTTTTAATTGACATATTGTTTAAAAAAAAAGCTAAAAAGCTAAAATAATTTTGAAGCCTTTTTTTTAAGCAGGTTAACTTTCTTTCGTTGGGCTTTTAGTTGGGCTGGGTAAATTTGTTTAGTCACTATTTTTTTTAGAGGTTTTATAATTCTTTGTGTTGGGCTGGCCATTTTTTAGTGTTCTTTTTTTTATTTGAGTTTTTAATTGCTGATATAGAAATAAAAATGTTGATATTTGACCTTTTATTTTAAAAAAAATGTATTTTGTTTTCTTTTGTTGATTTATTGATTTTTGTTTTTATTTTTATTAGTGTGTTCATCATATTATTGATCTTTGTTTTAAAAGGTGGTCTTGTACTAATTTCACAATTTTTTTAAAAAAGGAAAATGAAAAAGGGTTAACTGAGTTGTGACAAGTCGTTAATCTCGAACCTTTTAAAAATCATCTAAGTTGTGATAGCTTGACGATTCATTTTTTTTAAAAATAAATAAATAAAATAATTGAGCCTTGTTGAGAATGAATAAAATGGGATTAACTGAGTGCAGCGCCCCCTTTCCTCTTTGGAAGAAGGAAGACATCACAACCTTACGAATCCAAAATCAATCAATTAAAGCGGAATATGAAACAAACTCAACCCAAGTTTTAAAATCGGTAATTATTAAAACCGTAATATTTGATGTAAAATATTCTTTTACTTGTGGATAACAGATCAAACAAAAACAAATATATCATAAAACATCATAGATAAAAATATATATATATATATGTATATATATATATATATATATATATATATATATATATATATATATATATATATATATATATATATTGCATATGTATAAACTTTCATATCAGCTGGTTCGTATGGATCATATACATATCTGTACCCCCAAAAGACTTACAAAAAGAAAGACGCTCAAAATACGTACGCGCACTAAAAAAATGTACAGATGATTAAGAAAGACTGACTAGCAAAAAGACACGACCAGTCCAAGTCCTACATACCTAAACCATAGGGTCCTCAAAAGTATCATCTTCCGATTCCTCGAAAGAAATGATCATAGTAGGAGGTACACCCTGACGGACAGGCGTTCGCCCAGAGGACACTACGCTGTCCTCATGAGGAGTATAGTGGAAGTTATTCCACCATTACTGGATAGGTATGTTAAACACTAACTGAACAGATACAGAGAAAGGTAAAACAGGGGATGATGAAGATCCCCACGAAAAGTTAATGTCAGCTCCCCAGTGTAGGTAATCCTCTCGTTAGCCAAGTTGACCATCCAAGCATCTGCACCACCATAGAAGTACATGCGAACGAAACCAAAGATGTGTGTCCTCGAAGCCATCTTGGATTGACAAGTCGATACAGATCAGAGAGGCGGTAGATCCTCCTCACCTTTTTCCTGGTCTTTACTCAATAACAACATAAAGCAATATAATATAACTAAGAGGTGAGAAATCCAGCATCATTACCAACAGGTAGTGTGGAGACAGTACAGACAGAAATACCATCCAAATACATTAATCAGCAATATCAAATATCATCAGCAGGGATAACATTAGTAATCTAATAGTTCAATAAGTCATTCAATATCAAATAATTAAACATATATGAAATGTCATGAGGGTATGCAGACCCATTATGCATGTACACAATGTACTCAATTCCTACTCCATGGAGCTAGACAAATATTTCGGAGAGAATGATCGAGAGACATGTCTGTATCTCGTAAGCTTGAAATTAAGTGCTTTCAATAAAATCAATATGTTTGCGCTACAAGGCTTTATATAAGACATTCTACGCCAGATCCTGATTGGAGTGAGTGTCTCAGTCCGGATCGTCGGTGTGTTTGCATTAGTTTGATCCACGACATAGGAGAGCTACTAGCTGGCCATTGTGGACACCCTACACCTCGACGTCCCCAAGGTCAATAAAGACCTACACTAGGCCCATCACAACTGCACGAAGGTATAATTCAACTCCTAGGCTCATACAACCATAAGAACAAACCACATGACTTTACAAGGAATGATGAATGCCTCAATGCACACATACATACATAATATAATCAATGTCATGCAATCCATGATTGTACACCATTATAATTCATAGCAATTATCAACAATTCAAGATTCCACTTACGAGCGTGATAATAGCATTATCATTTAATCTCAACCACATAACTTCCACTATCATTTCAATTCTTGTTTCTCTATTCCAATTAACACTTCTCTTTATCATTAATAAAGTTTACTTACTTAAAGTCTTATGGGTCTCAAAGCCTCACTTACACTCATTATCCTTTCAAAGTCATAAGTCATTATGATTCTATATTAAAGTTCTCATTTCTTTTATTCTTCCATTTTATGAATTCCTAATTAATCTTCTAGTCATTAGATCTTTAAAATTCCACTTTTAATTCAAAATGGTTTCATGGTTACCCTAAATGTCCGAAACCCTGATATTCTTAGGTTCCAAAAATTCCATTTCTTGCTTACTTATTTCAATTCTTTAATTAACTCATTTTTAACTTAAATTTTCTAAATTCTAAGTTATTTTAAAATTTATCCAACATTTCCATTTTTCCTTCTTCATGGTCGTGACCTCCATCAAGATTTTCAAGTCCACATTTTTCATCATTTCATCCATTAACTCATCAAGTTGCATTTTGATATAATCATTTCATTTTGGTTCTCCTTTTAAGGCCATAAGGCCGTGAGCTACACATCAAGGAACAAAGTGTTTTTGATCTTCCAAACATGATTTCAAGTATACAACACATCACAAATTACCAAAAATACATAATGTCACAACCTCATACAACAACACCATACAATCACATAATAACAAAGTATTGAAAACAAATAATCAAGTGGAAAGATCACCACATGGATCCTCCACCATCAACACCAAAATCCGTCCCCCACTACCATGAATGGTAGATGAGGATATTCTCCCTCTTACCAAAGAAGATGACAAGCAAAAGATCTCCCTTGATGCTCTTGAAGATTTCAGCCAAGCACTCCACAAAACCCTAAAATTTTCATCTCACAAAATCAACATTCCAAGCTTTGAAAAGAAAAATCTATGGTCATGGAGAAGACCATGAACACGAAAAGAAGAAGAGAAAATGAAGATCAAGATTTTTACCACAAAGCTTCAAGTTTAGAGCTTGAAGAAAATGATGAAGATGGAAGCTTTTTATGTAGATTCTAACTAGAAAGAGGTTTAGAATGTGATGGAGTTCAAGAAAATGTGATTGGATGAAATTTTTGCAAATAAGGAGGGTGGCAATGGTGGTGTATCCGTGAGGTAGGAGGAGAAGAAGAGAAGAGAGAAAATGAGAGAAAAGGAAAGTGGAGAAAGAAAGTGATAGAAAAGTGTTTTGAAATGAAAATGAAAGGTGATAGGTGAAATGGAAAAAAGTGACATTTTGTCACATTTACATCCACATTGCCGTGGAGCACACTAGAAAGAGAGAAAGAAATGGTTTCTCAAGCAAGCCAATAGGAAGGTGCTAGGAAATTTCCTCCATGCTTCTCTAACAAGCCAAACTTTAACTTTTAGAAAAGTTAATGGTGATGTCATGATGATGATATCATCATTGTGATGTCACTAAAGTTTTCTCTAAAAGATGACTAATACTCTACTAAAGTTATTATCAAATGGGCAAAAGTTACAGTTAACAAAACCTGTATTTATTATCCAACGAATAATAAAGCGTACTGCGATTTTATTTATTGGATAAAATCTCAAAAAATAAAACTTCGTAAACTGTACCCCGCCTCGGGTTTAGTAAGATCCCCCATCGACGTTTCCACAGTCCAAGGTTTTCCGGCCTCGAGAAAATATTTCATTTTCCTGACTCCGCTTAGCGTGCATGCAAATCAAGAAAAATATTAAAATAATGAAGTAATTTAAATAATTCCAAAAAAATTCCTAAAAATCACAAATTTTATAAAATGAATATTTATCATACAATAAATATTCAACTCATTCATAAAATTTTCATACCTTAGAACGGTTGTGGATATTGTTCCTTCATTTTGTCCTCTAACTCCCACGTTGCGTCTCCAGTTATGTCATTCTAGATCACTTTCACCAATGCAATCTCTTTGCCTCGGAGTTGTTTCACCCTTCTATCCTCAATCTTGATAGGAAGTGTTTCATAGGTCAAATTCTCTTTTAATTGTACTGTATCCGGTTCAATGACATGATTTGGATCAGGAATGTATTTTCATAATTGTGACACATGGAAGACATTGTGTAGGTTAGAAAGAAAAGACGGCAAGGCTATCTGGCAGGCTACTGGACCTATACGACGTAGGATTTGATAAGGTCCGATGAATTTAGGAGTGAGTTTTCTGGACTTAAGAACTTAGTTGATGCCCATTATTGGTAACCCTTAAAAACACATATTCGCTTTCCTCAAACTCTAGAGGCTTTCGTCTCTTGTCCGCATAGCTCTTCTGCCTACTTGAGTGAAAATTGTTGTTGTAAGTGAACTCGATCAAGGGTAAGACTTCATCCCAATTTCCTCTTTGTTCCAAAACACAAGCTCTTAAACAGATCCTCTAATGATTGGATCGTTCTTTCAAATTGACCATCAGTTTGAGGATGATAAATAGAACTCAAACGAAGTTTTGTTCCCATAGCTGCTTGTAAACTTTGCCAAAACCTTGATGTGAACCTCGGATCTCTATCAAAAATGATGCTGGAAAGTACACCATGTAGTCTAACAATCTCGTCAATATACACTTGGGTTAACCTTTCCATCGAGTACCTTATGTTAATCTGTAAGAAGTGTGCAGACTTCGTAAGTCGATCAACAATTGCCCATATTGAATCATATCCCTTTCGGGTCTTTGGCAATCCAACCACAAAATCCATTGCAATATTATCCCATTTCCATTCGGGAATAGTTAAGGGTTGTAACATTCCGGAAGGTCTTTGATGTTCAACCTTAGCCTTCTGACAGACTAAACAAGATGGTATGTACTTGGCAATGTCTATCTTCATTCCATGCCACCAATACATATGTTTCAAATCTTGATACATCTTGGTCATTCCAGGATGTATACTTGACTTGCTTGTGTGGGCTTCTTCGAGAATTAACCTCCTAAGCTCTGGATCATTAGGTACACATATTCTACCTTTGAACATCAGAATCTCATCAGGTTCTTCCTCAACTATTGACACCATGCCTTGCTTTATAAGCTTTCTCTCATCTTGCAAAAAGTGGTCACTCTTCTACTTCTTTCGAATCTCTTCCATTAGATCATTCGAAATAGTAACCATACCTAGACAAACTTCCTCTGGTGTCATTTCCAAGGACAACCATATATCTCTGAATTGCTCTATTAACTCTTTTTTCTTAACCATCATGGTAGAAACGCTAAGCATTTTTTGACTCAAGGCGTCTACCGCGACGTTCACTTTTCCAGCATGGTACTAAAATTGGAAGTCATAATCTTTTAGAAACTCCAACCATCTTCTTTGCCTCATGTTCGGCTCTTTTTGCTCAAACAGGTACTTTAGGCTCTTGTGATCACTGAAGATGTTGAACGTTGCTCCATACAGAAAATGTCTCCATATTTTCAAAACAAACACCACTATGGCTAATTCTACGTCATGTGTTGGGTAGTTCTTCTCATGTACCCTCAGTTGCCTTGAAGCATAGGCCACAACCTTCTTATCTTGCATGAGCACACATCCTACTCCTTGATATGAAGCATCACAAAACACTTCCAATAGTTCATCAAGGTTGGGTAGAACCAACACTGGTGCAGAAGTCAGTCGTTTCTTTAATTGTTGGAAACTTTCCTCACATGCATCCATCCACACGAAAGCTTGATTTTTTCTCGTAAGTTGGGTAAGAGGTCTCGCTATCTTGGAAAATCCTTCAATGAATCTTCAGTAGTATTCGGCTAATCCCACGAAGCTACGGATTTCTGTCACGGTCTTGGGTCTTTCCCATTGAAGAACCGCTTCAACTTTTAATGGATCTACAACAATTTCCTACTTTGAAATCACATGTCCCCAAAATTTGACCTTTTCCAACCAAAATTCGCACTTTGACAGCTTGTTATATAACTTCTCCTTTAGAATCTAGAGAACTATCCTGAGATGTTCAGCATGTTCCTCCCAACTTCAAGAATAGATTAGAATGTCATTATAAAGACAATAACGAATCTATCCAAATAAGGATGAAAAATCTGATTCATGTAGTCTATGAATACAGTAGGAGCATCTGTTACTCCGAACGGCATCACACGATACTTATGATGTCCATAGCATGCCCGAAAAGCTATTTTGGAAACATCCTCTGCTTTCACATGAATCTGATGGTAACCAGATCGTAGGTTAATTTTGGAGAAAATAACAGCCCCCATTAGCTGATCCATCAAATCATCAACTCTCGAAAGTGGATACTTGTTCTTGATTATGATCTTGCTCAGCTGGCGATAATCTACGCACAACCATGCAGTTTCATCCTTTTTCTTAACTAAGAGCACTGGAGCTCCTCATGGTGAAACGCTAGGTCACATAAACTGCTTCTCTAACAGTTCCTCCAATTGTTTCTTGAGCTCTGCTAACTCTACTGGTGACATTTGATATGGTACCATATGTGAATGCATGTGTCTTGAAGCATGTCGATTGGTTTTTGATGATAACAAAGACAAAGATGAAGATCAAGAGCAAAAGAGAAAATCAAGATCAAAGGAAGAAATCAAGAGGTTTAGATATAGGCATTAGAACATCAATGTTAAATGCTCTCAAGATATCTCAAATGGTTTTTCAAAAATGATTTTAATCAATATGATTTTCAAAGAACAATTCCTAAAAAGAGGACTTCCTTCATCTTGGATCATGCCAAACAAAGTTCAATATTATTTAAATCCATGTTTTCTAAAGTTAGGAATGACATGAATCCTTTTTCAGGCTTGAAAAATGAGTTTAAAGTATAGTCTAATCGATTACCAATGTTTAGTAATTGATTACAAGCTAAACAGAAGCCTTGTAATCGATTATATCATCCATGTAATCGATTACCAAAAAGTCAGAGGACGTGTAATCGATTACACCCAAGCTGGTAATCGATTACACCCAAGCTGGTAATCGATTACCATGTTCCCAGAAAGCCAAGAACACGTTCAAAGGGCCATGTAATCGATTACATCAATATTGTAATTGATTACCATCAAGTCAGATGGCGTGTAATCGATTACACAAGTCATGTAATTGATTACCACAAGCCCAGAAAGCCAAGAACACGTTCTATCTTCCATGTAATCGATTACCAAAACCCTGTAATCGATTACCAGTGTTCTGACATGCCTAACGACTATATTAGATGCATTAAATGCTTGGCTTCAACCACCCTCCAACTACTCTTTTAATGAATGGGCTTTAAATATAGTTGTTGGGGCATCATTGATGGTGGTTCTTTAACTGAAACATCTTAGCAATACATCAAAACGAGAATCAATCTCTAAAATCACTCTTTGCTATATTTTTGACTAATCTTTGAGATATCATTTGTGAGCATTCTTAGAGCTTCAATTTGTATCATCTACTCTTGTGAGAGTTTCATCTTGTAAACACTTTGATTCTTTGTAAATGGGGTGAGGTATCCTTCTAGAGAAAAGAGAATGAGGTATCTCTCAAAGATTGTAAAGGGTGAGGTATCCTTTGTTGAAGGTGAGGTATCCTTCAAAGGTTGTAAAGGGGGTAAGGTATCCCTCTAGTGAAAAGGGTGAGGTATCTCGGTTTTGAGGCTCAAGCACAAAGGGTGAGGTATCCCAAGGTGTGGTGAGTGCTCTCTTGTGTAAAGGTTTTCAAGCACCTATTCAAGCTTGAAGTTTAGTAGAAAATCTCGAGTGATTTACTTGAGGACTGGGCGTAGGTCACAAGGGGTGGCTGAATCAGGATAAATCCTTGTGTTTGATTCTCTAAACCCTTCTATTTATATTTGTGCTTTGCTTATATTCTTAATTGATTACTTCTCTCTTGGTTGGTTATTAAGCAATATCTATTGTTCTTATTAATTCATTCATTTCAAATAGTCAATAGCTTCAACGAAATTCAATAGTCAAGTGTTTTGCGAAAGAATTGTGAACTTGTTTTATAAACTCAATTCACCCTCCTCTTGAGTATTGAAGCCACTTGGTAACACCATAGATATAGGACTAGATCCTTGCACAAGATCAATAGAAAATTCCATTTCTCTTTCCGGTGGAAATCCAGGTATATATCATCAGAAAAGACTTCAGGAAACTCATTGATTACTGGAATAAGTTGCACATTGACTTCACGCTTAGCCTCCAAAGAAGATAAGAGTATGTATCCTTGGGCTCCTTCCTTCAAGAAAGTTGTGACTTGGCCAGCGGTTATAAATCCAGAAATCTCAGAATCAGGAAATACTAAGGTCTTATTGGAATAATCTAACAAGATATGGTTTGTAACACTCACCGTAGGGTATCACATTTATGTTACTTAATTACCAAATTACCCCTTCTATTATAAAATATGCTTTGTAATGTAAATACGAGTTGTAAAATTTCTTAATATCAATAAGATAAATTTAGCAGAAAATAAAAATATTAAACATCATCACAAATAATTTACATCATATACATTACAAAAGTACTGTCATAATTATTTATATACAAACATAGTCCTCAAAATATTGGAACATTATTTAAAAACTAACATACTGCCCAAGTATTACTAGACAGCAGAACCTTCAGACGAGTCCTCCTCAGATTCCATAGCAGGCTAGAATCTGACTTGACGCGCACTTCTATGGATAGGTGTCCGCGCAGACGACACTATACTAATCTCCGTTGGGATGTGAAATCTACCACCCCAATGCTATCTAATTGAATGTGGAAATTCAACATGTACATACATAGTTACAGAAAAGAACGAATCTCCATGAAAAATCCTGCTCATGATGACCATTAACTGTCCCTGATAAATTAGTCCCTCCTCATAGGGACTCAACCTCCAAGCACCAGCTCCGCCGTGGAACTGTAGTCGCACATACCCAAAGAAACTTGACCGGGCTGCCATCCAATCAAAACACAGCTTCCTCTACAAGAATCTGCTCTTCTTTGCCTTCTTGTTCAATTCCTTGCTCAACGTCTTTACAAATATAATTACAGTACAAAATAGGCATACAAAGAGGTGAGATCACCTATACCAATACCAACATGGTAGCATGGAGATAACACATACAATATATCATACCATAATTACAATCATGCCTTCAACAGTATTTATCATCACAATAGATGTAATAAACATAATTATAATCATGCACTCAACATTATCCAAATATTCAACAAAGCAATTACCATAAACAATAATTATAATAATGCCCTCAACATTTTTCAAATATTCAGCAGTTCAAATATCACACTGATATCAATGCTCAATAATTATGCATGTGCGCATAGACTCAATTTCTTACTCCATGGAGCTAAACTCAGGTTGGAGAGATTGATCGAAAAGATCTTTCTGTACTAACATGCCTCAGACCATGTGCCACAATTCTCATAAGTGTTTGCACATCTAGCATATACACGACAGTCTTTATTAGATCTTGATTAAGAATAGTGTCTCGGTTAAGATCATTGGTGCATTGTATCGGTCTAACCCACGGTACAGAAGAGCTACCAACTGCCCACTGTAGGCAACCCGCACCCTGATGCCCCCAAGGTCAACGAGTGACTTACACTACGCATATCGTACCCACTCAATAGGTGTATTCTCTCCTAGGCAATTAGCCTTATCCAGTCCATCGAAACTTTCCAATGCATGTACAATGCACCATTCTCAGTTCAAATTCATAATTTCACATTTAGGGTCCACATACTGGCCCGTTCTCAGTTCAATCTCATAATCTCATATTCAGGGTCCATACATTGGCCCAATAGTACTTTTACTGTATTTTCAATTGTGAAACCATATTATCGCATTTTCTCAATCATGTAACAGTTTTGTCGCGTTTTCAAATCACGTATTGATTTTTCAATGTTTTTTCAATCGCGTAAAAATATTTAAACGCTTTCCAAATTGGGTAGAAATATTTAAATGTTTTTCAAATTGTGTAATGATTTTTTATCGTTTTTGCAATCGTGTAGCTTAAAAATCACATTTTTAAGTTACGAAAAGCATTTTCCATCATTGTTCCACTATGTAAAATATTTCTCAACCTTCAACATTCTATTTTGACCTTTCCAACTTTCATACCATTTCTTGCTTTTCTTTTCCATATTTTCTGACTTTAAAATTTCTTAACGCGCTCAAAAACCCAATGAGTGAGATATACGTTAATAAATTTTAAATCACCAATGTATTCTTCATAATTCTAATTCAATTCTAAAAATTAATCCTCTTCAAAATTAGTTGAGGTTCAAACACTTTCAACCTTTCTTTTCCATTCATATATGAAATTTCCCTTTTTCAAGTGACAAAACACTTTGTTTCCATTTCCTTAATCCTTGTTCTCCTTCTCTTTAAAATTATTTCCATTCAATTTCTAAATCATAATTTTATACAAAATTTCCTCATTTCAAGCCTTCAAAACCGTGAGCACTTGGCCTTTTAAAACCATCATATTTTTCTTTTTCCTTTCCTTCCTAAGCATCCAATTTTATCATTCATGAAAATCTTAACTTAGAAACACTTATTTTGAGGTGTTGAGGCCGAAATCCTCATGGTCTTTGGAACCAAAAATTGTTTTCCTTTCCATCATGAAATCATGGCATACATATATATATTCATCATATCATATAATCAAGCATACGTTGAAGCAATAAAAATCACCTAAAACATGCAAACACAAATAAATAATTTAAAGCACATAAACACCCACAAATAAATTACATAACCATAGATATGAATCCTCACATGGATTCACCATCCATCAAATACAATTTCATCTCTCACCACCATACTTGGTTGGTGAGATGAATCTCCCTCTTACCTCTTGGAGAAACCTCTAAACTCCTTGGTTTGCTTCTTGAACAATTGATTCACCACCAAAAGCTTCTTAAACACAAAACAAAACACAAGTTCATTTGTATATTAAGCTTGAACAAGAAAGACTGACTGCGAGATTTAAGGATGCAAACCCAAGTGCAGGTTGTCTCAAGTAGTAAATTTCTCAGGAGTCCGAGGTCGATCCACAGGGAATTGATGAAGAAAAATTAATTGAGGTAAGAAGAGGATTTGTCACAACACCAAAAGTAATAAAACAAGTTCACAAATGAATTTAAGGGCTTGCTTGTGTTAGGAGATCCACTCTTGGTAATAAAGTAAAGGTAAGATTATTTCTCTTTTTAACTCAATTGAAATCCACACACAACGGAGGTTCCAATCGAAAAATATAACATTGAAAGTTCAATTATATATGTAATCATATTATGATTCCTTTAATTATCTACCAACATTTGTAAATGAGTTCAAGCATTCACTGTGCCAATCCTATTGTCTACAATAAATCAAGATCTCCATTAACAAAGAAGGTTTCTAAATTGATTAGAAACAAAATACAACACATATAATGTTCATTTAATAATATATCATTTAAGCACAAGAAATAAAATAATCTAACCTTATTTCATTACCAAGAGCTTCACTCTTTCACCCAAGCAAGATGAAGATTTAGTTACTCATGGATAAGAAGAAAGAAAGAAAGAAAGAAGAAGAGAAAGATGAACATGACTTCAATTTAGAACAAGAGAAACTTACAACAAAGGAAAACAATAAACAAGCATAACCTTAACTTGTACAAACTAAGCCTAACACCAAGTTCTTCCAATGGTCAGCCAATGGTGCCTTTTATAGAGGATTAGGGATACAAAATGACAAAGGGGATGATTAGGGGTAGGTGGGATAAGTGGATGAATGAGTGGAGAATGCCAAATGGTGAGGATAAGAGTGAAAAATCATTGAGATTTCTTGTCTCAGAAATCATTCATTGCTTAAGTCATTGATTTCGTCATTTTCGAGCCAAGTGGTCTCCATGAAAGTTCTAGGAAATTGTCTAAGCTTTCCAATGGCTCTGGAATCACCCAAAAATTCATCCTACAGCCCAAGATATAACCCAATTACTACAAACTGTTCAGGCCCAGTTTCAGCACCTCTGTTTTGACTTTCAGACCCAATATCACCATCAAGGAGCCCAAATCAAGTTTGGTGTTCAACATAAAAGTTTTAGATCTGGGTCTTAACTTTCAAATATCTAAATTTCAGCCCAAGATAATTCTTGCAGCCCGAGTTATGCTCTGATTACTGTACACTGTTTAGGTTTCAGACACAAAACTCATTTTCTGTCTTCCAAGCCCTATTAGCTCTATTAGATGTCTGATTGAGACTTTGAGCTCTTCATCAAAGTTGTAGAGCTCTCTCTTATCTTTCTACAAGGTAAAACTCATAATTATCAGACATTTAGAACTCAAGATATAGTCGAAATACAGAAATAGCGTAAGACTAAAATAGTGTTGAAAAAATCAATTAAGTCCAATTTGAGTCCAAACTTATAAAACATAACTAGACTTAATCAATTAAGTACATAGAGAGTGTAAATGACTAAAAATGAGGGTTTATTAATGTATAAAATATGTGATCATCAAATTTCCCCACACTTAGCTTTTTGCACTCCTGGGCAAAACACATAAGACCAAAGTTAGGAGACAAAGAAAAATGACACAGACTCAAAAGCTAAAAACTCTAAAAGACTTGATGAAGCAAGAAGAGTAGCAAGAAATTCAAGGGATCAAAGCATTAATGAGGTAACATTTCTTCACATCTCAAACCAATAAGCAAGGAAACTTCAGTTGAAAAGAATGAATCAAGAATGATAGATCCTCACAGAATTCACTCTCAATCTCTCAAGTATTTAAAAGGTAAGTATTTCACTCTATTCAACCCATGAACAATTGCACTACCATAAGCTTACTTATCTTCTACTTCTCCGCTACTCAAAACACATGCATACGAAAATCAAGAGGACTTTATTCAAGGTTGTAATGGGGTCATGGTAAAGGAGAGGAGATAATATGGATATGAAAAGATAAATACCAAAGAGAATAAAAGAGCATTATGGTACAGTTAGAGTGGAGAAAATGTTTGAGAATATTCATCATAAAGGACAATCACCAATATTTGACTAATGTTTTGTTGAAGATCAATCTCAAATTGGTGAATTGAATTCATTGTTAGACTTGAACATTCTCCTTTTCTTCCTGTTGTTTCCAAGCATCCACCTTTATTCTAGACTCTGATAATCCTTTGATTGCAAAGGTGGTCAATTTTTCTCTTTTTTTTTCCTTTTCTTTTTTATCATTTTGCACACATACCCCCACACTTGTTCAAGAACTAGGTCAATGCTCTCTTATTCCTCTGGTTGGGTAAAAACATTTTTTTTCTTTTTTTTTGAAGGATGAAATGAGCTTAAAACAAGGAATAGTCAAACAAGTTCAAAGGAGTTACACAATGGAAAGTATACAAGGATGGCTATTTGGTCAAAGTAGCTTTTTTCAAAATGCCTCAATCATATTAATGTATGCATATGAAAATGTAGCCTCAAAAAGAATCAAAGCAAGTTCTAGAGTAACAATTCCATGAGTGAAAATCACACAAGAAAGAAGAGAATGGTACAGATATTCAATCCATTCATCAATAGGCTCAAAATCTCATAAGGCATATTTCTATCATTCTCTATCCACCAATTCAACATCCATAACCAAGCATGTGAAATTTAAGAAAGAAGATAATTTATTCAATCATGTTATGATTCCTGAATTTCAATTGCTTCCAAGGATATGAGAGTGCATTCACTTGAATCTTTCAAAGGAAATCAAAAGACAAAACTTTGTTACTTCCACAAATCAATACTAATTATTTAGTACCCCAACTAAGATGCGTCTCAAGAATAATAAATTGTTTCCAAAATTTACTCCTTACTCTGCCATCACTAATTGGTTTAACTATGAATAGGTTTCTGACAGTCATATCACTAAACATACTTCCCAATTTAGATACGTCTCAGAAGTAAAATTACTCCTTACTCTGCCATCATTCATTGGTTTAATAAGTCCATGACAATCATATCATACTTCCCAAAAAAGAAAAGAGAAAAAAATTGGTAGTCAACTATCCTTCCCCCCCAACTAGATCACAACATTGTCCTCAATGTTAAAATATAGATGAGTAAAGGATAGAAGATCTTACCTGTTGGAGAAATCTGACACAAACAGAAAAAAATACGATAAATAAAATCAAAGGTATTAAAGATGAAGTGTCAAATCTGGTTTTCTTTTCTTCTTTGCTTCCTCATTGCTTCAGGTTGACCAATCTATCTGAGCTAATACCTTATCAGGTACATACTCAAAAGCTTCTAATTTATCAATGAGCTCATCAATAGTGGAAGCAGAGATAAGAAGTTTTCTTCTTAGAAGGGTGATAAATTTCTCTTCCACTGACTTTGTCAAGAAAAAATAACAAAAGATCAAAGAAATTATTAACATTCAACAAACCAATGGGTTTATGGTGGATGTTCAGTTCAGCCCAAGAGACAATTTGAAAAATTTCTTCCAAAGTACCAAAACCACTTGGTAAGGCAATGAATGCATCAGAGTTGTCAAGCATTTTTTTCATTCATCCATGCATAGATGTTACCTAAATTTCTTCTCCAACTGTCCTTCCAGTAATGTTCTGTTGAGCTAAAGGTTTAGGAATGACACCTGAAACCTGACTGCCTCCTATATATACAGCAAGTGATATAGCCCCCATTAACCCACGGCAACCTCCCCCATATACAAGATGAATATTCCTCGCAGCAAGTGATCGACCAAGAGTGCTAGCTGCGTTTACAAACTCTAAACCCTTCCCATAACTTGACCCACAAAAAACACAGACATTTTTAAGTTGACGAACAGAAACACCTTCCATTTCTATTCTCACCTTCCCTTTGATTGATTCTGAGATAGAGGAAAGTGGAGAAAGTGGAGTGTTTAAATAGGAAAAGAAGGGAAAGGGTAATAATTGCACCTATAAGGGTAGGTTGGCTGTTGTCAGAAGAGTTTGAAATTAAGGAACACAGAATCTTTTTTTCTTTTTTTTTATTTTTCTTTTGTTTTTTTTTTTCGACTTCAAGAAAACCATCAGGGTAAAGAAGTCTAGAAACCCCTGAAGGACCCTGCTCAAAGGATCGTCTATCCAAAACCAAAATATAGCAAAATCATACAAAGATAAAAGAAATATAATAGCAAATGATGACATACCTGTATATACAGCTTTCATGGTGTATCTTTATACTGCACGTCACGAGTGCAGTAGTGGCATATCTTTATACTACGTGTCACCAGTGCAGTAGATACTCACGATTTTTTTTTTTAGGACTAGCGTGCAAAAGTTCACCCAAGTTAATGATGGGTCGGCCAAAGGCTGGGGCTCCATAACTAATTAAAGTCATAGTACTCCTTTCGAATCGCCCTTATTCAGACTTTTTTTTTTCATTTTTTTTTCAATTTTTTTTTATTTTTTTTTATTTTTTTTTCAAAAAGAAAACATGAAGAAGAAGAAGAAGATAATATGTATAGATTGTTGTGGATATGGCTCACATTTGCCTCTGGTTTCACGTCCAATAACGGCTTAAACACCTTCTATGAGCCGAGGATAAGCTTCCCATCCAATTTTCTTATAAATTGGCAAACAGGGTCTTTTAGAGTCAGATTCCTAAGACTGTAGCGTTTTTCTTCATCCTTGAAGAGATTCCACAAATTAAGAATTTCACGATGCACCAATCCACAAGAATGCGTCTCAAGAGTCAATAAGATATCATCTAATGACTCCTTACTCAGTCCATTCTTAATGAAGAAAATTTTATCTTCTCTGTTTGCGGAAACCATCCCCAAAGTACGACATCGCTTGTTACAATTCCATCGTCCACATTTGTAACAGACTTGTAACCTTTTTGCTCTTCTCCTTTTAGAATACAAACTTCTTCCAAGACCTGGCATGTATGAGTCAAATGAAATTGAAGACTCACCTGCTAGTTGGACCTTTGCTTCAATTATCCAGCGTACATCTTCTGACATACCTTTGTGCATTAACAGTCTCAATCTTTCACATCGAACTTTGTAGATTTTTTTCAGAGCATTTTGAGGGAGAGAAGGAAAATGTTTTCTCAGGTTTGAAAGAATGGCATCCATTTTAAGGGAGAAGAAGGATTCAGTTATTTTGAAAAACTGAAAAACAAACCGACTTGAGAGTCACGGAGTACCGTATCCGCCACTTAACCGGCAACACAAAGAACTGCAAAAACAAGGTAACAAAATTAAAGTGAATTCTATTCATAACAAGGATAAAAAAGAGAGATGAATTCTACCTCATTAACTTGGTTTTCCAGAAATGGTTTGAGCTTTTGTCCATTAACTTTAAACACATTATCATTCCTAGGATTCTCAATATCGATGGCTCCATGAGGATACACGTGTTTGACAACAAAAGGACCACTCCATATAGATCTCAATTTTCCAGGGAATAGGTGCAAACGAGAATTATAAAGCAGAACTTTTTGACTAATTTCAAAAGATTTTCTCAAAATTGTCTTGTCATGAAAAGCTTTGGTCTTGGCTTTATAAATCTTTGAGTTGTCATATGCATCATTTCTCAATTCCTCAAGTTCATTTAATTGCAATTTGCGTATCTTGCAAGCATCATCAAGATTTAGATTGAAAGCTTTAATGGCCCAAAATGCTTTATGTTCCAATTCTACAGACAAGTGACAAGGTTTTCCATAGACTAACCGATAGGGTGACATGCCCAAAGTTGTTTTGAAAGTAGTACAGTAAGCCCAAAGTGCATCATTTAGTCTTAAAGAACAATCTTTATGATTTGGGTTAACCATTTTTTCCAAAATTTGTTTAATCTCCCTATTTGCTAATTCAACTTGTCCATTTGTCTGAGGGTGATAAGGGGTGGCAATTTTGTATGTAATACCATATTTCTTCATTAAAGATTTAAATGGTTTATTGCAAAAATATGTTCCCCCATCACTTATGATAGCTCGAGGGATTCCAAATCGACACAAGATATTTTCTTTTAAAAATTTGAGAACAGTTTTATGATCATTGTGTCAACATGGAATCGCCTCAATCCATTTTGAAACATAATCAACTGCAACCAAAATATACACAAATCCAAATGAAGATGGAAATGGACCTATGAAATCAATTCCCCAACAATCAAAAATTTTAATGACAAGGATGGGGTTTAGAGGCATCATGTTTCTTTTTGAAATTGAGCCCAACTTTTGGCAATTTTCACAACTTTTGTAAAAAGTATAGCAGTCCTTAAATAAAGTGGGCCAATAAAATCTACACTGCAAGATTTTCACAGCTGTTTTCTTTGAAGAGAAGTGACCTCCACATGCATCCGAGTGACAAAATTTAATGACACTACCTACCTCACTGTCGGGCACACATCTCCGAAAGATTTGATCAGCACAATATTTGAACAAGTATAGGTCATTCCAATAAAAAATTTTCACCTCTGTCAAAAATTTCCTTCTATCTTGATGCGTCCATTGAGGCGGCATCTTTCCTGTTACAAGAAAGTTGACTATGTTAGCAAACCAAGGCATGGAATTGACAGAAAATAAAAATTCATCAGAAAAAGAATCATTGATAGGTGTGCTATCAAAAGGTGAGCCTATTGTAAGTCTGGACAAATGATCAGCGACAACATTTTCGGCTCCTTTCTTATCTTTTATTATGATGTTGAATTCTTGAAGCAACAAGATCCACTGTATCAATCTTGGTTTGGTATCCTGCTTTGACATCAAATATCTAACAGCAGAATGATCGGTGAAAATCACAATAGAAGAGCCAATTAAGTAAGATCGAAATTTATCTAGTGCAAAAATTACAGCAAGTAGTTCTTTTTCAGTAGTGGTGTAATTCATTTGTGCACTGTTTAAAGTTCTACTTGCGTAACAAATCATATGAGGCTTACCTTCCTTTCTTTGGCCTAAAACAGCGCCCACAGCAAAATCACTAGCATCACACATTAACTCAAAAGGCAAGGACCAGTCAGGAGATTGCATGATAGGAGCAGATGTCAGAAGACCAATTAATTTTTCAAAAGATTTTTGACATTCTTGAGTCCAATCAAATGGTGCATCTTTCAACAAAAGATTACATAATGGTCTAGATATGGCACTAAAGTCCTTAATGAATCTTCTGTAAAATCCCACATGTCCTAAAAAGGAACGAACTTCTCTGACTGTTTTTGGGGAAGGCAAATGAGCAATTAATTCAACTTTGGCCTTATCAACTTCAATTCCTTTAGAAGAAATCACATGACCTAACACTATTCTTGAGGTAACCATGTAATGACATTTTTCCCAGTTTAGCACAAATCCTTTTTCTTCGCATCTTTTGAGAACTTTTTCCAAATTATCAAGACAATTTTCAAAAGAATTTCCAAAAATTATCAAATCATCCATGAAAACCTATAAATAATGCTCAATCATGTCACTAAAAATGCTTAACATGCATCTTTGAAATGTTGCTGGAGCATTATAAAGGCCAAAAGACATTCTTTTATATGCAAAAGTACCAAAGGGACATGTAAAAGTGGCCTTTTCTTGATCTTCCAATGCAATTGGTATTTGATTATAACCTGAAAAACCATCAAGAAAATAGTAGTATGGATGTCCTGCTACCCTTTCCAGAATTTGATCAAGAAATGGCAAGGAAAAATGATCTTTCCTAGTAGCAGCATTTAATTTTCTAAAATCAATACACATACGCCAACTAGATGAGACTCGCGTAGGTATTAATTCTCCCTTATCATTTTCAACCACTATTATTCCAGATTTCTTAGGCACAACTTGTGTAAGACTTACCCATTGACTATCAGAGATAGGATAGATAATTCTAACATCAAGCAATTTAAGGACTTCAGCTCTAACTACCTCTTTCATGTGTGGATTTAATCTTCTTTGAGGTTGTTGAGAAGTTTTAGCATTATCCTCTAAATGTATTCTATGTGTACAAATCAGTGGATTAATGCCTTTTATGTCCTTTAATGTCCATCCAATTGCATTTTTATGCCTTTTAAGTACTTCTGTTAACATACCTTCTTGTTCTTCAGTAAGAGACGATGATATTACCACTGGAAAGTTTCGCTTTTCTCCTAAAAATATGTACTTCAACCCAGCAGGTAATGGCTTTAGTTCCAGTGTGGGTACTTCTTCATGGGCATTATCATTCATGGGTTTTAGCTCTTCAAATCTTGGTTTCCATCCCTTGTACTCCATTGCCTGTGTACAATCAAGCAAAGAACATATTTCAGAGATATCATCTTCTAATTGCATGCCTGAATCCAATGAATTGTCTAAACAAATTTCTAATGGGTCAGAAGAACTCTTTGTTTGAAGATGATCATCTATAATGGCTTCAATTCCTTCAACTTCCTCTTTTTCATCAAGGACTTCTTGTGGTTACTTGCACATGTTAAAAACATTAAGCTCTAGTGTCATGTTTCCAAATGTTAGCTTCACCACTCTATTTCTGCAATTTATTAAAGCATTAGATGTTGCTAAAAATGGACGGCCTAAAATAACAGGAATTGACTTGCAACTATCAACCATAGGTTCAGTATCCAAGATAATAAAATCTACAGGATATATGAATTTATCAACTTGAACCAACACATCTTCCACTATTCCTCTTGGAATTTTAATTGATCTATCTGCAAGTAGAAGAGTTACAGAAGTTGGTTTTAACTCACCTAAGTTGAGTTGCTGATAAACTGAATATGGAAGCAAATTGACACTAGCACCAAGATCAAGTAAAGCTTTTTCAATTTTATATTCTCCAATAATGCATGAAATTGTAGGACAACTAGCGTCTTTATATTTCAATACATTATTATTTTGAAGAATGGAGCTTACCTGTTCTGCCAAAAATGCTTGCTTTTTCACATTTAATTTCCTTTTAACAGTGCACAAGTCCTTCAAATATTTGGCATCAGAAGGAATATGTTTGATAGCATCTAATAGAGGAATATTGATCTTCACTTGTTTCAAAATTTGATAAATTTCAATGCGGTGGTCCAATTTCTTTGGGTTATTCAATGCTTGAAGGAATGGGGGTGAAGGCGAGAGTTTGGTCACCTTTTGGTCAGCTTCTTCATTTTCTTGGGGAATTGGTTCATCTTCTTTCTCACAAGGTTCAGGAATTTGTTTTTCAACAACTTTTCTACTCTTAAGAGTTATCACTAACTTGACTTGGTCCATTTGTTGGTTTTCTGAACTCCCCTCATTTAGACTGTACTGACCTTTGGGATTTGGTTGAGGTTGAGAAGGAAATTTTCCTTTCTCATGAATGGTGAGAGCAGAAGTAAGTTTAGCAAGAGTGTCTTTTATGTCATTCATGGTTTGATTGTTTTGTTTATTAATGGCCTCTTGCTTTTCTATGAATGCTTGCAGTGTTTCCTCAAGGTTTTTCCTATATGGTGGGACATAAGGTGCATATCCTTGAGAATTTTGAGAGTCCTGTTGTGCTTGAGGAGGTGGTGGTTGCATGAATTGTGACTGAGTATTGTTCCTCCAGCTGAAGTTCGGGTGATTTCTCCATCCCGGATTGTATGTATCTGAAAAAAGAGAAATAAATGGCTTTTTAAAATTATTCATTGCATTTACCTGCTCATGTACAACTTCTTTAAAAATAGGAATGTTAGGACATTCATGTGTTGGGTGCCCTAAGTCATCACAAATGCCACAAATTTCTTTATTTTGTACAGATTTGATTTCTTTTGCTTTTCTTAATTCCATGGCTTCTACCTTTTTGGCTAAACTGGCAAACCTAGCATTTAGATCTTCCTCTTGACTAAGGTGATATTTTCCTTTATTAGCACTTGCAAGATTAGATCTAATTGAATTTTCAGAAGTGTTAGTACTATGCCAAGATTGAGAATTTTCACCCAACTGGTTCAAATAGTCTAAAGCTTCATCAGGTTCTTTATCAAGAAACTCACCATTGCACATTGTTTCCACAAATTGTTTAGTTTCAGGAGTTAAACCTTCATAAAAGAAGCTTATAGTATGCCATTTTTCAAAACCATGATGTGGGTAAGAATTTAACAAATCTTTAAATCGTTCCCAACATTGAAAATATGCTTCATTTGAATTTTGGAAAAAATTTTGGATTTGTCTTTTCAAAGCATTGGTTTTATGTGTTGAAAAAAATTTCTTTAAGAACTCACCTTGCATTTCTTGCCATGTGCCAATTGATCTTGGTTTCAAAGTGTTAAGCCAAGATTTTGCTTTATCTTTTAAAGAAAAAGGAAACAATTTAAGCTTAACAATCTCTTCAGTGCAATTTTAATCATTGAAGGCAATACATACTTCCTCAAATTCTTTCAAATGTAAATATGGACTTTCAGATTCTAAACCATGAAAATTGGGAAGTAAAGAAATCATACCTGGTTTGAATCTAAAATTATTGGCATTGAGTGGAAAGATAAAACATGATGGACTAGAATTTCGAGGTGGTTGCAAATATTCACGCATGGTTCGCAATGGTTGATTTTTCGGTTCATCATGTACACTTTCATTGTCAACCATTGTGTCAATTGTGTGTGATTGTGATTCAAATAAGTCAATATATAAAGTACCAGAATTAATTTTAACTAAACGACCAGAATTTAAATCACGATACCAATTAAGTATAAATACATAAATAACTATAAATAAATAAATAAAAAATAATGTACAAGCTAGCGGTGTAACCCACCATTAAATATTAACAAGGATGTGGTAGAAATCAACCACCAAAAATATATATATAACAAAGGTGGGGTAATAAACCAACCACCCATAAATAAAAATAAAAATAAAAATAAAAATAAAGTGCAAAAAAATAAATAAGAGAAAAGTAAAAGGGAGAGTTTCCCCACTAAGTTAGTGCGTAAAATAAAAAGGAGAGTTACCTCCTTGTGAAAAAAAAAAATGACGAAAAAAAAAATTAAAAAGCAAAAATAAATGACATAAATATAAAAGTTAGAAAGTTAGTATGTTACCAAGTTAGTAAGTTAGAAAGTTAGTAAAGAAACCGAAGGATCGGCAAGCCGATCTTTTGCTCCAGTGAGGGAGAAGAGAGAATAGATTTTATTAAAGAAAATAAACCTCAATAAATCAAAACTTCAAATCAAGTCCCTGGCAACGGCGCCAAAAACTTGACTGCAGGATTTAAGGATGCAAACCCAAGTGCAGGTTGTCTCAAGTAATAAATTTCTCGGAAGTCCGAGGTTGATCCACAGGGAATTGATGAAGAAAAATTAATTGAGATAAGAAGAGGATTTGTCACAACACCAAAAGTAATAAAACAAGTTCACAAATGAATTTAAGGGCTTGCTTGGGTTAGGAGATCCACTCTTGGTAATAAATTAAAGGTAAGATTATTTCTCTTTTTAACTCAATTGAAATCCACACACAACGGAGGTTCCAATCGGAAAATATAACATTCAAAGTTCAATTATATATGTAATCATATTATGATTCCTTTAATTATCTACCAACATTTGTAAATGAGTTCAAGCATTCACTGTGCCAATCCTATTGTCTACAATAAATCAAGATCTCCATTAACAAAGAAGGTTTTTAAATTGATTGGAAACAAAATACAACACATATAATGTTCATTTAATAATATATCATTTAAGCACAAGAAATAAAATAATCTAACCTTATTTCATTACCAAGAGCTTCACTCTTTCACCCAAGCAAGATGAAGATTTAGTTACTCATGGATAAGAAGAAAAAAAGAGAGAAGAAGAGAAAGATGAACATGACTTCAATTTAGAACAAGAGAAACTTACAACAAAGGAAAACAATAAACAAGTATAACCTTAACTTGTACAAACTAAGCCTAACACCAAGTTCTTCCAATAGTCAGCCAATGGTGCCTTTTATAGAGGATTAGGGATACAAAATGACAAAGGGGATGATTAGGGGTAGGTGGGATGAGTGGATGAATGAGTAGAGAATGCCAAATGGTGAGGATAAGAGTGAAAAATCATTGAGATTTCTTGTCTCCGAAATCATTCATTGCTTAAGTCATTGATTTCGTCATTTTCGAGCCAAGTGGTCTTCATGAAAGTTCTATGAAATTGTCTAAGCTTTCCAATGGCTCTAGAATCACCCAAAAATTCATCCTACAACCCAAGATATAACCCAATTACTACAAACTATTCAGGCCTAATTTCAGCACCTCTATTTTGACTTTCAGACCCAATATCACCATCAAGGAGCCCGAATCAAGTTATGTGTTCAACATAAAAGTTTTAGATCTGGGTCTTAACTTTCAAATGTCAAAATTTCAGCCCAAGATAATTCTTGCAGCCTGAGTTATGCTCTGATTACTGTACACTATTTAGGTTTCAGACACAAAACTCGTGTTCTGTCTTTCAAGCCCAATTAGCTCTACTAGATGTCTGATTGAGACTTTGAGCTCTTCATCAAAGTTGTAGAGCTCTCTCTTATCTTTCCTACAAGGTAAAATTCATAATTATCAGACATTTAGAACTCAAGATATGGCCGAAACACAGAAATAACGTAAGACCAAAATAGTGCTGAAAAAATCAATTAAGTCCAATTTGAGTCCAAACTTATAAAACATAACTAGACTTAATCAATTAAGTACATAGAGAGTGTAAATGACTAAAAATGAGGGTTTATTAATATATAAAATATGTGATCATCAAAGACCATGGATCAAATCATGGCCTAGAACATGAAAAAGAGATAAAGAGTGAAGTTTCCATAACTTCACCTTAAAACCCCTAGAACTTGCTGTTGAAGAAAGTCCTTGAAGATGAAAGAATTAGAGCTTGGACTAAACTACAAAGGTTATTGGATTGAGGTAAGGATGCAGGATATGTGGTTGTTTAAAATTATAGAGTGATGAAAGGTGGTGTTGGGTGCTATGGCCGTGAGCTAGCTTGAAGGGAAAGGAGAGAAAATTTTTGTAAAAGCTTTAGGTTTTGGAAATGATAAAGATAAGTAATGAAATGGTCTTGAAACTTTGCTATGGCCTTAAGCCATCACCAAAACCGAACCCCCCTTGATCTCTAGGGTTGTGTCCAAGTTCATTACCCACCATTTTGGGCATTGTTAGCCATTGATTAAATCAATGGTTGATATTGATGTAGCTTCTAGGTTATAGCTCCTAAATGATAAGACTAAATCTAAGCCATTGGATTTTTCCTCCTTGAAATCCTAGCCATTAGATGTATCTCCAAAATGAAGGGCCATGATGTACTCTTCATACTTTCCATCCAATGGTCACAAATAGTCATAGCCACTTTGTGAGACCAATCTCCACCCTTGATTAAATCAATGGTAGATATCTAGAGCTTTCCTCACCAAGCTTGTTTCCTATTGGTCCATCATAAAGTTGTCATAACCACTAAAGTTGACTAAGCAGTATAACATTTATTTTTATCTACTATTACTCTACAGACAATTATTTACTATAGTTTTTATTGCCCGATAATTAAATACAGTACAAAACACGGTAAAAAAAAATTTCAAAAATTATTTTTGGATTCGGGTTTAGTAAGATCTCCCGTCCTTGTCTCAACAGTACAACATTTTCTGGCCATAGAAAAATTTTCATTTTTTCGGATCTGCCCCAGGCTCGCATACAGCCCGAGAATAATATTAAAATAATCAAGAAAATATAAAATCTCACAAAAATTGACAAAAATCATAAATATTATGAAATTCATGGAAATCAAATTAGATTTGAAAAATTAATTAAGAATCAACAAATATAAATAAAATACGTAAGATTTTCCCCAGCCTAAAAATTATTATTTTCTTGACACGGAGTAAATCACACAAAACAATCAAATGCATTCACGGAATACTCAAAATAATTTTACAGTACACAGAAATCACTAAACAGTAGAATTCTGTTACTACTGTCAAATAGCTAGAAAATTTGGGGTGTTACAACTCTCCCCCTCTAAAAAGAAGTTTCGTCCTCAAAACTTGATTTCAGACTCTCAAAATAAATATGGATATTGCTCTTTTTTCTTATCTTTCAACTCCCATGTAGCTTCACTGCTTACATCATTTCAGACTACTTTAACCAATGAAATCTCCTTACCTTGAAGTTGCTTCGTCCTTCGATCCTCAATCTTGACTGGAAACATTTCATAGGTTAAGTTCTCCTTCAGCTGTATCGCATCCGGTTCATTAACATGTGTAGGATCAGAAATGTACTTCCGCAATTGCGATACGTGAAATACATTGTGAAGATTTGATAGTAAAGGTGGTAACACAATCTGATAAGCTACCAGACCTACCCGATAGAGTATCTGATACGACCCGATAAATTTTGGAGCGAGCTTTCTTGACTTAAGCACTCGTCCAACCCCAGTCATAGGTGTCACTCGCAGAAACACATGGTCATCTTCTTCAAACTCAAGCGGTCTTCTCCTTTTATCAGCATAGTTCTTTTGCCGAGTTTGAGTTGTCCTCTTCTTATCTTGAATCATCTTCACTTTCTCAATTGTCTGCTGTACAATTTCTGGTCCTAGTATAGCACTTTCACCATCATGATATCAACACAATGGTGTTCTGCATTGTCTTCCATACAATGCCTCATAGGGTGCCATTCCTATGCTCGAATGAAAACTGTTGTTGTACGTGAACTCTATCAATGATAAAAACTCATCCCAACCTCTAGTTTGTTCTAGAACACAAGCTCTGAATAAGTCCTCTAATGACTGAATCGTCCTTTTTGACTGACCATCTGTCTGTGGATGGAAAGCAAAACTCAAACATAGCTTTGTTCCCATTATTTCTTGTAAACTATTCCAAAATCTTGACGTAAATCATCTCGATCTGAAATAATACTGGATAGTACACCATGAAGTCTAACAATTTCATTGATGTACACTTGGGCTAACTTTTCCATTGAGTACTTAATATTAATTGGCAGAAAGTGTGCCGACTTTGTAAGCTAATCAACAATTACCCAAATAGAATCGTGACCGTTCCGAGTCTTTGGTAGTCTTGTTACGAAATCCATTGATATGTCATCCTATTTCCATTCAGGAATAGGCAAAGGTTGCAACATTCCCGAAGGTCTTTGATGTTCAACCTTAGCCTTTTGATAGACTAAACAGGATGATACATATCCAGTGACATCCTTCTTCATCCCTTGCCACCAATATAATTGCTTCAAATCATGGTACATCTTTGTGGCTTCTGGATGCATACTCAACTTACTACTGTGAGCTTCATCCAAAATCAATCTCCTAAGTCCTTGATCATTCGACACACAAACCCTTCCTTTAAACTTCAGAATTCCATCAGCACCTTCGTTGAATTCTACCTCTGCGCCTTGGCTCCTTGCTTCCTTTGCTTCTTGCAAATACTGGTCACTATTTTGTCCTTCTTGTATTCTATCCATTAAACTATTCAAAATAGTGATCATGTTCAAACATATCCTCCCTGGCGTCAGTTTCACTGACAAACATATATCCCGAAATTCTTCTATTAATTCTTTCTCCTTGATCATCATAACAGAAGCACTAAGCATCTTCCTACTTAAAGCATCTGCTATGACATTCGCCTTTCCGAGATGATACTGTAACTGAAAGTCATAATCCTTCAGAAACTTTAGTCAACGCCTTTGTTTCATGTTCAACTCTTTTTGGTCAAACAGATACTTCAAACTTTTATGATTACTAAAAACAATGAATGTTGCCCCATAGTGAAAATGTCTCCACACTTTCAACGCAAACACTACAGTTGCCAATTCCAAATCATGAGTCGGATAATTCCTCTCATGTACTTTTAATTGCCTTGACACATATGCTACAACCTTACGGTTCTGCATAAGTACACAACCTAATCCTTGATACGAAGCATCGCAATATACATTGAAAGGTTCGTTCGGATTAGGTAGAATCAATATCGGTGAAGTAGTTAGTCATCTTTTCAACTTCTGAAAACTTTCTTCACATGCATCAATCCATGCAAACGGTTGATTCTTTCGTGTAAGTTAGGTAAGAGGTCCTGCTATCTTAGAAAACCCCTCTATAAACTATCGATAATAACTGGCTAATCCAATAAAACTACGGATCTCCGATATAGTCTTCGGCCTTTCCTATTCAATAATTGTCTCTACCTTTGAAGCATCAACTTCAATTCCTTCCTTCAATATCACGTGTCCCAAAAATTAAACTTCACTTAACCAAAATTCACATTTGGATAACTTGACATATAACTTATTCTCCTCCAAAATCTGGAGAACCACTCTGAGATGCTCAGCATGTTCTCATTGACTTTGAGAATAAAACAAAATGTCATCAATAAAGACAACAACAAACTTGTCCAACAACAAACTGTTCATGAAGTCCATGAATATGGCAAGTGCATTAGTCACACCGAACGACATCCTTGATACTCGTAATACCCATAACGTGTCTGAAATGCAGTCTTGGGAATATCCTCTACTTTCACACGAATCTGGTGATAACCAGAACGTAAATCAATCTTGGAAAATATTGCGGCTTCTCGCAATTGATCCATCAGATCATCAATTCTTGGAAGTGGATATTTATTCTTAATCGTAATCTTATTTAGTTGTCGGTAGTCTACACATAGACGAGAAGTCCCATCCTTCTTCTTTATCAATAATACTGGAACTTCCTATGGTGACACACTTGGTCTCACGAATTGTTTCGTCAATAAATCCTCCAGCTGTTTCTTAAGCTCTGCTAACTCTACTAGCGACATCCTATAAGGTGCCATAGATATAGGTCCAGTTCCAGGTACTAAATCAATAGCAAACTCAATTTCTCTTTATGGCGGTAGTCCAGGTATATCTTCAGGAAATACCTCAGGAAATTCATTAACGACGAAAATATCATTCAAGACATCTTCATAGTGAACCTCCAAAGAAGATATCAATAAGTACCCTTGATCTCCTTCCTTCAAACATTTTTCTACTTGAGTAGTCGTTAGGAATCTAGAATCCTTAGCCTCAGAAAATACTAACATCTTATTAGAACAGTCTATCAGGATATGGTTAGAAGACAACCAATCCATTTCTAAGATTACATTAATCTTGGAAAGAGGCAAACAAATCAAGTCCACATAAAAGATTCTATCCCTAACACAGATAGGACAATTCAAACATGTTTTTGTAGTAATCACAGGCTTATCAGTAGGAGTAGCAACACTCAAATCATAAGGCAATGTAGTCACAGTCAATCCCAAACGCTCCACACAATCACATGCAATGAAAGAATGTGTTGCTCCAGAATCATATAACACTGTTAAAGGATTACCTTCGATGGCGCACTCCTCCATAATCAAGTCCTCAGATTTTGCAGCTTCCTCCCCACTCATAGTATACACACGACCACCTGCCTGTGGCCTCGCAGTACGAAAACTCCCCACAGAGGGTTCCGCCTTCAACTGATCACATTCTCTAGAGACATGTCCATGCTGTCCACACCTATAATAGATGACTCCTTTATGTTGACAATCTTTGGTAAGATGATCCTTCCTACACTTAAAACATTTGGGCGTAGAAGTTTCAGCTTGACTTGCCTTACTGCCACCAGAACTTCCCCTAAAAGATTGCTGCCGAGTCTAACCTCCTGTCGGTTTGGCATACGGTTTCTATTGATAACGGTTGCCACCGCTACCCTTTCTTCTTTGGAACCGTGTAGGTGCAAAGTTCCTGTTCCTCGCCTCTCGTTGATGATCAATTTCTTCAACCTTATGACATTTGTCCAACAATGCCAGAAACTGGTCAATTTCCAAGGTTGCCATTACTCGCTTAATGTCAAGTTTCAACCTCTCTTCAAATTTTCTGCACTTCCACTCCTCGTCTGGGTGCATTTGAAAATACCTCAAAAACTTAGACAAACTTTCAAATTTTGCAGCATATTCACTTATGGACATCACCCCTTACCTCAAACTAAGGAATTTCATCTCCTTAGCATGACGAACACTAGCTGGGAAATACTTCCCCGAAAATTTCAGCTTAAAGAGCTGCCATGTCACAACTCTTCCCTCAGCTTGTAACAATCTTCAGGCTCCTACCCACCAGTCTTCTCCATTTCTTACCAACACAAAAGTTGCAAAAGTAAGCTTCCGTTCATCAGTACAACCCATACCTTCAAATATCTTTTCTAGCTCTTTGATCCACAGATCAGCTTTCTCTGGGTCAAATTCTCCACAAAACTTTGGTGGATTGTTTCTACGAAATTCTGACAAACTTTGAACATCCTAAGTTGCTCTTTGGTTTTCCTGCACAACAACATCAGCCATCTGTTGCATTGCTGCTACAGCTGCAGCCATGTTTTGGTTGTCGTCGCCAACATTTTCAACTCCTGCTCTAGTATTAACGCGTCCTCTTCCTCGTCCAACCATTACGTTTTCTCTTAATCAAACTGAACACACAAAGAAGAGTTAAGGTTAATCTTCAAACAATATTATTTTCCGAAAGGAAACTAATCACAGAGAATCACACAACTTAAACAAGACAGACCTAACCACAAACCCAAAAGGCTCTAACTTGGGCTCTGATACTAACTAATGTAACATCCACCGTAGGGTATCACATTTATGTTACTTAATTACGAAATTACCCCTTCTATTATAAAATATGCTTTATAATGTAAATAAGAGTTGTAAAATTTCTTAATATCAATAAGATAAACTTAGCAGAAAATAAAAATATTAAACATCATCACAAATAATTTACATCATATACATTACAAAAGTATTGTCATAATTATTTATATACAGACATAGTCCTCAAAGTATTGGAACATTATTTAAAAACTAACATACTGCCTGTAACACCCTTGTGGGGATGTCACATTGATGAATGCAATAAAATAAAATCTACCCAAGTTATAAAACATTTGATACATAATTAATATGAGTTGTAAAATTTCTCCTTTTATACTGGATATCGTTAAATAAAATAACACGGAACATAAAATAAAACAAACTATTATCATACTCCATAATATACATATGATTTTGTTTTAAGTTGTACAAATAATTTACAACTACAAGTATTTAAATAAAGCAGTAAAGAGTTAGTATAACAGTACAAGAAACATAAAGTGCCCAAGTGCACATCAAAGACTTATAACCCTCCGAAGGATCACTCTCGGATGATAGAAATCTAAGATCTCTCGCAGTTCTATGGACAGGAGTCCGTGCTGTCGATACAATACTGATCTCACTGGGTGTACGAAAAAGTCCTCCCCAATGACGTCTCAGCGCCAATGGCAACTCCAAATGTAAATATAAAGTAGTCGTAAAAACATGCTCCCCATCAAACTCTCCACGTAGGGACACAGTCAGACGCCCCACGTAAATCATCGATCCTCTATCCTCACGCAGTCGCCAGGCCTCCAAACCTCCGTGAAACTCCAGTCTCACAAAACCTAGGAATCCAGGAAACACCATAACCACAAGATCAATCTAGATGGTATGGATAATCGGTCGGCTCACACTCGTCAAACTGGTCACCCATCTGCTAATCCTGGGGGTACAGAATCTCAAGAGGTTGTTCATCTTCCTCTTCTTCAAACTCTTTATAGAAATAAAATAATAATACAGGAACACATACAAATAAAGAGGTGAGACAATCTACATCAATACCAACATGGCAAATAAGAAAACGATAATACAACAGATATCGCAGTTTATTATAATAATACATAATACAGTATCATGAATAATAACACAATAATGCATACCACAGTATCATAAATAATAACACAAATTAACACATCATATAATATCACAAATAATAATGTTATGATGCATGCCACAAATGCAAATGCATATGACTCATTCCTACTTAATGGAGCTAGACACAGACATCAGAGAGAATGACTCGTAAAAAACTATCAGTACCTCAGGCTACCCAACCAAACTATTACACTGTCTAACGTTGTGTCTATAGCCCACAGTCCAACATAGTGTAGTAGTACACAGTCCAAATACATCGTGCACTACAGGCATTGTACTAAATAGTCTCCACAAGATCTCGATTAAGAATAGTGCATGTCGAGATCATTAGTGTGTTGCCAGTTACCACGACCCAGAGGAGCGACCAACTGTCCACATGTGGAATACTCCGCACACTAATGCCTCCAAGTCCACTCAATGAACCACACTACGCTTATCACACCGACAACACGGTGTAATTCATCTCGTCAATCAATCGCCAATATCAACCCAATTGACACGACTCTCAATGCATGAATATAATTACAAAAATACCCTTAGTCTCAAAATGTTATCATATTTACAAAAACGCCCTCAATCTCAAAATTCTCAAATATAGTACGTCTCTACTTGACAGTACCATATCTCAACATGTCCGGGTCTACCACTTTGACCCGACAGCAAAACTCACTGTTCCAATTAATCGCGTAGAAATTTTATCGCGTTTTCACAATCGTGTCACTTTTACAAATGTTTTTAAATCTCGTAAATATATTTTGCTGTTTTTAAAATCGCATAGTATTTTTAAATCGTTTTCTCAATCGCGTAAGATTTTTAAATCGTTTTCTTAACCGTAAGGCTTAAAAATCATTATTTTAAAACTGTGTAAGTTATTTTTAATACTTTTAAACTACGTAGAATATTTTCCTTACGTTATAAATATTTTTTGAAACTTTTTCCTTTATTCGTCCATTTTTAGTAAATTTTGACAGCATTTTGTTTAGAAAATCTTATTAAAATATATTTTCTACGTTTTCCTTTAAAAATTCCTTTGTTTAGTTTATAACTACAAAATACACTTTGAAAATTGTCATCAAGTTGTGAAATATTTGTTAAATATTATTACGGGTCGTAAAATAATTCCCGATAGTATTTAAATATGATATAAAAAGATAAAGCGGAAAATACGAAATAAAAAAAAAACATCATCACCGATAATATACATATGGTTAAGTTATAAGTTGTACAAATAATTTACAACTAAGACTACAAATATTTAAACAAAAACAAGAAAGAAAGCAATAAAAGAGTTAATATATATACGTACATACCGACGCTAAAAAAAAAACATCATGGTTATCTAATCCTCCGATGGATCACTATCACCGAAAATGATCATCGGGGATAAATATCCCGGATGCCTCGACACACGGCGATAACGGGATCGCGCAGCCGATACGATGCTTATCTCACTAGGCTCGGGTTTTCAAGACCCCAATAACGCCTAATGGATAAGGGCAACTCTAAGTGCGTAAATAACGTCGCGTCATGACAGCTCATCATCAAAACGATGACGTAGGATCACGGCCACACGTCCCGCATACGTCACAGCAGTCACGGGCCTCCTCGTAGATGCCAAGCCGAGCACCTCCATGAAACACCAACTCTATGAATCCCAAAATCCTCGGCGTCGCCATCCCTCACAATCAATCCAGAGGATATGGATGATCGGATGGTTCTTGATCGTCAACGGTCGTCCGCTTGCCGATCTTCCTCCTCTTCAGTGGTACACAATCTCAAGAGGTGTTCCTCTTCCTCGAAGTCTTTACCGCGTAAAATAAATAAACAGAAAATACATATAACAAAGAGGTAAGACAACATAAAATCATCACAACATGGTCAATAAAAAGATGACAAACAATATATACATACAGCTTCATGCAATACATAAAGCTTTAACAATTACAATAATTAATTGAAGTAAAATTTAGATATCATCACAATATGTCACAATCACGATAAAACCTCACAGATAAAATAAGAAATATAAAATACACAGATAAGATATAATAATCAATAATAACAAGAATCAGATAAAATAAATAAATAAGATATAGATAAAATAAATAGATAAGATGGAAACAAATAGACATAGAGATAAATAATATAACAAAATCCTACTCCATGGAGCTAAAGAAAAACACAAGTATCGAGAGAGGAATGATTCGCAAAATCTAATAGTACCACGGCTGCCCCACCAACTATTCCGCGGTCACACGTTATGCCTATAGCCCCACGACACAGAATCCATCAATCCAGCGTGGTGTAGTTCACGGCCTCACGTTGTGTCACTACAGCAAATGTACTACTAGATTCCACCAATCTCGATTAAATATAGTGTATGTTGAGTACCATAGTGCGCTATCGGTTTACCACGGCCCAAATGGAGCTACCAACCGTCCACATGTGGGATCCCGTACACTAAAGTCTCCAAGTTCATTAGAACAATGAACCACACTACGTTTATCGCATCGACACCACGATGTGATTCGCCTCGTCAACCAATCCACCAAATACATGGCACACATAAAAAAATAGATGGAAAGCCTCGTACGGTTCACATTTTCCCGACAAACAAATAATTCTCAAACCCGTACGGTTCACATTTTCCCGACAAAATAGATTTTCAAAAGCCTCAGACGGTTCACATTTTCCCGACAAAGATATAGATTTTCAAAAGCCTCAGACGGGTTCACATTTTCCCGACAAAGATATAGAAAAATAAATCCCGACAGCGAAAAATAAATATGGTTACGGTCAATCGCGTAGAAATTTTATCGCATTTTTGAAATCTCGTCGTTTTTACAAACGTTTAAAAATCGGGTAAAGATATTTTTCTGTTTTTAAAATCGCGTAGCATTTTTAATACGTTTTCTCAATCGCGTAGGATTTTTAAATCATTTTCTTATTCGAATGCCTTTAAAATTACCATTTAAACAGATAGAAATAATAATTTGTACATTTAAACTACGTAGAATAATTTTTCATACCGCATACTGTCATTAGGATATTTTGACTATCCTATAAGTTCATTTTTACTAAAAATTGACAGCATTTTGTTTATAGACTTATAATAATGGTTTTCTAAATTTTCCATAAAATTTTCTATTTACCTAATTTTTTTATCCATATCATTTAATTCTCTTTTGAAATCTCTAACATGCTTCAAAACCTAAAGTGAGCTATATGTTAGAAAATTTCTCAAAATTTCTCAGTATTTTACTTCCTAATGATAAAATCACTAGTTTTAATCCTTTAAACTTAATTCTACTCAATTGGTCTCTTCAAAAATCATTATAGAAAATTTCTTGTTAACTTGTATTATTTCTTTTTGATTGAAAAAGGTTTGAAACCAAGTTTTAGAAATCATAATTACCTATAGTGGCATGTTGGCCGAATTTTATAAAACTTTCTCATTTGATTTCTAAATCATGTCAAAGGTATTATCTTATCTAAATTCATTAAATCATGTTATAAGGTAATGATTTTGGAATCAAATAAATCTTTTAGGCATGTTGGCCCAAAATGTACTAAATCTTTACCATTTGATTTATAAATTCCTTTTCTTTGATCAAAACCATTTGAAACCTTCTTATTTCTCCTAATCAATTAAGTTGCACTTTAGGAAAAATGAAGAGAACATTTTGGTCCTCACACTTTGGCATTGCCGTGAGCTAAGGAATGTGTTCTTTGGAACACTCATGCAAATTTACACATGTTATTCACATCCTAAACCTTATCATACAATTCTAACACATGCATTTATATCTCTAACACATGCAAAATATTTCTAACACATGCAAAATATTTCTAACACATAAAACCTAATTTAAAGCTTATAGACATACAATCAAAAGCTATTAGACATGCAAGATTATTACAATTACCAAATAAGAAAGCTACTAACACATAACACTTAAGCTACTAGCAACCACAAAAATTAACAAATACACATCATTAAACACACCACAACCGAATCCTTATGGATTCTACAAACAACCCATCTTCTTACCACCATCAAGGGATGATAAGAATTGTCTTCCTCTTACCTTAAATGAAGACAAAAAGCTTGCTTTCTCACCTCCTAGGTCACGGTTTTCACTCCACCAAACACCTAAAAATCTCAAACAAAACCTACATGTTATTAACTATGAAAAGAAGCTAAACCATGGAAAAATCATGGCTTAGAACTTTGAAAAAGAATAGAGAAAAGAAAAGCATGAAATTTTACCTTCTAGGTAAAACTTCCAAGGTTGGTTTCCAAGCCCTAGATGGAAGAATTTGAAGAAACTTCCAACTACAAAGGTTCTTAAAATGGTGTTTAGGTTAAGGAAACTTGGTTAGAAAAATTTTTGGATGGTTGGATGGTGTAGTTTGTGTCTTGGCCGAATGGAAGGAAGAAAATGGACAACAATGGTGGCTAGGTTTTTGAAGAGAGAGAAGAGAGAAAAGTGATGAAGATGGAAGGTGATTTTTGGCTTTCTCTCCAATGGCCGTAGCCTTCTAGGGCAAAGGATGTGCATGGATTTGGCTTCATCCAAGCCATTGAACACATCAAAGGTCAAGATCAAATCTTGCTTAACAAGCTTTAATTCTATTGGTTGCTCATGGTGACTCACCTGGCTTAGTCACACCGTGTAATAAATGCTCACAGTGAGTCACTAGTGAGTCACTTGCTCGAAAGTTCTACAATTTTACGGTGATTAATTGCTACCGATCTAACCGCTTTGTTAATTGTGGGTCCCGCAAAATATTTCCGGTCCATCATGTCACTAAAACATATCGACTAATAAAATAATATTATAATAATATAAAATTATTTTATTTGATGCTTAAATCCTAAAAATTAAAAGATTATTTTTAGTCTCATTCAGACCCAAGTTAAGTAAGATCCCCAATTCTAAATATTAAAATAAGATTTCCCGCCCGAAAAATATTATTTTCCCGCTCGAGCAAATCACACAAAAAGTCCATAAAAATTTACAGACAAGTATTTTCGTGCATTAAATCAAGAAGAAAACAATTAAAAAACAGACAAAAACAAATAAAACAAGACGTTCGGGACGTAATGGTCATTTTCCCATTTTTTCCCACAACGTAGGTAATCGTCCAAAACGTTCAAATAAAATATCCAAGAAGATTATTTAGCTGTATATCTTTCATAAAAATTAATACAAGAGTTCGAGAAAAATTTTTATTTTACCGTCTCAAGCAAACTACGTAAAACGATCAAATAAAATTTGAACTCAGTATTATCGTAGTTGTTTTCATACAAAAATCAAGAACAGTAAAAATAGGGACACAACGGTCATTCATACAAAAGCATGAAAAATGTAAAACAAGACATTCGAATATTTTCTAAAAATGGGGCGTTACAACACTCCCCAACAAATAAAAATTTCGTCCTCGAAATTCGATGTTCATCCGAACAAATGAGGATACTGATCCTTCATTTTATCTTCTAGTTCCCAAGTAGCCTCACCCGTCACATCACTCCATATGACTTTCACTAGCTCAATCATCTTTCCTCGAAGCTGCTTTACCTTTCGCGTCCTCTATTCTGACAGGTAAAGTTTCGTAAGTCAAATTCTCCTTCAATTGCACGTCATCTGGTTGTATCACATGTGTCTGATCGGTATATACTTCCGTAATCGAGACACATGAAACACGTCATGCAAATTGGATAGAAAAGGCGGCAAAGCAATCTGATATGCTACAGACCTATACGTCCGATAATCTGATATGGTCCAATGAATTTAGGAGTAAGCTTCTTTGACTTAATTACTCTTCCGACACCCGTTGTAGGAGTAACTCTTAAAAATACATGCTCACCCTCCTTAAACTCAAGAGATCGTCTTCGTTTGTCCGCGTAACTCTTTGTCTGCTTTGTGCCGTCCTCATCTTCTCTTGTATCATCTTGACTTTATCCGTAGTCTGTTGTACAAGTTCCGGCCCAATACCATACTCTCCCCATCCCGATACCAAGATAGCGGCGTTCGACATCGTCTTCCATACAATGCTTCATAAGGTGCCATTCCGATGCTTGCGTGAAAACTATTGTTGTAGGTGAATTCATCAAAGATAAAAATTCATCCCAACTTCCTCGTTGTTCCAAAACACAAGCCCGCAATAAATCCTCCAAAGATCGTATAGTTCTCTCTCGTCTCGACCGTCACCATGGATGATACGCCGAACTCGCCGTAACTTGGTTCCCATAGCTTCTTGCAAACTTCGCCAAAATCTTGACGTAAACCTCGGATCTCGGTCGAAACTATACATGTAGGCACTCCATGTAATCCGACAATCTCATTGATGTACAATCGGGTTAATCTTTCCAATGAATATTTAATATTGATTGGTAAGAAATGAGTGATTTCGTAAGTCTATCGACTATAACCCATATTGCATCATGACCTCTTCTTGTCTTTGGCAAACCAAGAACGAAATCCATAGAAATGTGTCCCATTTCCATTTCGGGAATCGATAATGGTTGCAACATCCCAAACTGGCCTTTGGTGTTCAACTTTCGATTTTTGACAAACTAGGCAAGTTGACACGCATCTAACTACATCACCCTATTCCATTCCATGCCACCGTAATAACTTCTTCAAGTCTTGGTACATCTTTGTTATGCCTGCCCGGATGCATACTTAATAGACTAGTATGGGCATGTTCCACAATATATCGCCTTAATTCTGGTCACGAGGAATACAAATTCTACCCCGAAACCTCGTAATTCCATCGTTCCTTCTTTGAACTCTACCGCCTCATTTTGCTTCATCTCGCTTCCCTTATTCCTTGTAAAAATTTATCGGCATTTTGCTTTTCCCTTATATCTTCCATCGCCTCGCTTGAGATAGTAACCATATTCATACAGATCTTCCCTGTCAACTCAACAAATGACCACTCATCTCTAAACTGCGTTCGATGAGCTCCTTTTCTTTAATCATCGCAGTAAACACCGATAACCTTTCTACTCAATGCATCGCCCACGACATTCGCTTTACCAGGGTGGTACAAAAGTTGAAAATCGTAGTCGTTCGTAAATTCTAACCATCTTCGCTGCCTCATATTCAGCTCCTCCTTCGGTCGTACAAGTACTTCAAACTCTTGTGATCACTGAAGATGTTGAACGTTGCTCCATAGAGAAAATGTCTCCATATCTTCAAAGCAAAAACTACCGCAGCCAATTCCAAATCATGCGTAGGATAATTCTTCTCATGAACCTTCAATTGTCGAGAAGCATATGCCACCACGTTCCGATCTTGCATCAACACGCATCCTAGTCCTTGATAAGAAGCGTCACAATACACATCGAAAGATTTCGTCGAATCCTGTAGGATCAATACCGTGCAGCTTGTTAATCTCTTCTTCAACTCTTGAAAACCGGCTTCACGCTCTTCCGTCCATTCAAAAGCTTGACTTTTCCTTGTCGGGTTGTGTAAGTGGTCCAAAGCAATCTTGGAAAAACCTTCAATAAATCTCCGATAATAACCAAGCAAGTCCAACAAAACTTCGAACTTCGTTATCGTCTTAGGTCTCTCCCACCGTAAAACAGCTCTCCACTTTCGATGGGTCCACCGCAATACCTTCTTTAGAAATTACGTGCCCAAGAAATTGAACTTCTCCCAACCGTAACTCACACTTAGCCAACTTCGCATACAACAACTTCTCCCTCAAAATCAAGGACAACTCTCGATGTTCAAAGATGCTCTTCCTTCGATCGAGAATAGATCGAATGTCATCGATAAAGACAACGACAAACTGTCTAGATATGGACGAAATATCCTGTTCATATAATCCATAAATATGGCAGAGCATTCGTCACTCCGAATGGCATTACTTGATACTCATAATGTCCATAACGAGTTCGAAAAGCAGCTTCGGCACGTTTTCCCTCTTACACGAACGGGTGATAACCGATCGCAAATCAATCTTGGAAAATATCACAGCCTCCTCTTAATTGATCCATCAAATCGTCGATTCTTGGAAGCGGATATTTATTCTTGATAGTCACCTTGTTCAATCGCCGATAATCCACACAAAGTCGTGAAGTTCCATCCTTCTTTTTGACCAAAGCACGCGGCGCACCCCATGGGGAAACGCTAGGTCGTACAAACTCTTTCTCCAACAGCTTCCACCAATTGCTTCTTCAGCTCCTCCAACTCTACCGGCGACATACGGTATGGTGCAATTGAGATAGGACCTGCTCCCGTACTAAATCAATCGAGAATTCGATCTCCCGCTCAAAGCGGTAAACCTGTGTACATCGTCAGAAAAACATCCGAAAATCGTTGACAACAGGAATAGTATTCACATCCTTCTCATTCTTAACTTCTAGAGAAGACAATACCAAATATCCCTCGCGCTCCATCTCTTAACAAAGACTTGACCTTAACAAGCAGCTTAAGAATCCAGACTCTTCTTCCTTAGGAAAACTATAGTTTTCTTTGCACAATCTATAAGGATATGGTTAGAACATAACCAAACCCATCCCTAAGATTACATCTATCTCAATAAGAGGCAAACAAATCAAATTGACCAAAAACAAACGGCCCTTCACAACAATAGGACAACAAACAGATCTTAGAAGTAACTACAGTTTAGCAAGGTTGGCGTAGATACACTCAACTTAACATTCAGAGAAGACACAGCAACTTCGCTCTTTCCACACAATCATAGGCAATAAACGAGTGTGTAGCACCCGAGTCATACAATACGCCAAGGTTACCTCCGATTTCACCTTCTCCTTGAATAAGGTCATCGATTGGGAAACTTCAGATCCCATCATTGTGTACACTCGCCTCCAGATCTCTCGTTGAGTATTTCCGCATTTTTGCCGATTAGTTTTAACATGACGAACAAGTGTTTCTTCTCCGGGTCGAGTACAATCCTTTGACATATGTCCAGTGCCGTCCACGCTTAAAAAAGACAGCTTCCCCGATTGTACAATGGGCCCGGGAGATAGATGGCCCTTCTTACCGCACTTAAAACACGCTCTGTAAACACCACTCTCTCGTCCCGCTCCACCACTAGGTACACTTCCCCCAACCGGCGGTCGCCGAGTCCGACTTCCTTGTGGTCTCAGCATACGGCTTACGCAGAAACCGATTTGTATTGCTACCTCCACCTCTTTGAAACCTTGTCGGCCCAAAGTTCCGACTCCTTTGATCTCGCGACGGCTCAAGCTCCTCAAGCCGTGCACATGCGTCAACCAAAGCATGAAATTGATTCATCCTCGAGATATCACTCCCCGCTTCAATTCTACTCTCAATCCGACTCAAACTTCCGACATTTCCATACCTCATCTTGTCGATTTTGAGCATAATCCGAAAATTGAGACAGACTTTCAAATCTTGTAGCGTATTCATTCACTGTCATGTTTCCCGTCGCAATCCAAGAAATTCCATCTCCTTGGCATGCCTAGCACTCGCAGAAAATACTTGTCCGTAAAAGCATTAGAAAATACTTCCTGTGTGATCTCGGTCCCTTCACTTGCAACATTCGGCGGACTCCTCTCCACCAATGTTCTCGATCTCCTCTCAACATGAAAACAAGATAAGTTACTTTCTTTCATCCGTACATCTCATCCCCTCAAAGATTCTTTCTAAATCTTGCATCCACTGACTCGCTTTCTCCGATCCACCTCGCCTCTAAATTGTGGCGGATTATGGCGCCTAAATTCAGATAAATTTAGGGCATCAGCTGTAGCATCTTGCTGTTGGGCTGCTCTTAAATTTTGCTGAGTAATCACTTCAGCCATTTGCCGCATAGCCTCAGCAGCAACCAACATCGGGTCCTCATCACGATTTACGTTAGCACGTCCTCTACCTCTACCAGCCATCTTCTTTCTTCAATCATAACAAAACAAAGTTAGATACATCCTTCTAGATATTTCCGAAAGGATATAAATCACAAAGATCACAGAGAATCACACAAAGACAAACAAAAACAGACTCCAACCACAACCCCAAAAGACTCTAACTTGGGCTCGATATTAACTAATGTAACACCCTTTGGAGGATGTCACACATAAAAGAAAATAAAAGAAATAGAAATAAAATCTACCCAAGTTGTGAAATATTTGTTAAATATTATTACTGTCGTAAAATAATTCCCGATAGATTTAAATATGATATAAAAAGATAAAGCGGAAAATACGAAATAAAAAAAAAACATCATCACCGATAATATACATATGGTTAAGTTATAAGTTGTACAAATAATTTACAACTAAGACTACAAATATTTAAACAAAAACAAGAAAGAAAGCAATAAAAGAGTTAATATATATACGTACATACCGACGACGCGCCTAAAAAAAAAAAAAACATCATGGTTATCTAATCCTCTCGATGGATCACTATCACCGAAAATGATCATCGGGGATAAATATCCCGGATGCCTCGACACACGGCGATAACGGGATCGCGCAAGCCGATACGATGCTTATCTCACTAGGCTCGTGGTTTTCAAGACCCCAATAACGCCTAATGGATAAGGGCAACTCTAAGTGCGTAAATAACGTCGTCGTCATGACAGCTCATCATCAAAACGATGACGTAGGATCACGCCACACGTCCCGCATACGTCACAGAGTCACGGTCTCCTCGTAGATGCCAAGCCGAGCACCTCCATGAAACACCAACTCTATGAATCCCAAAATCCTCAAGGCCGCCATCCCTCACAATCAATCCAGAGGATATGGATGATCGGATGGTTCTTGATCACAAACCGGTCGTCCGCTTGCCGATCTTCCTCCTCTTCAGTGGTACACAATCTCAAGAGGTCGTTCCTCTTCCTCAAGTCTTTACCGCGTAAAATAAATAAACAGTAAAATACATATAACAAAGAGGTAAGACAACATAAAATCATCACAACATGGTCAATAAAAAGATGACAAACAATATATACATACAGTTCATGCAATACATAAAGCTTTAACAATTACAATAATTAATTGAAGTAAAATTTAGATATCATCACAATATGTCACAATCACGTATAAAACCTCACAGATAAAATAAGAAATACAAAATACACAGATAAGATATAATAATCAATAATAACAAGAACAGATAAAATAAATAAATAAGATATAGATAAAATAAATAGATAAGATGGAAACAAATAGACATAGAGATAAATAATATAACAAAATCCTACTCCATGGAGCTAAAGAAAAACACAAGTATCGAGAGAGGAATGATTCGCAAAATCTAATAGTACCACCACGGCTGCCCCACCAACTATTCCGCTGGTCACACGTATGCCTATAGCCCCACGACACAGAATCCATCAATCCAGGCGTGGTGTAGTTCACGGCCTCACGTTGTGTCACTACAGTGCAAATGTACTACTAGATTCCACCAATCTCGATTAAATATAGTGTATGTTGAGTACCATAGTGCGCTATCGGTTTACCACCCAAATGGAGCTACCAACCGTCCACATGTGGGATCCCGTACACTAAAGTCTCCAAGTTCATTAGAACAATGAACCACACTACGTTTATCGCATCGACACCACGATGTGATTCGCCTCGTCAACCAATCCACCAAATACATGGCACACATAAAAAAAATAGATGGAAAGCTCAGACGGGTTCACATTTTCCCGACAAAGAATAATTCTCAAAACTCAGACGGTTCACATTTTCCCGAAATAGAATACGGGATTTTCAAAAAAGATTTTCTCGTACGGGTTCACATTTTCCCGACAAAGATATAGATTTTCAAAAGCCTCAGACGGGTTCACTTTTTCCCGACAAATAAAAATAAATATGGTTACTATCAATCGCGTAGAAATTTTATCGCATTTTTGAAATCTCGTCGTTTTTACAAACGTTTAAAAATCGGGTAAAGATATTTTTTTCTGTTTTTAAAATCGCGTAGCATTTTTAATACGTTTTCTCAATCGCGTAGGATTTTTAAATCATTTTCTTATTCGAATGCCTTTAAAATTACCGTTTAAACAGATAGAAATAATAATTTGTACATTTAAACTACGTAGAATAATTTTTCATACCGCATACTGTCATTAGGATATTTTGACTATCCTATAAGTTCATTTTTACTAAAAATTGACAGCATTTTGTTTATAGACTTATAATAATGGTTTTCTAAATTTTCCATAAAATTTTCTATTTACCTAATTTTTTTATCCATATCATTTAATTCTCTTTTGAAATCTCTAACATGCTTCAAAACCTAAAGTGAGCTATATGTTAGAAAATTTCTCAAAATTTCTCAGTATTTTACTTCCTAATGATAAAATCACTAGTTTTAATCCTTTAAACTTAATTCTACTCAATTGGTCTCTTCAAAAATCATTATAGAAAATTTCTTGTTAACTTGTATTATTTCTTTTTGATTGAAAAAGGTTTGAAACCAAGTTTTAGAAATCATAATTACCTATAGTGGCATGTTGGCCGAATTTTATAAAACTTTCTCATTTGATTTCTAAATCATGTCAAAGGTATTATCTTATCTAAATTCATTAAATCATGTTATAAGGTAATGATTTTGGAATCAAATAAATCTTTTAGGCATGTTGGCCCAAAATGTACTAAATCTTTACCATTTGATTTATAAATTCCTTTTCTTTGATCAAAACCATTTGAAACCTTCTTATTTCTCCTAATCAATTAAGTTGCACTTTAGGAAAAATGAAGAGAACATTTTGGTCCTCACACTTTGGCATTGCCGTGAGCTAAGGAATGTGTTCTTTGGAACACTCATGCAAATTTACACATGTTATTCACATCCTAAACCTTATCATACAATTCTAACACATGCATTTATATCTCTAACACATGCAAAATATTTCTAACACATGCAAAATATTTCTAACACATAAAACCTAATTTAAAGCTTATAGACATACAATCAAAAGCTATTAGACATGCAAGATTATTACAATTACCAAATAAGAAAGCTACTAACACATAACACTTAAGCTACTAGCAACCACAAAAATTAACAAATACACATCATTAAACACACCACAACCGAATCCTTATGGATTCTACAAACAACCCATCTTCTTACCACCATCAAGGGATGATAAGAATTGTCTTCCTCTTACCTTAAATGAAGACAAAAAGCTTGCTTTCTCACCTCCTAGGTCACGGTTTTCACTCCACCAAACACCTAAAAATCTCAAACAAAACCTACATGTTATTAACTATGAAAAAGAAGCTAAACCATGGAAAAATCATGGCTTAGAACTTTGAAAAAGAATAGAGAAAAGAAAAGCATGAAATTTTACCTTCTAGGTAAAACTTCCAAGGTTGGTTTCCAAGCCCTAGATGGAAGAATTTGAAGAAACTTCCAACTACAAAGGTTCTTAAAATGGTGTTTAGGTTAAGGAAACTTGGTTAGAAAAATTTTTGGATGGTTGGATGGTGTAGTTTGTGTCTTGGCCGAATGGAAGGAAGAAAATGGACAACAATGGTGGCTAGGTTTTTGAAGAGAGAGAAGAGAGAAAAGTGATGAAGATGGAAGGTGATTTTTGGCTTTCTCTCCAATGGCCGTAGCCTTCTAGGGCAAAGGATGTGCATGGATTTGGCTTCATCCAAGCCATTGAACACATCAAAGGTCAAGATCAAATCTTGCTTAACAAGCTTTAATTCTATTGGTTGCTCATGGTGACTCACCTGGCTTAGTCACACCGTGTAATAAATGCTCATTGAGTCGCCTAGTGAGTCACTGTTTCGAAAGTTCTACAAATTTTACGGTGATTAATTGCTACCGATCTAACCGCTTTGCTAATTGTGGGTCCCGCAAAATATTTCCTGTCCATCTGTCACTAAAACTTATCGACTAATAAAATAATATTATAATAATATAAAATTATTTTATTTGACAGCTTAAATCCTAAAAATTAAAAGATTATTTTTAGTCTCATTCAATCAAGTTAAGTAAGATCCCCCAATTCTAAATATTAAAATAAGATTTCCCGGCCCGGAAAAATATTATTTTCCCGCTCGAGCAAATCACACAAAAAGTCCATAAAAATTACGTACGTATTTTCGTGCATTAAATCAAGAAGAAAACAATTAAAAAGACAAAAACAAATAAAACAAGACGATTGCTCGGGACGTAACGGTCATTTTCCATTTTTTCCCACAACGTAGGTAATCGTCCAAAACGTTCAAATAAAATATCCAAGAAGATTATTTAGTCAGTATATCTTTCATAAAAATTAATACAAGAGTTTAAAAATTTTTATTTTACCGTCTCAAGCAAACTACGTAAAACGATCAAATAAAATTTGAACCTCAGTATTATCGTAGTTGTTTTCATACAAAAATCAAGAACAGAAAAATAGGGACACAATGTCATTCATACAAAAGCATGAAAAATGTAAAACAAGACATTCGTAATATTTTCTAAAATCAATCACAAATAATGAAAGCATTTAAACAACCACATAAATGAATCCTTATGGATTCTTTACATACATACAATCCATTTTCTCATCACCACACAAGGTTGATGAGATTAAATCTTCCTTTTACCTTAAAGGAAGACAACAACTTCTAACTATCCTTCCTATGAATTTCGTGTGGCTCTCCAAAGAAATCCTAGCAACCTTAAACATATTTTAAAGAGTTATAACCATAGGAGAAAAACATAAACCATGGATCAATCATGGCTTAGAACCTTAGAAATCATGTTAGAAATGAAAAACAAGAATCTTCACCTTGTAGGAAAAATCTCCAAAGTGATTTTCCAAGCTCAAGATGAATTTTTTTGAAGAAATCTCCAACTAGAGATGTTCTTAGAATGTTATTTGGGTTTGAGAAATAAGGTTAGATAAAATTTTAGAAGGGTGGAGGCATGGTGTATGGGTGTTGGCTGAATGGCTCCTCAAAGGAACAACAATGGTGATTTTTGTCTTGAAGAGAGAAAAGAGTAAGTTTAGTGATAGCAAAGATGAAGAATGAAGTGAAATGCTTCTCCTAGCTCTACTTGGCCGTGAGCTTCACCAAAGGAGGTGGCCTCCTTTGTTGACTCCTCCTATCACCTAATGGCCCTAGATTTGATCAAGGGTGGAGAACAAAGGCTCTGGCTCCAAGCTTGTCTCTAATTGGTGTAGGAAATCTAGTCATGCAAGTGACTAAGCTCTTCTTAATGGTTCTTGAAAGCTCTTGGCTGAATGGCCCTAAAGAGAAGCAAACCAAGTTTGTGCTTCATTTGGTTTTCTAGTTACACTTAGGTGAAATTGATTAGTTTGTTTAGTTACTAGCTTAACTATATAGTTACTTAGGTTAACTAGGTTTGTCTTGATATTTTGAGAACATTCTCTAACTAGAACTTAACTAGATAGCTAACTAGGTTTAATTCACTTAGTTACTTAACAAGCTTCCTATGCTAACTTAGTTAGGTTTTAAGCTAACTTGGTTAAGCTTTCTAGTTTCATCCTAACAAGTCCAACCACTTTTGTGGACTTGAATCTTATTGGTCTAAAATGTTCAAGCCACTTTTGTTGACTACATTTCATTGGTCTAGGATTTAATCTAGCTAGAAACATTGACTGGTTCACTAAACGCGGGTCCCACAGACTTTTCTGGGTCCATGGTCGTTTTGGAGCAGATTTCTACTGTTTTTGAGACAGTAGGTACTGTCAAATAAAATAATATTATAATAATATAAAATTATTTTATTGCATAGTTAAATCCTAAAAATTAAAAGATTAATATTCGTATCACTCGAAATTGGGTTTAGTAAGATCCTCCAGCTCCGAGTAATTAAAATAAGATTTCCCTAACTCGAAAATTATTATTTTCTTGACTCGGAGTAAACACACAAAACACTCAAATATAATCACCAAACAGTCAAATAAATTTTATAACATACAAAAAAACACAAAGCAGTACATTTAGGACAATACTGTCATTTATCCAGAAGTTGGGGTGTTACACTGCCCAAGTATTACTAGACAGCAGAACCCTCAGACGGGTCATCCTCAGATTCCACAGTAGGCAGGAATCCGACTTGACGCGAAGTCCTACTGACAGGTGTCCGCGTAGACGACACTATACTAATCTCCATTAGGATGTGAAACCTACCACCCCAATACTATCTAATTGACAACGGAAATTCAACATGTACATATATAGTTATAGAAAAGAACGAATCTCCATGAAAAATCCTACTCATGATGACCGTTAACTGTCCCTGATAAATTAGTCCCTCCTCATTGGGACTCAACCTCCAAGCACCAGCTCCGTCGTGGAACTGTAGTCGCACGTACCCAAAGAAACTTGACCGAGCTGCCATCCGATCAAAACTCAACTTCCTCTACAAGAATCTACTCTTCTTCGCCTTCTTGTTCAATTCCTTGCTTAGCGTCTTTACAAATATAATTATAGTACAAAATAGGCATACAAAGAGGTGAGATCACCTACGCCAATACCAACATGGTAGCATAGAGATAACACATACAATATATCATCCAGATATATCATACCATAATTATAATCATGACCTCAACATTATTTATCATCACAATAGATGTAATAAATAATAATTACAATCATGCCCTCAACATTATCCAAATATTCTACAATGCAATTACCATGAACAATAATTATGATAATGCCCTCAACATTTTCCAAATATTCAACAGTTCAAATATCACACCGATATCAATGCTCAATAATTATGCATGTGCGCATAGACTCAATTTCCTACTCCATAGAGCTAAACTCAGGCCGGAGAGATTGATCGAAAAGATCAGTCTGTACCAACATTCCTCAGACCACGTGCCATAATTCTCATAAGTGTTTGCACATCTAGCATATACACGACAGTCTTTATTAGATCTTGATTAAGAATAGTGTCTCGGTTAGGATCATCGGTGCGTTGCATTGGTCTAACCCACGGTACAGAAAAGCTACCAACTGCCCACTGTAGGCAACCCGCACCCCAATGTCCTCAAGGTCAACGAGTGACTTACACTACGCATATCGCACCCACTCAAGAGGTGTATTCTCTCCTAGGCAATTAGCCTTATCCACTCCATCGAACCTTTCCAATGCATGTACAATGCACCATTCTCAGTTCAAATTCATAATTTCACATTCAAGGTCTACACACTGGCCCGTTCTCAGTTCAATCTCATAATCTCATATTCAGGGTCCACACACTGGCCCAACAGTACTTTTACTGTATTTTCAATTGCGAAACCATATTATCACGTTTTTTCAATCGCACAATAGTTTTGTCGCGTTTTCAAATCACGTATTAATTTTTCAACGTTTTCTCCGCCGCGTAAAAATATTTAAATGTTTTCCAAAATGCGTAGAAATATTTAAACGTTTTTCAAATCGCATAGCGATTTTTCATCGTTTTTGCAATCGGGTAGCTTAAAAATCACGTTTTTAAGTTACGAAAAGTATTTTTCACCTTTTTTCCACTATGTAAAATATTTCTCAACCTTCAAAATTCCATTTTGACCTTTCCAACTTTCATACCATTTATTGCTTTTCTTTTCCATATTTTCTGACTTTAAAATTTCCTAACGCGCTCACAAACCCAATGAGTGAGATATACGTTAGTAAAATTTAAATCACCAATGTATTCTTTATAATTCTAATTCAATTCTAAAAATTAATCCTCTTCAAAATTAGTTGAGGTTCAAACACTTTCAACCTTTCTTTTCCATTCATATACGAAATTTCCCTTTTTCAAGTGACAAAACACTTTGTTTTCATTTCCTTAATCCTTGTTCTCCTTCTCTTTTAAATTAATTCCTTTCAATTTCTAAATCATAATTTCATACAAAATTTTCTCATTTCAAGCCTTCAAAACCGTGAGCACTTGGCCTTTTAAAACCATCATATTTTTCCTTTTCCTTTCCTTCCTAGGCATCCAATTTTATCATTCATGAAAATCTTAACTTGGAAACACCTATTTTGAGGTGTTGAGGCCGAAATCCTCATGGTCTTTGGAACCAAAAATTGTTTTTCTTTCCATCATTAAATCATGGCATACATATACATATTCATCATATCATATAATCATGCATACCTTGAAGCAATAAAAATCACCTAAAGCATGTAAACACAAATAAATAATTTAAAGCACATAAACACCCACAAATAAATTAATAACCGTGGATATGAATCCTCACATGGATTCACCATCCATCAAATACAATTTCATCTCTCACCACCATACTTGGTTGGTGAGTTGAATCTCCCTCTTACCTCTTGGAGAAACCTCCAAAGCTCCTTGGTTTACTTCTTGAACAATTGATTCACCACCAAAAGCTTCTTAAACACAAAACAAAACACAAGTTCATTAGTATATTAAGCTTGAACAAGAAAGACCATGGATCAAATCATGGCCTAGAACATGAAAAAGAGATAAAGAGTGAAGTTTCCATAACTTCACCTTAAAACCCCTAGAACTTGCTGTTGAAGAAAGTCCTTGAAGATGAAATATTTAGAGCTTGGACTAAACTGCAAAGGTTATTGGATTGAGGTAAGGATGCAGGATATGTGGTTGTTTAAAATTATAGAGTGATGGAAGGTGGTGTTGGGTGCTATGGCCGTGAGCTAGCTTGAAGGGAAAGGAGAGAAAATTTTTGTAAAAGCTTTAGGTTTTGGAAATGATAAAGATAAGTAATGAAATGGTCTTGAAACTTTTCTATGGCCTTAAGCCATCACCAAAACCGAACCCCCCTTGATCTCTAGGGTTGTGTCCAAGTTCATTACCCACCATTTTGGGCACTGTTAGCCATTGATTAAATCAATGGTTGATATTGATGTAGCTTCTAGGTTATAGCTCCTAAATGATAAGACTAAATCTAAGCCATTGGATCTTTCCTCCTTGAAATCCTTGCCATTAGATGTATCTCCAAAATGAAGGGTCAAGATTTACTTTTCATACTTTCCATCCAATGGTCACAAATGGTCCTAGCCACTTTGTGAGACCAATCTCCACCCTTGATTAATTCAATGGTGGATATCCAAAGCCTTCCTCACCAAGCTTGTTTCCTATTGGTCCATCATAAAGTTGTCATAATCACTAAAGTTGACTAAGCAGTATAACATTTATTTTTATCTACTATTACTCTACAGACAATTATTTACTATAGTTTTTATTGCCCGATAATTAAATGCAGTACAAAACACGGTAAAAAAAAATTTCAAAAATTATTTTTGGATTCGGGTTTAGTAAGATCTCCCGTCCTTGTCTCAACAGTACAACATTTTTTGGCCATAGAAAAATTTTCATTTTTTCAGATCTGCCCCAGGCCCGCATACAGCCCTAGAATAATATTAAAATAATCAAGAAAATATAAAATCTCACAAAAATTGACAAAAATCATAAATATTATGAAATTCATGGAAATCAAATTAGATTTGAAAAATTAATTAAGAATCAACAAATATAAATAAAATACGTAAGATTTTCCCTAGCCCAAAAATTATTATTTTCCTGACATGAAGTAAATCACACAAAACAATCAAATGCATTCACGGAATACTCAAAATAATTTTACAGTACACAGAAATCACTAAACAGTAGAATTCTGTTATTACTGTCAAATAGCTAGAAAATTTGGGGTGTTACATGGTTAAAAGATAACCAATCCATTCCTAGAATCACATCTATTTGGGATAAAGGCAAACAAATCAGATCGACCGAAAAGGTTCGACCTTCAACAAAAATAGGACAATTCAAGCAAACTTTTGCAGTAGTAACAGGTTTAGTAGTAGGAGTAGAAACAGTTAGATCAAAAGGTAAAGAAGACACAGACAATCCTAATCGGTTCACACAGTCATAGGAAATAAAAGAATGCATTGCCCTAGAGTCATACAGTACAATTAAAGGATTACCTCCTATGTCACCATTTCCTGTAATCAGATTTTCAGATTTTGAGGCTTCAACTCCACTCATGGTATAGACCCTTCCTCCAGCTTGGAATCTCACGACACGTACATTACTAACAGAGGGTTACGCCTCGGGATTGTTGCAATCTCTAGATAGATGTCCTAGCTTTCCACACCTAAAGCAAATGATCCCCTTAATCGTGCAATCTCTCGTAGGGTGTTCCTTCCCGCACTTGAGACACTTTGAAGAAAATGTCCTAGTCAGACTAGTTCGATTGCTACTAGAACTACCTCCACGAGGTTGCTGTTGTTGTTGCTGACTTCCCGATGGTCTAGAATATAGCTTCCTCTGAAACTGATTATTATTGTTTCCTCCCCTTTGGAACCTAAATGGTCCAAAGTTGCGATTCCGGGTGTCTCAGGATGGTTCCAAATCTTCCAGTCTGCGGCACATGTCCACCAATGCTGAGAATTGTTTCATTCTCATCGGTAGTACTCCTCGCTTCAGTTCGACTCTCAAGCTTTCTTCAAATTTACTGTATTTCTATACCTCATCAGGTTGGATTTAAAAATACTGTAAGAACTTTGACAAGCTCTTAAACTTGGCAGCATACTCACTGACCGTCATTCCACCTTGTCGCAGTCCAAGAAATTCCATCTCCTTGGCGTGTCTTGCACTATCTGGAAAATATTTCTCCAGAAACACCTCGTAGAACACTTCCCATGTGATTTCCCTTCCTTCAGCCTACAGCACTCTCCGAGTTGCCTTCCACCAATTCTCGCCATCTCCCACCAACATAAATGTGGCATAAGTCACTTTACGGTCGTTCGTACATCTCATCCCTTCAAAGATCTTCTCCAGGTCTTGGATCCATAGACTTGCTTTCTCTGGATTAAACTTTTCGTGAAATTGTGGTGGAATATTGCGGTGAAATTCTGACAAATTCTAAGTCTCCGCATTTGCCTCTTGTTGTTAGGCTGCTCTTTCATTTTGTTGTACTATAACATCTGTCATTCGCTGCATTGCCTCAATTGCTGCAGCTATGTCTCCACCACGAGCCATTGCTATTCTTCAGAGTTAGACTGATCAAAACACAAGGAAAGTCAGAAGTAACCTTTCAGAAACCAAACACAGAGAATCACATAGCATAAACAAGACAGACCTAATCACAAACCCAAAAGAAGACTCAAACTTGGGCTTTGATACGAAGTTGGTGTAACGCCTTATTTCCTCTTTGGAAGGAGGAGGACGTCACAACCTTACGAATCCAAAATCAATCAATTAAAGCGGAATATGAAACAAACTCAACCCAAGTTCTAAAATCGGTAATTATTAAAACCATAATATTTGATGTAAAATATTCTTTTACTTGAGGATAACAAATCAAACAAAATAGATATATCATAAAACATCATAGATAATATATATATATATATATATATATATATATATATATATATATAAACTTTCATACCACTCGTTCGTATGGATCATATATATATATATCTGTACCCCCAAAATACTTATAAAAAGAAAAGCACTCAAAATACATACGCGTATTCAAAAATGTACAGATGATTAGGAAAGACTGACTAGCAAAAAGACACAACTAGCCTAAGTCCTACATACCTAAACCATAGGGTCCTCAGAAGGATCCTCTTCCGATTCCTCGGAAGAAATGATCATAGTAAGAGGTACACCTTGACGGACAGGCGTCCGCCTAGAGGACACTACGTTGTCCTCAGTTACTCCACCATTCTCAGATAAGTATGTTAAACACTAACTGAACAGATATAGAGAAAGACAAAACATGGGGATGATGAAGATCCCCATGAAAAGTCAATGTCAGCTCTCCAATGTAGGTAATCCTCTCGTTAGCCAAGTTGACCGTCCAAGCATCTGCACCACCATGGAAGTAAATATGAACGAAACCAAAGATGCGTGTCGTTGAAGCCATCTTGGATTGACAAGTCGATACAGATTAGAGAGGCGGCAAATCCTCCTCGCCTTCTTCCCGTTCTTTACTTAGTAACAACATAAAGCAATATAACACAACTAAGAGGTGAGAAATTCAGCATCATTACCAACAGGCAGTGTAGAGACAGTACGGACAAAAATACCATCCAAATACAGGAATCAACAATATCAAATATCAACAGCAGGGATAACATTAGTAATCTAACAGTTCAATAAGTCATTCAACATCAAATAATTAAACACATATGAAATGTCATGAGGGTATGCAGACCCATTATGCATGTATACAATGTACTCAATTCCTACTTCATGGAGCTACATAAATATTTCAGAGAGAATTATCGGGAGACATGTCTATATCTCGTCAGCCTGAAATCAAGTGCTTTCAATAAAATCAATATGTTTGCGCAATAAGGCTTTATACAAGACATTCTACGCCAGATCCTGAATGGGGTGAGTGTCTCAGTTCGAATCATTGGTGTGTTTGCATTGGTCTGATCCATGGCACAGGGGAGCTACCAGCTAGCCATTGTGGACACCCCACACCCCGACGTCCCCAAGGTCAATAAAGACCTACACTAGGCCCATCGCACTCGCACGAAGGTGTAATTTAACTCCTAAGCCCATACAGCCATAATAACAGACCACATGACTTTACAAGGTATGATGAATGCCTCAATGCACACATACATACACAATATCATCAATGTCATGCAATCCATGATTGTACACCATCATAATTCATAGCAATTATTAATAATTCAAGATTCCACTTATGGACGCGATAATAGCATTATCATTTAATCTCAACCACATAGCTTCCACTATCATTTCAATTCTTGTTTCTCTATTCCAATTAACACTTCTCTTTATCATTAATAAAGTTTACTTACTAAAAGTCTTATGAGTCTCAAAGCCTCACTTACACTCATTATCCTTTCAAAGTCATTAGTCATTATGATTTTATATTAAAGTTCTTATTTCTTTTATTCTTCTATTTTATGAATTCCTAATCAATCTTCTAGTCATTAGATCTTTAAAATTCCACTTTTGATTCAAAATGGTTTCATAGTTACCTTAAATGTCCGAAACCCTGATATTCTTAGGTTCCAAAAATTCTATTTCTTGCTTACTTATTTCAATTCTTTAATTAACTCATTTTTAACTTAAATTTTCTAAATTCCAAGTTACTTTAAAATTTATCCAATATTTCCATTTTTCCTTCTTCATGGTCATGGCCTCCTTTAAGATTTCCAAGTCCACATTTTTCATCATTTCATCCATTAACTCATCAAGTTGCATTTTGATATAATCATTTCATTTTGGTTCTCCTTTTAAGGCCATAAGGCTGTGAGCTGCATATCAAGGAACAAAGTGTTCTTGATCTTCCAAATATGATTTCAAGTATACAACACGTCACAAATTACCAAAAACACATAATGTTGTAACCTCATACAACAACACCATACAATCACATAATAACAAAGTATTGAAAACAAATAATCAAGTGGAGAGATCACCACATGGATCCTCCACCATCAACACCAAAATCCGTCCCCCACTACCATGAATGGTAGATGAGGATATTCTCCCTCTTACCAAAGAAGATGACAAGCAAAAGATCTCCCTTGATGCTCTTGAAGATTTCGACCAAGCACTCCACAAAAGCCTAAAATTTTCATCTCACAAAATTAACATTCCAAGCTTTGAAAAGAAAAATCTATGGTCATGGAGAAGACCATGAACACGAAAAGAAGAAGAGAAAATGAAGATCAAGATTTTTACCTCAAAGCTTCAAGTTTGGAGCTTGAAGAAAATGATGAAGATGGAAGCTTTTTAGGTAGATTCCAACCAGAAAGAGGTTTAGAATGTGTTGGAGTTCAGGAAAATGTGATTGGATGAATTTTTTGCAAACAAGGAGGGGTGGCAATGGTGGTGTATCCGTGAGGTAGGAGGAGAAGAAGAGAAGAGAGAAAATGAGAGAAAAGGAAAATGGAGAGAGAAATTGATAGAAATGTGTTTTGAAATGAAAATGAAAGGTGATAGGTGAAATAGAAAAAGAGACATTTTGTCACATTTACCTCCACATTGCCATGGAGCACACTAGGAGGAGAGAAAGAAATGGCTTCTCAAGCAAGCCAATAGGAAGGTGCTAGGAAATTTCCTCCAAGTTTCTCCAATAAGCCAAACTTTAACTTTTAGAAAAGTCAATGGTGATGTCATGACGATGATGTCATCATTGTGATGTCATTAAAGTGGTCTCTAAAAGATGACTAATACTCTACTAAAGCTATTATCAAATGGACAAAAGTTACACTTAACAAAACTTGTATTTATTGTCCAACAGATAATAAAATGTACCACGATTTTATTTATCAGATAAAATCTCGAAAAACGAAAACTTCATAAACTGTGCCCGACCTCGGGTTTAGTAATATCCCTCATCGACGTTTCTACAATCCAAGGTTTTTCGGCCTCCATTTTCTCAGCTCCGCTCAGTATGCACATAAATCGAGAAAAATATTAAAATAATCAAGTAATTCAAATAATTCCAGAAAAATTCTAAAAAATTACAAATATTATAAAATGAAGATTTATTATAAAATAAACAATTTTTGGGGTGTTACACTAAGCTGTGACAGCTTGTTAATCTTTTAGCTTTTAAAATCATTTAAGTTATGACAGCTTGAAGATTTTTTTTTCTCTTTAAAAAAAATCAAATGAATTTTCAAAATAAAAAATCTTTTCAAAATTAAAAATAACCAACCCACAATCATTTTTCTAAAGAACGACGTAACTTTGAATTCTTCATTGCATTCGAGGATACATAGGAGCAGAATCGTTATTCTGTCGAGCCAAAATTAAATTTTTATAATTTATCTTTTAATTTCATTTATCTTTTAACAAAAGGGGTAAAACAAATTTTTTCAAAAGTTATCAAGAATTCGCACAATTGATTTAAGGTACTGTGTTAGGATGGGTGCATTAAGGGTGCTGTGGGATTAAGTTTCCACTATTCCCTGTGCACAATCGACTCTCGAATCCAATCTATTTTAAAAGACTAGATTTTCTTAAAATAAAAAGGTTTTCCATTTTTTCCTCAATTTAAATAAAATTGGTGGCGACTCCATTTCTTTTTCTTAATAATTTCTTTTTCACCGCTCCTGCCGCAATCCCGGTCGCGACTGTTAGCGACTTCACTAGGGTTACTTGAGAGTCAAGCCTTTGCAAGTTGATTGTGCAATTTTTGTGACATTTATATGTTTTGTTTTTACCCTTTTTGTTTTTGTTTTGTTTTTCTATTTTGTTTAATTTGTTTATTGATTACTTTAACTGTGATTTTATGTTATTATGCAAACCTTAGGATAGAGGCTTTTTTGGAATCTGTTTACGTTTGTTTTGTTTTGCAAGATATTGGTACTCTTTAGAATTATGCTCCCTACACGCACTGCACTTACACATTTCTCATACACATTCGAATCGGACCCTATGCCCGGGTCTGAGTGAAGCCTAAGTTAGGTAGAGGTTGCGTAGTGGTAGCCATTTTGGATGTACATCCTGTTTGGTTATTGTAAAAACCTCATCTAGAGAATGCTTTTTTTATGAATGTCCCACACTTAGTGATTTACTGTGGTCAACATTTTGAAATGAGACTTAGCTCTAGAGGCCTTTAGAATGATAGAGTCACCCCATGAAAGTTCTCATGGATCAGAATTACCCATAGATCCTTGGGATAGAATTACTCAAATTTAGGGCAATCCTTTAGGACACAAAAGGAGCGTACCTGTTGTTATCTTTAAATTTATCCATGTCATAATCTTTATTGTACATATACATCATAAGTAGCATGGTCCATTAATGTGATAAGCCATAATTGTACCATTCTTAAAGAAAAGTTTTTACTCAAAAATAAAAAAAAATAGAGAGAAAAGTTTTTTTTTTTAAAAAAAAAGTGGGAGCAAGTCATTATTAAGGGACCAACTAATTATCCATCATTACATTCATTCTTAAAAAAAATAAAAAAAATACTTTGCATCCTTGCACCATGTTTCTTACCACACTTTAATCTCTTTATCATTCCTCGGGAAAATTTGTTAGAGAACCATTAAACTCAATTAAGGTTTGACTATGAGTATCTTTGATAGAAAGAAATATGGGATCAGATCACAATGATATGACCTTAAAAAAGACTCTGTGACTCAAGGCCAAGAAAGTTAACACTAAAAGCCTAGTAATTATGGGTCGAATGTTGAAGAAGACCCAACGTTTGACACTCGCATCAAAGTATGGGAAGATTTTAGACCTATTAGAGGTGAATGTGCAAGTGAAAGCCATCACTGCAGTGACCCAATATTATGACCCACCTCTTCAATGTCTCACCTTTCAAGAATTTCAACTAGCCCCTACTTTGGAAGAATTCGAGCAAATTCTGGGTTTGCCATTAGAAGGTAAAAAGCCATAAAGTTATATGGGACACTATGCATCCATCCAAATTGTAGCAAATTTTTGAAAGTGCACACGAGAGACCTGCAAGATGCGCAGCAGAATAGGAATGGAACCAAAGGATTTTCAAGAGAGTACCTTGAAGGACATATGCATCATTTAGCCAAAAGTGGAGATTGGGATGTTTTCATGGATGTACTAGCCCTCACCATTTATAGCACAATCTTGTTCCCTAATATTGATGACTATATGGATTATGCAGCAATTGATGTGTTCCTTGCTTGCAAGTTTAACACTGACAACCCAGTCCTAGTCATTCTTGCGAATGTTTACTCTACCCTGAACTTTTGTCACGAAAAGAATGACAAGAGAATGCTCTGCTGCTTGCCGATGCTGTATGTTTGGATCACAACTCATGTTTTCAATAGGTCATACAAAGCAGAGTGCCCTATCGCTGACTTCAATGTTTACTAGTTGAAGACCAAGAGCAACCATGAATGGGTAGGCCATTTGGCGAAATTGGATGAAAAGCCGATAAGATGGTATCCTCGGTGGAAGGATGTAGGAACTATCATCTACCAGTGTGGAAGGTTTCCAAATGTACCCTTCATGGGTACACGAGGGTGCATTAATTATAATCCAGTCTTGGCACAACGACAACTTAGTTATCCTATAATGGAACCACTTGCGGAAGTCCAAATAACCCATTTTGTTCTTTACTATACGGACGTAGAAAACACTGAATCACTTCAAAAGGTCCGAAATGCTTGGGACAGAGTCATCCGAAGAGGAAAAGAATTAGGAGTTAGAAGTTATGCAGTTAAGGAAAATTACCGCCAATAGGTTAGAGATAGAGTTTGGGAAATCAAGTTACCATTCAAGACCCTGACAATTCCTAGTGTTGGTGAATCTTCAGCCCCAATCTTGATTAAAAATGAAGAGATGAAAGAAATGAAAGCAAGGTTAACAAAAATGGAAGAGGAAAACGAGAAAATGGAAACTAAGTTAAGAGAGACATGTCATACATGTACAGCCTTGAAGCAAGAAAATGTTGAAAAGGACCACATTCTCGAAGGGGCTAACAAAAATATGAATATAGAACATGATTACCTGTTGAAAACCAAGCATTGTCTAGGGGCAACAAACAAGGAATTAGGGCTCTGAAGGTAAGAAAAAGACAGAGCTATGGCTGAAAACTAACAACTTAGGGAGCAACTCAAGAATGCCAAATTAACTCAAAGTAATGCAATGCAACTGGTAGAAGAAATGAGGCAGCAGATGGAAATGACATCTGAGTGATATGAAAATGTGATTAAAAACAAGAAACTCCACATGAAGGAGACAATTACAAAATATGAGGTGGCATTACAACAAGAACATGAAAATATAAAGAAACTAATGGATCAGGTGGAACAAAACAAAGAGGACATTGATGGATGGAAGGAGGAAGTCCGTTTTTAGATGAGTCGCTTTACAAAATTACCATGTTTACCTAACTGGGCAATTGCAGACACTCCATATAATTTGAAGAAGGCTGATAGGATGGTCAATCCTCTTGACACACCGGTAGAAATCAGTGACTTCATTGAGTATTGTAAGAACCTCATAAGGCAAATGAAACAGATGGCCAAGGTGTATTCAGATAGAGAATAGTCTCATTTGGCTAAGTCATTATGTATTCAGTTAAGAAACGATGTAATGATGTACACCTTTAGAATGATGGTTGCCATATCTTTTCAGTTGAATGAATGAAATGCGATTAGTTCAATACTCATTTTCTAATCCAATATTTCACTTGAGACTTAATACTTTTGAACGAGACATTCTGGGTAATAGTCACAACAAACAAAGATAAAAGATACTCACTTAAAACTTACGTGGCATCAAACCACTAACAGTCCTCTAACAAATAATGAAGACAATCTCTTAAAAAAAATAATTTGAATTTTACAATTTTTAGGTAAAAGCTTTGAACCATTGCTCCTTCTCGAAAAACGCAGATCACACAAACCCAAACCTACAAAACAAGGTTGAAAACTAAGTTGCAAGAGATGTCAAACTTAGAAAGAAATTTGAATCAAGAGATGGATGAAATGAGGGGAAGAATCAATGCAATGGCAGAAGGACAATCATAGGTCGAAGATTTACTAAGACAATTAACTGTGACCCTTAGAACAACAAATGGAACCTCTTTCGGAACTGGAGTAAATGCAAATGCAAACAACAACGCGAATGAAGAAGATGATTCTATGAATAGAAATCTTGAAGGGGAGAATAACAATGCAGAAGTCACTCATGAGTAGCCAGAAAAAATATTCTTGAACAACAACTCAGAAAAAGAAAAATTAAGAGATGAATTAATTGAAAAGATGCAAGAGCAAATTAAAGTCATTCAAGGTCCTAATTTATATGGCTGGTGGGAATTGATGAACTGTGTCCAAAGGTTGAAGTTAATATCCTTAAGGACTTCAAAATTATGGATTTCTCAAAGTATGATGGAAGCACCAATCCAAAGTTTCATCTAAAGACCTACATTACTAAAATGACCATTTAGTCACATGATAAAAAATTCTTAATCAATTTCTTTCATGAAAGCTTGAACGGGCCAGCTTTAGAATGGTACATGCAACTTGACCATTCAAGGATTTCCTGCTGGGATGATTAGACAAGTCTATTCTTGGGGCAATATCAATTTAACATCGACATTGCACCTACCCGAGAACAACTAGGGGCAATGCAAAAGAAACATAGTGAAACTTTCAAGCAATATGCTCAAAGATGGAGAATGTTGGCAGTCCAAGTTCAACCACCATTGACTTCGTCAGAAATGAGCTCGTACTTTATGGGGACCTTAGGAGCACCTTTTATTGGGCTGATGGCATGGGTAGCCTACAAGGATTTTTCTGACCTGATTGTGGCTGGAGAAAGGATTGAGAATCTTGCAAAAGCCAAAAAATTATATACTGGAAATACATAGAGAAATTTTCCTAAGAATATGGCACTAATAAAGAAGAAAGAACTAGAAGTTAGCTGTGTGCAATGACAAAACTCATGTTTTCCACATAATACCCAACCATACCCTTCTTATCAAGCCCCTCCACCTACTTTTCCATCTTACTAAACTTCATACCAAGTTAACAATGTTCCCTCACCACATCTATACACCCCAACCCATCTTGTCTATACCAATTTCCCTCCCGCACCTCGAAATCCAGGAAACCAATGGTATGCTCAACCCTAGTTGAATCTACCCCCTTTTCCAAAGTTGTCAATCCCTAATGCTGATTTGTTTCAACAGTTGTTCGATGTGCACTTGGTCGCATGAGTCCCTGCTCGCGCCATGGTACCCCTATTCCCAGCTTGGTATAATCCTAATACAACTTGCAAGTTCCATATGGATAACCTAGGATACTCAATTGAAGATTGTGACATATTTAAAACAACAGTGATGAGATTGATTGTCTGCAGAATGCTAAACTTTGAAGAGGAGAAAGGACCTAGCATTACTAGCAACCTAATTCCAAATCATGGGAAGGGAACTGTAAACGTATTAGAAAAGGAGAATGAAGGAGTTCAAAATGTAGCAGATGTCAAAATGTCTATGAAGTTAATATTCCAAGGTCTGGTCCAAGCAGGCTATTGTTCTTCAGTAGCTTGGGTGATGTAGGGTTTGAATATGATACCAAAGCTTATTGTGAATACTATATGGAGAAGGGGCACAATATTGAGAGTTGTCTGGAGTTTAAAGCTCGAGTGCAAAGATTCATAGCTTTGGGTGTAGTAGATGTTACTTAAGCAAGAGGGTTCACAAAAGAGATAGATACTGTGGAGAGTCTAGTCCTTAAACTTTCGCATACTAGTGAAATCCCAAATTCTGAGAAAGTTGTCATAGCGATAAAGAAGCCTACACCTTTTCCCTATAATGATACCCATGTTGTACCTTGGAAGTATGATGTCAATGTGAAGACACAAGGTAATATTAGGACAAAGCTCTTTAGCCCCCATTGCTCAGATAGCAGAGTCGACACAAGCATTGTCGAGTGTTGTGGTCATAGGAAGGATCACAAGAAGCGACAGATGCTATGGGCAAGAAGATAAGACCGGGAAAAGAAAAACAGGCCTTAAAGAAATAAAAGAAGATGAAGAAGAAGAATTCTTAAAAATCATGAAGAAAAATGACTACGATGTGGTAGAATATGCTAAGAAAAACTCCAACTTGGATCTCTCTATTATCACTCATCATGAATTCTGAACCTCATCGCAAAGCATTGCAGACAATGTTAAATGAAGCTTATGTGAAGCCAGATGTTACCCTAGAAAGCTCAGTGAACATAGTGGATCCAGTAAGGCACATTAATGTGATCCCTTTCTTTGAAGAAGAAGTGGTACGTTAGACAGGGAATAACCTGCGTGCTTTGCACATAACTTTGAAATGTCAGGGGTATGTAGTTGCAAAAGTTTTGATTAATGGAGGTTCCACCTTGAACATCCTCCCAAGGACAACCTTGTCCCAATTGGCTATGAGTGAAGAAGACTTGAAGCCTCAGGAAATGATGGTACGAGCCTTTGATGGAAGAAAAAGAGGAATTCCGGGAGAAGTGACCCTTCCACTCGAGATAGGCCCAAGCTATTTCCAAGTACTATTTCAAGTAATGGAGATTGAGCCTACATATACTATGCTCTTAGGAAGATCATGGATCCATGTTGTCGATGCTATTCCTTCAACCTTGCACCAATACTTGAAATACATTAACAATGGATGCCTGGTTACCATTTGAGGAGAAGAAGAAATCCTACTAATAAAGCTTACTTCAGTGTCTTATATTGAAAACACAGATCTGGAGATGGAAAACTTCTTACACAGCTTCTAGTTGCTAGAATCAAAAACAGGGAAGGATAAGTCATCTTCTAAAGACATTCATCATATTATGACTCGATCATGATAAAGAATGGTTATCAAGTTAGGAAATGTTTAAGAGTTCAACTGCAAGGAACCAAGTCCACAATCACTCTGCCAGAGAATATAAGAAGATATGGTTTAGGATATGAGACATCTTTAGAAGATATGATGAAGCAAGGCTTGACTCTCAATAAGAAGAATGAAGTGAAAAAGACTATTCCTTATCTAAAGGAAACATTCCCCGTCCTTGCCGAAGTCATCAATAGAACCTCCAATCCTCAAGTTTGGCTAATCATTAACAATGTGGAGGAAGAATCAGGAGAAAACCATGTTATGCAACCCTTTGACAACTCGAAACCTCTGGATAATTGGTGATCTGAGGCATTGATTGATGTGATTACCATAAAGTAATTGTTCAGTCATGATGTTATATTAGTTTTTTATGATATTGAATTTAGGTTAACTTTTATCGAAGCTTTAATGTAATGAACTTGTGTGTGTTTTTTTTAGTATAATTCACTGCTCATGTTACCTTTTATCAAAGTTTCAATGCAATGAACTTGTGTGTTTCTCAGTTGATTCACTGCTTTGTTTCTTTTCTATCATTAACTTACCTTTTTCTTAGCCTTGTCCAATTACCATATTTTCTTTTTGTCAATAGTTTCCAATCTAGCATATATAAATCTTCCAGGGATTTGAGTCTTGTTGAGATATTGTCCCATGAATGAATTCCTGAAAGCTTAAAGATGGATTATCATTCAATTATGGATATAAACAACTATGACTCAGATGAAGATAGGAATGCTACTGAGGAGTTTGCCAAATTGGTAGAAAGGTCGAAAAGAGAATTCAGTTTGAATGAAGAAGAAGTGGAGGTGATCAATATGAGAACTGATGAAGCCAAGAAAGAGTTAAGGTTGGTAGATAACCCAGAGCAAGAATGCATGATCAAGTTATTCAAAGACTATATGGATGTCTTTGCATGGTCTTATCGAGATATGCTAGGGCTGGATCCAAGCATAGCTTCCCACAAAATCCCGTTATACCCCAATATTGAGGCGAAAAAGCAGAAATTCAGGAGAATGCACCTTGAAATGTCTTTAAAGATCAAAGAGGAAGTCACCAAGCAATTGGAAGCAACATTTTTGGAAGTATCTAGATACCCAGAATGGGTAGCAAATATCATCCCCATTCCGAAGAAAGATAAAAAAGTCAGGATGTATGTGGATTATAGGGATTTGAATAAAGCTAGCCCTAAAGATGATTTCTCATTGCCTCACATTGATGTCCTTGTCGATAATGCAGCAAGATGCCATAGATTATCTTTCATTGATAGGTATTCTGGTTACAATCACATTCCCATGGATGCAAATGATAAAGAGAAGACCATATTCATCATAGCATGGGGAACTTTTTATTACACAGTTATGCCGTTTGGGTTAAAGAATGCTGGGGCCACCTATCAGCGTGCCATGGTTACTTTGTTCCATGATATGATGCACAAAGAAATTGAGGTATATGTGGATGATATAGTGGCCAAGTCCAAAAAAGGAAAGAGCCATGCAATAGTATTGCAAAAGTTGTTTGAAAGACTCAGAAAGTACAAGTTGAGACTAAACCCAGCAAAATGTGTTTTCGGTGCATCAATTGGAAAGTTGCTTGGTTTTGTTGTTAGCAAGGAAGGGATCAAAGTGGACCCTGACAAAGTCAAAGCAATACAAGAGATACCAGCTCCCAAAACTAAAAAAGAGGTAGAAAGCTTTCTCGGGAGGCTGAATTATATCGCTTGGTTTATAGCTAATCTGACTAGCACCTACGAGCTAATCTTCAAGTTACTAAAGAAACAATAACCAGGAGAATGGGATGAACATTGTTAAGAAGCTTTTGAGAAGATAAAAGCTTACTTGCAAAGTCTTCCCATTTTGGTGCCACCTACATGTGGCCATCCTTTAATATTGTACCTCACAGTATTGCAAACATCCATGGGAGCAATGTTGGGGCAACATGATGAAACAAGAATGAAAGAATATGCCATCTAGTATTTGAGCAAGAAGTTCAATGATTGTGAGTCCCGCTACACGGCAATCGAGAAAACTTGTCGTGCACTAGCATAGACATCAAAAAGGTTGAGGCAATACATATTGTACTATACAACTTGGTTGATCTCAAGAATGGACCCGATAAAGTACATATTTGAAAGCCTTCATGTTTCTACATGAGTCTCCAAGTGGCAAGTGATTTTTTCTAAGTTCGATATAAAGCACATGACTCAAAAATCTATCAAAGGGAGCGTAATTGCAAACCATTTAGTTGAGAACCCACTCAATTACAAGCAACTTGTGACATCTGAATTCCCCGATAGATATGTTTTAGCAGTTGAAGAAGAGGAGTAAGATAAAAAAGACGTATGGAAAATGTACTTTGATGGAGTAGTCAACATGTATGTGAGTGGCATAGGGGCAGTGGTCACCTCACCAAGTAGGAAGCAATACCTTGTCACCATCAAGTTAGAGTTTGATTGCACCAATAATCTTGCCGATTATGAAGCGTGTGCTGAAGGATTGAAAGTTGCAATAGAATTGGGAGTGAAAGAACTACAAGTATATGGAGATTCAGCACTGATAATCTATCAAGTGAATGGGGAATAACATACTAAGGATCCAAAGTTGATTCCGTAGTAGAAATATTTGATGTGGTTGGTTGAGAAGTTTGAAGGGATCACCTTTTCACACTTGACTTGAGAAAAGAATCAATTCGCAGATGCTCTGGCTACTTTAGCTGTAATGACCAATCTGAATATTCATGCTAATGTGCAGCCCATCCGAGTGAGGGCACAAAGTGAACCGGTTTATTGTTCTAATGTTTAGGAAGAAGAAGACAGTCAACCCTGGTTCTATGACATTAAGCAGTACATTAAGTTCAGAGAATACCCATCAGGGGCAAATAGGACAAACAAAAAGACTATCCGCCGACTCTCCATGGCTTTCTTTTTGAATGGGGAAGTATTGTACGAAAGGAACTATGATGGTACACTCCTCAAATGTATAGAAGCTAAGGAGGCTCTCACCATCTTAACAGAAGTTCATGAAAGGATTTGTGGAACACATGCCAACAGTATCATGATGGCTCGCTAAATCCTACGATGTGGTTATTATTAGTCCACTATAGAATCTGATTGCATAGGATATGTTCGAAAGTGTCATAAATGCCAAGCATACTCTGACCGCATTAATGCACCTCCTGTCCTATTGCATAATACGGTGGCACCCTGGCCTTTTTCAATGTGGGGAATCGATGTCATTGGGCCAATAAATCCAAAAGCTTCTAATAGCCATAGGTTTATCCTGGTTGCAATTGATTACTTCACCAAGTAGGTAACGGCTACTTCCTATGCCAAGGTCACTTAAAGAGTCATCCTTAAGTTTTTGAGGGTGAACATCATTTGTTGATATGGAATTCCAAAAAAGATTATCACAGATAATGCCCCTAATCTCAATAGTGCCAAAATTAAGAATCTGTGTGAAAGGTTTAAGATCAAGCATCATAATTTTGCTCCTTATAGACCCTAGATGAATGGTGCGATAGAAGCAACAAATAAGAATTTCAAGAAGATAGTAGCTAAAATGGTAGTCAACTACAGAGAATGGCATAAGATGCTCCCCTATGCTCTCCAAGCATATCGCACTAATATCTGATCTAGCACTGGGGCAACACCATTTTCCTTGGTATATGGCATGGAAGCGGTTTCCCCTATAGAGGTCGAAATCCCATCCTTAAGAGTGTTGATGGAAGCCGAGCTAGAAGAGGCAGAATGTGTAAAAACTCAGTATGAGTAGTTAAACATGATTAAAGAAAAAGCGACTAAAAGCCATTTGTCATGGGCAACTATACCAAAGAAGAATGGCAAGAGCTTTCAACAAGAAAGTACGCCTTAGAGAGTTTCAAGCAGGTGACTGGTTTTAAAGAAAAAACTTCCAAACCAAGAGAACACCCGAGGCAAATGGGCATTGAGTTATGAGGGGCCTTATATCGTTAAACAGACATTCTCTGGAGGAGCTTTTGTTTTGACAAATATGGATGAAAATGAATTGCCAAGATCGACGAATGCTGATGCAGTCAAAACGTTCTATGCCTAAAAAATAAAGAAGAGAAAAGAGGAAAGAAACAAAAAAGAAAAGAAAAAAAAGAGCTCATTAGGTCGAAAACCTACAAGGGCAACCTAAGCAAAAGTTAGGGCATTTAAATTAGGCGAAAGTTTAAAGTCGGCAAAGGCTCTCCTAGGAGATGTCACTAGAAGGGCTCGCTCAGATAGCATAAGGGAGACCAAAAAAAAAAAAACTGGGGCAATTTCAAACTATGATGGAAGAGAAAAACTAGGGCAATTTTCAGCAGTGATGGAAGAGAAAAACTGGGGCAAATTTGAGTGGTGATCAATGGAAGAGAATTTGTGTCACTAGCAATCAATGGTTGTAATGTCCATCTGAGAATTAGGACCTATCTAAAGAGAATGAAGGAATCCTAATTGGGGCAATTACCTTTCACTTTATCTTTGTATCATCCTTTGTACTCTTTGTCTCTTTCGGTGCCTTTATGTGCTTGTGAACATTCAAATCAATAAAATAAAAATAAAATTCTTTCTTCCTTTTTATTCTTCTTCTTTCTTTCCTTCATACCTGTAAAATCATGCATGTTTATTATAAAATGCATCGATAAAAGGGAATATAAATTCAATATCTATGATTTAATAATTTAATGGTAATCCTCCGATTAACAAGTTAGATCAAGAATGGTTTATAAGTTTCAATCGATGGATGACAACTAGGTCTACCCCATATGCAATTCACAATGCTAGGAAGGAAAGAGGGACTGTGTGCCTGATAAGCAAACTTGAAAGGAAAGATACTCAATGTTTGAAGATCCCAAGGAATTTGAAACAATTTAATAAGCCTTAGTTTGTGAGAGCCTATGCCTGGGTTTGATGGATCAAAATTTTTCAAGTAAGCAATTAGCATTGAAAATGCACGTGAAAGATTTTGACATGATGTTTTCAATCAATTGACATGATCTTTAGATTTTGAGTTACTGGAATAAACAATGCAATATCTTTTCGTGATCGAAAGACAATGAGCTACAACAGCTTTGAAAGTGACATCTCTGGCTTTCACGCCAAGCTTCACTATAGAAGAACAAACAAAAGTTTGAAAAAAAAATTCTTGGGTAAACATGCCTTTTGCCTTTTACAATTCATGTCTTTCAAATTCTGGGCCAAGCCCACTGTCTTTTTAAATTCTGGGCCAAGCCCACTGCCTTTTAAATTTTGGGCCAAGCTTATTGCTTTTTAAATTTCAAGACACCAGATACCTAATGTATTTTAAATTCTGAGCCAAGCCCATTACCTTTTAAATTTGAGGACACTAGATACCCAATGTCTTTTAAATTTTGGGTCAAGCCCAAATTTCGGGACACTAGATACCCAATGCTTTTTAAATTTCGGGCCAAGCCCACTTTGTCTTTTAAATTTTGGGATACCAGATACCAAATGCTTTTTAAATCTCAGGTCAAGCCCATTGTCTTTTAAATTTAAGGACACCAGATACTCAATACTTTTTAAATTTTAGGACAAGCCCACTATCTTTTAAATTTCAGGACACCAGATACCCAATGACTTTTAAATTTTGAGCCAATCCCATTGCCTTTTAAATTTCGAGACACCAGATACCCAATGTCTTTTAAATTCTGAACCAAACTCGTTGTCTTTTAAATTTCAGGACACCAAATATCCCATGTCTTTTAAATTCCAAGCCAAGCCCATTGTTTTTTAAATTTCGGAATACCAGATACCTAATGTTTTTTTAAATTTGGGGTCAAGCTCATTGTCTTTTAAATTTTGGGACACTAGATACCCAATGTCTTTTAAATTTCGGGTCAAGCCCATTATCTTTTAAATTCCAGGCCAAGCCCACTGTCTTTTAAATTTCAAGTCAAGCCCATCATCTTTTACAATTCTGGGTCACGAGGTCACCCAATGTCATTTAAAAAAAACTTTTTTTAACCGATAAACGTTAATTGAGCTACAACAACTTATTGACAATACGGTGACGTCTTTGGCTTTACGCTGAGCTTCACCTTGGTAGGATTAACAATGCTACGATAGCTCATAAATCTGCATTTGAGCTCACTGGTTTTCAATCAGCATCTTTGCCTTATCCATTCACATTATCCATGCATTGTCGGAAAAAATTTAAGTTCACATCTTTACTCGTTTCTTACGATGATAATATGAAAAACTATAGTTATTCCTAATATCTAGTAACAAACAAGTAAAGATGGACAACTGTGAACACCCAATTTTGTTCGGGTTATTAAAACATTTTAATGTAGAATTAAAAAAAAAGAGAAAATAAAAGAGAAAATAAAAATTAGTTATGCCAATAAGTGTTCTTTGTTTGTTTGGCTCTTTTCATGTTTTGTATTTGGCCCAAAAATCTGTTTAGCCCATTTCTTGTTTTTGTTTGGCCCAAAAATTTCTTTGACCCATTTCTTTTTCATTTTAAGCCCAAAAACTTGTATACCCTAATAAGTATTATGTTAACAAAAATTTACAAAAAAAATAAAAAAAATAAAATAAATGAAATGCTGTCGTTGCATACTTTCCTTTTGTTTTTTTTCCATTTTTAGTATGGACCCTTTTTTCCTTTTCTTGGTATTTTCCTTTTTCATTTTCCCACCAAGCACTTGCACTGCACACACACACACACACACACCCACTCACTCTCACGTACATAATGCCATAACAGAGACAATGTTATGTGCTCCCCATTTTCAATACTGTAGTTGCTCCATTGCACCCATCACACAGTTTTTATTCCCGATGCTTGTTTTGGATCCTCATAGAGCTTGGCTATATAAGAGAGAATATGAGAATTTAAGGAGGTTAGGAAATTCTGAAAGAAATCAGAGAAAAGTAGAGAAGGTGAAGCAAAGAGAAAAATTATTTTTCTGGAAACTAAACCTTTTTTTTACAAGAATTATTTTTTTTCCTCATCAACCATCTCCCATTCTCCAGTAGAAGGTAAACAAATTTTTTTCATTGATTTGAACTCAAAAACATATAAATCTCATACTTCCCTATACATTTTCCATCTCCTCATGCCTATTCAATGACCAAAAAATTCATCACCACCAACCTCCTACCCACATTCTGAGAACCTGCATACAAACCTCACATACTGTAAATACCCACTACAAATAGAGACTAGAACCACTCCCATATCCAACCACCATACCAAATCCCTCAACCAAATACAACCTCTCCCAAGACACAACCTCCACTCAAACCATTGCTTAACCCTCCTAAAACAAAACCCAACCACCTTTGCCACCATAGCCGTGAACCACCCCTCACCCGGCCCATGTCCACCACCTCACGACCCCATCCATGCCAACCCAATGCTCCATGCGTACACCCGCAACCATCAACGGAAACACCACACAAAGCCCAGTCCTCACCAACCGTGAACCACCTTTCTTATCTGCCATCCATCACGAGCCCACCACTCGAAAACCAACCATCGACCACGGCCAGCCACCACCCAAAACTCAAGAACCACCCGCCACACCCACCTAGTCGCACACCACCACAAATCTGCCACCCACCTCGCACCGTCACACAACGAAGCACCCACAGATCTATCTTCCACAACTGGAGTCCAGCTTCCACCACAACCAGATTTGTCCACCACCGCAGCTCCCTCACCTTCAACCTTCCCCGACCAGCCCCCATTAACCTAGATCCAACATCCAAACTCCAAACACTATCAACCCCGCACCACAGTCACCACGTTACCCCAAACAACCCATTTCGGACCATCACCACAACCTCTAACCACCTTCAACCCCACGCCGTGACTAGCCACACCTCTACAACCATCACGACCCAACTGTGAAACACCCCTCACCAAACTTGAGAACCACCCCTCTAAAGCCACCGTTCCAAGCTCTATTTGAAACCCCCCTTTTTTTGTTCTCTTTTTCGTTGCTTGTTTTAGAGACTAAATGTCTCTTTTTTTTTAATTGACTTATTGTTAAAAAAAAGCTAAAATGCAAAAATAATTCTGAAGCCTTTTTTTGGAGGGGTTAGCTTTCTTTCTTTTGGGCTTTTAGTTGGGCTGGGTAAATTTGTTTAGTCTTTTTTTTTAGAGGTTTTATAATTCTTTGTGTTGGGCTGGTCACTTTTTAGGGTTCTTCTTTTTATTTGAGTTTTTAGTTGCTGATATAGAAATAAAAAATGTTGATATTTGACCTTTTATTTGAAAAAAAAGTATTTTGCTTTCTTTTCTTGATTAATGATTTTTTTATTTTTATTGGTGCGTTCATCATATTATTGATCTTTGTTTTAAAAGGTGGTCCTGTACTAATTTTGTAATTTTTTTTTAAAAAAAGGAAAATGAAAAGGGGTTAACTGAGTTGTGACAACTCGTTAATCTCGAACCTTTTAAAAATCATTTAAGTTGTGACAGCTTAATGATTCATTTTTTTAAATAAATAAAATAAAATAATTAAGCCTTATTGAGAAAGAATAAAACGAGATTAGCTGAGCTGTGATAGCTTGTTAATCTTGCAACTTTTTAAATCATTTAAGTTATGACAGCTTGATGATTTTTTTGTCTCTTTTCAAAAAATCAAATGAATTTTCAAAATTAAAAAAATTCAAAATTAAAAATAACCAACCTACAATCGTTTTTCTAAAGAACGACATGACTTTGAATTCCTCATTGCATCTGAGGATACGTAGGAGCAGAATCTCTATTCTGTCGAGCCAAAATTAAATTTTCATAATTTATCTGTTAATTTCGTTTATCTTTTAACAAAAGGGGTAAAACAAATATTTTCAAAAGTTATCAAGAATTTGCACAACTGATTTAAGGTATTATGTCAGGACAGGTGTATTAGGGGTGCTATGAGATTTAATTTTTACCCTTCCTTGTGCATAATCGACTTCTGAATCCAATTTGTTTTAAAAGACCAGTTTTTCTTAAAATAAAAAGATTTTCCATTTTTCCTTGATTTAAATAAAATTGGTGGCAACTTGATTTCTTTTTCTTAATAATTTCTTTTTTGCCACTCCCGTCGTGATCCCGGTCGCGACACTATGCTTGTGGGGACTCCGACAACCTAACTATATCTTTCAGATATAGCTGAGCTAATTTTTCTATATAATAGCTAGCTTTCATTGGCAAAAAGTGGGCAAATTTGGTTAATCTATCCACTATGATCCAAACTACATCATACCCTGGTTGAGCCTTGAGTGGACCCCTTATAAAGTTCATGGAGATCTTATCCCATTTCCATTCAAGAATCCCTTAAGACTGTAAAGGTCCTATAGGTTTTTGATGTTCAATCTTTACCTTTTGGCAAGTTAGACACCTAGACACATATTCTGCTATGTCTTTTTTCATTCCAGGCCACCAAAACATATTCCTTAAGTCTTGGTACATCGTAGTGGCTCTGGGATGGATGATATACTTATTCTTGTGAGCTTCTTCTAGTATCCTCTCTTTGATTTCAGACTCTCTTGGAAAAGTCTGTCTCTAAACTTTATCATTCCATCATCAGTCATATCAAATTCCTTTTGAGTTCCTAAAAAGATCTGCTCACTAATATCATTTAAAGTTTCATCTACCTTTTAAGCTTCTAAAATTTGAATCCCTGAGTCATTTACTATGCCCATTCTGCTCACAAAGAGACCATGGGCATCACAGTCACTGCGAGACTCAAATTACTGAAACTGTTGAGAAATTCACTCTCTTGGACCATCATCCGAGACACATGTAGGGATTTCCTACTTAGTGTATCAACCACTACATTGGCTTTACCTGGGTGATACTTTAACTTAAAGTTATAATCTTTTAAGAATTTCATCCATCTTCTTTGTCTCATGTTCTGTTCATTATGATTAAGCAAGTATTTTAAACTCTTATGATCGTTGAACACCTCAAATTGGACTCCATAAAGGCAATGTCTCTAAATCTTTAAGACAAACACTACAACAACTAACTTCAAATCATGCGTAAGGTAGTTCTCCTCATGTTGCCTTAACTGCCTTAACGCATAAGCAACTACTTTCCTATCTTGCATCAGAACACACCCTAATCCCATCTTTGAAGTATCACAAAATACCTTAAAGTTCTCATGGGGATTTAGAATTACCAAAACTAGGGTAGTAGTCAGCCTTTTCTTTAACTCTTGGAAACTATTCTCACAAACTTGAGTCCACTCAAAAGTACTACATTTCCTAGTCAACCTAGTCAATGGTAGCGCTAACTGAGAAAATCATTTGATAAACCTTCTATAATATCCAGCTAGGCCTACAAAGCTCCTAATCTCAGTCACAGTGGTGGGTCTTTCCCACTGTAACACTACTCAACTTTACTGGGATCCACTAAAATTCCTCCTTTAGAAATTACATGGCCAAGAAACTGAACTTCTGTTAGTCAAAACTCACACTTGAACAATTTGGCGAACAACTTCTTTTCTTTGAGCATTTCTAAAGCTACCTTTAGATGCTGCTCATGTTCTTCCATTGTCTTAGAATATATAAGGATGTCATCAATAAACACTACCATAAACCTATCTAGATAAGGTCTAAAAATCATGTTCATGTAATCCATGAACATCGCTAGTGCATTTGTCAACCCAAAGGACATGACAAGATATTAATAATATTTATACCTAGTTCTGAAAGTGATTTTTGGGATATCTTCTTCCCTAACTCTGATTTGATGATATCCAGATCTTAGATTAATCTTGGAGAACACTGAAGCTCCTCTTAATTGATCTATCAGATCATCTATCCTAGGCAACAAATACTCGTTCTTGATGGTTACCTTGTTCAACTGTCTATAGTCAACACAAAGTCTCATGGTACCATCCTTTTTTTTCACTAGTAACACAGGTGCTCTCCACAGAGAAACACTATGCCTAATGAATTGCTTGTCCAAAAATTCCCCTATTTGTTCCTTGAGCTCTGCTAATTCTAGAGGTACCATCCTATAGAGTGTTATAGATATAGGTCCTGTACCTGACACTAAATCTATAGAAAACTTTATTTCTCTCTCTGGTGGCATCTCAGCTACGTCACTTGAAAATACCTCTGGGTACTCCCTCACCACAGGTATACTATCTAGGTTCTATTCAACTTATGCATCTAATGAGAAAAGAAGAACATATCCTAGAGCTTCTTCTACCAAATAGTGATTGACCTAATTAGCATTGAGATAGACAGACTCAGAAGAAACAACTCTTGTAGGAATATTAGACAGAAATACTAAAGTCTTATCTGAATAGGTCAAGATTACATGATTGGACGATAACCAATTCATACCAAGAATGACATCTATGTCCATAAGGGGTAAACAGATAAGATTTATGAAGAAAACTCTATCTTTTACTCTTATACAATAATCATAACATACTTTTGAATTTATGACTGGTTTACCGGTAGGTGTAGAAACCGATAAGTCATATGGTAGTTCTAACATAGGTAAATCCAACATCCTTACACAATCATAAGAAACAAAGAAGTAGAATGCTCCTAAATCTTACATAACATTTAAAAGATGATTATGAATTATGTCCTTACCCTCTATAAGGTCGAAAGACTGGGCCACCTCCTTTCTGCTTAGAGTATAAACTCTTCATTTGGCTAGCGGCTTTAGGGTAGGCACATCCTCATTTCTCTAGGGACAATCTCTGGAAAAATTTCCTGGTTGTTCACATGTGCAACACACAGACTATCCTGCCAAGCATGGTTTACCTCAATGTATTTTTTTACAGTTAGGACATCTGGGTACCTTGGAGCCTGTTTGTACCTGCATGCCCTTTCCTTGAGGACTACTAGTTTTAGAAGTACCCTTCTTAAACTTAATGCACTTTCATGCCTCATCTGGATTAAATCAAACATAAGGAGAGAACTTCAATAACTCGTCAAATTCAGACACATACTGACCAATTGACATATCGCTTGCTAAAGTCTTAGAAATTCCATCTCCTTTGCACTTCGTAAATTCTGAGGAAAGTATTTTCCTAAGAAGGAATTTCTGAAACCTCCCAAGTAATAGGAATTCTGGATGCATCTAACAACCTCTTCGCATCCATACACTAGTTCATTGCCTCCCTTTCTAGCATGAAAGAAGTAAAAAGAACCTTCTGATTGTTTGAACAAGTCATAACAGTGAAAATCTTCTCTGTAACACCCCAAAATTTGCTATTTTACATTAATGACTAGATTGTATTGTTTTGTGATTACTGTGTACTGTAAATTTATTTTGATTATTCTGTGACTGTATTTGATCGTTATGTGAGATTTACTCCGGGTCAAGAAAATAATAATTTTCGGGCCGGGAAAAATCTTTACTGATTTATTTGGAGCCGGGGGATCTTACTAAACTCGAATCCGAGAGATACGTGTCATAATCTTTTAATTTTTAGAATTTATCTGTGAAATAAAAATATTATGTATTTTTATTATACAACAGACAAATACTTACTGACTTGTGAGCAGTATGTTCTGTCCATTGGGTAATAAATTCTATAACTATTGTCCATTTAAATAATAGTTTGTAGAGAAAGTTGTGATAACTTATGTTGTGAACCAATTAGAATATTTGAAGCTTGATGAAAACCAATAGAAAATGGTCAACGAAAATAGCTAGACTAGTTAGCTATGTAACTAGATGAAATTAGATAATTTAAACTAAGTTAGCATAAGGCTTATGTAGTAACTAAATGGAACAAACTTAGTTTGCTTCTCATTAGGGCTTCACGGTTTTGGGAGGAACTAGTAGCTTCTAGAAATTTGTGAGTCACACTTAAGTAACTAGATAGTTAGTAAGGAAACTAAGAAATCTAACTAAGTTAGCTTAATTTAGTTAGGAAGCAATTGAATTAGAAACTTGGTTACTTCTCCATTGAACTCCATAGTTAGGAAATTTCAAGTGTCATCTAGAAACTAGGTGACTCATTTGTCTAAACCTATAGAAAGCAAGCTTAGAGGTGAAGACTTTGGATATCAGCCCTTGATTTAATCTATGGTTGCTAGGAGTCTCACAAAGTGGCTAGGATGAACTTGGACACTTCCTTGGTGTCCAAGGGGGGCTCACGGCCAAATGGGTTTAGGAAGGCCAAAAGATGACATTTTATTCACTTGATCACATCTTCATCATTTCCATATAGCAAAAATTCACAAAACTCTCTCCATTCTTCTCTAGAGCACCTCATGGCCAACCCATCCAAATCCACCCTCCAATCTCTTTTAATTTCATCCAAACTAGTTTCCTAAATCTACATGCTATCCTAAGCAACTTTCATGTTGAACACTTAGTCTAAATCATCCATCTTCAACCTTGATCTTCAAGTTCAAGATCAAGAGCCTTTAGGTGAAGATTTGTGTTCTTCATCTTTCTTTCCTTTGGTAAGTTTCTAAGACCATATTTTGGCTTATGGTCATCTTTGATATCCATGAAGGTTAATATTGTGTGTGTTCTTTGTTTTTAAGTACAACTTGGTGGAGAAGGTCTACTTCAAGAGGAAAAGCAAGGAGCTTTGGAGGCATCACCAAAAGGTAAGAGGGAGATTAACCTCATCAACCATGTGTTGGTGGTGAGGAGTGGATTTGTGTGTGGTGAAAAATCCATAAGGATTTATTCACTTATTTGTTTAAGGCTTTTCATATTTATGATTATTTAGTGATTGGTATGCTTATTGCTTTGATAATGTGCTTAAGTACGTGTTTATGATGCATGATGATTTGTGTATGTAATAAGATGTGATTTACATGACAAAGGAAAGTGTGTTGGTTCCAAAGAACCATGGAGGCACACTGTCTCAAAATCATTTGTGGGAGCAAAAGATTTTAAGTTATTTTACTAGTCATGAATTAGATGATTTAGAAATCAAGAAAATTGGATTAAAGGTTTTTAAAATTAAAAATGAAATACGAAGTGATTAAATGATTGATTTTTGAAGAACAAAATGATTTGTGACCAATATGCCAAGAATTAGTAGATTAGAACAAAAAAGTATTTCTAATATAATATTGAATGGATTAAAATAGCAAAGGATTTTAAATTAAGGGATTTTGAGATATAAAAGTAAGAAAAGCTTATTTTTGGAATCAATTAAATTAGTGGATTTTAGTTTATAAATGAAAAATAAATTGGTGACTTGAAGTTTACTAACGTATAGCTCACCCGTTGGGTTTTGAAGCGCGTTAGGAAATTTTAAGTTAGAACAATTAATTTAAATCAATGAAAAAGCAATTCCGTGGGAAATAGTAGAAAATTTACGGAAAGGATTTCTTAAGTGAGAAAACGTGAAAAATAAAGTTAGAAATTGTATTAATTTTTCGAAGGTCCAAAATGATAATTAGAATATTAAGAATTATTTTACGCAGTTGAAAAATGATGAAAAATACTTTATGCGACTTAAAAATGTGATTTTTAAGCTACGCGATTTTAAAAATGCTGACAAATCGCTACGCGATTTGAAAAATATTTAAATATTTTTACGCGATTGAGAAAATGTCAGAAAATGGTTATGCGATTTGAAAACATAACAAAAGTGTTACGCGATTGAGAAAAAGCAATAAAAGTATTGCATAAATGAGAAATACAGTAAAGTTGTTGTAAGGATGATGTATTGGACCCGGATGTATTGGTGATATTATGTAATTGTATGGGCGGTTATATAATATCATTGATCTTATGATATTAGACAATTGTATGGGCGGTTGTTCTAATCTCATTTGAGAACAGTCTAATGATAAAATTAAGTTATGCATTGAGTTATCATGCATTGAACAGTATATACCCGGTGGCTATTATGGCTTTTGTTACCTAGAAGTGAATGCGAATCGAATAGAGAGATCTATGATGGATCTTAGGGGACCGTAAGACGTAGTGATTCATAGTGATAATTGTTCACCTTATACACCTCTGGCCATGATGAACTGTTGCAATGCATTACGTGCCTGACAACACTATCTCTTTTCGCGCTTGGCGTAGACTGTCATTGAGGCTGGCAGATCTTCTGAGTCATTCATCTATGAAATTGTGATTAGCTCCATGGAGTAGGAATTGGTTTAGTATGCATACACATGGTCAGTACACATATTGTAGTGGCATGGTCAATGTTCATACATTGTGACATAATCATTTCATATATATTGATGATATCTGTTATAATAAAATTATTACTGTTTATTTTACTATGATATCTGTTTACTGGAATTGTTTATGAATTGATAACATGAATATAATTGTGATATCTGTATGTATGGAATGGCTTTGTCATTTGTATCATTCTTTGCTACCATACTAGTATTGATGAAGGGGATCTCACCTCTTTGCTGTACTATTTTGTTGTGTTTGTATTGTTAAAATTTGTACAGTAGATGAAGCGAGCCTCTTAGACTTGACTGGAGGCAATATTCTGAGTTCGATGACGGCATCGAGAAGTGATCTTCCCAGTTTTGACAGTGTGCAGTTTTGTTAAGGAACAGATATCTGGCGCATCAAGATGGATGCGAAACGGAATAAGTATGTTGAGTTTTCTCATTAGTGTTATTACCGTGCTATTAAGTAAGAACCGTCATGGGGTTTGCTACTATTTCTTGTGAGTCTGTAAGTTTTATGTTTACTGAATAATTGTTAAATATTATGTGGTGTCTGTTATGTGAGTCTTAATCAATTCAATATGTTTTTAAATATTACCTACAACTTTGGTAAATTTATATTTTCAGCAAGAAAGAAGTTTTAAACTGTATTTTAAATCATCAAAACTTTTATAATTTAATTCAGTCTTTTTTTGTTGAGTCAGACAATGTGGCACCCAAAGGAGGGTGTTACATTCTCCATTTCCTTCAACCATCCCGTTGCTTGCACCGGGTCATAATCCCCTTTGAACAATGAAAGATTGGTCTTCTAGAATTTCGACAAGTCAAAAAAATTCTAATTTCTTCCAACCGAATACCTCTCACACTAGAGGTGGCACATGTGGTGGTGTTGGTGGTGGAGGTGGGTTATTTCCTAACCTCTTAAGAACCCTAGTAGTGGCAGCTGCTTGGTCCCTCATGGCATTGGCAGTAGCAGTGGTAACAACTGTCTGCTCCCTCATGGCATTACCCATTTCCATAACAACGTCTGCCATATCTAGGTTTTCTCTAGGTGATAAGTTCCTAGTCTCTCTAGCTTACCTAGGGGGTTCTATAGTTTCCTGTACACACAGAAAAATATATATTGAGTTGATCAATCCTAATATCATGTAACTGTGCAACAATAGCTAATAACATTCCAACCAAAGGCCAATCATGCAGTTCTATCAAGGTATCTCAATTAAGAGACGAGAAAAGCATAATTTCTATTAGGAACTCTTAAACATGCCTAAACATAGTTAGTCCATACTCCGACTTAACAGGATGAATTGTTCTAATACCATAATGTAACAACCTAATACAAGTATCTGAATATAACCAAGATATTTATAGATAAATAGTATTAAGTATGACACTTCCTAAACTATACATAAAACATAAAACCATAATAACCTGTATAGTCATTATAGAAAGCCTCTTGAAATGCAGAAACATGCATACTATTATATATATAAGATTATCCTGAAAAAGGCATACTGTGATACATAATTCATACATTAAAAAACAAGTATAAATAAATACAAGGTTTGTTCTAGAAACAATAAAACTAGAACTACTCTAGTCCTTCTGCTTCTTTTTTTGTTTTTTCTTTAGAAAGTCTTCACCTGGAATTACATAGCAACACAACGGGGTGAGAATCAACAATTCTCAGTATGAGTAAACCAAAACCATTCATACATACTATAATAAACATAATCTTAACACATGCTATAATAAGATATGTTTAAATTTTTTACAAGGTTTAACTTTAGTATCTAGATAAACCAAGTTAACTCTACACACATTAATACTTACACACTTAGCTTATTTAAGACCCAAGCATATTCTACTAAGAACTTTGGTTTCTTGTGTTTACCTATTGTAGGGAGGAAAAAATGTAACCTCATACTACATGTAATCCTAGCTCTTGGTCAGGAATTACTTGTTCCATTAGGAACCTCTGATTCCCTACCTTCTAGCCAAATGACAATTCATATCATGTAAGATTACATTTGTAGGAAAACACTACCAATCCATCCTAGTCTACTTGCATTTATTTCACCACATCATCACTCATTACATCTTAAGTGATATCTAAGCAACACTAAGTTACTGAAGGTGCTAGACACTTACCTAAGGCAATCCTCCATTTTTGGTTGCTCAAAGGCCTATACGTTTCCTATACATGCTAAAACTATGAACAAGAATCTCTATTCAATCATGGGTATTCATTATCTAGCTTAAACAATCTTTACATGAAGCCCAAGAATGAGAAATTATGTTAGCTTAAGTTCCTAAACCTTATCCATCTTGAAAGGGTAGCTAAGACAAGCAAAAATCTAATTTTGAACTTGCTAATAACCAATTATAAAGGTTTGGTAATCGGTTATTGATTTATAAGCCTTGTACGTGAGTCTCTGTTTTTAGCCAATAACCGATTATGGCTTTTCTGCTAACTGGTTATTGGGACAACAAAACCCCCTTCCAAACTCTAATAATCCAAGCTCAGCCATTGAAGGCACTAAGCAAGCTAGAAGGCAACCTAAGTCCCTCAAACCTATTTCTCATCCCTCAACATACAACATATATAAAGATGAAGATAGAGAAGTTCATATAGGTTCAAGCACCCCTACCTTTCTTGTAGTCTAGAAGATCTTCAAACCTTAACTTTTCCTTTTGATTTTCTCTTCCTTCCCTCTTCTTCCTCTATGTTCTTTTCTCTGCCTTTTTGGTTTGCTGCTGCTGCTGAAGTTGATACGTGAGAGAAAGAGTGAATGATTGTGAAATTGAAGGAAAAACTCAAACAAAGGTTCACAATAGCAGCTAGAACATACTAGAGTATTAAGTCATAAGTGACTTGATATTTTGTTGAAACATTATATCTGTTAAGAACATTTAGATTCCATGAAATCAAGTTTCCTAACTTCCTTAAGCATTAGAATAAATCTTAAGATTCATTAAAATACTCATCTCATCATTTTAATAAATTTTCATATCTACAACTCATCAATCTAGTATCAAAACACTCAATTAGTGTACTTAAAAATACCAAACTGATTCCATTTACCTTGAAACTTTAACTACATCATACTTAGTTCATTTGCGACTTAGAAACAAATTCTCTATATCTTTTTCCTTCATCTTAGTAACTTATATCATTATTTGAGTCATTTGAATCTACTTTTCACATTCTGTGTTGCAGCAACATATTTAAACTAACTTAGTTTATCACAAAATTATACAGGCATGACAAATAAGTAATATGATACCTATGTAACTATATACAAGACTATCATGTTATAAAGGATGTTATACAAAGGCCCAGAAACTTTTTCATGGCTTTCATCTCTAGCAACCATGACAAGAGCAATTTTGGTGGATGTGTCTAAATTGGTTTTGTTGGTTATTCCTTCGTTGATTGAATGGTCGTAGGAAATCAGAAGTTAATGCCCTATAACAAATTGATTTGCCACACAGTTTGGCAAATACACTTCAGCTTCGAGAGTGTTGTAGCGACCGCGTAGATTGTAATCCATTAGCAGTGCGCGACTTACCACAACAATCGCCCAAAAGGCTGAAGTTTCTAGAGCAACAACATTATTGATGGTATCTTCAAGAATGGTCTTCAACTTCGAAGAACCAATAGTGAAAAGGTTCTATTTGCAAAGACCAGAAGAAGGCCTTTACTTTTAGCCATAAAAAACCTCAACAATTTTGTTGATCAGTAGCGGAAGTCTCTAGGGAGATTCAAGTATAGGGATCTCGGGAAAGTATACCTGAACTCACATTTGGAGGAACCAAAAGGGGCTAGAGACAGAGTCGAGGAAGCAGTGAACTTTGACAGCTGAAACTAAATTTAAATGCCCTTGTACAGGCCGCCAAGCAAGAAGTTGCCAAGGGCTATTGTTTTTTGCTTAGAAGTGGCAACTGTGAGGGGAAAGATTTCTTTCAGAACTTGGAGGGAGTTGGTGCAGATGACATACCTGCAAAGCTAGTACACTATAAAAGATGTGTGCTCCGAGTCAATAATTGGTCCAGATTCGTGAATGACTGGAACGAACTTATTGTATGCAGTTGTTATCTGATCAAATACTACTTCAAATCCACCTCCAACCTCCAATTCTAATTAAACTAGAAGCTCCTCACCAGTTGGCGTCAATCCTGTGATTATTGCTATATCCAGAAGGGTAGGAGTCATCATGCTGAAAGGAAGTTGAAGGTATTTGTTAAGGGTGACCAGAATAGAGATATGACTTGAAGTATAGACATATTGGCTTGAAGAGGCTTAGTAGAAAGATGAATAGCGTGAGCTATACCCATTACACGCCACAATGTCTCCTTGGCGTCCTTCATCTGTTTGTGCTAGAGCTTGTATTCGCTAGAAACTTCACAAGGCTAAGGGCATAAATTAGCTTTCTAGGCAACAACAGCAAAACTTCGTTTTTCTAAAAGGAGTTGAAAGAAAGCAGGCTTTGGGAATTTGGTGATGTAAGGGTCATTGTTATCAGGGAAGTGGTTAAATGGACCAACTTGACTAGTGGGAGGTTCGTTAGAGGCTGGGAATAGATACAAGTCTTTAATGTGCTCGCTTCGAGTCACTACATACAAGCCACCAGCAGTAGTTACAATAGTGGACGTTGTTTTCATTGCCGCTTGAATTTTTGGCACAGATAGAGATGAAGGCAAGGTGAAACTTTTATGCTAGGGGTGAAATGATAGGGAAGAAGATGAAGAACCATCGCTTAGATAGTCTTGAGAGCTTTGGACTCAAGTTCATGTACTTTGCTTCATTAGCCATTAGCTAATTTTGCAATTTAGCCAATAGCTAATTTGGGGGCATTGTTGGCATCCCAAAAAATGCAGCTTGGATCGATGACTCAAAAAACTGACAGATTATCATAATGGGCTGCTGCAATGTGCCTCAAAAGAAAAGCTTGAGTTAGTTGAAGCAAAAAACATTGAGTTTCAGGGGAGGAAAAATCACTTGAATTGGGTTTGACCAAGTTCAAGACTTGGGCTATTAAGAGAGACAAAGTGAATCCCTAAAAAATAGGGATGAAGGTTGTTGGTAGTTACCTTCCACATCCAAACCTAAAGGAAGTGGGAAAATGGTCACCTTTTGATAGTTTTTGGAAGTGAAGTATGTGGGAAATCCATCCAAAGAGACCCCACGATCTAGTAATGACCATAAATCACCAATATCAAGAAGGATAATGTTCCTATAAAGGAGGAAAATGGACTTTTAGGCTTCAAGGTGCAATGAAGCAGCGGTTTTTCTATCTCCAACTCTATAAATAGGTCTCAAAGGCACTAAAGAAAAAAATCTCGATCATCAACACTAAAAACTCTTATTCATTTCATCATTTACTTTTAGTTTTACTGGTTTTCCTACAATTTACAACTTATTTACTTGCTTTTTATCGTACTTTTACAACTTCTTTAATATTGTTCGGTTTAGTTTATTTTTTTTATCATTTTGTATTTCTAAGTTTTGTTTCAAGTTCTTGTACTTTGGATTCAAGTTTAAGTACTTTGCTTCATTAAAGTTATTTAATGCAATTTTAGTTTCCTTCACATTTGTAAGTGTGTTTTATCTTAAATCTTTATTGAGGACTTTCTTTAGTTACCTCATGGACTCACACTGAAGGGCATAGTTCCCTTATTTGGGAGTTTCCTAAGGCAAAGCTTATACTATACTAGGGCAATAACAAGAGTGTGGAGTTTACTTTCGCTTCATCGACAGAAGCTAACTTATCTTTTTTCATACCAACAACTTGTTAAATTTAAAGTAAATTCATTGAATATTTATATATACATATAGTAATTCATTGACTATACTTTTTCCTATTATATTAGAGTATTAGTTTTACTATGATAGCATAAATATATTTATCCATAAAAAATGAATTGAATGAAGAAAATGACACATGTCAGCATAACAAAATAAGAGAGAGAAAATATCATGTGTCAGAACGAAAAGTTAATTAAAAAGAATTAAGGAAAAAATAAAATCAGAAAAATATAAATTCCTAAAAACCAAGTAAGTAAGATATATTAACGAAGAACAATGCTAATAAAATTAAAGTATAATTAATCAAGGATAATAATAACAAAATTAATCAAGAGAAGATACACAAACTTTAAGGTTGTGAAATATTATGAGTAATTTAGGTTTCTTTAGATATAATTTTGCTATTTTTGTTGTGTAATTGACTTATGTCACACATTGCTTACATGAGAGAAGCTTAAGAGGGGGAGGTTTTCTTATATAAATAGGCTTTTGCTTATTATGATATCCATGACCTAAGAGAGATGGTTGAGAGAGGTTGTAACTGGGCTATTTGGTGGTGAGCTTAGTGAGGAAGGTTTGCTACTTTAGCCATACAAAAGTTGGTATCTAATATTTTTATTAGTGTAGTATTTTTATACCTTCTAGGGGTTGTGGACGTAAGTTAGAGGGGCCATCACGTTGGATTTTATGTTCTTTATTGTGTTTTTAATTCCTTTTCTTCTTGTGCTCTTGTTGTGGATCCATTTACCTTCCGAACAATTGGTATCTATAGCTCTTGGTTCAATTGAGGGAGGATAGTTGTAGCTAGGAAGAAAGGAGGGAGACATCATTAACACCACCGTAATGGTGTCACATCAACAATTCTTGAAACTATTTTAATAGTTTCTGTGGTGGTATTTTAAGCAGGGAGGAGTGTTATACCATATTATAGCTGGCACAATGAAATTTGAAGTACTACTCTTTGATAGGAAAGGCAATCTCACTGTGTGACAGTGCACAATATGAAGATCTTTATTGGTGTAACAATGTCTTGATGCGCCGTTAGATGATAGAATGCCTAAAAAATGAAAGAGAGTGAGTAGAAGCCTATACAAAGTAAAGTTGCAATTACAATTAGATTAGTCCTTGCACCTACAACCAAGTACACAATGATAAATGAGATTTCACCTAAAGAGATATGGAGAAAGTTGGAGAAGATTTAAGCATCAAGGTCGCTGACCAACTGCATATGCTTGAAGATTGACTTATACACACTGAGAATGGAAGAAGGAGGTAATCTACATGATCACATCAATGAGTTTCACAAACTAGTTTGTCAGTTGTTGAACATTGGAGAGAAGCTAAGTGATGAAGAGTAAGCAATTGCTTTATTAGCTTCATTTCTATAGTCTTATAGATCATTAATGAGATTGTTGCTGATTGGGAAAAATTCTCTCAAGCTAGATTATGTGACTACTACTTGAAAGAGGACCAAAGGACGCATGAAGATTATCTTACCAATAAGAGAAAAAAAGTACTAGTTGTGAAGAGTTCTCAAAGAAAAAGGAATAATCCTCGATGGAGAGGTGGACAACAAGAGAAGTCTAAAGAGAGACTTCAATAATGTGAAGTATCCATATTGTGAAGAGAAAGGGCATATTCAGTCTTGGTCTAAAGTCGAGGGAAGATTTGAAAAGTCTAAAACAACTAAAAACAAATGTTAATGTAGTTGAATCCTTAGGTGATAGAGACTTGTATCATGTAAAGAGTGGTGACAATGATTTTGTTGAGAGTCATTTTAAATGGGTGTTAGATTCTACCACTGATATGCAAATGTATAAGGATTAAGTCATGTTTACTACTTTGCAAAAAGTTGAAGAATTTGATTACATCAATGTTGGGAAGAAACAAAAGTTGAAAGTTGAAGACATGGGAAGAGTTCGCCTGAAGCTCCACAAAGGTAATATCCAAGATGTTCCTAATGTGAGGTATGTGCCTATTACCAATGTCAACATTATTTCATTGGAAGAGACAACATCACGTGGGTGCAAGTATGCAAGAATTGGAAGGATGTGCAAAGTGTATAAGGGAAGTTGCTTGATTCTACAAGGCAAAAAAGGAGATAAGAACAATTTCTATTTGGAAGACTATTCCATTAGAGGAAGACTTAGAGAAAGTAAAGTAAAGAAGAAGACAGAGAAGACAGTTTAGTGTTTAGACAAGGTTGAGGTATTTAGGGTCTTGGTTCACAGGAGAATTTTGTGTAATTAACCCAAGTCCCTCATTGCTCAAGTCAAAGAAGCCTAAGGGAGGTTTCTTATATAAATAGGCTTTTGCTTATTAGGGTAGTGCATCACCTAAGAGAAAGAGCCTAAACACTTGAAAGAGTTTGTAACTAGGTATTAGGTGATGAGTTTTGTAAGAAAGGTTTGTAGCTTTAACCATGCAAAAGTTACAATCTAATATTTTTATCAGTGTAGTATTATTATCCTTTCTAAAGGTCATAGACATAAACTAGATAGGTTGAATCACGTTAAATGTCGTGTTTTAGGTTTGCCATTAGAGCTAATGGATTTATTATTATTGATAAAATGCTTAATGTGAATATCTCATTTCGTCTAAAGAAAAGTTTTTTTAAAAAAATTGAATCAAAAAACAATTTATTTGAAAAAAAAGGGGGGGAGTTGAAAAGAAAAATTAAAGCAACTAAAAACTAAAAATGAAGAAAAAGTAAGAAATAATGAAAAATGAGAAATAAGACCAAAAAAAGAAGAAGAAGAAGAATCTTGAAAAAGGGAAATCAAATGAAAATGGAAACAAAGGGGAAGGGAAAAGAATTCGTGATCAAGACCATTTTTGCTATTGGCCCAAGTCCCAAACCCATGTGAGTAAATATGTTGAGTAATTTAGCCCTAAATCTAAGCCCACACCTACATTTTTTTTGCCTTAAAAGTTTTTCTTGGTCCAACATATGTTCTTTCAATGTGAAGCAAGCTATGCTACTTTACTAAAGTTGATTGATTTATATAGAACAAAAGATGGTGCAAAGCATAATCGAAAATTGAAATTGACCTCAGAACTTTGTTATATGCACACTCAATTTTAACCTGTTTTACACCTGTTAATGATGTACATTTTTTGGGTTGCTATAAAATATGTACAAAGTGTAACATCCTACTTAACATGTTAATAATGATTATGGATAGAAATAAGCTATAATATATGCCTAACATGTCCAAGCAATTTTGTGGCCTTCTGAGTTAATTTAAGCACTTTACCGTAACACAAAACGTGTAAAATGATTATTTTAACTCAGAAAAATAGCATAAATTGCTTAAATAAGGAAAATAAATATGAAAAATTTATTTCTAAGTCACAAATATATGAAGTAAAGTGTAGTTAAAGTTTCATGACAAACTGAGTTAATTTGGTATTTTTAAGTATACTGTTTGTGAGTTTTAATACCAAATTTATTTATAGCAGATATAAAAAATTATGAAAATGGTGAAACTAGATTTTAGGTGAATCCTAGAATTTATTTTGATATCTTTGGAAGTTAGGAAACTTAATTTAGTAAAATCAAAGTGTTCCTAAGAGATACAAAGATTTCGTAACTTAACCCAAATTCATATGATATTATCTATTAATTTGACTTTTGTTGGCATCTCTCACATTTTTCCTATCAGAAAAACAGAGAGAAAGAATGAACATAGCTAGCAGAGGAAGAGAAGGGAGAAAAGAAGGAGAAGGAGAAGGAGAGGAGGAAAAGAAAAGAAAAGAGAAGGGAAAAGACAAAGCTTGAGGTAAGGGGAAAACACTTCCATAAACTCTCTATTATTTTCTTCTATGTATTTTATGTTTTCTTTGATAAACAAGAAAATAAGTTATGGAGTGTAAATTTTAATTTCTTGATTGGATTCTTGTCTCTTTATGCTTGATAATGATTTGTTCTTGATTATGGATTATGGTTGTGTATTGAAAGTCTTGGTATTTTCATGAATGGTTGAGCTTTGAAAATAGGTTTATGATCCCAATTTGATTTCTTTAATTTGAATGGAGTGATTAATAAAATGATTGAGAATTATTTGATGATTGAAAATCATGTTGTGTTGGAAAATTGATTTTGTTGGAATGGTTTTCTGGTTGATTGATAAAACATGAGAGATTTTGTTTCTGGCTGGTTGTTCGGCGCTCAGGCGCCAACTTTTGGGAGCTCAAGCGCTCAACGTCCAGAGATTTTTCCAGCAGGCGTTGGGAGACCGACGCTCAAGTTCTAGTTTCCAGGCACTCAGGTGCTCATCGTCCAGTGAGTCTTCCAGCAAGCGTTGCTCTCCTAGCGCTTAGACGCTGGGACTTGGACGCTTAGGCGCTCCAGCCTAATTCTACAAAAATAATAATTTTTATGATGAAATGAAATTTTAAACTTGCAAGGATCCTTTATATTAATCTTCTAAAGTGTAATGAGGCACCAATATGACTCTTGTAAGAAAGAAATGAATATGGAATGTATCTATGATGATTAAGGTATTGTTTCCTTACTATGAAAGTCAAATATATATTATATAAGGAATAAATGAATGGTTTTAAAAATATTCTTGCATGCTTTAATTTTCAAAATTTTTATTTGATGTTTCCATGTATTGTAAACCTATAGCTTGGGCAAAAGGGCTCCAAGTGCTAAAGTTAGAAATGTTTGGTAGTGCAAGGAACAAAAAGGCTTCCTGGAAATAGTCAAATAACATGTGCTTTTTTAAAATAAAAATTGTTTTGTAAAATCATATAATAAGCATCTTAAGGCATATATTAGGCATATTCATTTATCATCATGCATTGCATAATTTGACAATTGTATAGGCAATTGTCTTGTGTTGTATAAAAAGAATATTTAAGTTTAAAGACCATCTATCTATTGATAGTGATAATCACATATTTTATACATTAATAAACCTTCATTTTTAGTCATTTACACTCTCAATGTACTTAATTGATTGAGTTTGGTCATGTTTTGTGAGTTTGGGCTCAAATTGGGTCTAATTGATTTTTTTCTAGCATTAATGAGTTTTGACACTATTTCTGTATTTTGGCCATAACTTGAGTTTTAGATATCTAAAAATTATGCATTTTACCTTGTAGGAAAGCTAAGAGGAAGCTTTACAACTTTTATGAAGAGCTCGAAGTCTCAATCAGATGTCTAGTGGACCTAATTGGGCCTGGAAGTCAGAATACGAGTTTAGAGACCTTTGATATTGTTTTATCTATAACATGAGTTGTAGACCTCCAAATTGCATAGGGTTTGGGCCCAATTGCTCATAACAGATCCAGCTTTGTAATTAATGGATTTTTAATAATGTGAAGCCAAAATAAGCAGTAGTTTTAGGGGTTAGAAAGCAGAAAATCGAGAGACACTTCATTCTACACTTTTCTTCCTCTCTCTAGAACTCTTTTCTCCTCCTTCTCTCTAGATTTTTGTTTTCCCTTCTTTTATTTTTCTGAGTTCTCCCCTTCTCATGGAGGGGTAGGGCCTTTAAATCAATCCAAGAGATTGAACAATACTTGATGCTTAATCTTGAGATTCTGCTTTAATTGTTTACATTCATCTATTAATCAAGTTTCTCTTCTTCTTCTTCTCTTTGTTAATTCTGGTTGTTTGATTAGAATTTCTATATGTTAATTGCTTAATTATCATGTGCAAAGAGATGAACTCAGAGATTAAACAAGGCATTGAAGGTGTTTGATGAAATGTTTAACTTGGTTGGATCTTGGCTTTTAAGTTAATTTGGGTTTCAGATGGATGCTTAATTTGTCTAACCTTAATTAATTGAATTCTAGAAGCGTTTCTAGTAGAAGATTCATGGATCATTGAGAGGCATCTTGAAGTGATCTAAGACCAAGGACTTGATTGATAATTGAATGGACCTATAATAATCAATGATGGATTAAAATCAAGATTGGTTAATTCTCTTAGATTGGTTGCTTTATTAATTATGTTTTATCCTTTAAATCGAATTCTGTTTCTGTTTGTCCATTTTTAATCTTACCAAACCCCCCTAATCTTGGCTCGATTTGATTATATTGCAACTAAAATCTTTGAGAGACGATCCAGTGTTATTTCCTATGCTACAAGCCATAGGCATAACTCGGTTACAATTTTGATTGAGTTCGGTGCTTGGTCAAAATTGTGGTGCCGTTGCCAGGGCTCTTTAGTTGTAATCTGATCATATTAAGTGTCATTACTAAGTCTTGTTCCTATTAACAATTAACTCATTTTCAATCACACAACTCTATTGCATTCTACATTCTGATGCATTTTAATGCATTTTTACTGCATAATTATTGTTATTGTTGCATTGGATTCTGCTACATTGCATTGCATTCTGTTACTGTGCATTGCATGATTTCGTTACAATTACATTGCATAACATAACACCATTGATAATTATGCTGCAACACTAACACAATTTTTCAATTACCTATTGCATTGTCATTTTGCTACTTGGTTAATGTTCCATTGGTTTTTGCTGTTGTTAGCCATCCTTTTGATGCCTTTATTGATAATTGCATTGCAAGATCGCCTTATAAGTGTCATTTAATCATTTTGGACGTGTACCTAACTGCCTAACACTGTTTTATACCCAACTGGCACTTTTTCACATAGTTTTTGATTTTTTTTGGTGCAAGGGAGACTAGTGCAATTCTGGCTGTGAAGTTTTGAGCTGAGACTAAGTTCCCAAGGTTAAATCATCATTCTAAGCAAAGCGATCCTAGGATCATCCCCTCAGATTTTAGCCAAATTCTATCATCTGAAAGGGTTTTTGAGAAACTTGGAGATATAGCGGTAATTAAAGCCATTGTTTTGGTATCTCAGAATGACCTGATTTTTGGCTAGAAAATAAAAAAATGTAGTTTTTATCCTGTGGTGGTCCCATGATTTTTAAAATTCATTTAATATGTTTTTAATTTTTTTTCTAACTATTTCTGTAGTGTAGATTTGTGTATTTTTGTGTTTTTAGCATTCTGACACCTCTATAGCCCTGATTGGTGCATGAATAAGTATAACTCTGATAACTTGTTTGATTTTGATCCTGAGATTGATAATACTTTGCATGCATTGATAAGAGTTTGTAAGCTTAGACAAATTGCTTCTAAATTTAATTATGACATTGAATCTGTCATTACATCCGAGAGCTTAGGTGATTTTGAAACCACGACTGATAACATGCATAATAGGACTCTTAAAGAAATTACTGCTCCTGATGTTACTTATTAATCATTATGCATTCAATATCCTGATCTTAATGCTGGCTTTGAATTGAAGTCTGGACTAATCCATTTATTGCCTAAGTTTCATGGACTTACAGGTGAGGATCCTTATAAGCATCTTAAAGAATTCCATGTTGTGTGCTCAACCATGAGACCTCAAGGCATCCATGAAGAACACATCATGCTGAGAGCATTCCCATTCTCTCTTGTTGATGTAGCTAAGGACTGGCTTTATTATCTTTCACCAGGTTCTATGAATTGCTGGAATGATATGAAGAAACTATTTTTAGAGAAGTTTTTCCCTACCTCCAGAGTTGCTACAATTAGGAAAGACATATATGACATCAGACAGATTTCAGGTGAGATTTTGCATGAGTATTGGGAAAGATTCAAGAAGTTGTGTTCAAGTTATCCACACCACCAAATCAGTGATCAGTTGTTGATCCAATACTTTTATGAGGGACTGATGCCAATGGGAAGAAGCATGGTGGATGCCACGAGTAGAGGTGCCTTAGTGGATAAAACCCCTGCTGAAGCAAGAGATTTCATAGCAAATATGGCCATAAATGCCCAATAGTTTGGAACTCGAATGATCACTTCAACCAGAGGAGTCAATGAGCTTCATGTATCTGATCAACAGAGAATGGATCATAGACTTGATGAATTGACCTCTTTGGTGAGATAGTTAGCAGTGAGACAGTAACCACCTATGCAGATGGTTGTAACAGTGTGTGACTTTTGCTCTTATTCACCTCATCCCACTAATGCATGCCCTACACTTCAATGGATATGTGTAGGGCATGATGGATATGTTTTTCCAGCTTAATTTGTTGTAGCAACTAGTGTCTTTCCTAATAAACCTCAGTTCCAACAGCAGCAACAGAGATATAATCCTTTCTCCAACACATACAACCCTAGCTAGAGAGACCATCTGAATTTAAGATATAGCAATGCAGCATCACAGCAATAACAACAACCATTGTAATACCAACAGCCATTCCAATAACCAAGTAGGCAATTCCAGCAGCCTATGCAGCAGTAGCTAGGTCTAGCAGCCACAAAATTAGAGCCTTCCTTTGAGGACTTGATGAAACAAATGACCACAAACAACATTCAGTTCCAATAGAATGTCAATGCCACCATTCAGAATCTACAAACTCAGATTGGGCATTTGGCAATCACTATGAGTGAGCTGAAAAGTCAAGGGTCAAGCCAAGTTCCTTCCCAAACAACTCCCAATCCGAATGTGAGTGTCATTATGCTAAGGTCTGGCAAGTCTGTACAAACACCAACTGAACCTCAATCTGCAAGTAAGCAACAACCAGTAAAGAAATCAATTTCTAAGGGTAAGAAGAAATCAGCAGTTGTTGATGAGCCGCAGTAGCCTACCATAGCTCTTCCTTTCCCACAGAGAGCCATTCAAACTAGAAAGATAGATGAGGTTGAGAAGGATAGAGAGCTTCTTGAGACCTTCAGGAAAGTGGAAGTTAATATTCCATTGTTGGATGCAATCAAGCAAATCCCAAAATATGCCAAGTTTCTTAAGGAATTATGCACCCAAAGGAGGAGGCTAAAGGGTAATGAGAGAATCAATATGAGCCAAAATGTTTTAGCCCTCATTCAACCTATGTCTCAGAAATGCAAGGATCAAGGGACTTTTACATCCCATGTGTTATAGGCAATTACAAATTTGAGCATGCATGCTAGATTTAGGTTCTTCTATTAATGTAATGACTATGTCTATTTTTAATTCTCTTGGACTTGGCCCTTTGCATTCTACAGGTGTTGTGATTCAGTTGGTTAATAGAAGTACTGCGCATCCAGCCGGGTTGATTGAAAATGTATTGGTAAAGGTTGATGAACTGATTTTTCCTAAAGATTTTTATATTCTGGAGATGGAAGGGGAGTCACTATCCAACAAGGCCCTACTCATTTTAGGGAGGCCATTCCTCAAAACAACAAGGACCAAAATAGATGTGCATGTAGGAACTCTATCCATGGAGTTTGGAGACTCTATTATTCAGTTTAACATTTTTGATGCTATGAAGCATCCCATGGAGGAGCATTCTGTTTTTTATATTGATTTACTTGCTGATTTAGTTGAGTTTGAGGAAACTTCTAATGAGTTGTGTGATGAATTTCCTGATTTTATTAGTTTTAATAATTCTATCCATTGCCACTCATGTACTAATTGTGATGGTGATATGACATGTGCTATTTGTGCTGAAATTTCTGTATTCCTGTGAGCTGATGATTTTGTTTACGCAGGGTCTGATCGTAACAGGTCTATTAATAATGTTCTTGATGTAGTTGTAGAATCCGAAACATAAGGGGAGGTGGCGTTAAAGGCCATTGAAGAATATTTAGGGAAGGGAGAAGAGCACCAGATGGCAGTCACTACTGCAGTGGATTTTTTTTTTTGGGCCATGGTCCAACATAAACAAGGAAAATGAAGTTGATGAAGTAAACACATTGCATTCTAGTGGTGAAGCCAAGAAAATTAAAGAAAGTCAATAGGACCCCGGTGGAAGCTCTCATGATGCTTCAAGCATAAGTTGGTCATTCCACTTCAAGCAATGGGACCCTGGTGGAAGCCTTCCCACTTGATAAGGATGTTTCTTTTCTTTTCCTCTCTTTTATTTTACTCCTTCATTACTTAATGATTTTGATGGATGTTATTTTTCTTTTGAGCTTTACATTGAGGGCAATGCAAAATTTAAGTGTGGGGGAGAGATTTTAGTATACTGTTTGTTGTTTTCTGCATTTTGTTTGTTTTTCTGCATTATGCTATTTTTTTGGATAATTTGCTATTTTTGTTTCAATTTTCCCGATTCTGTTTTTAATTTCCAGTTGTTCTAATTTTTCGCTATTTGATTTTCTACTATTGCTAAATTTTACTATTTTCTGTTTTTTGTTTCGATTTTCTATTTTTCCTATTTTTAAATTCTGTTTTTTGTTTAAAAAAAAAGTTTGACATTCTTTAATTTACGAAGTTTAAGAGTTTGAGACAATTAAAATTCGAGGTTCCATAGCATGATTGAATAAATTTTTTTCCTTCTTGAATTTGACATGCTTGGTTGTGGATGTTTGAATTAGCGGATTGAGTTTGATGGATGCATACCTTGTGAGCTTTTGAGCCTATTGGTGTATTTAACATTGCATCATTCTCTTATTTCTTGTGTGATTTTCACTCATGGCAATTGATCACTCTAGAACTTGCTTTGATTCTTTTTTAGGCTATATTTTCACTTGCATGCATAAAGATGATTGAGGCCTTCTTTCTTAATTAACTACTTTAGCCAAATAGTCAACCTTGTATCATTTCCCTTTGATTAACCCCCTTGAGCCTATTTGCCTATTCTTTGTCTTAGCTCATTGTATGCTTTATGTGAAAAAACATGTTTTTACCTTATCTTAGGGAATGAGAGAGCATTGATTCATTTTCATTTGAGGAGCTCTTTTGCTTGCGGGCAATTAATAGTTCAAGTATAGGGATTGTGCAAATTGATGTGTAATATGTAAGGTGATTGATTGAAAAAAAAATAAAAAAAGGAGAAAAACGAAAAATCATAAAAAAAATATGAAAAAAAAAGTAAATGCAACAAAGGTTGTGAAAGAAAAGAAATTGAAAAAAATAAATAAATAAGAGAAGGAATATGTAAAGAGAATGTGCATAATATGGAATTGGAGGTAAAATTTCATGCTTGTCATTTGTCAATTGAGTTCCTCCCCAATGCTCTTTTATTCTCTTGGGTACTTAGTTTGTCATATCCATATTATTTCCTTCCCTTACCTTGACCCCATTACAACCTTAAATAAAGTCCTCTTGATTTTTGTGTGTATATGTTTAAGTAGTGGAGAAGTAGAAAATAAGCAAGCTTATGGTAGTGTAATTTTCATGAGTTGAATTGAGTGAAATACATACCTTGTAAACACTTAAGGGTTTGAGAGTGTATCTTATGAGGATCTATCATTCTTGAATCATTCTTTTCAATTTGAAGCTACCTTGATTGTTGGTTTGAGATATGAAGAAATTTTAACTCTTGAATGTTTTGTTCCCTTGAATCTTTTCTTGCTCTTTTTTCTTGTAAACTTTTGTATTCTTGGATATCATTGGAAATTAAGTCTTAGAATTTTTAACCTTTGAATTTGTTTTTTTTTTCTTGTTCCCTAGTTTTGGTCTTATGTGAATTGCCTAGCAGTGTAAAAAGCTAAGTGTGGGAGAATTTGATAATCACATATTTTATACATTAATAAACCCTCATTTTTAGTCATTTACACTCTCCATGTACTTAATTAATTAAGCTTGGACATATTTTGTGAGTTTGGGCTCAAATTAGGCCTAATTGATTTTTTCCAGCATTAATGAGTTTTGACACTATTTCTATATTTCGGTCATAACTTGAGTTCTAGATATCTGAAAATTATACATTTTATCTTGTAGGAAAGTTAAGAAGAAGCTCTACAACTTTTATGAAGAGCTCGAAGTCTCAATCGGATGTCTAGTGGACCTAATTGGGTTTGGAAGTCAGAATACAAGTTCAAAGACCCATTGATATTGTTTTGTCTATAACTTGAGTTGTAGGCCTCCAAATTGCATGAGGTTTAGGCCTAATTGCTCATAACAGACCCAACTTTGTAATGAATGGGTTTTTAATTATGTGAAGCCAAAATAAGGGGTAATTTTACGGGTTATAAGGAAGAAAACCGAGAGACACTTGATTGTACACTTTTTTTCCTCTCTCTAGAACTCTTTTCTCCTCCTTTTCTCTAGATTTTCGTTTTCCCTTCTTTTATTTTTCTAAGTTCTCCCCTTCTCATAGAGGGGTAGGGCCTTTAAATCAATTCAAGAGATTGAACAATACTTGATGCTTAATCTTGAGATTCTGCTTTAATTGTTTACATTCATTTATTAATCAAGTTTCTCTTCTTCTTCTTCTTCTCTTTGTTAATTCTGGTTGTTTGATTGGAATTTCTATATGTTAATTAGTTAATTATATGTGCAAAGCGATGAACTCAGAGATTAAACAAAGCATTGAAGGTGTTTGAAGAAATGTTTAACTTAGTTGGATCTTGGCTTTTAAGTTAATTTGGGTTTCAGATGGATGCTTAATTTGTCTAACCTCAATTAATTGAATTCTGGAAGCATTTCTAGTAGAAGATCTGTGGATCATTGAGAGGCGTCTTGAAGTGATCTAAGACCAAGGACTTGATTGATAATTGAATGGACCTGTAATAATCAAGGATGGATTAAAATTAAGATTGGTTAATTCTCTTAGATTGGTTGCTTTATTAATTATGTTTTATCCTTTAAATCGAATTCTATTTTTGTTTGTGTGTTTTTAATCTTGCCAAACCCCCCCACCCCCAATCTCAGCTTGATTTGATTAAATTACAACTAAAATCCTTGAGAGACGATCCGATGTTGTTTCCTATGCTACAAGTCATAGTCATAACTCTGTTACAATTTTGATTGAGTTCGGCGCTCGGTCAAATAGCTAAATGTTTTATTTAAGTTGAGGTTCATATGCAATTGACCGAAATTGTTTTATTTAATTAATTTAGTTATCTGCTTCAGGAAGGGAAAGGACTAAATTTTAGATTGTGCCAAATTTCCAATCGTTTTTCTTATATATGAACTGGTTTATCCCTAAAGTAGCTGGATTAATGATGATGCCATGTTTTAAATTTACTACTGAGAATTTAAATTCTCATCCTAGTTTCTTATTTTCCATGATAAATCTAGTTAATGAGTAGAGCAGGAGCATAGGAGGGCGTTGAAGACTTAGTTAACTTCTTTATATGTATATTTTTTATGTATCTAGTTTATTAGTTTGTACTTATGCCTTTTATGGCTTATTTAAGTTGTTTTGTATATCTCAAACATATTTTGTACTTACATAGTAAAGAGCAAGTTTCCAGTTGTGTAAAATTATCTTGTTCTCTTTATTGTTATTAAAGGCTCTATATAATCATGCACTGATAATTATAATACAGGCTTATATTCACACTTAGATTTAGAAGTGACTATCTTGATACTACTTGTCTGGGTATATTAATGTTATACACAGTAGTAGTTTTAGAGTGTTATATTTTGGTATTAAAACAGTTCATCCTGTCGAGCCGGGGAATGGACTGACTATGCTTTAGGGCATGTTTAAATGTTTTTTTTTAGCTATGCATTCTTTTATCTCTTATGTGAGATATCTAGATTGTATTGCATGACTTGCCCTGTGATTGGTTGTTAATAGTTACTGACACACTATTATATGATATTGAGACTAATCAACTCAATATATAATGTTTTGTGTGAACAAGAAATTATGGAACCACCTACACGAACAACACGGGAGAATTGTAACACCTACCGTAGGGTACCACATTTATGTTACTTAGTTACTAAATTACCCCCAAGTTCACAATATTGTGATGTATAGATAAAAATACGAGTTGTAAACTTTTTTTCTTTCTTCTTTGATAACAATAAAATAAACTTAGCGAAAATTAAAAATATTATATATCATCACACATAATTTATAACATTATACATTACAGAAGTGCTATCGAAATTATTTATATACAGACCGAGTTCTCAAAAGTAGTTAGACATTATTTAAAAACTAACACACTTGCCGAAGCATAAACTAAATAGTAGAACCCTCAGACGGGTCCTCCTCAAATTCCTCAGCAGATAGGAATCCGTTATTACGTGAAGCTCTACGGACAGGTGTCTGCGCAGACGACACGATACTTATCGCATTAGGAGTACGGTAGTAGGCTCCCTAGTACTGCCTAATGGATAGTGGTAACTCTAGTTGTACATAAATATTGACACTAAAATAGGGGTTTCCTTGATAAAGCCTACTGTAGGTAATGTTCAGGTCCCCTATATAAAATATACACTATCGATCCAAATGAACATGCCACGCCTCCGGACCTCTGGGAAACTGTAATGTCACGTATCCTAGAAAGCTGGGCATCTCCATCTTCTCAAAATTCTGCTTCCTCAGTCGGGATCTGCTCTTCTTCACCCTCTTGTACTATGCCTTGCTCAGCGTCTTTACAAATATAATTACAGTATAAAATAATGTACAAAGAGGTGAGATCACCTACGCCAATACTAACATGGTAGCACAGAGATAACACAACCAGCATGCCATACAGATACATCATACCATAATTACAATCATGCCATCAACATTATTTATCACAATAGATACAATAAATAATAATTACCATCATGCCATTAACATTATTATCATCATCATCATCCAAGTATTTCTCAACAGAACAATTGTCACAACCAATATCCCTCAATTAATATGTCATACAGATATAAATGCTCAGATTTAAGCATGCGCACATAGACTCAATTTCCTACTCCATGGAGCTAATACTCAGTTCGGAGAAGTTGATCAGAAAGATCTGTCTGTACCAACATGCCTCAAACCAAGTGCCATATTTCTCATATGTGTTTGCATATCTAGCATATACACGTTAGTCTTTACTAGATCTCGATTAAGAATAGTGTCTCGGTCAGGATCATCGGTGCGTTGCATCAGTCTAACTTACGGGAAGAAGAGCTACCAACCACCCATGTAAGCAACCCGCACCCATGCCCCCAAGGTCAATAAGTGACTTGCACTACGCATATCGCACCCACTCAAGAGGTGCACGTCTCTCCTAGGCAAATAGCCTCATACAATCCATCGGACCCTTCCAATGCATGTTCAATGCACTAATACCAAACATAGGCAAAATTCATATACAGTGTCCATACACTAGTTCATGCATATAAAATGCACCAATGCCAATCACAGGCAAAAATTTATATTTTCTCACACAGTGTCCATTCACTGGTTCAACAGTAAACCTACTGTATATTTAATCACAAAAATCATATTATCGCATTTTCATCGTCACGCACCACTTTTGTTGCATTTTTCACAATTTCGTAACATTTCTGTTACGTTTTCAAATCACATATAGATTTTTCAACGTTTTCATCAATTACGTAAAAATATTCCACCATTTTTAAATCATGTAGTGATTTTTCAACAATATCTCAAACGCGTAAAAATATTTAAACGCTTTCCAAATTGTGTAGAAATATTTCAACGTTTTTCAAATTGCATGGAAATATTTAAACATTTTTCAAATCGCGTAGCTTAAAAATCACGTTTTTAAGTTACGTAAATCATTTTTCACCATTATTCAACTTCATAAATTATTTCTTAACCTTCAAAAATTCCATTTCAACCTTTTTCAAAATAATATGACTTCTCCCATTATTTTTCACATTTTCTTATTCAAGAAAATGTTTTTCGCAATTTATTCCATAAATTCACCATTCCATTGAATTAAATCAATGTTTCTAACTTTAAAATTTACTAACGCTCTCCAAAATCCAAAGGATGAGTTACACGTTAGAAAATCCCAAGTTACCAACGTATTCTTTATAATTCTAAATTAATTCTAAAAATCAATCCTTTCTTAAAATAAATTGAGATTCAAACACTTTCAACCTCTCTTTTCCATTTACATATGAAAATTCCATTTCTCAAGTGATAAAACACTCTGATTCCCTTTCCAAATTCCTTGTATTAAATCAAGTTATATTTCCACTTTGAAAATCACTTTGTTCTCACAAAACGAAGGCATTTCAAGTCTTCAAAACCGTGGACATGGCCATTGAAACCATTCTTATCATTTTCCCTTCTAAATCAACTAAATTCCATTCTTATTTTTACACAAAATAAATCAATAAAAATTCTTCTCAAAACCGTGAACATTACTTCTTGAAAAACAAACCCTTTGTTTATTTTCCTTACTTTTCTAATCATCCAATTTTATCATTCGTGAAAATATTAATTTGTGAACACCTATTTTGAGGTGTCTTGGCCGAGATTCACCATGGTCTTTGGAACCAAAAAAATAATTTCTCCACTTCATAATTTCTTTAAACAAATCAATTTCCTTGTTCTTAAAAAATTTTAATATGAAACCCTAATTTTTGGGTGTCAAAACCGTAGCCTCCCCTTGGCCATTGGGGCCAAAATTTCTTATTCCATCATACATCCATCATAATATATTCAACATATCTTCATCATGCATATCATATTCTCATCATGCAATTTATAAGCATACCATATAAGCAATAAAATTGTACAAAGCATATCAAGCATAGGCAAATAATCAAAGCACATAAACACACACAAATTATTATATGACCATGGATATGAATCCTCACATGGATTCACCATCCATCAAATACACAAACCATCTCTCACCACCATGCTTGGTTGGTGAGATGGATCTCTCTCTTACCTCTTGAAGATCCTCAAAAAGCTCATTGCTTTGCACTTTGAACAAGATTTCCACCAACAAAAGTTTCTTGAACATAAAACAAACACAAAGAAAATTAGTATATTAAGTTTGAATAAGAAAAACCATGGATCAAACATGGTTTAGAACATGAAAAAGGAAAGAAGAAATGAAGTTTCCTTACACTTCACTAACAAAAACCCTAGAACTTGCTCTTGGAAAAAGTCCTTGAAGATGGAAGATTTAGAGCTTGGTGTAAACAACAAAGGTTCTTGGATTGATGTAAGGATTCAAGAAGTATGGTTGTATAAAATTTTTGAGTGATGGAAGGTGGTGTAGGGGTGCTTGGCCATAGCTATGCTTGGAGAGAAAAGAGAGAAAATTTTTGCTATGCTTTGCTTTAGGAAAATTCATGAATGATGAAGAATGATAAATAATGACCAAGGTGACAAATTATTGTCTTCAAATTTTACTTTAGCTCCACATTCACTCACCAAAACCGTCCCCCCCTCCATGCACTCTTCAAAGTGTGACCAATCTCCTAGCCATCATTATTTGAAGAATTCCTAACCATTGATTAGTTCAATGGTTAGGATTAAGGTAGATTCTAGGTTTAGCCTTAGATAGAAGACTTAATCTAGGCCATTGGATCTTTCTCCTTGAAATTCTAACCATTAGATGTGTGTCCAAAATGAAGGGTCAAGATCACTCTTTCAAACTTTACATCCAATGGTCATAAATGGTCCTTGTCACTTTTTAAGACCAAATCTCCACCCTTGATTAAATCAATGATGGATCTCCAACACTTTTTAAGACTAAATCTCCACCCTATATTAATTTAATGGTGGATCTCCAAACCACCAAGGTTGACTAATTAGTATAATATTTATTTTTATCTGCTATTGCCCTTCGAATAATATTTTTATTGTATTTTTATCGCTCGATAATTAAATACAGTACAAAACACAGTAAAAGAAAATTTTAAAAACTGTTTCCGGATTCAGGTTTAGTAAGATCTCCTGTCTCCGTCTAAACAGTACAAATTTTTCTGATTACAAAAAAATCTTCACTTTGCGGGACCCACCCCGGGCCTACATAAGGCCCACTGGGGCCCACAGATAAGACTAAGATATAAAAAATTCATAATCACCCACAAAATCACAAAAATTAGAAAATTCATGAATATCAAATCAGATTACGTAAAATAATTAAGACTTAACAGTAATAATTAAATTACGTAAAATTTTCTCCGGCCTGAAAATTATTATTTTCCTGTCACGGAGTAAATCTCACCAAACGATTAAATGTACTGACGGAATATTCAAAATAATTTTACAGCACACAGAAATCACTAAACAGTAAAATTCTGTTAACTATCAAAATTACTGTCTATTAGATAGAAAGTTTGGGGTGTTACAATACTCCCCCTCTAAAATGAAGTTTCGTCCTCGAAACTTGATAAACTTGACTTCACATCCTCAGAATAAATATGGATATTGCTCTTTTATCTTTTCTTCCAGTTCCCATGTAGCTTCACCGCTTACATCGTTCCAAATGATTTTAACCAATGAAATTTTCTTACCTCGAAGTTGCTTTGTCCTTCGATCCTCAATCTTAACTGGAAACGTTTCATAGGTTAAGTTCTCCTTCAGTTGTACTGTATCTGGCTCGATAACATGGGAAGGATCAGAAATATATTTCCATAATTGTGATACATGAAATACATTGTGAAGATTTGACAACAATGGTGGTAATGCAATCTGATAAGCTACCGGACCTACTCGACGTAAAATCTGATATGGCTCGATAAACTTTGGAGTGAGCTTCTTGGACTTAAGCACTCGTCCAACTCCAGTCATAGGTGTCACTCGCAGAAATATATGGTCACCTTCTTCAAACTCAAGCGATTTTCTTCTTTTATCATCATAGCTCTTTTGCCGAGTTTGAGTTATTCTCATCTTGTCATGTATCATCTTCACTTTCTCAGTTGTCTATTGAACAATCTCTAGTCCTAACACAACACTTTCACCGTCCTGATACCAATATAATGGTGTTCTGCATCGCCTCCCATACAATGCCTCATAGGGTGCCATCCCTATGCTCGAATGAAAATTGTTGTTGTACGTGAACTCGATCAATGGTAAGAGCTCATCCCAACCTCCACTTTGTTCTAAAACACATACTCTCAACAAGTCTTCTAATGACTGAATTGTTCTTTCTGACTGACCATCAGTTTATGGATGGTAAGCAGAACTCAAACGTAACTTTGTTCCCATTGCTTCTTGCAAACTATTCCAAAATCTCGACGTAAACCTTGGATCTCGATCTGAAATAATACTGGATGGTACACCATGAACTCTAACAATTTCATTGATGTACACTTGGGCTAACTTTTCCATTGAGTACTTAATATTAATCGGCAAAAAGTGCGTCGACTTTGTAAGCTGATCAACAATTACCCTAATAGAATCATAACCTTTCTGAGTCCTTGGTAGTCCTATCACAAAATCCATTGCTATATCATCCCATTTCCATTCAGGTATAGGCAAAAGTTGCAACATTCCCGAAGGTCTTTGATGTTCCACCTTAGCCTTCTGACAGACTAAATAGGATGATACATACTCAACGACATCTTTCTTTATTCCTTGCCACCAATATAATTGTTTTAAATCCTGGTACATCTTTGTGGCTCATGGATGCATACTTAACTTACTCCTATGAGCTTCATCCAAAATCAATTTCCTAAGTTCTGGATCATTAGGCACACAAACTCTTCCTTGAAATTTCAAAATTCCATTAGCACCTTCGCTAAATTCCACCTCTGCACCTTGGCTCTTTGCTTCTTTTGCTTCTTGTAAATACTGGTCACTGTTCTGTCCATCTCGTATTCTATCCATCAAATCATTTGAAATGGTGATCATGTTTAAATGCATCCTCCCTGGCGTCAATTTCATAGACAAACGCATATCCCGAAATTCTTCTATCAGTTCCTTCTCCTTGATCATCATAACAGAAGCACTAAGCATTTTCTTACTCAATGCATCTGCTACGACATTCGCCTTTCCAGGATGATATTATAACTGAAAGTCATAATCCTTCTGAAACTCTAACCAACGCCTTTGTCTCATGTTCAACTCTTTCTGTTCAAATAGATACTTCAAACTTTTATAATCACTAAAAACAGTGAACGTTGCTCCATAGAGAAAATGACTCTACACTTTCAATGCAAATACCACAGCTGCCAACTCCAAGTCATGAGTCGGATAATTCCTCTCATGATTTTTCAACTGTCTTGAAGCATAAGCCACCACCTTACGGTTTTGTATAAGTACACAACTCAATCCTTGATACGAAGCATCGCAATATACATCGAAAGGTTCATTTAGATCAGGTAGAATCAATACCGATGAAGTAGTCAATCGTTTTTTCAACTCTTGAAAACTTTCTTCGCATGCATCAGTCCATACGAACGGTTGATTCTTCCATGTAAGTTGGGTAAGAGGTCCTGCTATCTTCAAAAACCCCTTAATAAACCGTTGATAGTAAGCAGCTAACCCGACAAAACTACGGATTTCTATTACAGTCTTCGGTCTTTCCAATTCCAAAACTGTCTCCACCTTTGAAAAATAAACTTCAATTCTTCCTTTGATATTACGAGTCCCAAAAATTGAACTTCGCTTAGCCAAAATTCACATTTGGATTACTTGGCATGCAACTTATTCTCCTTCAAAATCCGGAGAACCACTCTGAGATGTTCAACATGTTCCTCCTGACTTCGAGAATAAATCAAAATGTCATCTATAAAGACAATAACAAACTTATCTAAGTACGAATGAAAAATTCTATTCATAAAGTTCATGAATATAGCAGGTGCATTTGTCACACCAAACGGCATCACAAGATATTCATAATGCCCATATCTCGTCCGATATGCAGTCTTAGGAATATCATCCACTTTCACACGAATCTGGTGATACCCAGATCGTAAATCAATTTTGGAAAATATTACGGCTCCTCGCAATTGATCCATCAGATCATCGATTCTTAGAAGTGGATATTTATTCTTAATCGTAACCTTGTTCAATTGTCGGTAGTCTACATATAGACAAGAAGTCCCGTCCTTCTTTTTAACCAACAATATTGGAGCTCCCCATGGTGACACACTAGGTCTCATAGATTGTTTCTCCAACAAATCCTCCAGCTGTTTCTTAAGTTCTGCCAATTCTACCAGCGACATCCGATAGGGCGCAATAGATATAGGTCCAGCTCCAGGTACTAAATCAATAGAAAACTCAATTTCTCTTTTTGGCGGTAGTCCAGGTATATCTTCAGGAAATACCTCAGGAGATTCATTGACCACGAAAATATCTTTCAAGACATCTTCATATTGAACCTCCCAAGAAGACAACAATAAATACCCATGATCTCCTTCCTTCAAACAAGCTTCTACTTGAGTTGCCGTTAGGAATCTAGGATCCTTAGCCTTAGGAAATACTAATGTCTTATTTGAACAATCAATTAGGATATGGTTAAAAGATAACCAATTCATTCCTAAGATTACATTAATCTTGGAAAGAGGCAAACAAATCAAATCCACATGAAAGATTCTATCCCTAACACATATAGGACAATTCAAACATACTTTTGTAGTAATCACAGGCTTATCAGTAGGAGTAACCACACTCAAATCATAGGGCAATGCAGTCACAGTCAATCCCAAATGCTCCACACAATCACATGTAATAAAAGAATGTGTTGCTCCCGAATCATAGAGTACGGTTAAAGGATTACCTTCAATAGCACACTTCTCCATGATTAAGTCCTCAGATTTCATGGCTTCTTCTCCACTCATAGTATACACTCGACCACCCGGTTGTGGCCTTACAGTACGAACATTTCCCATAGAAGGTTCCTTCTTAATCAGATCACAATCCCTGGATAAATGTCCAGGTTTCCTACATCTAAAACAAACAATTCCTTTATGCTGACAATCCTTGGTCAAATGATTCTTCCCATACTTGAAACAGCTATACGTAGGAGTTCCAGCTTGACTTGCCTTACTGCCACCAGAACTTCCTCCAACAAATTGTTGCCGGTTCTGATTTCCTGCCGGTTTCGCATACGGCTTCTGCTGAAAATGGTTTCCTCCACTATTCTTTCCTCTTTGGAATCTTGTAGGTCCAAAGCTTTATTTCTCGCCGCCCATTGAAGATCAATCTCCTCAACCTTACGACACTTGTCCAACAATTCTAGAAACTGCTCAATTCCCAGAGTTGCTATAGCTCACTTAATGTTAAGCTCTAATCCTTCCTCAAAGTTTCTACACTTCCAATCCTCATCTGGGTGCATTTGAAAGTACCTTGAAAACTTTGACAAGCTTTCGAACTTTGCCGCATACTCACTGACAGACATCACCCCTTGCCTTAGACTAAGAAATTTCATCTCCTTAGCATAACGCACACTTGCTGGAAAATACTTCGCCAAAAACTTCTGCCTAAAGAGCTGCCATGTCACAACTCTTCCTTCAGCTTCTAACAATCTTCGGGCTCCTGCCCACCAGTTTTCACCATCTCCGACTAACATAAAAGTCACAAAAGTCAGCTTACGTTCATCAGTACAACCCATACCTTCAAATATTTTCTCTAATTCCTTGAACCATAGATCAGCTTTGTCTGGGTCAAATTCTCCCCGAAACTTCGGTGGATTATTCTTACGAAATTTAAACAAACTGTGAGCATCCTCAGTTACTCTTTCATTTTGCTATGCAACGACATCAGCCATTTGTTGCATTGCTACTATAGCTGCAGCCATGTTCTGGTTGTCATTACCAATATTTTCCATTCTTGTTCTAGTATTGACATGTCCTCGTCCACGTCTAGCCATTACTTTCTTTACTCAAACTAGACAACACAAGAAAGCAAGGTCAATCTTCAAACAATATTGTTTCGTTTCAAAAACAATAACAGAGAATCACACAACTCAAACAAGACAGACCTAACCACAAACCCAAAAGACTCTAACTTGGACTCTTATACCAACTAATGTAACACCCACCGTAGGGTACCACATTTATGTTACTTAATTATCAAATTACCCCTAAGTTCACAATATTGTGATATTATAGATAAAAATACGAGTTGTAAAATTTTTTTCTTTCTTCTTTGATAACAATAAAATAAACTTAGTGGAAATTAAAAATATTATACATCATCACATATAATTTACATCATTATACATTGCAAAAGTGCTATCGAAATTATTTATATATAGACTGAGTTCTCAAAAGTTGTTAGATATTATTTAAAAACTAACACACTTGCCCAAGCATAAACTAAAAGTAGAACCCTCAGATGGGTCCTCCTCAGATTCCTCGGTAGATAGGAATTTGTTATTACGTGAAGCTCTACAGACAGGTGTCTGCGCAGACGACATGATACTTATCGCACTAGGAGTACAGTAGTAGGCTCCCCAGTACTGCCTAATGGATAGTGGAAACTCTAGCTGTACATAAATATTGACACTAAAATAGGGGTTCCCTTGATAAAACCTACTGTAGGTAACGTTCAGGTCCCCTATATAAAATATACACTGTCGATTCAAATGAACATGTCACGCTTCCGAACCTCTGCGAAACTGTAACGTCACGTATCCTAGAAAGCTGGGCATCTCCATCTTCTCAAAATTCTGCTTCCTCAGTCGGGATCTGCTCTTCTTCACCCTCTTGTACTATGCCTTGCTCAACATCTTTACAAATATAATTACAGTACAAAATAATATACAAAGAGGTGAGATCACCTACGCCAATACCAACGTGGTAGCACAGAGATAACACAACCAGCATGCCATACAAATACATCATACCATAATTACAATCATGCCATCAATATTATTTATCATAATAGATACAATAAATAATAATTACCATCATGCCATTAACATTATTATCATCATCATCATCCAAGTATTTCTCAACAGAACAATTGTCATAGCCAATATCCCTCAATTAATATGTCATACAGATATAAATGCTCAGATTCATGCATGCGCACATAGACTCAATTTCCTACTCCATGGAGCTAATACTCAGTTCGGAGAAGTTGATCAGAAAGATCTATCTGTACCAACATGCCTCAGACCAAGTGCCATATTTCTCATATGTGTTTGCACATCTAGCATATACACGACAGTCTTTACTAGATCTCGATTAAGAATAGTGTCTCAGTCAGGATCATCGATGCATTGCATCAATCTAACTTACGGGAAGAAGAGCTACCAACCACCCATGTAAGCAACTTGCACCCTGATGCCCCTAAGGTCAATAAGTGACTTACACTACGCATATCGCACCCACTCAAGAGGTGTACGTCTCTCTTAGGCAAATAGCCTCATACAATCCATCGGACCCTTCCAATGCATGTTCAATGCACCAATGCCAAACATAGGCAAAATTCATATACAGTGTCCATAAACCAGTTCTTGCATATAAAATGCACCAATGCTAATCACAGGCAAAAATTTATATTTTCTCACACAGTGTCCATTCACTAGTTCAATAGTAATCCTACTGTATATTTAATCGCAAAAATCATATTATCGCGTTTTCATAGTCCCGCACCACTTTTGTCGCATTTTTCACAATTTCGTAACATTTCTGGTACGTTTTCAAATCACATATAGATTTTGAACGTTTTCATCAGTTACGTAAAAATATTCCATCATTTTTAAATCACGTAGTGATTTTTCAATAATATCTCAAACGCGTAAAAATATTTAAACGCTTTCCAAATTGCGTAGAAATATTTTAACATTTTTCAAATCGCGTGAAAATATTTAAACGTTTTTCAAATTGCGTAGCTTAAAAATCACGTTTTTAAGTTATGTAAATCATTTTTCACCATTATTCAACTTCGTAAATTATTTCTTAACCTTCAAAAATTTCATTCCAACCTTTCTCAAAATAATATGACTTCTCACATTATTTTTCACATTTTCTTATTCAAGAAAATCTTTTTCGCAATTTATTCCATAAATTCACCATTCCATTGAATTAAATCAATGTTTCTAACTTTAAAATTTACTAACGCTCTCCAAAACCCAAAGGATGAGTTACACGTTAGAAAATCCTAAGTTACCAACATATTCTTTATAATTCCAAATCAATTCTAAAAATCAATCCTCTCTTAAAATAAATTGAGATTCAAACGCTTTCAACCTCTCTTTTCAATTTACATATGAAAATTCCATTTCTCAAGTGATAAAACACTCTGATTCCCTTTCCAAATTCCTTGTATTAAATCAAGTTATATTTCTACTTTGAAAATCACTTTGTTCTCACAAAACCAAGGCATTTCAAGTCTTCAAAACCGTGGACATGGCCATTGAAACCATTCTTACATTTTCCCTTCTAAATCAACTAAATTCCATTCTTGTTTTTACACAAAATAAATCAATAAAAAATTTTCTCAAAACCGTGAACATTACTTCTTGAAAAACCAACCCTTTATCTATTTTCCTTGCTTTTCTAATCATCTAATTTTATCGTTCATAAAAATATTAATTTGTGAACACCTATTTTGAGGTGTCTTGGCCGAGATTCACCATGGTCTTTGGAACCAAAAAAATAATTTCTCCACTTCATAATTTCTTTAAACAAATCAATTTCCTTGTTCTTGAAAAATTTTAATATGAAACCCTAATTTTTGGGTGTCAAAACCGTAGCCTCCCCTTGGCCATTAGAGCCAAAATTTCTTATTCCATCATACATTCACATAATATATTCAACATATCTTCATCATGCATATCATAAGCATACCATATTCTCATCATGCAATTTATAAGCATACCATATAAGCAATAAAATTATACAAAGCATATCAAGCATAGGCAAATAATCAAAGCACATAAACACACACAAATTATTACATGACCATGGATATGAATCCTCACATGGATTCACCATCCATCAAATAAACAAACCATCTCTCACCACCATGCTTGGTTGGTGAGATGGATCTCCCTCTTACCTCTTGAAGATCCTCAAAAAGCTCCTTGCTTTGCACTTTGAACATGATTTCCACCAACAAAAGTTTCTTGAACATAAAACAAATACAAAGAAAATTAGTATATTAAGCTTGAATAAGAAAAACCATGGATCAAACATGGTTTAGAACATGAAAAAGAAAAGAAGAAATGAAGTTTCCTTACACTTCACTAACAAAAACCCTAGAACTTGCTCTTGGAAAAAGTCCTTGAAGATGGAAGATTTAGAGCTTAGTGTAAACAACAAAGGTTCTTGGATTGATGTAAGGATTCAAGAAGTATGGTTGTATAAAATTTTTGAGTGATGGAAGGTGGTGTAGGGGTGCTTGGCCGTAGCTATGCTTGGAGAGAAAGGAGAGAAAATTTTTGCTAAGCTTTGCTTTAGGAAAATTCATGAATAATGAAGAATGATCAATAATGACCAAGGTGACAAATTATTGTCTTCAAATTTTACTTTAGCTCAACATGCACTCACCAAAACCGTCCCCCCTTCCATGCACTCTTCAAAGTGTGACCAATCTCCTAGCCATCATTATTTGAAGAATTCCTAACCATTGATTAGTTCAATGGTTAGGATTAAGGTAGATTCTAGGTTTAGCCTTAGATAGAAGACTTAATCTAGGTCATTGGATCTTTCTCCTTGAAATTCTAACCATTAGATGTGTTTCCAAAATGAAGGGTCAAGATCACTCCTTCAAACTTTATATCCAATAGTCATAAATGGTCCTTGTCACTTTTTAAGACCAAATTTTCACCCTTGATTAAATCAATGGTGGATCTCCAACACTTTTTAAGACTAAATCTCTACCCTTGATTAATTTAATGGTGGATCTCCAAACCACCAAGGTTGACTAATTAGTATAATATTTATTTTTATCTGCTATTGCCCTTCGAATAATATTTTTAATGTATTTTTATCGCCCGATAATTAAATACAGTACAAAACACAGTAAAAGAAAACTTTAAAAATTGTTTCCGGATTCAGGTTTAGTAAGATCCATTGTCTCCGTCTAAACAATACAAATTTTTCTAATTACAAAAAAAATTTCACTTTGCGAGACCCACCCCGAGCCCACATAAGGCCCACTGGGGCCCACAGATAACACTAAAATATAAAAATTTCATAATCACCCATAAAATTACAAAAATTAGAAAATTCATGAATATCAAATCAGATTACGTAAAATAATTAAGACTTAACATTAATAATTAAATTACGTAAAATTTTCTCTGACCCGAAAATTATTATTTTCCTAACATGGAGTAAATCACACCAAACGATCAAATGTACTGACGGAATATTCAAAATAATTTTACGGCACACAGAAATAACTAAATAGTAAAATTCTGTTAATTGTCAAAATTACTGTCTATTAGATAGAAAGTTTGGGGTGTTACAAGAATAGGGAAGATACTAGTGGAAATAATAATAATATGTCTGAGATGGTTAGAATAATGATAGAGGCAATGATGGCATAGACTAAGGCTGTAACACCCCAAATTTCCTAACTAGTTGACAGTAATTTTGACAATTAACAGAATTTTACTATTTAGTGATTTTTGCTTACTCTAAAATTATTTTGAGTATTCCGTCAGCGTATTTGATCATTTTGAGTGATTTACTCCGTGTCAAGAAAATTATAGTTTTCGGGTTGTGGAAAATCTTTATGTATTTATTTCTCTTGATTGTTAATTATTTTTAACAATCTGACTTGATTTTCATACGTTTTCTAATATTTGTGATTTTTGTGGATGATTATAAATTTTTATATTTCTCTGATTGTTTTTGGGCTGTTTGTGGGCCCAGGGTGGCCTTACGTGGGTCCCGCAAAGTGAAAATTTTTCTACGCATAGAAAAATTTGTACTGTTTAGACGGAGACAGGGGATCTTACTAAACCTGAATCCGAAAATAGTTTTAGAAAATTTCTTGTACTGTGTTTTGTACTGTATTTAATTATCGGGCGATAAAAATATAGTAAATATATTCTTTCATGGGGTTTTAGCAGATAAAAATAGAAATTATACTGTTAAGTCAACATTAGTGGTTATGACAACTTTTTGATGGACCAATAGGAAGCAAGTTTAATTTTTTTAAGACTTTGATATCAACCGTCGATTTAATCAACGGTGTAGAATTAGTCTAATAAAATGGCTATGAACATTTATAACCATTGGATGAAGAATTAATCAAGGGTGGAGATTTAATCTTATAAAGTGGCTGGGACCATTTGTGACCATTGGATTTGGATTTAATCAACGGTGGAGATGAATCATTTATGACCATTGGATGTGGATTTAATCAATGGTGGAGATTTGGTCTTCTAAAATGGCTATGACTAATTATGACCCTTGGATTGAAAGTAAGAAGGAGTAATCTTGACCCTTCATTTTTGGAGATGCATCTAATGGCTAGGATTTCAAGGAGGAAAGATCTAATGGCCTAGGTTAAGTCTTCTAATCAAAAGTCTACCTTAATCCTAACCATTGATCTAATCAATGGCTTAAATTGCTCTAAATGGTGGCTAGAAAAGATGACAACTTTATGAATGCATAATGCATGGAGGGAGGACAGTTTTTTGCTTGTTTCAGGAGTTAAAGGAAAGTTTGAAGACCATTATTAGTGGTCTTGGTCATTATGAATCATTATTGGTGCATACTTTAGAGCAAAGCATGGTTTCATGACCATTATTTCCATTCTTGGTCATTGTTGATTCATTTTCAAGAAGCTAAGTTATCAAGCTTTTCTCTCCACTTTCCTTTCATGGTGGTTTCGGCCAACACCTAGAAATCATGTCTCCAAGCTTCTAAAATTTCATCTAAACACATTTCCTAAATCTAAACACCATTCTAAGAACATCTCTAGTTATGAGTTTTCACAAAATCATTCATCTTTAGTTTCAAATCCGAGCTTCAAGTTTCTATCATAAAGGGTAAAGTTCTTATCTCTTCACCCAAACTTCAAGTTTTAAATTTCTAAGTCATGCTTGAACCATGGTTTACCTATTTCTACACTTGTTATTGATTTTAACATTTGTTTATGATTTTTAGGGATTTTTCCATGGAGATCTACGAAATTGGTAGGAAGAAAACTAAGTGTTTTCACTTCATTCTTTATCTTAACCAAGTCTAAGAAGCCTTTCTTTCACAAAAAAAAAAAATCACTCCAACCTTGTTCTTCAAGAGGAACCATTCGACCATTCACCCAAAATCACCATCCAATCTCTTTTAATTTCATTCAACCATAGATCTTGAATCTACATGATACTCTAAGTAACTTTCATGTTAGAGACTTTCTCTAAATCATCCATCTTCAACCTTGTTCTTCAAGCTAAAAACTGAAGCTTTATTGGTGAAGTTTGTTAATCTTCACTTTTCTTTTGATTTTCAAGGATTTAACCATGATTCTAATCCATGGTTTTCTTATTCAAGCTTAATATGTTAATAAACTTGTGTTTTGTTTTGTATTTAAGAAGCTTTTAGTGGTGAAGGACTTGGAAAAAGAAGCAAAACAAGGAGCATTTGAGGATCTTCAAGAGGTAAGAGGGAGATTCATCTCACCAACCAAGTATAATGGTGAGAGATGGTTGTGTATTTGATGGATGGTGAATCCATGTGAGGATTCATATCCATGGTCATGTAATAATTTGTGGGTGTTTATGTGCTTTGATTATTTGCCTATGTTTGGTATGATTTGCATGATTTATTTGCTTTGATTATGGCATGCTTGTGATATATATTTGAATATGTATATGTATACCATGATTTGATGATGGAAAGGAAATTGATTTTTGGTTCCAAAGACCAAGAGGAATTTCGGCCAAGACACCTCAAAATAGGTGTTCATAAATTAATATTTTTATGAAGGATAAAATTGGATGATTAGAAAAGCATGGAAAATAAACAAAGGTTTGTTTTTCAAGAAGTGGTGTTCACGGTTTTGAGAAGAATTTTTATTGATTTATTTTGTGTAAAAAGTTTCTAAGCATTTTACTAAACATGAGTTTTAAATGAAAAGGGCAATGATGATTTTAAGGATTTGCAAAGAAAGTGAAAAATGAAAATGAACAAATGATTTGATTTTAAAGACCATGAGTCTCACGGTTTTGGAATTTTTAATGGTTTTATTTGTGTAAAACCATATTGACGTAGAAGGAAAAATATTTGATGGTTTAAATAACCATGTATCACGATTTTGAAGGTTTGTGAATACCTTGATTTAATGAAACAAAGTGATTTTCAAATGGAAATATAATTGATTTAGTATAAGGAATTTGGAAAGGGAATCAGAGTGTTTTATCACTTTAGAAAATGGAATTTTTTGTATATGAATGGAAAAGAAAGGTTGAAAGTGTTTGAATCTCAATTTATTTTGAAGAAAATTGATTTTAGAATTTATTTGATAAAAATGGAGAATATAATAGTGATTTGATATTTTCTAACATGTAACTCATCCTTTGGGTTTTGGAGAGCGTTAGTAATTTTTAAAGTTAGAAGCATTGATTTAATTCAATAGAATTGTGAATTTGTGGAATATATTGTGAAAAGGATTTTCTTGAGTAAGAAAATGTGAAAAATAATGTGAGTAGTCATATTATTTTGAGAAAGGTTGAAATAGAATTTTTGAAGGTTGAGAAATATTTTTTCGTAATGGAATTATGGTGAAAAATGATTTACGTAACTTAAAAACGTGATTTTTAAGCTATGCGATTTGAAATACGCTTAAATATTTCTACGCTATTTGAAAATGTTTAAATATTGTACGCGATTGAAATATTGTTGAAAAATCACTACGTGATTGAAAAGTAATGAAATATTTTTACGTGATTGTGAAAATGGTGGAAAATCGCTACGCGATTTGAAAAACGTGTAAATATTTTTACACGATTGAGAAAACATTGAAAAATCAATACGTGATTTGAAAATGCAACAGAAGTGTTGTGGAATTGTGAAAACGTAACAGAAATATTGCGCAATTGTGAAAAACATGACAAAAGTGTTTGGTGACTATGAAAACATGATAACATGATTTTCGCTATTGAAAATATAGTATGAATACTGTTGAACCAGTGTATGGACACTGTATGAGAAAATGATGAGTTTTGCCTGTGAATGGCATTTGGTGCATTTTATATGCATTGGAAAGATATGCCTGTGATTGGCATTGGTGCATTGAACATGCATTGGAAATGATGAATTTTGCCTGTGATTGGCATTGGTGCATTGATTATGCATTGGAAAGATATGCAATGAAGCATATGATGAAATTGAAAAATATGCATTGAGGCATATTATGATTTTGAATTAAACAAAAATTAATAGTTGATGCTATTATGACCCTTGTGGTTGAAGAGGGAATGTGAATTGATAGTGAGGTCTATGATGGATCTTAGGGGCGTCAAGGTGCGGCGGTCGACCAGTGGATATCTGTCTGTGGGCTAAGGCTGGACCATACGCCACTTGGCGATGCAGCCCGTTGCAATGCATTGACGATACCCGACAAGAACACGATTCTTTTCGAAAGCTGGACATTGTCTGGGGGCTAAGGCTGGGCATTGTCTGTGGGCTAATCTGGAAGATTATCTTTGGGTTAAGGCTGACAATTAACAGAGCATTCTTCTCGAAATTGTGAAAACCTCCATGGAGTAGGACATTGAGTCTATGTGCGCATGCATAACATATGCATCATTATTGAGTATTGGTTATGATAATTGAACTATTGAAATACTTGGATGATGATGATGATAAATGTTGATGGCATTATTGTTATTATCGTGTGATTTGAATTGATGAATACTTGGATATTGTTGAGGACATCATCGTGAATATTGAATGATATTTGAACTGATAAATGATTGGATGATGATAGTTGATTAATGTTGAGTGCATTATTGGAATTATGGTATGATATATCTATATGATATGTTGTTTGTGTTATCTTTATGCTACCATGTTGGTATTGGTGTAGGTGATCTCACCTCTTTGTTATATTGTTTTGTTGTGTTTGTGTTGTAAAAATTATATAGTAGAAGGAACGAGTTGTCTTAGACATAACGAGTGGCAGATATTTTGAGATTGATGACAACATTGAGGAGTGGTTATTCAGGATCTGTTAGTGAGCAGTGTGAACAAGGAACAGATGTCTGATGCATCAAGATGGATACAAGAAGGAATAAGTATGTTAAGTTTTACCGTTAGTGTTGTACCATGTTATTAAGTAAGACCCGTGATAGGGTTTGCTACTATTAAAAAGAGAGTCTGTTAGCTTTATATTTCTCTTTAAATTATTAAATATTAATTGGTGTCAATATTGTATATTAATCAGGTTAATTATATTTTCAGTAATACTTATGGATTTCAGTAAGTTTATGTTTCTGTAATAAGAAATTTTAAAACTCACATTTTATAACTCAAACCTTTTATGAACTTCTTTACTGATTATGAGTTGGGAGTCGAAAATGTGATACCCTGAGGAGGGTGTTACAAAGGCTACCATCAAAATGAAGGAAAGAATGGGACAGAACCAGAATCCACAAGTTGAAGATGTAGCAGTAGTAAGAAATCAGCAATTCCATGAATTATCAGAATGTAGAAAGTTGAATCCCTCATCAATTGGAGGATAGCCTTATGCAGTTAAGGCCAAAGAATGGCTTAGTGAGATGGAAAAGATATTTGAGGTGATGGGATGTGTAGATGAACAGAAAGTGTCCTCCACTTCCGTTATGTTAAAAGGGGAAGCTGAGAATTAGTGGAAAAGTTCAAGAAAACTATTTAGAAGTTGCAAGTACTAACATGACGTGGAAAGTATTTAAAACAACTTTTCTAGACAAATATTTCCCAAGAAATGTGCAAGATGATAAAGAAGTGGAATTCCTTGAGTTGAAGCAAGGAAATATGTCTATAGCACAGTACGAAGTGAAGTTTGAACAACTTTCCAAGTTCTCTTCGTATTTTTAGTTGAATCCAGATGAAAACTAGAGGTGCCTTAAGTTTGAGTATGGATTAAGGGAGGAGATTAAGAGATTTGTTAGGCCCCTAGAGATTAGGGAATTTTCTACCCTAATCAAGAAGTGTAAGATTGTGGAATCAAGTGAGTCTAAACCTGCAACAGAGCAAAAGACCATAGGTTTTCAAAAGAGGAAGCAAGGAGATGACTAGTTTGAAGGAAGTGTATTTCAACCAAAGTTTCAACAGGACAAAGGTAAACAAGTACAAATAGGGCAAGCAGGATTTAGGGATTTTAAATGCCCTAAATGTGAGAAAAATCATAGAGGAAGACCTTATTTGTTTGGTCAGACTGCATGCTATGTTTACGGTCAGGAGGGGCACTTTGCTAAAAGTTATCCACAAAGACAAAAAGCCATATCAGACTAGAGACCTCAAACCAGAGGAATAGTCTACACTCTGAGTGGTAAGGAGGCGGCTAGAACTCTCGATCTCATTCAAGGTACGTATGTAGTTAAGGATAATCTTTTAATTATATTATATGATTCAGGAACTTCTCATTCCTTTATTCATATGAATGTGTGAAGAGGTTAGAGTTACTTGTGTCTGAACTCTCGAGTACTTTGTCAGTATCCACTCTAATAGGAAAACCTGCAATAACTTCTTCCATCTGTTTAAATTGTTGTGTTAAAATTGAAAATAAGATCTTCTTTGTGAGTCTTATTTGTCTACCCCTTGTTGGTATTGATATTATTTTAGGAATGGATTGGTTGTCCTCCAACTATGTTGTTCTAAACTGTTCCGATAAGACTTTGATGTTCATGTCACATAAATCTCCTATACTTATTTCTTCCGAGTTAGTGTTTTTAAATGCTAAACAAGTCAACCATTGCTTAGTAGAAGGGGCTTAAGGATACATTCTCCTGTTTTCCATGAATGTTGAGGTTAGACAAAGTTTAGAAGAAATACCTACGGTGAAGGAATATCCAGAAGTTTTTCCTAAGGAAGTTTCTGAATTTTCACCTGTAAGAGAGATATAATTTAATATAGATTTAGTGCTAGGAACTGGGCCTATATCTATAGCACCATATAGGATATCTCCTTTAGAGTTAGCAGAACTTAAAAATCAAATAGAAGAGTTGTTAGATAAACAGTTTATCTGACTCAGTGTCTCACCATGGGGAGCACCAGTACTTTTGGTAAAGAAAAAGGATGGGAGTATGCAGTTGTGCGTAGATTATAGACAGTTGAATAAGGTCACAATTAATAACAAATACCTATTGCCTAGGATAGATGATTTGATGGATCAATTAAGAGGGGCACAATGTTTTCAAAGATTAATTTAAGATTAGGATACCATCAAATCAGAGTTAGGGAATCAGATATCCCTAAAACTGCCTTTAGGACTCGTTATGGACATTATGAATATCTTGTAATGTCCTTTGGTCTAACCAATGCACTAGCAGTGTTTATGGACTACATGAATAGGATTTTTAGACCTTATTTGGATAAGTTTTTGGTTGTCTTTATAGATGATATTCTCATTTATTCAAAGACAATTGAGGAGCATGAAGAACATTTCAGGATCGTTCTAGAAATCCTAAAAGAAAAGAAATTGTTTACTAAATTGTCGAAATATGAGTTTTGGTTAGAAAAGGTGCAATTCTTAGGGCATGTAATATCTAAGGAAGGAATATCTGTTGACCCTAGTAAAATTGAAGTGTTGTTGCAATGGGAAAGACCCACAACAGTAATAGAAATTAGGAGTTTTCTTGGGTTTGGACGGATATTATAGAAGGTTCATAAAAGGATTTCTCAACTAGCTCTACCTTTAACTACGTTAACTAGGAAGGGAAGTCCTTTGGTGTAGACATAAGCTTGTGAGGATAGTTTTCAAGAATTAAAGTTGAAGCAAACTATGACACCTATCTTAGTGATTCTAGATCCTCTGGAGAGTTTTGAAGTATATTGTGATGCTTCCACAATGGGGTTTGGTTGTGTCCTTATACATAATTGAAAAGCAGTTGCATCTGCATCTAGACAGTTAAGGCCACATGAAAAGAATTATCCCACCCATAATTTGGAATTGGAAGTAGTGGTGTTTGTTTTGAAAATTTGGAGGCATTACCTTTATGGTGTTTAGTTTGAAGTTTTTAGTGGCCACAAGATCTTGAAGTATTTGTTTGATCAAAAAGAGCTAAATATAAGACAAAGACAATGGATGGAATTCCTCAAGGATTATGACTTCGAATTGAAATATTATCTAGGTAAAGCCAATGTAGTGGCTGATGCACTCAGTAGGAAATCCTTACACGTGTCCTGGATGATGATTCAAGAAGAAGATCTTCTAGAAAGATTTAGGGATTTGAGTCTAAAGGTAACTATGTCTCCACATAGTCTCTATATAAGCAGGGTGGATATCATTAGTGACTTAAGGACTCAAATTAAGAATGCTCAAGAAAGAGATGATTACTTGAGAAAAATTAGGGAGTAAATCTTGTTGGGTGAACCTAAAGGGTTTAATATAGCAAAAGATAGAATCATTATGTTTGGAGATAGGATTTGCATTCCTAAAGAGAATGATCTTAGAGAGAAGATTTTGGAGGAAGCACATAAAAGTAAATATACCATTCATCCTAGGGTGACTAAGATGTACCAAGATCTTAAAAGAATGTTTTGGTGGTCAAGAATGAAAATAGACATAGCAGATTATGTGTCTAGGTGTCTAGTTTGTCAAAAAGTCAAAATAGAACACCAGAAGCCTTCAAGGCCATTACAATCCTTAATAATTCCAGAGTGGAAGTGGGAATGTATTATAATGGTTTTTGTTATGGGATTACCAAGAACTCAACAGGGTTTTGATGCCATATGGGTGATTATGGATAGATTAACTAAATCTGCCCACTTTTTACCCATTAGAGCCAATTTTTCTTTAAATAGACTAGCTCAGTTGTATCTGCAAGAAATAGTGAGATTGCATGGAATCCCCACCAATATAGTGTCAGACAAAGATCCTAGGTTTACCTCTAGATTTTGGGGAGCTTTACAACAAGCCTTTGGGACTAAGTTACATTTCAACACAGCTTATCATCCATAGACTGATGGACAGTCTAAGAGAACTATCCAAACCATGTAAGATATGCTAAGAGCATGTGTGTTAGAACAAAAGGATAGTTGGGATATGTTCTTTCCTTTGGTAGAATTTGCATATAATAGTAGCAATCATTCCAACATAGGTATAGCACCTTATGAGGCGCTATATGGTAGGAAATGTAGATCACTTCTATGTTGGTATGAGGTTGGTGAGCAAACCATTCTAGGACCTGAATTAGTGCAACAAACAATAGAACACATTAAGATGATCAAGGATAGATTGATTACAACTCAGAGTAGGCAAAAGTGCTATGTTGATAGGAGGAGGAGACCTTTAGAGTTCATGGAAGGAGAACATATTTTTCTAAGAGTCACTTCTACTACAGGGGTTGGAAGAGCTTTGAAAACACAAAAGTTAAAACCCACGATTTCTTGGTCTTTACCAAATTTTAAAAAGAGTCAGGCCAGTAGCTTACCAAATAGTCCTCCTACCAAATCCATCAAACCTTCATGATGTTTTTCATGTATCACAACTTCGACAGTATAATCTTGATCCTTCACACATTATGGAACCTGAATTAATACAATTGAAAGATGACTTAACCTATGCAATGAAACCTGTGAGGATCATGGATGAGGAAGCCAAGGAGCTCAGAGGTAAACGAATTCCTTTAGTGAAGGTTATTTGGAATGGTGTTGGATCAGATGAGGCTACTTGGGAGTTAGAGTCCCACATGAGGTAGGATTATCCATAGCTTTTTAATTGAGGTAGGCAATTTTGGGAACAAAATTTTAAAGAGGGTGAGAGAAATGTAACATCCTCCTTAACATATTAGTAATGTTTATGGACAAAAATGAGCTAGAATATATACCTAACATGTCCAAGCAATTTTGTGACCTTCTGAGTTAATTTAGGCACTTTGTCGCAACATAGAACGTGCAAAATGACTATTTTAACTTAGGAAAATAGCATAAATTGCTTAAATAAGAGAAATAAATATTAAAAATTTATTTCTAAGTCACAAATATATGAAGTAAGGTGTAGTTAAAGTTTCTTGACAAACTGAGTTGATTTAGTATTTTTAAGTACACTGGTTGTGCATTTTAATATTTAATTTATTTATAATAGATATAGAAATTTATGAAAATAGTGAAACTAGAATTTAGGTGAATCCTATAATTTATTTTGATATCTTCAGAATTTAAGAAACTTGATCTAGTAAAATCGAAGTGTTCCTAAGAGATACAAAGATTTAGTAACTTAACCCAAAGTCATACGATATCATCTATTAATTTGACTTTTATGGGCATCTCTCACATTTTTCTTATCAGAAAAATAGACAGAAAGAACAAACACATCCAGCGGAGGAAGTGAAGGGAGAAAAGAAGGAGAAGGAGATAAGGAAAAGAAGAGAAAAAGAAGGGAAAAGACAAAGTTTGAGGTAGGGGAAAAATACTTCTATAAACTCTCTATTTTTTCCTTCTATGTATTTTATGTTTTCTTTGATAAACAAGAAAATAAGTTATAGAGTGTAAATTTTGATTTCTTGATTGGATTCTTGTCTCTTTATGTATCATAATGATTTGTTCTTAATTATAGGTTATGGTTGCGTATTGAAAGTCTTGGCATTTTCATGAATGGTTGAGCTTTGAAAATGGGTTTATGATCCCAAATTGATTTCTTTAATTTGAATGGAGTGATTAAGAAAATGATTGAAGATTATTTGATGATTGAAAATCATGTTGGTGTTGGAAAATTGATTTTTTGGATTGGTTTTTTGGTTGATTGATAAAATAGGGGAGATTTTGTTTCTGGCTGGTCGTTCGGTGCTCAGGTGCCAGCTTTTGGGCACTCAAACGCTCAATGTCCAGAGATTTTTCCAGCAGGCGCTGGGAGACCAGCGCTCAGGCACCAATTTTTAGGCGCTCAGACACCCATTGCCTAGTGAGCCTTCCAACAAGCGTTGCTCTCCTAGCGCTTAGCAGTTGGGAAAAAAACGCTGGGACTTGGACGCTCAGGCACTTGAGCCTGATTCTACAAAAAAATAATTGTTATGATGAAATGAAATTTTAAACTTGCAAGGATCCTTTATAATCTTCTAAAGTGTAATGAGGCACCAATATGATTCTTCTAAGGAAGAAATGAATATGGAATGTATCTATGATGATGGTATTGTTTCCTCACTATGAACGTCAAATATATATATTATAAGGAATGAATGAATGGTTTTAAAAATATTCTTGCATGTTCTGATTTTCAAACTTATTATTTGATGTTTCCATATATTATAAACCTATGGCTTGGACAAAAGGGCTCAAAGTGCTAAAGTTAGAAATATTTGGTAGTGCAAGGAACAATAGGGTGTCCTGCCTACCCAGAAATAATACAAGGAACAATAAGACTTCCTGGAACAAAAGGACTTCTTGGAAATAGTCAAATAATATGTGCTTTTCTAAAATAAAAATTATTTTGTAAAATCATATCACAAGCATCTTAAGGCACATATTAGGCATATTCATTCATCATCATGCATTGCATAATTTGACAATTGTATGGGCAACTGTCTTGTATTATATAAAAAGAATATTAGAGTTTAATGACCACTTATCTATTGATAGCTAAATGTTTTATTTAAGTTGAGGTTGATATATAATTGACTGAAATTGTTTTATTTAATTATTTTAGTTATCTACTTCAAGAAGGGAAATGACTAAATTTTGGACTGTGCCACCTTTCCAATTATTTTTCTTATATATGAACTGGTTTATCCCTAAAGTAGCTGGATTTATGATGATGCCATGTTTTAAATTTACTACTGAGAATTTAAATTCTCACCCTAGTTTCTTATTTTCCATGATAAATCCAGTTAATGAGCAGACCAGGAGCAAAGGAGGGCATTGAAGACTTAGTTAGCTTCTTTATATGTATATATTTTTTATGTATCTATTTTATTAGTTTGTACTTATGCCTTCATGGCTTGTTTTAGTTTTTTTTGTATATCTCGGACATATTTTGTACTTACGTAGTAAGGAGCAAGTTTCCAGTTGTATAAAATTATCTTATTCTCTTTGCTGTTATTAAAGGCTCTATATAATTATGCGCTGATAATTACAATACATGTTGATATTCATGCTTAGATTTAGAGGTGACTATCTTGATACTACTTGTTTGAGTATACTAATGTTATACACAGTAGTAGTTTTAGGGTGTTACACGAAGAACTTAAGATATAGAAGAAATTATAAGAAGAAATACAGAGAGTAAAAGAGGTAAAAGGGATATTTATTATCCAAGGGTGAAGTATTCTAAAATAAAGCAAATCTTTATCTTTATTGGATAAAAGTCTTGCTATAATATAATCCTTATCCAGATGATAAGTTCAAATCTAAATTATGATAAAATAATAGTTAGTCATCCATATTTCATAACATTCCCCCTTAAATATCCATTAGGAATATATCTCATTAAAACCTTACTAGAAAAAGACTCATTGGGGAAAGATCATAGTGAAGGAAAAAGAGCACAATATTCTCTTTATGAGAACTACCTCATTAAAAACTTTATCAAGGAAAACCATGTAGGAAAACACCTTGATCAAGGAAAAATTAGTATAGTATTTCTGTCCCTTCCCCCCTCTTGATGGCATCACTTATGGTCTCTAATTGACACATTCCCCTTTATTGGAAGCATTACTTAAACAAATCTGTTGAATATCAATTTATCCTTTCTTTTGAAGATCACACATGAAGAACATCGTCCCCTTTAATATATCATTTCTTTGGTTGAGTTATGCAAGTATTGTTTTCATATAAAACTTGTGGAGTTTCATCCTCATAAGACAATGCACAAGAATCTCAAACATACTAATTCGTTGCTTTTAACTATAAACATTCACGACTTACTTCATGAATTGTTATTATTTCTACATGGTTTGAAGAAGTAACTAGTGGATATAGTTTACTTTGTAGATCACAACGATATAGTTGTACTCCACATATAAATAAATAACATATTTGAGACCTTGCTTTATGTGAATCAGATAAATATAATTCATCTACATAGCCAGTTTAGTTGGGACAAAGATTTTTATAAAATAACCACATATTTGTTGTTCCTTGAATATATTGAAGAATATACTCATTTTCAGTCTAATATCTTATGCTGGAAAAGAACTATATCTTGCTAATAACTTATGAAAAAAACTATATTAGGTCATATATTATTAGTAATATGCATAACTGCTTCTATAGCACTAATATATGGTACTTCAAGACTAGGGGTTTCTTTGTTATCTTCTTTATATCGAAAATGGTTCTTTTTTCATATTTAGGGATCTAAAATCCATTGGTGTAATCAATGGTTGTAACTTACCTATATAAAATCACTTAACAATATTTTCTATATGACTAAATTGATGGACAAAAACTTCAATTACTAAATGATTGATCTGCTGATTGAGACAAGACTTTGTCCATGAAAAAATCCTTCATTTCTAGATCTTCTATAATTTTGAAAGAACTTCAGGCCATTTTAATAATATTTGATTCATCAATGTACATAATAACTATAGTAAATCCAATTACAAATTTCTTAATAAAGACACAACCCCAAATATGATCTTGTTAAATAATTTAAATATATGTACCATAATTGCTTGAAATAGCATAATGCATATAAACCAAACACTAGTGCCCAATAAGAAATGTTCAATATCATGAACAAAAGAACATAAATTATTAACACATGTAAATCCAATTCATTGAATCCTATTGATATGTGAAAATCCAAGAAATGGATTTATTACTCTCCTTTTTGCATGATAAATTGATAGCTAAGTCCTCTTATTTAGTTTCTTAAGTCTTTAAGCTCAATATACATGTTATATCTCTTTTACATCTTCTTAGTTTGTCTTGGTTTTGATTTGGACTATTTGTGGTTAAGCTTGAATCACATTTAATTCCTAGCTCCTTATATGATTTGTTGGTGTTGTTTTGCAAGATTTCAAGGGAATGGAGCCTAGGGAAAGGAGAAGCAAGGAGGATGGAAGAGAAAGCAGATTGAAGGAAGCAAGTAAAACATCATTAAAAGGCCATGCCTAGGGTGGATCAAGCACGCCTAGGTGTACCTATTTCAATAGATGCACCACTTCTCAGTCGTGAGCTCCATGCTTAGGCATGGACTAACTACCATATGTACTTGTTTTCTTCACATGTATAGGCGTGCGGAAGTGACCTAAGCCCAAACTTCATGTTTTTATACTCATTTTATGTCTTTTTTCACCTATTTTGTGTTCTACCCCAATTCTAGTGAGAAAGAGTATGGTTTAGAGCTCTAGAGAGAGGAAACCATTGGAGGCTTACAGATTAAGATCAAGGAGAAGATCAAGCTTTAGATCCATATACTAGTTCTTTTTTTTCCTTCTCTAATCTTGATTTTTGCTTATTGTTCAATGGATCTCTTTCTAGGTTTTGTTTCTTTAATTTTCGTGAATTGATAGATTTGTATCTAAGGAATCCTTTGGATCCCCCTATGGATATTCGATAATATGTAGTTTCTTGGATGTTCTATGTTAATGGTATAGTTTTGTTCATTCATATCATGTTTAACGCTTGTAATTGCTTGATCACCAATTGCGTGATTTATGTGTTTTGAAATGAACTAGTTATATGGATTTGGAACTATGGACATGGTATAAATGATGCTAGTTCAATTACACTTACATAGGTTAGGTATGTTGATTAGCCAATGGGATGGACATATACCTATTGGCCTTACATAGCATGTGTTTGACACTTAGCCTTAATGAGTGAGATTGTGCTAATTCATATGGACATATATTGGGTTAGGCAATGACACATGGTTAATTGACCTAAACATAGGTATTTAACTAAAAGAGTGTGTCAACTAATAAAACCATGGCATCAATATGAACTTTAATGGATTGCATATATCCAAGTGAAGTAGAGGGTGAAAATAAAACCTTAGGCTCTTTACTATAGTTTTATCTCATTTGGAATTGGGTGTTACTTTTATTTCCTTTAATTTCTAGCCTAATTGTGTATTTCCTTTAATTTCATCTTAACTGTTTACTTAAGCTTGAGTTAGTGATTAATTAATCAATAGTGTATAATTTCTCCAATCTTTGTGGAGACAATACTTAATTCTCATTATTATATTACTTGTACGACCTGTACACTTGCAACACACTTCATTATCTTTAAGCCTTCAGAGATTTTCATGTAGATAACATTCTCAAGTGAACCATATGACGTATATTTAGCTTTTTATGTGCAAATAACCTTATCAGAATATAATTGCATGCACCATTGGAGACTAAACTTCTCCATAGTCAATATATAGTTTTTGTGAGAAACCTCGTTCTAAGGGTTGTGCTTTATTTTCACATAAGCATCCATTTGAATCTCACAATTTTTGCATCTTCAATGGATTTCAACTTCAAGTCCATTAAATCGCTTTTGGAATTTGAATTACATGTTTAAAATCCTCACATTTCACAAATGAGTTCAATTTTTGTATTTTTCTATTTTGGCCAATCATTTCATAATCAACAATCTTCAACGATTCTAATTTGAAGATCCTCATTCCCAAAATATTGTGCACTACATTATATCCAAATATTTTTGTTGACAATTATTTCCTTTTATCTCAATCTTTTTCCCACAGAGATATAATTTATTGAGATTTCATCATTTTCACTATTTTCAGGTACCTGAACTTCATCTAGCATTTAAATTATTTTAGAAGTTTGAACTACTTCAAGAGTTCTGATTATGTCTCTAACCACTTCATTAAGAATATCTTAACAATACTATTTGCTCCTTTTTCTTTTTTGGTGTTTTTATCTTTGGGTTCGATTGATCAACTATGTTGTTGGTGTACCTTTGAATCATTTGATGGAGCATTTATAGCTGGTATATAAAATGCATCTAGCAATTTATTTACTCTCCTTTGTAAATGTATTCTTTAACAGTGCCTTGTTTGAGGATCTAAATAGTATAATGATGATGCATTCCAAGTAATTTTCTTTTGCAACTACTTATTCTCTCGCCCTCTTGTCAGAAACAATCTTATCCAACATATAATCTTAAATTTTTTAGGGACCAATTATGTTGCGATATGGTGGAGCAATTGTGACTATATAGTACATATGAAAATTCATATATAGAAAATATTTGACTTCTGGCTAAAATATAACTGTAGAGAGGAGGATTTATAATAATTTATTGGCCTTATACCAACAAGTGCCGCAACATGTAAAACAACATGCCCCTAAGCAAAATTGAGAGTTTTGTTCTCAAAAGCTATTATCTAGATATCAATTTAAGGCATATGAACACAAACAATATGGTGCTCACTATTTATACTAATGATCGTACAATAATTACTAAAAGCTTGAGAAGTATATTCACCAGTATTATCAAGACGAGTTGTCTTACATTATTTGAAAATTGTGTCTTTAATTGAATAACCTGCGTAAGTAATCTAAAAAAGACCAAATTATGAGTGACAATAAGCACACATGTGACCATTTTATAGATGCATCTATTAAAACCATAAATGACCCATCTCACATGGTAAATTAATTGGTTACAAATATCACCTTGAATATGTTCCAACAACATAGGAGATTCTACTCCAAATTTAGTTAATAATAGTCTTATAATCAATTTACATTAAGAACCCGCGACACATGAAAACTCATTAGATTGAAGAATCTTGTGGTTCTTCAATGGATATTCATATGAATTCTCAACAATTTTTCTATTTTTATGACACAAGATGTCATAACCAATCATGCAAAACAATAATAAAATAATTTGAACTAGTAAACTTATGGTTTACAATAGCACGTGCTTCAATTACATGAATATTATAGAAATATAGATCGGAGGAAAAAACGGGTAATTTTCCTAATATAACTTTCTTACCTAAAACACAAGCACACAAGCTATAATATAGAGGTACTCACTATGTCCTTCATTTATATTCTCAATATGATATCCATTTTGACGAACATCATTAAAACTCAAAAAGTTTTTGTGTGACTTCATAGATAATAATAACCTGTGTTACTCCATGTAACAAACATGAGCTCTTTTGAAGCCCTCAATTATCTTTGTATGATGAATAACTGTATTAACATTACCTCTAGCCATAATCCAAAATATTGAATGTCGTATGGCTATAAATCTTATATATAACTAGTATAGTTGCTTATAAACTTATGAACTACTAATACATATTTCATCATAAGCAATTAGTATAAATATAATATAAAAAACTTACATATGTTGTGTCATTATAGCTCACTTCAACAGCAGAACATGAAGAAGAAGACATTGTTGAGCAACTACACAATTAGGAAAATATTATCTTTTTCTGCTGGTGTCTCATAATTTAAATGTAAGGCCGCTCAAACATGTTGTTACGCATGATATTTTTGCATCAGTTTTTGCCAATGATTTGCTACATAAAAAATTCTAGAATACTGTAGCAAAATATCTATGATTCTCCTAATTTTTCTTAAACCCAAACTCCCTTGAATAACGATCTATAGCTAACTAGAAGTTCATAGAGCTTGGGGAAAGTTATAAAGTACTTTACACTCTGTTTGGATGATAGGTAATGAGGGGAAGAGAAAGGGAATGAGGAGAAGGGAAATAACTTCTCTTGCTTAGGAGTTTTAAAATATATCGAAAGGGAATGAAACACATGGGGAACCATTTTCTCTCTCTTCCCCTCAAATGCCCAACTTTTGTTCCCCCTAAAATTGAGGTGAAATGGGGGAAACACTGGGATAATGAAATTCTGTTCCATTTTGTTAATGAATTTTCCAAATAAAGAGAATGGTAACTATGTTCCATTCCTTATTTTTCCTTTCCGGTCCATCCCCACCTATTATATTGCATTCCATTAACGAAAAAATATCCAAACACAAGGTTAGTTATTAGGCTCAACAATCTATATCTTTAGAGAGAATAGTTATGTTCTCAAGGAAAAATCTCAAAAAGGCATGAAATTAATTTAAAATATTTTTTGAAACCCTTTTCTTGATACTATTATTGCAGGAGTAGAAAGCATTTTTTTTCTAAGATTTCTTTATTAGTAATATTTTTCTTGCATAATTTCAATTGAAAAGTGATTCCAAAGATCAACTGGATCTTCATCAGTTTTGGTAGTCATATTTATCTTTCAAACCAGTCCAAACATTAACAGGATCTTTTAGGGCTAGATATCATTACTTTAGCACGATCTTGCAATGTTTCTTGATTTCATTGTTGAATTGTATTTCCAAGACCCATATAAAGTCAATATTGGTTTCATCCTTAGCCTAAATGTTTAGTTCTTTAGGAACTATACTACAATTTTTCATATAAATATTGACTAAGGAAAATTGTTGATTTATGTTCAATCCTGTAGGAATGCTTGATTTGATTTCCTTCTTTATGCAATATAAAATTCAATGGATCACTATATGTTGTTCCTTTCATTATTTATCAAAAGTAACAAATTTAATATAAGACAAAACACATTACTTTAAGAATATTTGACAATTGATAATCATAAATGAAATACAAAAGTTATTTCACATAAAAAAAGAACCTAAAGAAAGGCATTATAAAAAAAATGAAGTCATAAATTAGATTAATTAAAAAAGAGTGGAAATAGAACGTTACTCTTTTAATAGAACCTCTATGTTGATCAAGCTTCACTTGGATGATAGAGATTTGTGTTGATAATGTGTTATAAAATAAGGATAAAGAACTCAAGGATAGTAGAGACTCGTGTTAATAATTTGTTATAATATAAGGACAAAGAACTCAAGATATAGAAAAAAAAAAAAGGAAAAAGAAGTAGAGAGAGTAAAAGAGGTAATTCATTAATCTAAAAAATGTTCTAATAGAAGTCACCCAAAAGAATATCTATAACTCAAGAATAAGACACTCAAAATTAAAACAAATATTTATTTTTATCACTTACAAGCCTCCCTATAATATAATCTTTATCTAAATGATAATTTCAAATCTAAATCATGATAAGATAATAGTTAGAACATTTCATCACATGAGTTAACAACGGCGTGATAATCTATTACTAGTCCATTAACTAAAGAATACTTGTTAACCCAAAAATTGTACATCATTGATATGTGTAAAACGAGTGCAAAAATTTGGGTGTGCAAGCATCATCTTCCTTAACATCGTACCTATGCAGTAGACACATCATTTCTCCTAAACTCCCACTTGCAAGTATTAAGCAAAGAGTTTGATATCCATCGATCATTGGTGAGAGCTTGGATGGTATGAGGTATTTTACAATTGAGAAATAGTGAGTCAATGGTAGAAAAGAAGAGGCGAAGCTGCGAATAGAGTGAGAAGAAAGTCAGAGAACAAGAGGAAAATTCAAGTCTTAATCGTGTCTTCAGTGGGAGGCAACCCTCTTTGCTTTCCCATGCTTGCTGCATGAGTACTGTTGTATTAACGCTGAATTTTGACGAATCTGTAGTCTGTTTTTAGCAGTCGAGAGCTGTGCTTCTTGTCTTTGTTTCTGCTCAGCCACAACTGATCACCAATACCCAACACCTCTACCGTCATTATTTTCACATTGAACTCATAACTTGGCCTTCATTTCCATCCTTCCCGAAATAGACCCACTGCCAACAACCCAGTTCCAAAACCATAACCTAGCACGCTGCCCAATATCACCGCAAACTACCAACCATCTGCCGAAAACAGAGGCACAACCTATCTGTACCAAGCCCTCCCTCTCGTAAATCACGACCCAAGACCACAAAGCCCCTATGCGCACAACCCTCCACGCCATGGTCACTAATGCATGTCTCAAACTAACCAATTTCCATGACACAGCCTCTATTTATAACCCATTCCTACCATGAATACAAAATTGTCCCTGTGAATCACCTTTTGTAAGCCTATGAAGTTGCAACACTAGGTCCCACGAGATTGGTTAGCAGAGAAGCTCAAGGAGATGAATATGAGGTTAGCAGCAATGATGGGGGCAGTGAGTGTGACGGGATTGGTGACGATGAATTTGAGATTCACTACCAGGAACCCCTTGAGAGATATAGGTTTATGGTCTCTTCATTTTGGGTTCTTGATCTATGGGTTAATGGTCCCTTCTTTGGTCATTTTCCTTTGTTTTTAGGGTGTTCTAGTGGGAATATGGGTAAAGGTATATCCTTATTATAAATGCTTGACAATACAAGATTGAGGGTTCTTTTAGCTTACAATTCCATTTGTTTATTCTTGGAGTGCCAAAATTTGCTGTTAGATATACAATTGAATGATTTTATTCATTTTCACTTCAGTATCAGATTTAAAATCCATTCGCTTACCATTTGTCCTCATTCTTTCTGAGCAATCTTTGATAGCAAATAATAGTCATTTTCTGAGATAAGGCTAATGCAGTAATATGTTTTATAGTAGAATGAGAGTTTTTAGAAAATCTACTTGCCATGGATCCTTCTTTGGGAGAGATTCTTAGTGCATTGGAATAATCTATAGGGGTTCGAAAATCTACCAAAAGGTAATTTTGGTTTGAATTACATTACAAATAGGACCTACGCTCTCATTGTAAAAGGCCAAAAGTGCTCCGTAGTAACCAACTCACTATGGCTACTTTGTTTGATTTTACTTACGATTGGAAGTATGAATTTATGTGCAACCCACGTTAATGGTGCAAATTGGAAGTTCACCAGAATATGCTAACAAAAGATGCAAAAGAGAAAAGATTGAGCAAAGTGCAATCCTAGCGTGAAGAGATAACATAGAGAAACGATGTTTAACTATGATAGGAAATAACATGAATGATGTGTAATTTTTATTTTGCTTGGCAAAATCTAATCAATGGGACAGATATGGTGACAAAGGGAAGGGACAGAGGATTTTTATTCATATAACGTCGTTTGCATATGGTATATAACCAACATAAATAAGAGGTAGTAGGAGAAGGAATGCTATATATGGTAACTTTTACCTCCTTTGTGCTTAACATTTGTCCTATAATGTAAACATCACACCATCGCCATATAATCAAATCAAAGGTACTAAAGAGCCATTTCCATGAAGGTATGCAAGATCAACTATTGTGGGCCATACAAGCACTGCAATGTTTACATTTGAGAGAACACATCCGGTAACTAAAATAGCAAAGAGAAGAAGAAATAAAAATGAAAATACAAGAAAATAAAAGATGAAATCATTGCTCACCCAGAAAATGTAACACCCCGGAAAGTTCTCGTTTTCTATTATATATATTTTTTATAATATTTGTGAATTTTGTGAATTATTTGGGTGACTTTAATTATTTTATTATATTTCTCGATTTGCATGAGTGATAAGCGGGGCAGGAAAAATAATATTTTTTCGAGGCTGAAAAATTTTGGACTATGAAACGGGACAGAAGAATCTTACTAAACCCGAGGCCAGACATAGTTTACGAAGTTTTTGTTTTTGAGACTTTATCTGACAAATAAAATCCAATTACGTCCTATTATCTAACAGACAATAAATATTAGTTTTGTTAATTGTAACTTTTGTCCATTAAATAGCTTTTAGTAAAGTACAAGTCATCTTTCTAGAGTGTTCACTTTATAACATTACATGGATGACATCATCCTTGACTTTTTCAAAAAGTGAAACTAAGCTTCCTTCAGAAGCTTCATCTAAACTTAATGGAGAAGTTTTCTATTAAGGTTTGTTGGAGAAGCTTCATTTCTCTCTCCTTTGGATAGCCACACGGTTTTTGGTGGGGGGGGGGGAGGGAAATGTGACCATCTTTTCATCTTTTCATTTAACTATTCATATCACTTTTTCATCTCAAAAAGTTTTCACATTTCTTTCTCTTTTTTCCTCTCATTTTTCTCTTCTCTCTTTTCTCTCCATGCTCACAGCCAAACCCCCATTCCCCACCATCCATGTTTGTCTTTCCAAATCACTTCTAGTTCTTGAATCTACTCCTCACTTGGAAGCTTTTCCTTGTTGTGGTCACCACCTTGTTCTTCCATCTTCATCATTTTCTTCCAAGCTTTAACTTGAAGCCTTTTAGGTAAAATCTTTTATCTTCAATTTCTCTTCTCTTTTTCATGATTCAAGGCCATTTCTTGGTCATTGGTCTTCTCTTTTTCAAGCTTTAGATGTTGATTGTTTGGGTTTGAATCTTCTAGGGTTTGGTGGTGGTGTAGGACGAAATCTTCAAGAAAGCATCAAGGAGTTTTCTTTCTTGTTTTCTCTTGAGGTAAGAAGGAGATTAACCTCATCAATCATTCTTGGTGGTGAGAAATGAATTTTGGGTTGAAAATGGAGGATCTATGTGAGGATCCATCCACTTGATTGTATGGTTTTTAGTGATTGGTCTTTATTTAACTTGTGTAATTTTATTGCTTGATATTATGCATGAATATACTATTATATGAAATTGATAAATGATGATGCTTTGGATGCTTGAAATCATGTATGAAAGGCAAGGGTCTTTTGATCCCTTTTGAGATATGGCTCACAACCAAGTGGCCTAATTAAGGCTCCAATATAAACTCCTTGTGTTAATTTGGGACTTAAGAAATTAGGTGATAAGTAATTTATGAAATGATGAAAATTTTGGGACTAGAAATCCTTGGTGGAGGTCTCAGCCAAGAAGAAAGAAAATGAAATATCTAAGACAAGTTTTTATGGTAATTTGGAACTTAGAAGCTTAGGGTAAAAAGGAAATGATTAAGGGTAAACAATGATGAAACAAGATGAAAATTTTTTGGTCTAATGACCCTTAGGGTTCACGGCCATGTGGGGCAACCAAGGCAATATTTTTGGCATCAAGTTGGAACTTAAGTAATTAGATAATTAGAAATATAATTAGGGACTCATAAAATAGATAAGAAGAAAAATAATATTTCAACCTTAATTCAAGTGTGATTCTCGACTAAGTGGTTAAAAATGGGTTTGAACAATGTTTAAGAACTTAAAGAATTTAGTGACTTAGTGATTTATAAAGTAGCTTAAATCAAGAGAGTTTTCTAAAGGTAATGGAAAAAGGGTTTTATAAATCAAAATAGGATGGACTTTGTGAAAGATGTTGAAAAGTTGAGCCTAGTAATGGTTATTTTGAATCATATGATGGATTTAATATCCTGTTGAGCCTAGTGGTGGCTATTTTGAATCAAGTGATTGTTTATTGTTCATGCATTGAATCATTAGTCATGCATTGTGAAAGTCCGGTGGACTATTTGTTAAGGCTGTATGCGTAGGAGATGAATTACACCATAGTGCAGGTGCAATGGGCCTAGTGTAGGTCATTGGTTGACCTTAGGGGCGTCGGGGTGTGGGTTTTCCACAATAGCCAGTTGGTAGCTCCATTGAGCTGTAAGTCAGACCGATGCAAATACACCAACGATCCGGACCGAGACACTCACCCCAATTACGATCTAGTGTAGAATGTCTTGTATAAAACCCTGTTGTGTAATTTGATAATATTGAGAAATTTTAGCACTTGATTTTGAGGCTGACGAGATACAGAGATCATTCTCTCTGAGAACATTTGTGTTTAGCTCCATGGAGTAGGGAATGAGTACATTGTGCATATGCATAGTTGGTCTGCATAACATTGTGACATTTTTATACCTGTTCAATTATCTGATACTTGATGAAATAATTATTTATTGAATTGTCTTTTAAATTAATTTGTTAAATTGATGAGTAACTGATAGTATTATTTTGTCAACTGATGTCTGTAATTATTACTTATTGTATTTGGATGGTGTTACTGTCCTTCCTGTTTCTTTACTGCCATGTTGGTATCGATGTTGTAACACCCTTATGGGGATGTCACATTTATAAATAAATAAAAGAAAAATAAATATAAATCTACGCAAGTTGTAAAACATTTGTTACATCATAATATGGGTTGTAAAAATTTTCCAGTTAAACAGAATATTATGAGATAAAATAACACGGAACATAAAATAATCACACTATCATCACACATAATATACATATGGTTCCATCATAGGTTATACAAATAATTTACAACTATAATTATTTAAACTAAAACAGTAAACAAAGCAGTAAAAGTCAATATATATAAACGCAGACACGCCCAAGTACACATCATAAATATCTAACCCTCTGAAGGATCACTCTCAGATGAAACTTCAGGTGATAGATATCTAGGATGCCCTGACTCTCTACGGACACGAGTCCGTGCAGTCGATACGCTGCTGATCTCGCTAGGCGCATCAAACATACCACCCCAATGACGCCTAAGAGATAGCGGCAACTCCACATGTAAATACAACAAAATAGAAAAGATCGGTACTCCATCAAACTTCATACGTATGGTCATAGTCAGACGCCCTACGTACGTCACCGAGTCTCTATCCTCTCGCAGACGCCAGGCTTCAGAGCCTCCGTGAAACTCAAGTTGCATGAATCCAAAGAATCCTGGTAGCGTCATCCTCCCACAATCAATCCAATGGATATGGATGATCGGATGGTTCTTGATCTTCGTACTGATCCTCGGCTTGCTGCTCTTCCTCTTCCTCAAGATACACACACTCTAGAGGCTGTTCCTCTTCCTCAAACTCTTTACCACATAAATTTAAAATGCGGAAACACATACAATAAAGAGGTAAGACAATCTATATCACCACGAACATGGTAAATAAGAAAACGACAATACAATCAGATATACAATTCATACAATATAGAATGCCATAACAACATAAACATAAATACAGTATAACACAAAACAATATAAACATAAAAACAAGTATAACATAGATATAATATAAGAATTAAATATATATGATATCATAGATAAAAATATAATAATGTACAACACAGATACATATGCAATATGACACGATCCTACTCCATGGAGCTAAACACATACAGACATCAGAGAGAATGACCCGCAAAATCTATTAGTATCACGGCTGCCCAACTAAACTATTGCGCTGTCACATGTTGCGTCTATAGCCCACAGTCACATGGCGTGGTGTAGTTCACTGTCAAACGTTATGTCACTACAGGCAATGTACTATTAGACTTTACAAGATCTCGATTAAGTATAGTGCGTGTCGAGTCCATTAGTGTGTTGCCAGTTACCACGGCCCAGAAGAGCGACCAACTGTCCACAAATAGAATAATCCGCACACTAATGTCTCCAAGTCCATAATGGAATGAACCACACTACGCTTATCGCACTGACAACACAGTGTGATTCACCTCGTCAATCAATCCACCAAAAATTGGCATTAACTCAATGCATGATAAAAAAATAAAAATTACCAAAATACCCTCAATGGCACAAACTCATATATATACAGTAAGTCCCACCAGACAAATACTGTTTCACAACCTGTCCGGGTCCACCACTTTGGCCCGACAGTAACAGTTACTGTTTTTGTCAATCGCGTAGAAATTTTATCGCATTTTCATAATTCCGTCATTTTTACAAACGTTTTTAAATCGCGTAAATATATTTTTCTGTTTTCAAAATCGTGTAGGATTTTTATTACGTTTTCTCAATCGCGTAAGATTTTTAAATTATTTTCTTATCCAAATTCCTTACAAATCACTGTTTAAATAAACAGAAATAATTTTTAATACATTTTGAACTACGTAGAGTATTTTTTATACCGTATACTGTATATTGGATATCTTTTCTATCTTATTTGTTCGTTTTTGATAAAAATTAACAGTATTTTGCTTAGAAAATCTATATAAATGGTTTTCTAATTTTTCTGTTAAAAAATCCTTTTTATTTATATGACAAATCATGTAATTAAACTTTTGAAAACTACTAACATGCTTCAAAATATAAAATGAGCTATATGTTAGAAATTTACAAAAGCTCTTTGTATTTTTCTTCTAATAGTAAAATCATTAGTTTTAACTTCTTCAACTCAATCTTAATCCTTTTATTTTCTCAAAACTCATTGTAATAAAATTCTTTCTAGTATATATTAATAAAATTCTTTCTAGTATATATTGCTTCTTTTTTATTAAAAATGGTTTGGAAATGATTTTAGAAATCATAAATACTTGGCTTTGGCATGTTTGCCAAAATACATAAAATTGACATTTAATCTTTAAATTTGTTTTTCTTGTTCTAAAACAATTTATATCTTATCAATTCCCCTAAGTTAATTAAATCACACTTTTGAAAAATTGATGAGAACATTTTGGTTCTCCTTTGATGTTGAGGCCGTGAGCCTTCATTGGTGTTCTTTGGAACACTCATGCAATCCTTGACATGTTATGCACATCTTACTAATTATACATGCATTTCTAACACATACAATATATTTAAAGCTTGTAGACATGCTATTTAATACAAATCACAAATAGGAAAGCTAATAACAAATAACACAAAGGAATCCTTATGGATTCTACAACCACAACCAATTCCATTTTCTTATCACCACCCAAGGATGATAAGATTCAAGTCTTCCTCTTACCTTAAGTGAAGACAAACACTCTTTCACTCCTTTCCAAGGTTTTGGTTTTCACCCCTCCAAGACACCTATCAAGCTTAAACAAATTTCTACAAGTTATTAACATGAAAGAAAGCTTAAACCATGGATCAATCATGGCTTAGAACTTTGAAAAAGAATTTAGAAAGGAAAATCAAAGATTTTCACCTTCTAGGTAAAATCTTCCAAGTAGGTTTTCAAGCCCAAGATGTTGGATTTTGCAAAAACTCTCAACTAGAGATGTTCTTATAATTGTGTTTAGGTTTAGAAAAGTAGGTGGGATAAAATTTTGGGTGGTTGGATGGCGAACTAGGGTTCTTGGCCGAATGGTGCTTCAAGATAGCATCAATGGAGTTTGGTATTTTTGGAAGAGAGAGAAAAGAGAAAATGTTAGAGAATTAAGTGATAATTACCCTCCAAAATGAAGCTTGGCCGTAGACTTCAATGGCAAGGAGGTGTCCCCTTGGTTGGCTCCATCCAAGCCTTAGAAATGATGGATGGTGAGGATTAAAACTTGATCACCAAGCTTAGCTCTCATTGGCTAATCCAAGCCTAGTCATGAAGCCTTGTCACTAAGCCTTGTCACTAATTAAGCCTAGTCATTAAGCCTTGTCATTAAGCCTAGTCATTAAGCTACTACTCCAAAATGTTAACTATTTCACTAAACGTGGGTCTCGCAAGACATTTTCGGGTTCACTATCATTTAGTTATACTGACTAATAAAATAATATTATAATAATATAAAATTATTTTATTTTACAGTTAAATCCTAAAAATTAAAAGATTACTAACCGTATCATTCAGAATTGGGTTTAGTAAGATCCCCCAGCTTCGAATAATTAAAACAAGATTTTCCCGGTCCGAAAAATATTATTTTCCTGTCCCGGAGCAAATCGCACAAAAAGTTTAAATAAAATCACAGACAGTAAAATAAAATAGTATTTCATACATAAAAACAACAAACAGTACAAAAAGGACATAATGGTCATTTATTTTAAAGTTGAAAAACAGAAAACAGTACATTCGGGACACAACGATAATTCATCCAAAAGTTTAGGGTATTACAGATGTAGGAGATCTAACCTCTTTTTTATGTTATTTTGTGTTATATTATTTTATGCTTGATAAAGATCGAGGGGAAGACGAAGAGGGATTTCACCCTTTTTGACTGTGTTGATTCTCCTATGTTCGTGATGACATTGGATCGAAACTTTTTGGGTTACGTGAGTGTTTTGTTTCATGGGGGTTCAGATGCCTGGAGGATAGACTGGAACTCAGAGCGCATTAGATACACGGGAGATGTTTCTGTGATTATTCGTAGGACTCGGGATGAAGTTCCCTTCTTTTCTTTGGATATTATTGTACGATTTGAGTTTTTCATGCCTGTTAGGGAGCTTTGGAGTGTTTTGAATTATACCCCTCAGGAGGACAGTGAGGTGTCCTTTGCACGGACTCCTGTTCGTCAGGGTACATGTCCTCCGATAATCTTAACATCGGATGAGTCGGAGGAAAATCCATCGGAGGGTCCTCCTCAGTAGTTGTGGGACTTGACGTATACTTTGTAATTTTTAGGGGCTGATATATGTAATCTTTTTTGGGCATGTGAAGCTTTACTTATGTATTACCAAGATCTTTTGATGTATATAAGTATTCATGATATGTATATTCTACTTGGATGTATAAAATGTTCTTTACGTTATTTTCCGCTAAGTTTATATTTTATCATATGTATTAAGAAAAGCGAAAAGAAGAAATTGATAAATGCATACACTTATTTGATAAACAGGTAAAATTTTTATAAATCGGGTTTTTATTTTCTCTTTATGAATTTAGTAATGTCGGTGTTACTGTCCCTCTCCAAAAAGGGGCGTTACAAAAAATGATGCAAAAAGTAAGAAACTTTGCATTGACATATAAATTGCATATGAGTCTTTTCCTTCAAAAGATCTAGTTGAAATGCTAATCAAAATACGTACAACAAAAGATATTGGTTAAAGATAAAATAAGGCCAAATGAGAAGCCTGCCAAATCATCATACCAAGACTTATTTTAACAAAAATTCCCTGAAGATAAAGATAAACTTACATCAATGTGCTTGTTAAATATAGCCCTGTCAGGAGTTGTATCTTTCCCTAAAATAATAACCTGAAAGCTAAAAAATAGAATGTGAAAAGGTGATTCATGAATTTAGGAAATGAGAAAGTCTCTTCCAGACATTTTATCTAAGGACATATAAAATGAAATTACTGAACTCACATATTCATTTAGCTCTTGGGAGTTATTGAAATTGGTCGGACTCCATAAATGGATGACTCTCAGATTATCCTCCAAGGCATGTTCGAAAAAGAAGATATTAAAAAGAGTTAAAACAATTAATTAAAAGAATAAAATCAAAACAATCCCAAATAATTTATAGAAGAAGAATCAATCAAAATGCTGAAAAAGAAGAATAAAGTTTCCATCAGATTAGAAAACATAAAGAAGGACAATATAAGGAAAGTGCTTTTGGAGTAAGAAAAAGTTTTTTACATATATCTGTTAGTATAAAAATAAACTTTTTGATTCAAATAATTTCAAGGTTTATTCGAAAACTTAGTATAAATGTTATTTACTAACTTATCATAAGTTGCATTTGAATAATAGACACAAATACTCTGGTTCTTTTAGAATTGAGATTGTAGTGGAATTTGAGGAAGTTACCAAAGAAATGGTAATTTCGATTTTGTCTCGAAAGTTGAGATCCAGAACGCTAGTAACTACACTTAGGGGTTTTTTTTAAGACAAAAGTGAAGGTTTTGATCGAGAGACAATAGTTGTTTGAAGATTCAAAATTCAAATTTAGACCAGACATAGTTTGAGTTTAAATCAGAAGTTAATAGCAGTTAAGTGTGAAGTATCCAGACAATACGAGGATTGTTGTCAAGATTAGGTAGTTACTTTTGTCTTAGATACTTGTCAAAATCTTGTAGAAAAATTAGTTACTTATATTATCTGTAAATACTAAGAGGATGGAAACATTTAGGGGTTGGAAATCATTCACTTGCACACGTCTCTAAACATGCTCAAGTCACCCTGAAGCACAAGACCAAAGTGACATTAGCCAAGTATGTTTCCACCCTGATTTCTTCACATAAACTTTACAATTTTAATGTAAGTTTAATTTAAGTTCAATTATTTCTTAAGTTATTTACATTTCTACAAATTCTCTTATACTCTTGATCGAGTGATCTTTTTTAGATCATTTGGTTTCTTTTATTTGCTTTCTTTACTTGCTTTCATTTATCATTCTGCAATTTATCTTTCTATTAAGTTTACATTATCATACTTTATTTTCTTATATTTTACTTTTCATATGATTTAATTTGATCGCATTTATGTGCTTTCTTTACTTTTGATTATTGTCTTTTATATATTTTACTATTACAAATTTGTTAAGTTTTCATTCAATAATCATTTTTCTTGTGTTTAGATCAAAATTCATTCTGATATTCTGATTAAAAACAAACCATTAAGAACTTGAGAGCTCCTTTTGAGGAAAAGGTTCCCTTCGCAAATTGATAACTAGAATCAAATTTGTCTTTGACAAAAACCAGATTAAACAAATTGGCATGCTCAGTGGGACCAAGTCAAGAGACTAGTTCGTAAAAGAATCCACTTAATTGTCTATGCAATTAAAAAATGGAAAAATAGTGTCAAGAATGTCAGACAATGCATCAATTAATGCTCAAAGCCCTCAATCAATGAAAAATGGTGCAAATGGTAATGAGACACTATAGTGTCTAGAACTTTGTCACAATCTCAAGATCCTGTGGTGAATGAAATCATAACAACTGCAGAGATTCCTGTTTCTAACTTAGAAAATAGGAGTCTTGGGGTGAATCGAATAGCACCTTTGTATGGGTTACCTTTTGGATTCACACCCCAAAATATTACACAAAATATAAGAACTGCTTAGGCTACATACACAAATGCAATACCAAATGTTTCACTAAGAAATCAAGTGGTAGGCACTAGTGGCCAAGGGGTAGGGACCAGTGTAATTAGAATTGATAGGCTAAATATGGGAACAATACCTATCTTCCTAAATTTGTCAAGGGATATGTCTTCGATTCCTTCTAGGAATACGAATACAGCCCTTAATAACATTCGACAACAAATGGATGAACGTAACCATGAAACGGTCAATATGTTTACACAATACGTGACAACTGCCATTATCCCATTTTTTGAGTAACAAATAACACCTACACAATGTTGGCCAGACAAATAAGTAGGATAGCTTATGTGTTTAGGAATCCAGACGAATCTACTAGCAATCGAGGGAGAAATGCTCAACCAGCATATTAGGACAATAATCAATTGGTGAATAATCAAATTATTAATAACCAACTTGATGATAATCAACCAAGAGAAAACCAACCTGGCCAAAATGCAGGTTTTAGATTAGTTAAACGAAATTAGAATGTTGAAAAACCCCTAGAGAGAATCAAACAAAACAATCTTGGGGGGCATCAAAATATCAATCAGGTGGTTGAGCGAGTGTTGAATAGGTACAGTTTCTGTTGGTGTATGCACTAGAGGCCAATTTATTTTAACTGTACTAGCTTACTTTGTATTATGCTATTTATTTAATATATGAGGCATTTCATTTATTATGTTATTTATGATATACATAATAAAGTCCTTAGAATAGTAAGTTTTATGCCATAGGACATCAAGTGGATGACTTGATCGGGAGATCCTATTGGAAAGAAATAGAACACTATTCTTAAATGTCCTTAGTCAAGTATTATTGTTAATTAAGATGACAATAATGCATTGAGACTAGTATGTGCGTAGACTGATGGCTACATCTCACGGGTCATGGATATGAGATATTGAGTCTTCACATGGATACACATTAGAGTAATGATGTATTGGACTGACCCACCATGAGAACACTACGTGGATCGTTACATGAGTGTCATAAGCCATTCTTACAGTGATAATGGTGTATGTGGTCTTTTGACCTAAACTCACTACGATTCCTACATGAGGAGTTGTATGTTTTAATGCCATCAAACGTCATCTATAACAAGGTGATTATAAAGTTAGTTATCAGACATAACGCTAATCATGTGGAGGAATGTGAGTAACCTAGATGGAATTTGTCCCTCCTAAATAACAAGAATAATATCTTCGGGGCCCCTAATTAAGTGAGACTACGAAATGCATGGTCATGCTCAAATGAGTCAATGTGAGATATTGATCTCATTTGTTATTACTACGTCTACTCGAGTATCAAGAAACAGAAGATTGAACTATACAAGAGTGACACATTCCATGCCTTGTGTTCAATCTAGATATCTAGACAAAATGACTAAATTGCACAGTAACATTGATCACAGAAAGGTTATGTCAAATCACTAACATTCTCATTACTTGAGTAGTAGTGATGTGTTGCTAGATACCGCTCACTGCTTGTAATATTAAAATGAGATTTTAATATTATTGCCAACGTCATGAGAACCTGTAGGGTCACACACGTAGAGCAGATTAAATTGGAGCAATGAGAATCCAAGTTGGACTCGGATTCCATCATGGGCCTAACTCATAACAGATGAGTCCAAAGGCTGTACAGCTAACCCTGCTACTGCTCACACTCACTTAAGGAAGTCACTATTATAAATATTACTGTTAAGGAGGCTGCTATACATGCATAACAGAACCCTAGTCGCACCTACAAAAATAGTGAGTGAGAGAGTGACATGTTTCTCTTCTCGTCGGAGTTAGCACTGTGTAAAAGACGTGAGACTCCTTTTTGCGGACGTTGGACATTCATGAGTCTGTTCATGTGGATACCGCAGAGACATCGTTGCTGTTACGGTGTTGGTGATTCACATCGCTTGATTTTTCATCTCACTTTAAGAGGTAAACTTAATCACGGGTTATGGTCTTTTTCGTATGGATCCTTAGTGGGAATTTTTATTTTTTCGCTGCGTGATGTATCTACAATTCTCAATAATGGTATCAGAGACACTTGCAAAACCATGATTCGGTATTTTCTGTTTATGTGTTGTATGAAATAACATGATTAGTTGTTCTCTTTTTGGTAAAAGATATGATCTTTAATATGTTATTTCAAAAATCGAAAAAAATCTTTGCGAAAACATTATATGTTTGATATTCTATATGCGAAACCATGAAGATGTTCATATATTATCTGCAAAAAATAATTTATATGCATGTATATTTTTGCGAAGTTTTCTAGTATATATGTGATATATACAGCGGCGCAACGCAAGGCTTCTGGAAACCTTATTTTTGGTCTGCGGCAGCATCAAACATTGATGTCAAGCAAACCTTGTTTCTGCACAGCGGTGAGGCATAAGAGTTTTGGAAACCTTGTCTTGGTTTGAGGTGGCATCAAGTGTTAATGTCAAGCAAACCTAGTTTCTGGACAGCACAACAGTGATGATAGGGGTTTTCCCGTGATGTGAAGTGTTCATATCCTCGCAACTATGAGGGTTCAAAGGTTGATACCCTAGCTGTCAAGGAGGTGCAAGAGGTTCAGCTCTTGTTTACGATTCAAATTTTTGGGTGGGACCTTCATTGCATAGTGTATGTTATTCGAAAGCGCGGTATTTAATTCTATTTTTATGACTCAAAATAATAATGTATCATTGTTTCGAGTTTATATGTTCTTTGTGGTATATGGTGCATGGTTATGGCCTTAGTCCTCTTTTTATGCTCTTTTGGTTATTTTTAAATATGGCATGCGTGCCATGCCTTTCTCTCTATATTCTGGCTGTACATTCTCTTCTCACCTAACTCCCCTCGTATATAAAACAAGGTTTCTATGTAATATAATCTTGATGTGGAGGCAAGAAGATGATATCAAATGAGGACGTTGGTGGGAGACGCTTGGTGAAGTTGGTTCGTTCCCTAGGTTTAGCTATTGATAAGCTCATTGGCTTGGGAGAATCAATGCGTTAAGGGCCATAACCATGTCACATTCCTTTTATGCTTGACATGTATGAGATGCATGGATGTTTATGGTATGTTAAATAGTTTAATAAATAGTGAGATCTAATAATAATTATAAAATTCCCTCAAAGCAAATATTAAGTCATTATGTGATGCCTTCTAATGTGTGGTGTAACATCCTAATACAGATATCAAGATATATCCTAGATATATAGAGATATATAAAGATAACCAGTATTGGAGATGTCACTTCTACATACTACATACTAACATATATCCATAATCACCATCTAAGTAATTATAGAAAGCCTTGAGAGATTGCAAAAAAACTTAAAATCATATATATATATATATATACAACATTAGCCACAAAAGGGTATATTGTACTACATACTACTCAAAACATACAAAGCAAATATAAACATATACATAAGCTTTGTCTACTAAAGCATATAAAACTAGACTAGTCTTCATGCTTCACCTTCATTCATTTAACAGGGTCTGTACCTGAATTTACATGGAAGAACAAATAGAGTGAGAATTACAATTCTTAGTAAAAGCAATTCTAATACCAGCTAGCTATACATTGTATAAAACAAACATATAACTTCTAACTTAGGAGTTTCCTCCTCTATTCTCATATTTGCACCCTACCTAGTAGTGTGATCTCAAACCGATAGCCTACACACTGTTGAATATAAACAACTACTCATACAGCTGTAAACATCACAGTAATAGATGATGCCCATACAACTGTCTATAAATGCAATGAAGATGATATGCAATATGATTATGCCTAAGAAGATTCTAAAGATATGCTTGTGCAATGTTTTGTTTTGAAATACATGCAGAGTTTTATGTTGAAAACAAAGAAGCTTGCTAGGAATTGGTTCAGTATATCATCCGATGGTAAATAGAAGGAAAGCTCATCCTCATATTACATATATCTTGGCACCCTGAGAAGTTCGGGCTTCATCCTTACTCAAATGAGTCTTTCATACTTCCCTTTTATCTCACTTGGCCTACATGATTGTGTACCACATCAAAGGATACTCACCAAGATCAATACTACTAGACCAATCCATAGACTTACATACATACTTATATACTTAGTTCGTTTAAGACCCAAGCATATTCTACTAGGAACTTTGGCTTCTTATGTTTACCTTTTGTAGAGAGGAGAATCTGTAACTTTATACTACACATAACCCTAGCACTTGGTTAAGAATACTTGTCCCCTTAGGAACTTTTAATTCCTTTCCTTCTAGCTAAATGACCTTTCGTCATATAAAGTCACCTTCTTTGGTAAACACTACCAATCCATCCTAGTTCATTGTATCTAATACACCTCATCATCACTCATTACATCTTAAGTGATATAAATACCATATAAAGTGGCCTAAGGTGCTAGATACCAACTTAAGGCAAACCATTACTCTACAATGCTCAAAGGTTCTCAAACTTTCCCATATTTGCAAGGTAATCATTTTCTCAATGAAATATCCCTACTAGTGTCTCAGCACACTTTACTAGGCATGTATAAGGGATTCTAGCAAGTAGAGAAATTCTCTTTCCCAAAATAAATTTCCTAGGCAACTACTCTAGGTGCCTAAAAAGGCTGATTTTCAAGAATGCACCAAATGTACATCCTAACCTCTAAAATTCTAAAGTTATATGGTATTTTTCTGCATAAAAACACCATTTTCACGTTACTACTCCTCCAAAAGAGTTCCTTAGTGATTTCCATCACCAACCATGATCTCTAATCATGTTAAGGTCCTCATAAAACATTTCAACTTATCTAGCATGGATTCATGAACCTAAACAACACTTTCTCTACCCATATTCCAACTATCTACTTAAGTGATCAATGGAAGTTCCTAGGTTCATGAACTACATCCAAGCGTAGGTTAGGTTATGAATCAACCAAACGTTGTCTTTAGAACCCATAACCAACCAAGAAACATCATTTTTCTCTTGAACCCACTTTCTATTCATCAAATAAAACTAAGAAAACAAGATGAAGATGAGTGGGAAAAGATGAAATAAACCCCTTACCTCTTGCAGACAACTTGATCTTGAAGCTTTAATCTTGCTCTTGGATCCTTCCATTTACTTTCCTTCTCTTTCTCTTCTTTCCCACGAATGCCTCCTTCTTTTCTCTCTTCCTTTTTCCTTTTTTATGCTCTCTATCATGAAAACAAGAGAAGAGAAGTCTATTTTGACTTCTTAAAGGATTACCACTAATGTGGTACTAATATTCTTGATCTGCTATGAATACTTAGATTCCTCTGAATCAAGGCTCCTAACTTCCATCAGACTCAAAATAAATCCTAAGATTCATTAAAAATCTTGTTTTACTATTTCTCCATTTTTCCATATCTGTTGGGGTCAATCTGGCATTAAAACGCACAACCAGTATGCCTAAAAATATCAAATTTGCTCTGATTGTTCTCAAATTGTAACTACATCATATTCAACCTATTTGCAACTTAGAAACAAACCCTCTAGGTTTATTTTCCTCAACTTAGCAACTCATGCTACTATCTGAGTCATTTTAAGCTACTTTTCAACTTTTAGGTTGCAACTAAGTGGCTAAACGAACTCAGTTTGTCACAAAACGTAACTGATATGTTAAGCAAGCTATATGCTACTTTTGTAACCATATATAAGCTTAATCATGTTACTAAGGGTATTATATGTGGCAATCATCAAGACTAGTATCAATTAAGTGTAGGTCTGGCAAAGCAGGATGTCTTTATTTGTATTAGTAAGACGCGATGGAATAAAGGTAATATCCAATTGTCAACCATTGGGTCTGACTTAACTAGGTTATTTCAATAGGATTGAAGGCTTAGAGGTATAGAGTTAGGCATTAGTCCATTAGATGGATTAGAATAAGTGTTATTCACCTAACTATCTAAGAGCTGCATGTGGTGTATTAGAAAATGTTTCCTACCTAAATAACCAAATTTTGAGTGATCAACTAAAGCTAACTCAAAGTTAGGTGAAATATGGATCTTGGCCCACTAGAAAATCTTACGATGGGATTTTCTGAGTCAATGTTGAGGGTCATTAATTTGAATAAAATAGTGGGAGGCATATTCAATTAAAGACCTTGTTAAATATGTTTACGGCATGATACTTATAATACTTTGCATATTTCTGTTGATATATTACCATGGTAGCAAACACTTCAAATAACTTATCATTGCGATCCATCTTTGAGAATGACAAATTGTTTGGGAGAAATTTCCTAGACTGGTATAGGAATATGAGGATTGTCCTCAAACATGAGAAAAAGTTGTATGTTCCAAAGCAGTCCATTCCTAAGCCACCAACTGCAAATGCCCCTAGAGTTGAAAAGGATGCTTATAAGAAGCATCAAGATGACGCCTTGAACATCAGATGTCTCATGCTAGCCACCATGAACTCTGAGCTTCAGAAGCAACATGAGAAAATGGATGCTTACGATATGATCATGCACTTGAAGAAGCTCTATCAAGAACAAACTAGGCATGAGAGATTCAAAGCCTCTAAGGCACTTTTTTGGTAAAGGGAAGCCCTGTTGATGCTCATGTGCTCAAAATGATTGGGTATATTGAAAACCTAGAGAGGTTTGCTTTCCCATTAGGTCAAGAGTTGGCCATTGATCTTGTCCTACAATCGTTGCCAGAAAGTTTCAGTTAATTTGTCATGAACTACAACATGAACGAAATTGACAAATCTTTACCAGAACTGCTAAACATGTTGAGAACTGCTGAGCAAAACATTAATAAAGGAAAAGGAAAAGGCATTATGATGGTCCAAAAAGCTAAGGACAAAAACCAGTTGAAGAAGCCCAAGGACAAATGGAAGGGCAGGGGCAAGGAGAAATCCAAGCCCAACACTTCCAGCTTGAAACCTACGGACGGAGTGGCTAAGGAAGGTGTGTGCTTCCATTGTGGTCAGACTGGACATTGGAAGAGAAACTGTGGTAGGTACCTAAGGGAAGTGAGACTTCCACTTCATGTATTTTTGTTATAGAAGTTAATTTATTTACTTATGCATCATGGGTATTATATACTAGATGTGGGTCTCACATTTGTGTAAATGTGCGGGATCTAAAAAGGAGTAGACCATTGGCTAAGGGTGAAGTCGACTACAAATTGGAAACAGAGCAAAAGTTGCTGCTTTAGTCATAGGGACTTATATATTATCTTTGCCCACTAGCTTGTTATTGACTTGAAGAACTGTTATTTTGTGCCTGCTATTAGTAGGAATATCATTTTCATTTTTTGTTTGGACAAAAAAGGTTTTACTTTTATAATAAAGGATAAAAGTTGTTATATTTATTTCAATGATATTTTTTATGGTAATGCACAATTGAGTAATGGACTTTATGCCCTCGATCTCGAAATGCACATCTATAACATAAATACTAAGAGGTTCAAATCAAATAATATAAACCCAACTTATCTCTGGCATTGTCGTTTGGGCCACATAAATGAGAAATGCATCTCCAAACTCCATAAAGATGGATTCTTGGACTCATTTGATTTTGAATCATATGAGATATATGAGCCTTGTTTATTAGGGAAAATGACTAAAGCCCCATTCACTGGACAAGGTGAAAGGGCTAGTGATCTTTTCGGTACTTCAATACATTTACTGATGATTCCAGTAGATATGAGTTTGTGTATCTTATGAAACACAAATCAGAATTCTTTGAAAAGTTAAAGGAATTCAAGAATGAAATACAAAACCAACTTAGCAAGAGTATTAAAGTCCTTCGATCAGATTGAGGTGGTAAATACTTAAGCCAACAGTTTGATGATCATCTGAAAAAGTGTGGGATAATATCTCAACTCACTCCTCTTAGAACACCACAATGCAATAATGTTTCTGAAAGGAGGAACTAAACCTTGTTGGACATGGTCTAATCCATGATGAGTCATGTTGACCTTTCAAACTCCATCTGGGGATATGCTCTATTAACAGCAGCTTTCGCACTTAACCGTGTTCCATCTAAAACAGTTCAAAAGAGATCATATGAGATATGGACTGGGAGATGGCCCAATATGTCTTTCATGAAGATTTGAGGTTACGAAACTTATGTGAAACATCAAGTTTTTTATAAGCTTGGACCCAAATAAGATAAATGCTTCTTTGTGGGGTATCCTAAGGAAACCAAGGGAAACTATTTCTATAATCCTATCAAGGGCAAAATGTTTATCGCACAGACTATTGTGTTCCTAGAAAAGGAGTTTATCTCCAAAGGAACTAGTGGGAGGAGCATAGAACTTGAAGAAATTCAAAGTTCAAAGAGTAGCAGCGAACCGATAGTGGAAATAGAGCAACCTCCACAAATCTGCTCTAGTAGCACAAGACCCGCGTAGGTCTAACAGGATATGTCATCAAATAGAGAGATATGGATTTCCCATGACTCAACAAGGTGCCGTATTGCTCATGGATCTAGATGAGCCTGTGACTTACCAAGAAGCCATAATTGGCCTAGAATTTGAAAAATGGCTTAAGGCCATGAGATCTGAAATGGAATCCATCTATGCCAACCAGGTATGGACCTTGGTTAACCCACCTGAAGGGGTAAAACCCGTTGGGTGCAAGTGGATTTTCAAAAAGAAAACTGACATAGATGGTAGCGTGCATACCTTTTAGGCACGATTGATGGCTAAAGGTTTCAAGCAAATTTATGGTGTAGACTATGATGAGACTTTTTCCCCAGTTACGATTCTTAAATTCGTTCGGATCTTGCTTACTATTGCATCATACCATGATTATGAAATCTCTCAAATGGATGTCAAAACTATTTTCCTTAATGGAAATCTTCTCAAGGATGTATACATGATATAACTTGAGGGTTTTGCCACTCCACAGGATGCTGGAAAGGTGTGCAAGTTGTAATGATCTATTTATGGATTGAAGCAAGCTTCTAGAAGCTAGAATCTTCATTGTGATGATATAATAAAATAATTTGGTTTCATCAAGAATGAAGAAGAATCTTGTTTCTACAAGAAGGTTAATGGGAGAACAATTGTCTTTCTGGTGTTGTATATAGATGACATACTACTCATTGGAAATGACATCCCTACCCTATAGTCTGTAAAGACTTGGTTAAGGAAGTGCTTTTCCATGAAGGACTTGGGTGAAGTCACATATGTATTAGGTATTAGGATCTATATAGATAGATCACAGAGATTGCTTAGCCTAAGACAGAGTACATACATAGACAAAGTGTTAAGACAGTTTAACATGTATGAATCCAAGAAATGACTATTTCCTATGTCACATGGTGCAACCCTATCTAAGGCTCAATCCCCTTCTACCTATGACGAGAGGAATTGCATGAGCAAGATTCCATATACATTGGCAATTGGATCTATCATGTATGCCATATTATGTACTCAACCAGACATCTCGTATGCTTTAAGCATGATGAGTAGGTACTAATCTGTTCCCTGTGATAGTCACTGGACTACTGTCAAGAACATCCTTAAGTACTTAAGAAGGACTAAGGATTCGTTCTTGCTATATAGAGCCGAGGAAGTGCTAGTTATAAAGGGTTACGCTTATGCTAGCTTACAAACCGATAAGGATGACTCCAGATCGCAATCAGGTTTTGTTTATTGCTTGAATTGTGGTGCTGTGAGCTGGAAGAGCTCAAAGTAAAAGACAATCACCGATTCTACTACAGAGGCTAAGTATATTATTGTCTCCAATGCAACAAAGGAGGCTGTTTAGATCAGGAAATTCATTAACGAGCTTGGTGTAGTTCCTAGCATTATGGACCCAGTGGACCTCTATTGTGATAATAATAGAGCCATTGCACAAGCTAAGGAGCCTAGATCTCATCAGTGATCTAAACATATGATAACATCGATAGAGGAGATGTGAAGATATGCGGAGTACCAACAAATGATAACATCGCAGATCCACTGACAAAGCCTCTTGCACAGCAAAAGCATGAGGGTCACACTAGATCTTTAGGCATTAGACATATGTCTGATTGGCTCTAGTGCAAGTGGGAGATTGTTGGTGTATGCCCCAAAGGCTAATTTATTTTGACTATACTAGCTTACATTGTATTATGCTATTTATTTAAGATATGAGGCATTTCATTTATTGTGTTATTGATTATATACATAATAAAGTCCTTAGAATAGTAAGTTTTATGCCATAGGGCATTAAGTGGAAGACTTGATCATGAGATTCTATTGCATAAAAATAGAGCACTATTCTTAAATGTCCTTAGTCAAGTATTATTGTTAATCAAGACAACAATAATGCATTGAGACTAGTATGTGCGTAGACTGATGGCCACATCTCACGGGTCATGGATATGAGATATCGAGTCTTCACATGGATGCATATTAGAATAATGATGTATTGGACTGACCCACCATGAGAACTCTACGTGGATCGTTACGTGAGTGTCATAAGTGATTCTCACAGTGATAATGGTGTATGTGGTCCTTTGACTTGAAATCACTACGATTCCTACATGAGGAGTTATATGTTTTAATACCATCAAACGTCATTTATAACAAGGTAATTATAAAATTGGTTATTAGACATAACACAAATCATGCAGAGGAATATGAGTAACCTAGATAGGATTTGTCCCTCCTACATAACAGGAGTAATATCTTTGGGTCCCCTGATTGAGTAAGACTACAAAATGCATGGCCATACTCAAATGAATCAATATAAGATATTGATCTCATTTGGTATTACTACGTTTACTCGAGTATCAGGAAACAGAAGATTGAACTATACAAGGGTGATACGTTCCATGCCTTGTGTTCAATCTAGATATATGGACAAAGGGATTAAACTGCATGGTAACATTGATCACGAAAAGGTTATGTCAAATCACTGACATTCTCATTACTTAGGAAGTAGTTATGTGTTGCTAGATACCGCTTACTACTTGTAATATTTAAATGAGATTTTAATATTACTGCCAACATCATGAGAACCTGCAAGGTCGCACATATAGAGCAGACTAAATTGGAGCAATGAGAATCCAAGTTGGACTCGGATTCCATCGTGGGCCTAACTCATAATAGATGAGTCCAAAGGCTGCACAACTAACCGTACTACTGCTCACACTCACTTAAGGCAATCATTATTATAAATATTACTGTTAAGGGGGCTACTATACACACATAATAGAACCCTAGCCGCACCTACAAAAATAGTGAGTGAGTGAGAGAGTGACATGTTTCTCTTTTCTTCGCATCTAGCATTGTGTCAGAGACGTGGGACTCTTTTTTGCGGACGTTGGACATTTGTGAGTCTATTCATGTGGATACTACAGAGACATCGTCGCTATTACAGTGTTAGTGATTCACATCGTTTGATTTTTCATCTTGCTTCAAGAGGTAAACTTAATCATGGATTATGGTCTTTTTCGCATAGATCCTTGGCGGGAATTTTTGTTTTTCTGTTGCGTGATGTATCTACAATTCCTAACAGTTTTAATGTAGGTTATACAAATGAACTCTATTTTATGTCATCATTCCTATAATTTATCCAATTGGCATAATTGTCTATGGGTTGGAAAACCCCAAAAGTTTTAACTAAGTTTGTTGGTGAAAGTGTCGAGTTAACTGTCAAATACATTGCTCGATATACAATCAAAGCAGGGGATATAGGAACTAATGAATACTTAAAAATGAAATACTTCCCTAGTTCTTTGACCAAGAATGTATTTACTTAGTTTACAACTCTCCCACCTAATTCGATACACTCTTAAAATCAACTTGAAAGAAGTTTTCATGAAAAATTCTTTAGAGGAGAAACTAAGGTAAGTCTTATGGATCTATTTAACATTAAAAGAAACAATAGAGAATCTATAGATGACTACTTAGTGTGATTCAGACAAATGAAGGCTTGGTGTTTCATAGTGATTCTAGAGTCTAAAGTTATGAAAATGGTTGCTGGTGGATTGGATTATTCCATTAGGAAGAAACTTATAAACTAGCAATTATTGGATATATCTCAACTTGATGATAAGGTGAGACAGATAGAACAATTAAAACTTGTAAAAGAAAAAGTCGAAAAGCATTTCAGGAAAGAGAAAATTGCTTATGCTGAAATAAATGACATGCTAGAAAAATATTTCACACAATCGAAAGGAGACAAAATTGCATATGTCAAAATAAATGAGGTTGAAGATGTAGATGAGGAGGAAAATGAAGTTAATATTTTAGAATTATAATCTGGTCCTCCTTATGTGTGTCCATCTTTAAAGCTTGTTTGAGCTAAGGATAAAGTGAAATACTCAAACAGGCAATCCTATGGTTTCGATATAACTAAGGCTGATCAAATTTTTGATGTGTTGTTAAAAGATAAGCAAATTAAACTACCTGATGATCATAAAGTTCTATCTTTGGAAGAGATAAAGGGTCAAAAATACTGTAAATATCATCATAAGTATAGTCATTCAACTAACAATTGTGTTCGTTTCAGGGATTTGATCCAAAAAGGAATCAAATAAAGAAGGTTGAAATTCGAAGAAAAGAAACAAAAAGAGATGAAGGTAGATACTGACCTTTTGAGGTGAATGCAAGCTACATTGAGCCAATAAACTTCATGGAAGTCAATATGCTGGATGTTGCTGAAGAGGTTCTGCATGAGGTCAATACTGAAATTGATCTCGATGTGTTTGAAGCCAATGAAAAAGAAATATATCCTAAGGCAGGAGAGACCTTAGTAGAATTTCTGATTTGAAAGAAAGAATGAGAAAGATAGGTTTCTTTGTTCTCAAGGTGTAGTGCAGTCTTTGACAGGTTAGCTACTAAGTCTTTTGAAGCTACCAGGAAGCAAAAGTTGAAGGCTCTTGTGACAAGCTCTGAGAGGATTGAAACCCATAATCAGCTAATCAATTAGAAGTCTGTGGTGATGGTTGATTCAACTGAGAATTTTAAGAAAAGGAAGATGAGAGTGTCACTTGCAAATGTGGCCAGTAACAAATTGATAAAGAATAGCCTAAACTTCCAAAAGGCTCCTCAAAACTACAAGCCCAACTGGCACAAATTTGAGCTTGGTATGAAATATCTTGTGGGAGGAAATGTTGTTAAGTCGAATACTTGGTATTGAAATGCAGGACAGACTTTGAGCCAAGGTAAAGGCCCTTACATGTCAAAGACCCAGTGGAGGAAAGTCCAAAAATTTTGACAACATCAACAAACAATGGCTTAAATGCAAGTACAAGCTAAGCCCTATGTTGAAGTGGAAAAAGGATCACCTATGAATCAAGCAAGGAAAAGTAAATAGTCAAGTCCTATGGACACAGATATGGTAACTGATTTATTTAAGTTAAGTCTTTATAATGAGTTAGAAGCCATCTTCGAAGTAAATGTGGTGTTCGTGTTGCCTTCTAACTTTGCTGCAACACCCAATGAAGAGGACATAGACATAGAGGAAGACTTCGAGGATGAGTCAAATGATGTTGATGAAAGTTGGTGTTTCATCAAAGAAGACATCATCAAAGTCAAAGAGAATTCAACAATCTTTGACGTACCCACACAAGAGATGAAAGAGCATCTTCGACCCCTTTTTGTTAAAGCAATGGTGGATGGAAAGCTAGTTGGTATTATGTATTGATAGATGATGGTGTTGCAATCAATCTAATTCTGAAGTTTCTATTGAAGAAGTTTGGAAAGATCGAGACAAATCTACTACCTCATAATATGATTGTAACAAATTTTAATGGAAAGTCTTCAACTTCTGAAGGAGTAGTGGCTCTCGAAATAAGGGTTATGTCTGTGACAAGGTCCACTATCTTCATTGTGGTGCCTTTGAAGGCAAGTTAAAATTTGCTGTTGAGAAGATAATCAATCCATGCAGTTAGAGCGATTCCTTCAACAGTTCTTCAAAAGATGTTCTTGTGGAATAAAGAAGGAGAGTTGGAGATGGTCGAAGTAGATGGCAACCTATGCTATGTGCAGCAGAACCATGCAAATTTCAAGATGCACATCCCTAGGGTGAAACCCTTCAACATCTGGGATGCGAGAGCTTTTGACAACAAGATCGTCGATAAGATAGCTCTAAGCCTTACTGGCTTCAGTTTGATTCCAAAGGCCGATTCGATTCGACCTTGAGAAATTTATAAGAATGACTCTTCAGTTTGATTCCTAAGGCCGATTTGATTTGGCCTTGAGAAATTTGTAAGAATGCCTCTTGAAAGCCAATTGGCTCGATTGTCAACCTATATGGCTAACAAACACACAACTAAAGGTGCAGTTGCGAGTCAATTGACTCGTACCTCAATTTATATGCCTGAGAAATTTGGCACTACCGATGGTTCCAACTTGGACTGTATATTGTTGGTGTATGCCCTAGAGGCCAATACATTTTGTTTGTATTTGCATACATTATATTATGTTATTTTTTTATATATGAGGTATTTCATTTATTGTGTTATTTTTTTTGGTAGACATAATAAAGTCCTTAGAATAGTAAGTTTGATACCATAGGACATCAAGTGGATGACTTGATCGTGAGATCCTATTGGATAGAGCACTATTCTTAAAATGTCCCTAGTCAAGTATTATTGTCAAATAGGACAACGATAATGCATTGAGACTAGTACGTGCGTAGACTGATGACCACATCTCACAGGTCATGGATATGAGATATCAAGTCTACACATGGATACATATTAGAGTAATGATGTATTGGACAGACTCACCATGAGAACGCTACGTGGATCGTTACGTGAGTGTCATAAACGATTCTCATAGTGATAAGGGTGTATGTAGTCCTTTGACCTGAAATCACTATGATTCCTACATGAAGAGTTGTGTGTTTTAATGCCATCAAACGTCATCTGTAACAAGATGATTATAAAGTTGGTTATTAGACACACCATGATACATGTGGAGGGATGTGAGTGACCTAGATGGGATTTGTCCCTCCTACATAACAGGAGTGATATCTTCGGGCCCCCTCTTGAGTGAGACTACGAAAAGCATGGCCATGCTCCAATGAGTTAGTATGAGATATTGATCTCATTTGTTATTACTATATCTACTCGGGAATCAGGCAATTGAAGATTGAACTAAACAAGGGTGACACGTTCCATGCCTTGTGTTCAATCTGGATATCTGGACAAAGGGACTAAACTACACAGAAACATTGGTCACGGATAGGTTATGTCAAATCACTGACATTCTCATTGCAACAATAATGCAATGAGAATAAAAATAGAGCACTATTCTTAAATGTCCTTAGTCAAGTATTATTGTTAATCAAGACAACAATAATGCATTGAGACTAGTATGTGCGTAGACTGATGGCCACATCTCACGGGTCATGGATATGAGATATTGAGTCTTCACATGGATGCATATTAGAATAATGATGTATTGGACTGACCCACCATGAGAACTCTACGTGGATCGTTACGTGAGTGTCATAAGTGATTCTCACAGTGATAATGGTGTATGTGGTCCTTTGACTTGAAATCACTACGATTCCTACACGAGGAGTTATATGTTTTAATACCATCAAACGCCATTTATAACAAGGTAATTATAAAATTGGTTATTAGACATAACACAAATCATGTAGAGGAATATGAGTAACCTAGATAGGATTTGTCCCTCCTACATAACAGGAGTAATATCTTTGGGTCCCCTGATTGAGTAAGACTACAAAATGCATGGCCATACTCAAATGAGTCAATATAAGATATTGATCTCATTTGGTATTACTACGTTTACTCGAGTATCAGGAAACAGAAGATTGAACTATACAAGGGTGATACGTTCCATGCCTTGTGTTCAATCTAGATATATGGACAAAGGGATTAAACTGCATGGTAACATTGATCACGAAAAGGTTATGTCAAATCACTGACATTCTCATTACTTAGGAAGTAGTTATGTGTTGCTAGATACCGCTTACTACTTGTAATATTTAAATGAGATTTTAATATTACTGCCAACATCATGAGAACCTGCAAGGTCGCACATATAGAGCAGACTAAATTGGAGCAATGAGAATCCAAGTTGGACTCGGATTCCATCGTGGGCCTAACTCATAATAGATGAGTCCAAAGGCTGCACAACTAACCGTACTACTGCTCACACTCACTTAAGGCAATCATTATTATAAATATTACTGTTAAGGGGGCTACTATACACACATAATAGAACCCTAGCCGCACCTACAAAAATAGTGAGTGAGAGAGTGACATGTTTCTCTTTTCTTCGCATCTAGCATTGTGTCAGAGACGTGGGACTCTTTTTTGCGGACGTTGGACATTTGTGAGTCTATTCATGTGGATACTGCAGAGACATCGTCGCTATTACAGTGTTAGTGATTCACATCGTTTGATTTTTCATCTTGCTTCAAGAGGTAAACTTAATCATGGATTATGGTCTTTTTCGCATAGATCCTTGGCGGGAATTTTTGTTTTTCTGTTGCGTGATGTATCTACAATTCCTAACAGTTTTAATGTAGGTTATACAAATGAACTCTATTTTATGTCATCATTCCTATAATTTATCCAATTGGCATAATTGTCTATGGGTTGGAAAACCCCAAAAGTTTTAACTAAGTTTGTTGGTGAAAGTGTCGAGTTAACTGTCAAATACATTGCTCGATATACAATCAAAGCAGGGGATATAGGAACTAATGAATACTTAAAAATGAAATACTTCCCTAGTTCTTTGACCAAGAATGTATTTACTTAGTTTACAACTCTCCCACCTAATTCGATACACTCTTAAAATCAACTTGAAAGAAGTTTTCATGAAAAATTCTTTAGAGGAGAAACTAAGGTAAGTCTTATGGATCTATTTAACATTAAAAGAAACAATAGAGAATCTATAGATGACTACTTAGTGTGATTCAGACAAATGAAGGCTTGGTGTTTCATAGTGATTCTAGAGTCTAAAGTTATGAAAATGGTTGCTGGTGGATTGGATTATTCCATTAGGAAGAAACTTATAAACTAGCAATTATTGGATATATCTCAACTTGATGATAAGGTGAGACAGATAGAACAATTAAAACTTGTAAAAGAAAAAGTCGAAAAGCATTTCAGGAAAGAGAAAATTGCTTATGCTGAAATAAATGACATGCTAGAAAAATATTTCACACAATCGAAAGGAGACAAAATTGCATATGTCAAAATAAATGAGGTTGAAGATGTAGATGAGGAGGAAAATGAAGTTAATATTTTAGAATTATAATCTGGTCCTCCTTATGTGTGTCCATCTTTAAAGCTTGTTTGAGCTAAGGATAAAGTGAAATACTCAAACAGGCAATCCTATGGTTTCGATATAACTAAGGCTGATCAAATTTTTGATGTGTTGTTAAAAGATAAGCAAATTAAACTACCTGATGATCATAAAGTTCTATCTTTGGAAGAGATAAAGGGTCAAAAATACTGTAAATATCATCATAAGTATAGTCATTCAACTAACAATTGTGTTCGTTTCAGGGATTTGATCCAAAAAGGAATCAAATAAAGAAGGTTGAAATTCGAAGAAAAGAAACAAAAAGAGATGAAGGTAGATACTGACCTTTTGAGGTGAATGCAAGCTACATTGAGCCAATAAACTTCATGGAAGTCAATATGCTGGATGTTGCTGAAGAGGTTCTGCATGAGGTCAATACTGAAATTGATCTCGATGTGTTTGAAGCCAATGAAAAAGAAATATATCCTAAGGCAGGAGAGACCTTAGTAGAATTTCTGATTTGAAAGAAAGAATGAGAAAGATAGGTTTCTTTGTTCTCAAGGTGTAGTGCAGTCTTTGACAGGTTAGCTACTAAGTCTTTTGAAGCTACCAGGAAGCAAAAGTTGAAGGCTCTTGTGACAAGCTCTGAGAGGATTGAAACCCATAATCAGCTAATCAATTAGAAGTCTGTGGTGATGGTTGATTCAACTGAGAATTTTAAGAAAAGGAAGATGAGAGTGTCACTTGCAAATGTGGCCAGTAACAAATTGATAAAGAATAGCCTAAACTTCCAAAAGGCTCCTCAAAACTACAAGCCCAACTGGCACAAATTTGAGCTTGGTATGAAATATCTTGTGGGAGGAAATGTTGTTAAGTCGAATACTTGGTATTGAAATGCAGGACAGACTTTGAGCCAAGGTAAAGGCCCTTACATGTCAAAGACCCAGTGGAGGAAAGTCCAAAAATTTTGACAACATCAACAAACAATGGCTTAAATGCAAGTACAAGCTAAGCCCTATGTTGAAGTGGAAAAAGGATCACCTATGAATCAAGCAAGGAAAAGTAAATAGTCAAGTCCTATGGACACAGATATGGTAACTGATTTATTTAAGTTAAGTCTTTATAATGAGTTAGAAGCCATCTTCGAAGTAAATGTGGTGTTCGTGTTGCCTTCTAACTTTGCTGCAACACCCAATGAAGAGGACATAGACATAGAGGAAGACTTCGAGGATGAGTCAAATGATGTTGATGAAAGTTGGTGTTTCATCAAAGAAGACATCATCAAAGTCAAAGAGAATTCAACAATCTTTGACGTACCCACACAAGAGATGAAAGAGCATCTTCGACCCCTTTTTGTTAAAGCAATGGTGGATGGAAAGCTAGTTGGTATTATGTATTGATAGATGATGGTGTTGCAATCAATCTAATTCTGAAGTTTCTATTGAAGAAGTTTGGAAAAATCGAGACAAATCTACTACCTCATAATATGATTGTAACAAATTTTAATGGAAAGTCTTCAACTTCTGAAGGAGTAGTGGCTCTCGAAATAAGGGTTATGTCTGTGACAAGGTCCACTATCTTCATTGTGGTGCCTTTGAAGGCAAGTTAAAATTTGCTGTTGAGAAGATAATCAATCCATGCAGTTAGAGCGATTCCTTCAACAGTTCTTCAAAAGATGTTCTTGTGGAATAAAGAAGGAGAGTTGGAGATGGTCGAAGTAGATGGCAACCTATGCTATGTGCAGCAGAACCATGCAAATTTCAAGATGCACATCCCTAGGGTGAAACCCTTCAACATCTGGGATGCGAGAGCTTTTGACAACAAGATCGTCGATAAGATAGCTCTAAGCCTTACTGGCTTCAGTTTGATTCCAAAGGCCGATTCGATTCGACCTTGAGAAATTTATAAGAATGACTCTTCAGTTTGATTCCTAAGGCCGATTTGATTTGGCCTTGAGAAATTTGTAAGAATGCCTCTTGAAAGCCAATTGGCTCGATTGTCAACCTATATGGCTAACAAACACACAACTAAAGGTGCAGTTGCGAGTCAATTGACTCGTACCTCAATTTATATGCCTGAGAAATTTGGCACTACCGATGGTTCCAACTTGGACTGTATATTGTTGGTGTATGCCCTAGAGGCCAATACATTTTGTTTGTATTTGCATACATTATATTATGTTATTTTTTTATATATGAGGTATTTCATTTATTGTGTTATTTTTTTTGGTAGACATAATAAAGTCCTTAGAATAGTAAGTTTGATACCATAGGACATCAAGTGGATGACTTAATCGTGAGATCCTATTGGATAGAGCACTATTCTTAAAATGTCCCTAGTCAAGTATTATTGTCAAATAGGACAACGATAATGCATTGAGACTAGTACGTGCGTAGACTGATGACCACATCTCACAGGTCATGGATATGAGATATCAAGTCTACACATGGATACATATTAGAGTAATGATGTATTGGACAGACTCACCATGAGAACGCTACGTGGATCGTTACGTGAGTGTCATAAGCGATTCTCATAGTGATAAGGGTGTATGTAGTCCTTTGACCTGAAATCACTATGATTCCTACATGAGGAGTTGTGTGTTTTAATGCCATCAAACGTCATCTGTAACAAGATGATTATAAAGTTGGTTATTAGACATACCATGATACATGTGGAGGGATGTGAGTGACCTAGATGGGATTTGTCCCTCCTACATAACAGGAGTGATATCTTCGGGCCCCCTGATTGAGTGAGACTACGAAAAGCATGGCCATGCTCCAATGAGTTAGTATGAGATATTGATCTCATTTGTTATTACTATATCTACTCGGGAATCAGGCAATTGAAGATTGAACTAAACAAGGGTGACACGTTCCATGCCTTGTGTTCAATCTGGATATCTGGACAAAGGGACTAAACTACACAGAAACATTGGTCACGGATAGGTTATGTCAAATCACTGACATTCTCATTACTTGGGTAGCAGTGAAGTGTTGCTAGATACCACTCACTGTTTGTAATATTAAAATAAGATTTTAATATTACTACCAACATCATGAGAACCTGTAGGGTCGCACACTTAGAACAGACTAGATTGGAGCAATAAGGATCCAAGTTGGACTCGGATTCAATTGTGGGCCTAACTCATGACAGATGGGTTTAGGGTGCACCTGACTTACCTTGCTACTACTCACACTCACTTAAGGCAACCACTATTATAAATAGTACTGCTAAGGGGGCTGCTACTAGGTTACAACACAACCCTAGCCGTACCTACAGAAAGTGAGTGAGAGATAGTGAGGTCTTCTTCTCCTCTCTTCGCAGCTAGCACTACGAAAACAGAGGCGTGACTCCCTTTTGCAAGTCTGTTCATGTGGATACCGCAGAGACATCGTCACTATTACGGTGTTGGTGATTCACCTCGCTTGTGATTATCACACTTCAAGAGGTAATTAAAAAAAAACTCAGATTATGGACCTTTTCGCATGGATCCTGAGAGGGAATTCTATTATTCCGCTGTGAGACTTTTGATCCGCAATTCCCAATAGTGGTATCAGAGCCACTTGCGAAACCATGATTCGGTTTTATGCTTTTCTTGTTATATGCGATAACATGATTCATTGCTTTCTTTTGATAAAAGATATGATCTTTATATGTTTTTTCTGAAATCGAAATAATGATGCATGAAACCGTGTTCTGTTTTATTTGTTGTTTACGAAACATGTTGATGTTTCTGAAACCATGAAGATGTTTATATATTTCTGCATTTTTCTTATATATATGTGTGATATGTATGAATGAAAATCGTTTTGAATGCTTTCTATTTTTGCGTTTATCTGGTATATATATATGTGTGTGATATGTATGATTCTGCGAAAACTGTTTTGAATGCTTTCTGTTTCTGCATATTTTCTGTATGAGTGTGATATACACAGCAGCACGACATAAGGTTTTGGAAACCTTGTTTCCGTTTTGCGGCGGCTATGAAGCTTCCTCATGACATGAAGTGTTCACGTCTTCACGCATTCTGGAAACCTTGTTTCTGGATAGGTGATGACGGCTGTGAAGAACCCCTGCGACACATGAAGCGTTCATGTGTTTGCGGGCCTTAGGGTTCAAGTGTTGTTGCCCTAGCCGTCATAAAGGCAGAAGGGGTCCGACTCGAATTTTTGTTCAAGTAACCAGTGGTGGTATATGAATGAAAAATTTTGGACCGGGGCACTGCCCCTGCACCCTGCAAGGGGCGGCCTCCCCTTGACCCCCGCCCGCTGACCGGGCAGCTGGATTTTGGACCGGGACGCTGCCCCGAACCCCGTTTCGTGGTGTGTGATATTCGAAAGTGCAATATTCAAAACTATTTTTATAATTCACAAAAATAATAATGTGTTATTGCTTTGTGTTTATGTATTCTTAGAGATCCATGGTGCATGGTTATGGCCTTAGTCTTTATTTTATACTATTTTGGTTATTTTAAATACGACCTACGTGTCGTGCCTTTCTCTCTACATTTTGATTGTACATTCTCTTCTCATCTAACTCTCCTCGAATGTAAAAGAGGTTTCTATAATGTAATCTTCATGTGGAGACAAGGAGACGACATCAAGTGAGGATGTTGGTGGGAGACGCTTGGTGAAGCTGGCATTAATTAATGCTACTCTCTTAGAGGCCATAACCATGTCACATTTATTATATGCTTTATGTGTATGAGATGCATGGATGATGTTTATGGTATGTTAAACAAGTTTAATAAACGGTGAGATCTAATAATAAAATTCCCTTAAAGAAAATATTAAGTCATTATGTGATGCCTTCCAATCCGTGGCACTTGTCAAGACTAATATTGATCAAGTGTAGGTCTGCCAAAGTAGGGTGCCTTTATCTATATTAGTAAGATGCGATAGGATAATAGTAATATCCAAATGTCAACCATTGGGTTTGACTTAACTAGGCCATTTCAATAGGATTGAAGGCTTAGAGGCATGAAGTTGGACTTTCGTCCATTAGATGGATTAGAATAAGTGTTATTCACCCAACTATCCAAGAGTTGCATGTGATGTAATTGGAAAGAGTTTCCTACCTAAATAACTAAATTTTGGGCGATCAGCCAAAGCTGACTCAAAACTAGGTGAAATATAGATCTTGGCCCACTAGGAAATCTTTCAATGGGATTTTCCGAGTCAATGTTGAGGGTCATTGATTTGAATAAAATAGTGAGAGGCGTATTTAATTAAAAGACCTTCTTAAATATGTTTATAGCATAATACTTATATTTTGCATATTTCTGTTGATAGATTACCATGGCAATAAACACATCAAGTAGCTTATCATTGCGATCGGTCCTTGAGAAGGACAAGTTGTCTGGGACAAATTTCCTAGATCTGAGTACAGGAACTCGAGGATTGTCCTCAAGCAAGAGAAAAAGTTGTATGTTTTAGAACAACCTATTCTGAGCCCACTTCTTTGCTAATGCCCCTAGAAATTTGAAAGAGATGCTTATAAGAAGCATCAAGATGATGCCTTGGACATTGGATGTCTAATGCTAGCCACCATGAACTCTGAGCTCCAAAAGCAACACGAGAACATGGAAGCCTACGATATGATCGTACACCTTAAAAAGCTTTATCAAGAGCAGGCTAGACATGAGAGATATGAGGTCTCCAAAGCACTCTTTCAGTGCAAGCTGGTAGAGGGAAGCCCTGTTGGTGCTCATGTACTCAAGATGATTGGGTACATTGAAAACCTTGAGAGACTCGGTTTTCCTATGGGCCAAGAGTTGGCCACTGACTTAGTCCTGCAATCGTTGCCGGAGAGTTTTAGTTAATTTGTCATGAACTACAACATGAATGAAATTGACAAATCACTACCAGAGCTGCTAAGCATGTTGAGAACTGCTGAGCAGAACATAAACAAAGGCAAAGGAAAGGCCATAATGATGGTCCATAAGAATAAGGGCAAGAAACAGTAGAAAAAGCCCCAGGACAAGTGGAAGGGTAAGGGCAAGGGCAAGGAAAAGTCTAAGCCTAGCACTTCTAGCTTGAAACCTGTGGGTGGAGTGGCTAAGGAAGGTACATGTTTCCATTGCGGTCAGACCGGACATTGGAAGAGGAACTGTGCCAAGTACCTAGAGGAGCTCAAGAAGAAGAAGGGAAGTGAGACTTCCACTTTAGGTATTTTTGTTATAGAAGTCAATTTATCTACTTCTGCATCATGGGTATTAGATCTAGATGTGGATCTCACATTTGTGTAAATGTGCAGGATCTAAAGAGCAGTAGACCATTGACCAAGGGTGAAGTCGACCTACGAGTGGGAAATGGAGCAAAGGTTACTGCATTAGCCGTAGGGACTTATTTATTAGCTTTGCCCACTGGGCTTGTAATTGAATTGGATAATTGTTATTTTGTGCCTACTATTAGCAAGAATATCATTTCTGTTTCTTGTTTGGACAAGAAAGGTTTTACTTTTATAATAAAGAACAAATGTTGTTCTATTTATATTAATGATATTTTCTATGGTAGTGCACATTTGAGTAATGGACATTATATCCTTGATCTCAAAACGCCCATTTATAACGTAAATACAAAGAGGTTCAAGTCAAATGATATGAACCCGATTTATCTTTGGCACTGTCGTTTGGGCCACATAAATGAGAACCGCATTTCCAAACTCCATAAAGATGGATTCTTGGACTCGTTTGATTATGAATTATATGAGACATGTGAATCTTGTTTATTGGGAAAGATGACTAAGGCCCCATTCACTGGACAAGGTGAAAGGGGTAGTGATCTTTTAGGCCTTATACATAGTGATGTATGTGGGCCACTAAACACACTAGCTAGAGGCATTTTTCAGTATTTCATTACATTTACTGATGATTTCAGTAGATATGGATTTGTATATCTTATGAAGCACAAATTAGAATCCTCTAAAAAGTTCAAAGAGTTCAAGAATGAAGTACAAAACCAACTTGGCAAGAGTATTAAAATCCTTCGATCAGATCGAGGAGGTGAATACTTAAGCCAACAGTTTCATGATCATCTAAAAGAGTATGAGATAATATCTCAACTCACTCCTCCTGGAACACCACAATGGAATGGTGTTTCTGAAAGGAGGAACCGGACCTTGTTGGACATGGTCCGATCCATGATGAGTCATGCGGACCTTCCAGACTCCTTCTAGGGACATGCTCTGTTAACAGCAGCTTTCACACTTAACCGTATTTCATCTAAGACAGTTCAACAGACACCATATGAGATGTGGACTGGGAGACGACCCAGTATATCTTTTATGAAGATTTGGGGTTGCGAAACTTATGTGAAACATCAAGTTTCTGACAAGCTTGGCCCAAAATCAGATAAATGCTTCTTTGTGGGGTATCCTAAGGAAACCAAGGGATACTATTTCTAATCCTACCGAGGGCAAAGTGTTTGTCGCACGGACTGCTGTATTCCTAGAAAAAGAGTTTATCTCCAAAGGAATCAGTGGGAGGAAAGTAGAACTTGAAGAAATTCAAAGTTCACAGAGTAGCAGCGAACCAATGGTGGAAATAGAGTAGCCTCCACAAGTCATTGTGGAACCACAATCTGCTCTAGTAGCATAAGACCCGTGTAGGTCTAACAGGATACGTCGTCAACTAGAGAGATATGGATTTCTCATGACTCAACAAGGTGACGTATTGCTCATGGATCAAGATGAGCCTGTGGCTTACCAGGAAGCCATTATTAGCCCAGAATCTGAAAAATGGCTTGAGGCCATGAGATCTGAAATGGAATCCATGTATACCAACCAGGTATGGACTTTGGTTGACCCACCTAAAGGGGTAAAACCCATTGGGTGCAAGTGGGTTTTTAAGAAGAAAACCGACATGGATGGTAATGTGCATACCTTTAAGGCGTGATTGGTTGCTAAAGGTTTCAAGCAAATTCATGGTGTAGACTATGATGAAACTTTTTCCCCAGTTGCGATGCTTAAATCCGTTCGGATCTTGCTTGCTATTGCAGCATACCATGATTATGAAATCTGGCAAATGGATGTCAAAACTGCTTTCCTTAATGGAAATCTTCTTGAGGATGTGTACATGACACAACCTGAGGGTTTTGCCACTCCACAGGATGCTAGAAAGGTATGCAAGTTACAACGATCTATTTATGGATTGAAGCAAGCTTCTAGAAGTTAGAATCTTCGTTTTGATGATACAATCAAACAGTTTGGTTTCATCAAGAATAAAGAAGAATCTTGTGTCTACAAGAAGGTTAGTGGGAGCAGAGTTGTCTTTTTAGCATTGTATGTAGATGACATACTACTAATTGGAAATGACATCCCTACCCTACAGTCTGTAAAGAATTGGTTAGGGAAGTGCTTTTCTATGAAGGACTTAGGCGAAGCCACCTATGTATTAGGTATAAGGATCTATAGAGATAGATCGCAGAGATTGCTTGGCCTAAGTCAGAGTACATACATAGACAAAGTGTTAAGACGATTTAACATGCAAGAAAGGACTCTTGCCTATGTCGCATGGTATAAGCCTATCTAAGGCTCAATCCCCTTCCACCCAGAATGAGAGGGATCGTATGAGTAAGATTCCATATGCATATGCAATTGGATCTATCATGTATGTCATGTTATGTACTCGACCAGATATCTCGTATGCTTTGAGCATGACGAGGTGTACCGATCGATCCGGTGAGAGTCACCGGAGTCTTGTCAAGAACATCCTTAAGTACTTAAGAAGGACTAAGGATTCGTTCTTGGTATATGGAGCTGAGGAGGAACTAGTTGTAAAGGGTTACACTGATGCTAGCTTCCAAACCGATAAGGACGACTCCAGATCGCAATCGGGTTTTGTTTATTGCCTGAATGGTGAAATTTGTGAGCTGGAAGAGTTCAAAGCAGGAGACAGTCGCTGATTCTACCACAGAGGTTGAGTATATTGCTGCCTCCAATGCAGCAAAGGAGGCCGTTTGGATTAGAAAGTTCATTATTGAGCTTGGTGTAGTTCCTAGCATTGTGGACCCAGTGGACCTCTATTGTGATAATAATGGAGCCATTGCACAAGCTAAGGAGCCCAGATCTCACCAGCGATCCAAACATATACTTAGGCGCTTCCATCTCATTTGAGAAATCATCGATAGAGGAGATGTGAATATATGCAAAGTACCGACAGATGATAACATTGCTGATCCACTGACGAAGCCTCTTGCATAGCAGAAGCATGAGGGTCACACTAGGTCTTTAGGCATTAGAAATATGCCTGATTGGCTCTAGTGCTAGTGGAAGATTGTTGGTGTATACCCTAGAGGCCAATACATTTTGTCTGTATTTACATACATTATATTATGCTATTTTTTGATATATGAGGCATTTCATTTTTTGTGTTATTTTTTTGGTAGACATAATAAAGTCCTTAGATATAAGTAAGTTTGATACCATAGGACATCAAGTGGATGACTTGATCGTGAGATCCTATTGGATAGAGCACTATTCTTAAAATGTCTCTAGTCAAGTATTATTGTCAAATAGGACAACGATAATGCATTGAGACTAGTACGTGTGTAGACTGATGACCACATCTCACAGGTCATGGATATGCGATATCAAGTCTACACATGGATATATATTAGAGTAATGATGTATTGGACAGACCCGCCATGAGAACGCTACGTGGATCGTTACGTGAGTGTCATAAGCGATTCTCATAGTGATAATGGTGTATGTGGTCCTTTGACCTGAAATCACTATGATTCCTACATGAGGAGTTGTGTGTTTTAATGCCATCAAACGTCATTTGTAACAAGATGATTATAAAGTTGGTTATTAGACATACCGTGATACATGTGGAGGGATGTGAGTGACCTAGATGGGATTTGTCCCTCCTACATAATAGGAGTGATATCTTCGGGGCCCCTGATTGAGTGAGACTACGAAATGCATGACCATGCTCAAATGAGTCAGTATGAGATATTGATCTCATTTGTTATTACTATGAGACTTTTGATCTGTAATTCCCAACATATATATGATGACTCTTCTATAGGGTTGGAGCAAACCCCTCTATCTCAAGGAATTAAAAGATATGAGTACAAGTCCCCCTACAAGAGATTAATTTAGGAAGTGATATAACTAAAAAACCTACTTATATTAGTAGTTTGTTAGCAAATAGCTTCAAGTTGGAGTTAGTCAAGTTGCTTAAAGAGTTCAAGGACTTTTTCGCATTGTCTCAATTGAAATCTGCTAGAACTCAAACTACCAGTTCGAGCAAGACAAATGCCAATTAAGCAAGCTCCAAGAAGGTTTGTGTAACATCCTCCTTTGGATGTCACATTTCTGACTTACCAAAGTAAAAATTAAATTGTAAAATAATTAATGTTATGAAATATGAGTTATAAAATTTCTTTCGTTGATAACTTAAACTTACCAAGGATATAGAAAATACTGAAAATACCTTGAACTGATTAAAACACATTACTTATAACGCATAATATCCAACAACATTAAAATAACTATATCATACTTGTTCTTGACAAAACATAATTTCAAACTTACATGCTCAAGAAGAAAATAGTAGTAACCCTATGACGGGTCCCACTCAATAGCACGATAACAGACTTGACACAACTCTAAACGTCCACGTCCAGACGGATATGCCAAATGACAAGACTTTCACAGCACTACTTGCTAACGAAATTCAAGAAGATCTCTGCTTCACATCCACCACAATCTTTACAAAACATAAACATGTAAATAGAACAAGACAATAAAGAGGTGAGATCCCCTACATCAATACTAGCATGGCAGCGTAGAAACAATACGAATGGCAATAATGCCATTCAAACATAGGGCAACAAGTATATTCATGTTACCAAACAACAGATAATTTAATGCAAATAATTCAACAAATAATATAAATATCACAGAAAACACAGATATAGTCCTACTATCAATTAATAAAAAACTTCCATAAACACATAACATAACAACACGAATGTCAACATTACTTTGAATATAAATGTCAATGATATGTGTACTGACCATGCATATGCACAATGCACCAGTTCCTACTCCATGGAGCTAAACTCAATTTCAAAGATGAACGTTCCAGAAGACTTGTTAGCCTCAATGACAGTCTAAGCTGGATCGCGAAAGGAATAGTATTTGTCAGGTTACATCAGTGCATTGCAACGGTTTATCATGGCTAGAGGAACATAAGATGAACAATTATCACTATGAATCACCGCGCCCTAACGGCCCCAAGACTCATTGTACGATCTATACTATTCAATTCTCGTTCACTCTTAGGCAACCAAAGCTATACTCAATGCATGATAACTCAATGCATAACACAATTCACCTTTGCACTGTTCCCAATGATATTTAGAACAACGGTCCATACAATTGTCTAATGCCATTAGTATCAATGGTATTCGATAACCGCCCATACAATTACATAATACCACTAATCCATCCGAGTCCAATACATTAGTCCTACAACTACTCCTGTCATTCTCAATTACTTTAATACTTTTATCACATTTTCCCAATCCTGTAACACTTTTGTTACGTTTTTGTATAGCGTAACGATTTTTCATCGTTTTTTCAATCACGTAAAAATATTTAAACGTTTTCTAAATCTTGTAGTTCAAAAATCATTATTTTTTAAATGCGTAAAGATTTTCCACTATTTTCCATTATATAAAATATTTCTTAACATTTTACATTCAATTTTGAAACTTTCTAAGTTTAAAATATAATTTGCACCTTAAATCCAATTTCTCCTGTTAAAATTCCTTTACGTAATATTTTTTGATATTTTCCATAAAAATTGCATTATTCTTAATCTACTAAAAATTCCTTCTTCTTCATTTACTAAAATCTTTTTAAATAAAAATGCTTTAAGTTCTAAATCACTTTCAAAATTGATTTCCAACAATATAACTAAAATTTGCTTGATGTTCCACAATAAAACTTTGTTTCATGTGTTTCTTAAAATAAAATACTTAAATCTCAACATTACGCTTTAAAAATTCCTTTCCATTTCTATTTCCCAAAAATTATCCTTTTTATCAATAATAAAAATTGTTCCTTTCCATTTCCATTTTTATAAATCCGTGATCCAATATTTCCTTATCAAATCTCTTCTAAATAATATCTTCCGACGTTGTTCATAAAACTATGTTTATTTTAATAAAATTATATCCTTCAAAAATCATTATTCATTCACCTTTACTAAAACACCTTTAAATAAAATACTTAAAATAGTATTTTCTACTATTTCTTACAAAAATTGCACTTCTTTAGTTTAATTGGATATTATAGCTCAAAATTTTTTAACGCGCTTCATAACCCAAATGGTGAGCTATACGTTAGCGAATTTCAAGTTTTAATTTTATTTCTCATCATAACTTAATTACGCTAATTTAATTCTAAACATTTAGTGCACTTTCTTTGCAAATCCTAAAATCATTAACTTATTACCTACTCATCAAAAATTCATAATTAGTAAAATAAGTTTGAAATGATTTGTTCCAGATCAAGTATGAAGGTCATGAGCCTCAAGGTTCTTTTGAACCAAAACAGTTTTCCTTTCCACATGATTCTCATCATATATCACATCACTCATGATATTTTCACTACCACATGTTCATGCTTACTGTGAAAATGATAAAATCATATTAAGCATCTAACCACAAATTAATCAAGATCATACTATCAAAATCACATATCACATATAGCTAATAAACAACCATAATAAATATCATGTATACTAACAAGGCTATGAATCACATAAAGCAAACCAAACACAATTCATCAAACTATACAATTAAGTGAATGATGCCATAATAGTCGAAGTCTTGATTTATGCTTGATGTCAACCAACCTATATCTCTCATCAACATTGACTCCATTAATCGGGTCAAACCAATGACATTGTAAAAGAAATACTCTGGTCTGATTTCCTACATATGACAATTCCAATATATCTTCAATGATGCCATAATAGTCGAAGTCATTCTCACCATATATACTACCTCTAACACATATGCCGCTATTCATGGTAGCTTTATTTTATCCGTACTCCTTAGTATGAAATCTATACCCATTAACTGTTAAGCCACAGTAAGAAGTCACAGACTTGGATGGACCATAACTTATCCCTCGTATCATTTGATCCTTAACTTGACCTATATTAACCTGTATCATTACATAGACGGTAGATAGTTGTAACATTTAACATAATGAACATTGAATTTAATATGATAGATGTGATTATGGATAAAAGGACTCACTAGATGTTTTAGCCACCTACTGAAGTCCTTATCTCGAGCTTCCAATACTTGATCATCAGTGATATTGGGATTTGTTTCCTTTAACGAATTCTCGAATTGTCTAATCAATATAATAATTAATATTTAGCATAAATTTAGCGAAAAATTAACAAATTCATTAGGTAGTGAGTAGACTTACTGGAGATAAGGTTCTACATCTCAACAATTTACAAGCATATATGTCTCAGGAATCTAAAGTTTCACATTTGTCAAGAATCTATTTCGACCTCTCCTGATAGGATGACATAGATGTTTAAAAACAAACAATCATTCATTAATTGTATGTTCTCCACCGTCGTCATTCCGAGGAACTTGAGTGTGTCTAGTCTGTAGGTGGGGATCAAAATACATGGAAGCAAAGTTAGAAATTTCTTCTAAAATATACGCTTCACAAATAGATCCTTCAACTTTCGCCTTATTTCGGACCTTCCTTTTCAAGTACAACATACACCTCTCAAAGGGGTACATCCACCTGTAATGCACTGGTCTTCCAACCTTAGCTTCATAAGGGAGATGCACGACTAGAGGTTCCATCACGTCAAAGAATGCGGGAGGGAAAATCTTCTCTAACTTGTAAATTGTTTCAACAATGGAAAGCTCTGCATTCTCCATGGTGGATGCACGAATTTCAGTTGCACAAACTTCTTTAAAGAACAAGCTGAGTTCTGTTAATGGTCCCATATAGGTTTTGGCAAGATATCACGAAATGCTAGAGAGGAATTAACCTTTGCATAAAAACATGATAATCGTGACTTTTCATTCCATATATCTTCCTGCTGTCTACATTGATGCAACGTGCGATATTCGACGCATACCCATCTAGAAATTTCAACTATTTTATCCATTCACACACCATCCTCCTTTGATTGGCATCCAAGATATATATCGCCTTTGGTTTTTTACACTTGCCATTCTCAACTATTAGCTCCAAGGTGGGATGTTTGCATATTATCTTCAAATTTTCTCTTGCATTTGCATTGTCTTTTGTCTTGCCCTTTATGTCCATGACAGTGTTGAAGATATTGTCAAACACGTTCTTCTCGACATGCATAATGTAATATCCTTAAGTACATGTTAGACTGGTAAATGGTTACCGAAGGTAGCATTTGACTTGTTTAGCATGTCAGTAAAGTTTTGTGACAATCTGAGTTCATTTAGGCACTTAGTTGCAACATAGAAGTTGTAAAGTGGCTTAAAATGACTCAGATAATAGCATAAGTTGCTGAGTTAAGAGAAATAAACATAGAGAGTTTATTTCTAGGTCACAAATAAGCCAAGTAAGATGTGGTAAAAGTTTCAAGAGAATCGGAGTCAGTTTGGTATTTTTAGGCATACGGGTTGTGCTTTTTATGTGATTGATCCCTAGAAAGATATAGAAAATGATGAGAATTGTGAAACAACAATTTAGATAAATCTTATGATTTATTCTAAAGTTGTTAGAAGCAGGAAACTCGAATTAGCACAATTCGGGTGTCCATAAGATATAAGTTTCGGTGTATAAACTTAAGTTAATCTTTTTCGTAATTCCCTCTGCGTCCCCACCCCCTTATATCTCCCTTCTCCTAAAGAAGTAAATCGAAAACCAGAGGAAAGAAAAGAAAAGAAAGAAAAGGGGAGAAAAAGAAGGAGAAAGGGGAAGAAGGGAAGAAGGAGAGGAAGAGGAAGATCAAGCTTCAAGCTTTGAGAGCTTCGAGTCTTCAAAGAGGTAGGGGTTTAGAGCCTTTATTCATCTCTTTCTCTATGTATGCATATAAACAACATAATATGCCAAATTGAGTTCTAGAGATGTTAGATGTGTTTGGCTTGCATAGACGTGTTTCTTTGGTCATTTATTACTTGTTCATAGCATAAGATTAAGTTAGGAACTTAGAACAACTCATTTAGACTTTTAATTTACAAAGTAAGCCATAAGCCATAGAATGAAGGATTTTGAGCCATAATCCAAATTAAGAGGTTTAAATTAGTGATTGATGATTCCTAATGGTTAAGAAACTAGTTAGGAACCTAGAATCACTTAGAAGTTGGTAAGAAATGGCCAAAATCCAAGAAAATGATTAAAAGAACTTTCAAACCCGTCTTTCTCGCAAAATTCTCGTAGAACGGGTTACGCTATGAGCGCCGCGGCATAGCTTAGTGGCGCCGCGGCGTGAAGAGTCGAAATCACGTTTTTTGCTAAGAGCGCCACGCGTGCAGATGCCGTGCCGCGGCGTGAGACTTCCTGAAACTCCAAAATGTTATTTTTGGATGTTTTGAAGTTCTAAAGTAATTTTGGATCATTTATATATGTTTCCTAAAGTGTGTTAAGGCACATTTGGGGGTATTTTCAGGTAGAAAATACTTACCCATCAAGAAAGAGAAAGCATAGGCTTTTAAGCACCCTAAAGGAAAGATTTGCTTTAAGTAATGACATTGCACCTTAGGCAACTTAGTGTTGCATTACATATCACTTAAGATGTGATGAGATGGTGCAATGAAGACAAGTGTACTAGTATGCACTCTAGTAGAGAATGAGAAAGGTATGAACCTTAGGAGATCCAAGAGTAGTGGATTACCTTAGGAAAGTACCTAGAACCTTAGGCAATAAGAGTTGCAAGTAAAAACCACTCTTGCATTAGAGTTACTTAAGTGGAGACAAGATTGTGTATTGGTTCCAAAGAGGGAACGTTTAGGTACTAAGTCTCTAGTTAAGTGAGACTTGGTGCATTGCTAAATACACAATAAGATGATATATGACTAAGAAGATGTCATAATCATAAGGTAAAGCAGAAATGTGCAATAACTCATGTATTAGTAAAGATGAGTTAGAAATGCAAGATAAAGAGAAAATACCTTAGAACTTCCAGAAGTGAATAGGACGTTAAGCGTGAACAGTGAGTGAATAGTAAAAATATAGAAACCTGGAAAAAGCAAAAGGAAGTGTAGTAAAGCTACTACCGGACGTGTGATAGAAGGGAAAGCTAGATACAACTAGAATATGTATGTTAGTACACAAGTGTAGTATAAGCTACTACCAAAGTGTGAAATAGAAAGGAAAGTTAGATGCATGAATTACTCACTTTAGTTAAAGTTGAGTTAATTATGCAAAATTTTCAGAGATGCTCATTAAGTCCTTAAGCAAGGATAGTTGTTTGCATTAGTTAAGATAGACTCTTTCACTAGGATGAGTTGAGTCTATAGGAAAGTAAGATGGTTTTATGTAAGAGTTAAACATAACACTAAGCTTTTCACACACTAGTCCAAGGTTAAGCTAGTATGTATGTGAAGAGAAAGAACCTTAGTGCAAGCACTAAGACTAGTGGTTGCCATAGGTAAGTACCTTACACCTCAAACAACATAGTGTCAATGCGTTAGAGATCACTTAAGTTAGATAGGAGTGATGAGGTGGAGTTTAGGTACAAGTATGAGAAATGAATGGTGATGTTTTTGAGAATGTAACGTTATATGACGTGAGGTCATTTTGCCGAAGGTAAGGAATTTGAGAAGTTCCTTAATGGACAAGTATTCCTAACCAAGTGCTAAGGTTACATATAGTATGAGGTTACAGATTCTCCTCATTGCAAAGGGTAAACGTAAGAAGCCAAAGTTATTAGTGAAATATGCTTAGATCAAAGAGGAACTAAGTATATAAGTACGAATAAAAGTCTAGGAATTAATTAAGTAGTATCGATCTGGTGGATATCCTTTGATGTTATTCATAGAGGCAAAAAGAAGATAGATGGGTGTCCGAAGGACTTTTGAGAAGGTAACTCTAATAACCACCGATGTCTCGATAATGCCAAGGCCAAAGGAGATCCAAAGAGGGAAATCCAGAGACGCTCTTTGAGCAAGGATGAAGCATTAGAATTTCTCCAAGGTGCCTCTTTGATATGTGTAATGTGAGGATGAGTTTTTCCTCTAATTACCACTAGATGATATACTGACTAGTTCCTAGCAAACTTCCTTGTTCTTAGAATAGAATTTTGCATTTGTATTTCATTCACATGCTTTTAGGATTCCTTAGGCATATTCATACTACATATCATTATCATTGCATTCACGGAAATATAGGCATCCATTGTCCCTAGGCTAGATGATTTGCTTGATGAATTGTATGGGCGTTTATGTATTAACAGTGTGTAGACTATCAGTTGATATCACACTATAAGAAAGTGTGCAGTTATGAGAAAAGAGGAGGAAACTCCTAAGCTATGAGAAAAGAGGAGGAAACTCCTAAGTTATGAGAAAAAAGGAGAAAGCTCCTAAGATAGAAATAGTTATGAGAAAAGGGGAGAAAGCTCCTAAGTTAGAATTATAGCAATTGTTATATATTTGTTATATATAATGTTGAGAGAAGTATTGGAATTGTAGTTTTACTTTGATGAATGTTAATTCTCATTCATATTCCATGTAAAGCACCTAGAACACCTTGCAGGTTCGTGATGAGTGTGCTGTGCGGTAGAAAAGAAAAGTTGTATTGTAATTTAGAGGAGTGAAGATAAACCATGAAGACTAGAGTAGCTTTTTATTGCTTTAAGTAGTGCAACTTATGTAATAAGTTTATATTTGTTCTGTAAGTTTTATGTTATATGTATTATAAATAGCCCTGGGTAGCTAAGTTTGTATATGTATATGTATGAGTTTAAATTTTTCCGCCCTCTAAAAGAAGCTTTTATAATTGAGTTTTAGGTTGTGATTATAGATATATGTTAGTATGTAGTATAGAAGTGACATCTCTAGACTAGTTATCTTTATATATCTCTATCTATCTAGGATATATCTGGATATTGGTATTAGGGTGTTTCATTACAAGAGGGTCACCCCATTCATACTTTAGTGAGAAATTGCATGGAGCTATGCTTAGGCATAAGTAGCGATTTAGTGGAAAGTTATGCATTCATTTTATCTCTTTTTGAGATACCTTTTTGATGGTTTTGCATGACTATGAGTCACTAAAATATTTAAAAGGAAAGGTAAGCTTTAGAGCATGCCAAGTGGGAGGAATACCTTGTAGAAGTCTATCTAAGTGATCAGAACAGACTCGCAAGTTAGTTGCGGGAACGAGAAGGAACTTTCGAGGAATTAGTGTTTCTAGTTCAAGAAAGTTACTCCTTTGTTCTTGAAAGGAGAGGTTGGTTGTGCATGATGATGATTTCTCTAAGGTGGTTTCATGTGATGGAAGAGATCTTTGAGATCATGTTTATTCGATGAAGAAGGTAAACCTTGCTTCGTAAGGGTTAGTAGGTGAATTAAAGCGATAAGATGAAGCGAGAGAGGTTATTAGAGATGGTTAGTATCGAACCAGACGAGAGGTGTTTAAGTTACTTTCCTAGATAAGTATTATTCCCTTGAGTTAGAGAAAGCAATGTGATAGGTGCATTGATTCCTAAAGTTAAAGCAAAGGATAATGCCTCAAGACCTATATGCGAAGCAATTCAAGAATGTCAAGAGTTCTTTTCTTATTTTACGTCCAATTCCGATCAAAAAAAAAAAAGGAAGTGAGTAAAATTTGAAGTAGAACTTGGAGAAGGCTCATTAGAAGAGTTGCAATAAAAGAAGATTATGGACTTGTTCTTCTAGTAAGTGAATGTAGAGTTGTAGAAGTAGATAATCTTAGCATCCATGGAATAAAAGTTAGAAAGCCTAAAGAGGAAGAGATTGGATGTTGAGACTAAGGTGCCTTTTGATCTCAACTTGTTATAGAATTGCACGATGGAAGCTTGAGAGTGATGATAGTATAAGTAAGTGCGATTAATCATAGAGGAGCAACTCTAAGCTTAAAAAGGTAAATCAAGCTTCAAGTCACTAAGATGTGCTAGATGTGGTAAGATACATGGATGTAGACCATTTTTGATGGGTAATAGTGTGCTAAGCTAAATAAGTGAGAAGCACATCATAAGAAAGAAGTCTTGGACAAAGAAAGGACGAAATCTTCCAACTTGGTATGAGATGAGAACAATGTAAAGAGAAATCTTTTAAGGTGTGTATAAGAAGAGAATAGATTTACTTTGTAGAAATGTTGATTTACTTTGTGAATCTAGTTGCTTACCTTGTTGGTATGGTTTGGTTGTTCGAGAGAAAGAATCATCGACAATGCCTACAAAGTTGACCTCAGGTGAGAGAATCTTTGCAAATTTAATGAGATGATCTAAGACTTAGTTGTCATAGAAGGATTAAAGCATAGTAAAGTAAAGGGCATGATGAGAGTTTTCCGAATTACGAAAGGACATGAAGAGTATGTCAATGGTAGTTTTGGAAACTTTTGAAAAGAAGGGGTTAAGTACCAAGAAAGCCGAAAGTCGTTTTGGATTACAAGTGGTACAATGCCCAGAGTTATGTAATTTCTTAAGATAGAAATTGAGAGCCCAATGACAAGTTTCAAGAGGCTACAATGGGTAGAGGAGGATTTGGACAAGAAATCAACTAGATTTTCTCACTCAAGTGCTACCTGAGTTTAGATAGTTAAAGATAGTACCCAAAGCAATGGACTCTAGATAGTGAGCTTGTTTTCCAAAAGTAGAATTTTATTTAAGGTTGATTATTTGAACGTTAGTTTTGGTAATTCTTAAATTCTTTTTTGAGAGAACTTTGAGGTAAGGGTGTATACTTGAAGATGGGACTAATTTGGTATGCTAGAGCAATAGAGATAGGTGGATGCCTACGCATCACATTTGCGCTAGGGTTTTAGTGCTAGCTTGCAAGTTAGGACTACCCTAGGTATGATTTGGAATTAGCCATAGTAGTGATTACCTTATAGTTTTGGAGACATAACTCATAAGGAGTCTAGTTAGAGATCTTAGAAGAACCGATCATGATAGCTCAAGATGCTTGTGGATGAGGAATCCTGGACATGACTTAGCGAGAATAGATGGTGGAGTCTTTTTTTCAAGGTTCATAACCTTGAGTTTATCATCTTAATGCTATTTTGGTTATCCTAGATGATAGTCCAAGAGAGAGTGAATTTCTTGAGAGTTTTCGAAATTTGAGTCTAGCGGTGACTATGATTCCGAAATCAACTCAAGGAGCAAGGTGGACATAGTAAGAGGCATCTAAAGGCTTGGATTTCTTTGAACAATTAAAAGAATGAAGCTCAATGAAGGGACAAGTGTGAGCAGTTTTTCAAAGGAACCCTTAAGGATTTGGTTATGACTAAGAGGGAATGACGAAGTTTAGAGACAACTTTGTCTTCCAAGAGGTCAAAAAATCAAGAAAAGGATTCCGGAGGAAGCCGAGAGAAAGTATACCATCTATCAAGAGGCTACTAAGGTTTTCCAAGAGTTAAGGAAGATGTATAGTAGCATAGTATGTTAAAGAACATAAGAGAATAAGTTGAGCTTTATAGACCTCGGAAAGGTGGTAAGATTAAGTAACTTCCGTTGGGCTTCCTCCTTGAGATCTTTTGCCAAGAATAGATAGCTATTTTCTAGATAAGGTAGTTCAACTACTTTTGAAGGAAATAGTTAGGATTCATAGAGTTTACTGTGAATATAGTGTCTAAGAGAGATACTAGATTCACACTTTGGTTTTGAAAGCTTATAAGAAAAGGAGAAATCTTAAAATTATATTTTAGTTCACTTACCATCCATAAGCATAGAGATCAAGAGCTTTGAGATAAGCAGGCACTTCTCGTCAAGAGGAAGTGGTTGGGAGAAGTTGGAAAGAAGGTCAAGCATAGAGGCAAGTTCATGTAGAGTTTTGTTTAGCGTAATTGCTCACGGTCATGTTTACGTGAGGTGAACAATTTTGGGGACAAAATTTAAAAAGGATGGAGAAATGTAATACCCTTAAGTACATGTTAGACTGGTAAATGGATATCGAAGGTAGCATTTGACTTGTTTAGCATGTCAGTAAAGTTTTGTGACAATTTGAGTTCATTTAGGCACTTAGTTGCAACATAGAAGTTGTAAAGTGGCTTAAAATGACTCAGATAATAGCATAAGTTGCTAAGTTAAGAGAAATAAACATAGAGAGTTTATTTCTAGGTCACAAATAAGCCAAGTAAGATGTGGTAAAAGTTTCAAGAGAATCGGAGTCAGTTTGGTATTTTTAGGCATATAGGTTGTGCTTTTAATGTCGGATTGATCCCTAGCAGATATAGAAAATGATGAGAATTGTGAAACAACAATTTAGATGAATCTTATGATTTATTCTAAAGTTGTTAGAGGCAAGGAAACTCGAATTAGTATAATTCGGGTGTCCATATAGTATATAAGTTTCAGTGTAGAAACTTAAGTTAATCTTTTTCCGTAATTACCTCCACGTCCCACCCCCTTATATCTCCCTTCTCCTCGGCAGAACCGAAAACCGAGGAAAGAAAAGAAAAGAAAGAAAGGGGAGAAGAAGAAGGAGAAAGGGGAAGAAGGGAAGAGGAAGAGGAAGATCAAGCGTCAAGGTTCAAGGCTTCAAGTCTTCATGAGGTAGGGGTTTAGAGCCTTTATTCATCTCTTTCTCTATGTGTGCATATAAACAACATAATATGCCAAATTGAGTTCTAGAGATGTTAGATGTGTTTGGCTTGCATAGACGTGTTTCTTTGGTCATTTATGACTTGTTCATAGCATAAGATTAAGTTAGGAACTTAGAACAACTCATTTAGACCCTTGATTCACAAAGTAAGCCATATGCCATAGAATGAAGGATTTTGAGCCATAATCCAAATTAAGAGGTTTAAATTAGTGATTGATGATTCCTAATGGTTAAGGAACTAGTTAGGAACCTAGAATCACTTAGAAGTTGGTAAGAAATGGCCAAAATCCAAGAAAATGATTAAAAGAACAGCAAACCCGTAGCTGCAGAATTCTGCAGAATCTGGGTTCTGCTATGGGCGCCGCGGCATGGCTTAGTGGCGCCGCGGCGTGAGGAGTAAGAAATCATGTTTTCAGCTATGGGCGCCGCGGCGTTGAGAGATGGATGCGTGCCGCGTGCGTGAGACCGAAATCCAAAATGGTTTTTTTGGATGTTTTGAAGTTCTTTGATGGATCCATTTATGTTTATGTTTCCTAAAGTGTAATAAGGCACATTTGGGGGTATTTTCAAGTAGAAAATACTTACCCATCAAGAAAGAGAAAGCATAGGCTTTTAAGCATCCTAAAGGAAAGGTTTGCTTTAAGTAATGACATTGCACCTTAGGCAACTTAGTGTTGCATTAGATATCACTTAAGATGTGATGAGATGGTGCAATGAAGACAAGTGTATTAGTATGCACTCTAGTAGAGAATGAGAAAGGTATGAACCTTAGGAGATCCAAGAATAGTGGATTACCTTAGGAAGGTACCTAGAACCTTAAGCAACAAAGAGTTGCAAGTAAGAGCCACTCTTGCATTAGAGTTACTTGAGTGGAGACAAGATTGTGTATTGGTTCCAAAGAAGGAACGTTTAGGTACTAAGTCTCTAGTTAAGTGAGACTTGGTGCATTGTTAAATACACAATAAGATGAAATGTGACTAAGAAAATGTCATAATCATAAGGTAGAGCAGAAATGTGCAATAACTCATGTATTAGTAAAGATGAGTTAGAAATGCAAGATAAAGAGAATTTACTTCCTTAGATACTAACCAAAGTGTGGAAGTTAAGTTCTTAAGCATTCCATGAGTTTGGAATAGTTAAAGAGGTATCTGGAACCTTAAGCACACAAGTGTAGTATAAGCTACTACCAGACGTGTGATAGAAGGAAAGCTAGATACAACTAGAATATGTATGTTAGTACACAAGTGTAGTATAAGCTACTACCAGAAGTGTGATAGAAAGGAAAGTTAGATGCATGAATTACTCACTTTAGTTAAAGTTGAGTTAATTATGCAAAGTTTTAGAGAGATGCTCATTATGTCCTTAAGCAAGGATAGTTGAGGCATTAGTTAAGATAGACTCTTTCACTAAGATGAGTTGAGTCTATAGGAAAGTAAGATGGTGTTTATGTAAGAGTTAAACATAACACTAAGCTTTTCACACACTAGTCAGTTAAGCTAGTATGTATGTGAAGAGAAAGAACCTTAGTGCAACTAAGACTAGTGGTTGCCATAGGTAAGTACCTTACACCTCAGCAACATAGTGTTGCGTTAGAGATCACTTAAGAGATAGGAGTGATGAGGTGGAGTTTAGGTACAAGTATGAGAAATGAATTGGTGATGTTTACCTGAGAATGTAACGTTATATGACGTGAGGTCATTTAGCCGAAGGTAAGGAATCAGAGAAGTTCCTTAAGGGACAAGTATTCCTAACCAAGTGCTAAGGTTACATATAGTATGAGGTTACAGATTCTCCTCATTGCAAAGGGTAAACATAAGAAGCCAAAGTTATTAGTAGAATATACTTAGATCAAAGAAGAACTAAGTATATAAGTACGAATAAAAGTCTATGAATTAGTTAAGTAGTATCGATCTGGTGGATCCTTTGATGTTTATTCATGGAGGCAAAAAGAAGATAGATGGGTGTCCGAAGGACTTTTGAGAAGGACATAACCCCGATGTCTCGATAGTGCCAAAGTCAAAGGAGATAAGTGGGAAATCCAAAGACGCTCTTTGAGCAAGGGTGAAGCTCGAATTTCTCAGTGTGCCAAGATATGTATAATGTGAGGAAGAGTTTTCCCTCTAATTACCACTAGATGATATACTGACTAGTTCCTAGCAAACTTCCTTGTTCTTAGAATAGACTTTTGCATTTGCATTTCATTCACATGCTTTTAGGATTCCTTAGGCATATTCATATTACATATCATTATCATTGCATTCACGGACGAGTTGTATGGGCATTGTCCGTCACTTTGTTGGTATGTACAAATTGTATGGGCGTTGTATGTATTAACAAAGTGTGTAGGCTATCGGTTTGATATCACACTATAAGAAAGTGTGCGTTATGAGAAAAGAGGAGGAAACTCCTAAGTTATGAGAAAAGAGGAGGAAACTCCTAAGTTATAAGAAAAAAGGAGAAAGCTCCTAAGATAGAAATAGTTATGAGAAAAGGGAGAAAGCTCCTAAGTTAGAATTATAGCATTTGTTATATATTTGTTATATATAATGTTATAGAGAACTGGTATTGGAATTGCTTTTACCGAGAATGTTAATTCTCACCCCGATTGCTATTCCATGTAAATCCGATGCAGTTCGGATGAGGTGCCGATGGATTCGTGTGCAGTCAGCAAAGGCTCAGTACGGAGGTACAAACCCTGCTAAGGATGAGAAGATAAAGCATGAAGACTAGAGTAGTTTTTATTGCTTTAAGTAGACAGAACTTATGTAATAAGTTTATATTTGTTCTGTAAGTTTTATGTTATATGTATTATAAATAGCCCTCAGGTGGCTAAGTTTGTATATGTATATGTATGAGTTTAAGTTTTTCCGCAATCTCTCAAGGCTTTCTATAATTACTCGGTTGTGATTATAGATATATGTTAGTATGTAGTATAGAAGTGACATCTCTAGTACTGGTTATCTTTATATATCTCTATCTATCTAGGATATATCTGGATATTTGTATTAGGGTGTTACATTTTGGTATCAGAGCAGTTCATCTGTTGAGCTCGGGGTATGGATGGGACTATGCTTAGGCATAAGTAGCGATTTAGTAGAAAGTTATGCATTCTTTTATCTCTTTTTGAGATATGCAGATGGAATTGCATGACTAGGAGTCCAGTAAAGGAGGAGATACCGAGCTTTTTAGAGAAATGGCTCTTGTGTTGAGAGAGCAGACTGCCATTAGTAGAAGTCTATCAGAAGTGATAGAACAGGACTCGCATAGTTAGTTGCGGGAACGAGAAGGAACTTTCGAGGAATTAGTGTTTCTCAGAGTTCAAGAAAGTTACTCCTTTGTTCTTGAAAGGAGAGGTTGGTTCAGTCAGAGCCGAAAGGTGGTTTCATGTGATGGAAGAGATCTTTGAGATCATGTCGTGTGCTGATGAACAGAAGGTAAACCTTGCTTCGTAAGGGTTAGTAGGTGAAGCCGAAAGCTGATAAGATGAAGCAGAGAGGTTATTAGAGATGGTTAGTACTCGAACCACCTGAGAGGTGTTTAGAGTTACTTTCCTAGATAAGTATTATTCCCTTGAGTTAGAGAAAGCAAAGGAACAGAGATTCCTAAAGTTAAAGCAAGGGGATAGTACTGAAGACCAGTATGCGAAGCAATTCAAGAATGTCAAGAGTTCTTTTCTTATTTTACGTCCAATCCAGATAAAGACTGGAAGTGAGTAAAATTTGAAGTAGAACTTGGAGAAGGCATTAGAAGAGTTGCAATGCAAAAGAAGATTATGGACTTCTTCGCTCTAGTAAGTGAATGTAGAGTTGTAGAAGTAGATAATCTCAGAGCATCCATGGAATAAGAGTTAGAAAGTTCCTAAAGAGGAAGAGATTGGATGTTGAGATCAGTAAGGGTGCCTTTTGATCTCAACTTGTTATAGAATTGCACGGTGGAAGCTTGGAGAGATGATAAGTATAAGTAGAGTGCTTGTAGAGGAGCAACTCTAAGGAAAAAGGTAAATCAAGCTTCAAGTCACTAAGATGTGCTAGATGTGGTAAGATACATGGATGTAGACCATTTTTGATGGGTAATCCGTGTGCTACATAAGTAAGTAACCAGCACATCATAAGAAAGATGGTCCTTGGACAAAGAAAGCGACGAAATCTTCCAACTTGGTATGAGATGAGAACACATGTAAAGAGAAATCTTTTAAGGTGTGTATAAGAAGAGAATAGATTTACTTTGTAGATCATGTTGATTTACTTTGTGAATCTAGTTGCTTACCTTGTTGGTATGGTTTGGTTGTTCGAGAGAGAAGGATGATCTGGTAAGATCAGTTGAGAGAATCTTTGAATTTTCTCAGGAGATGATCTAAGACTTAGTTGTCATAGAAGCATAGTAAAGTAAAGCAGATCTTCGAGAGTTTTCCAGAATTACGAAAGGACATGAAGAGTATGTCAAAGGTAGTTTTGGAAACTTTTGAAAAGAAGGGGTTAAGTACCAAGAAAGCCGAAAGTCAGTTTTGGATTACAAGTGGTACAGTTTAAGAGTTATGTAATTTCTTAAGATAGAAATTGCAGAGAACCCTAGCAGAGTTTAAGCAGAGGTACAATGGGTAGAGTAGCCATTGTATCCGAGAGCAGAGAATCTATCAGTAGATTTTCTAAGTTAGTGCTACCTGGTTTAGGCCAGTTAAGAGAGGTAGTACCCAACAATGGACTCTAGATAGTGAGCTTGTTTTCCAAAAGTAGAAGAGAAGGTTGATTACTACGTTAGTTTTGGTAATTCCAAATTCCCGAGAGAACTTTGAGGTAGACAGTTATACTTCGAAGATGGGACTAGGGTATGCTAGATGCAATAGAGATAGGTGGATGCCTACGCATCAAGGCAGTTTAGTCTGCAAGAGAAGGACTACCCTAGGTATGATTTGGAATTAGCCATAGTAGTGATTACCTTATAGTTTTGGAGACATAACTCATAAGGAGTCTAGTTAGAGATGTTCAGCGATCATGATAGCTCAAGATGCTTGTGGATCAGAGGAAGCTGGACATGAAGCAGAATAGATGGATAGAGTTTTTCAAGGTTCATAACCTTGAGTTGAGATATCATTCGGGTAATGCCAATGTAGTGGTTATCCTAGATGATAGTCCAAGAGAGAGTGAATTTCTTGAGAGTTTTCGAAATTTGAGTCTAGCGGTGACTATGATTCCAGATAGTCTCTCAGTGAGCAAGGTGGACATAGTAAGAGGCCTAAAGGCTCAGATTTCTTTGAAGCTCAGAAGGAGAATGAAGCTCTAAGGGACAAGTGTGAGCAGTTTTTCAAAGGAACCCTTAAGGATTTGGTTATGACTAAGAGGGAATGACGAAGTTTAGAGACAACTTTGTCTTCCAAGAGGGTCAAAAAATCAAGAAAAGGATTCCAGAGGAAGCTCACCAGAGAAAGTATACCATCTATCAAGAGGCTACTAAGGTTTTCCAAGAGTTAAGGAAGATGTATAGTAGCATAGTATGTTAAAGAACATAAGAGAATAAGTTGAGCGGCAGATAAAGGTGGTAAGATTAAGTAATCTGCCAATCTTTTGCCAAGAACAGATAGCTATTTTCTAGATAAGGTAGTTCAACTACTTTTGAAGGAAATAGTTAGGATTCATAGAGTTTCTGTGAATATAGTGTCTAAGAGAGATACTAGATTCACACCTGGTTTTGAAAGCCTTATAAGAAGGAGTTCAAAGCTAAATTATATTTTAGTACAGCTTACCATCCATAAGCATAGAGATCAAGAGCTTTGAGATAAGCAGATCTCGTCAAGAGGAAGTGGTTGGGAGAAGCTGGTACTAAAGAAGGACTGCATAGAGGCAGAAGTTCCATGTAGAGTTTTGTTTAGCCAGAATTGTTTACGTGAGGTGAACAATTTTGGGGACAAAATTTTAAAAAGGAGGGGAGAAATGTAATATCCTTAAGTACATGTTAGACTGGTAAATGGTTACCGAAGGTAGCATTTGACTTGTTTAGCATGTCAGTAAAGTTTTGTGACAATCTGAGTTCATTTAGGCACTTAGTTGCAACATAGAAGTTGTAAAGTGGCTTAAAATGACTCAGATAATAGCATAAGTTGCTGAGTTAAGAGAAATAAACATAGAGAGTTTATTTCTAGGTCACAAATAAGCCAAGTAAGATGTGGTAAAAGTTTCAAGAGAATCGGAGTCAGTTTGGTATTTTTAGGCATACAGGTTGTGCTTTTTATGCCGGATTGATCCCTAGCAGATATAGAAAATGATGAGAATTGTGAAACAACAATTTAGATAAATCTTATGATTTATTCTAAAGTTGTTAGAAGCAGGGAAACTCGAATTAGCACAATTCGGGTGTCCATAGCAGATATAAGTTTCAGTGTATAAACTTAAGTTAATCTTTTTCCGTAATTCCCTCTGCGTCCCACCCCCCTTATATCTCCCTTCTCCCTCGGCAGAGAGCCGAAAACCAGAGGAAAGAAAAGAAAAGAAAGAAAAGGGGAGAAGAAGAAGGAGAAAGGGGAAGAAGGGAAGAAGGAGAGGAAGAGGAAGATCAAGCTTCAAGCTTCAGAGCTTCGAGTCTTCAAGAGGTAGGGGTTTAGAGCCTTTATTCATCTCTTTCTCTATGTATGCATATAAACAACATAATATGCCAAATTGAGTTCTAGAGATGTTAGATGTGTTTGGCTTGCATAGACGTGTTTCTTTGGTCATTTATGACTTGTTCATAGCATAAGATTAAGTTAGGAACTTAGAACAACTCATTTAGACCTTTAATTTACAAAGTAAGCCATAAGCCATAGAATGAAGGATTTTGAGCCATAATCCAAATTAAGAGGTTTAAATTAGTGATTGATGATTCCTAATGGTTAAGAAACTAGTTAGGAACCTAGAATCACTTAGAAGTTGGTAAGAAATGGCCAAAATCCAAGAAAATGATTAAAAGAACAGCAAACCCGTAGCTGCAAAATTCTGCAGAATCTGGGTTCTGCTATGAGCGCCGCGGCATAGCTTAGTGGCGCCGCGGCGTGAAGAGTCAGAAATCACGTTTTCTGCTAAGGGCGCCGCGGCGTGCAGATGCCGTGCCGCGGCGTGAGACCCTGAAACTCCAAAATGTTATTTTTGGATGTTTTGAAGTTCTAAAGTAAAGGGGATCATTTATATATGTTTCCTAAAGTGTGTTAAGGCACATTTGGGGGTATTTTCAAGTAGAAAATACTTACCCATCAAGAAAGAGAAAGCATAGGCTTTTAAGCACCCTAAAGGAAAGGTTTGCTTTAAGTAATGACATTGCACCTTAGGCAACTTAGTGTTGCATTACATATCACTTAAGATGTGATGAGATGGTGCAATGAAGACAAGTGTACTAGTATGCACTCTAGTAGAGAATGAGAAAGGTATGAACCTTAGGAGATCCAAGAGTAGTGGATTACCTTAGGAAGGTACCTAGAACCTTAGGCAATAAGAGTTGCAAGTAAAAACCACTCTTGCATTAGAGTTACTTGAGTGGAGACAAGATTGTGTATTGGTTCCAAAGAGGGAACGTTTAGGTACTAAGTCTCTAGTTAAGTGAGACTTGGTGCATTGCTAAATACACAATAAGATGATATATGACTAAGAAGATGTCATAATCATAAGGTAAAGCAGAAATGTGCAATAACTCATGTATTAGTAAAGATGAGTTAGAAATGCAAGATAAAGAGAATTTACTTCCTTAGATACTAACCAAAGTGTGGAAGTTAAGTTCTTAAGCATTCCATGAGTTTGGAATAGTTAAAGAGGTATATGGAACCTTAAGCACACAAGTGTAGTATAAGCTACTACCAGACGTGTGATAGAAGGGAAAGCTAGATACAACTAGAATATGTATGTTAGTACACAAGTGTAGTATAAGCTACTACCAGAAGTGTGATAGAAAGGAAAGTTAGATGCATGAATTACTCACTTTAGTTAAAGTTGAGTTAATTATGCAAAGTTTTAGAGAGATGCTCATTAAGTCCTTAAGCAAGGATAGTTGAGGCATTAGTTAAGATAGACTCTTTCACTAGGATGAGTTGAGTCTATAGGAAAGTAAGATGGTATTTATGTAAGAGTTAAACATAACACTAAGCTTTTCACACACTAGTCAGTTAAGCTAGTATGTATGTGAAGAGAAAGAACCTTAGTGCAACTAAGACTAGTGGTTGCCATAGGTAAGTACCTTACACCTCAGCAACATAGTGTTGCGTTAGAGATCACTTAAGAGATAGGAGTGATGAGGTGGAGTTTAGGTACAAGTATGAGAAATGAACTGGTGATGTTTACTTGAGAATGTAACGTTATATGACGTGAGGTCATTTAGCCAGAAGGTAAGGAATCAGAGAAGTTCCTTAAGGGACAAGTATTCCTAACCAAGTGCTAAGGTTACATATAGTATGAGGTTACAGATTCTCCTCATTGCAAAGGGTAAACGTAAGAAGCCAAAGTTATCAGTGAAATATGCTTAGATCAAAGAGGAACTAAGTATATAAGTACGAATAAAAGTCTAGGAATTAATTAAGTAGTATCGATCTGGTGGATATCCTTTGATGTTATTCATAGAGGCAAAAAGAAGATAGATGGGTGTCCGAAGGACTTTTGAGAAGGACATAACCCTGATGTCTCGATAATGCCAAGGCCAAAGGAGATAAGTGGGAAATCCAGAGACGCTCTTTGAGCAAGGATGAAGCCCGAATTTCTCAGTGTGCCAGGATATGTGTAATGTGAGGATGAGTTTTTCCTCTAATTACCACTAGATGATATACTGACTAGTTCCTAGCAAACTTCCTTTTTCTTAGAATAGACTTTTGCATTTGTATTTCATTCACATGCTTTTAGGATTCCTTAGGCATATTCATACTACATATCATTATCATTGCATTCACGGACAGTTGTATGGGCATTGTCCATCATTGTTGGTATGTACAACTGTTGTATGGGCGTTGTATGTATTAACAAAGTGTGTAGGTTATCATTGATATCACACTATAAGAAAAAGTGTGCAAGTTATGAGAAAAGAGGAGGAAACTCCTAAGCTATGAGAAAAGAGGAGGAAACTCCTAAGTTATGAGAAAAAAGGAGAAAGCTCCTAAGATAGAAATAGTTATGAGAAAAGGGGAGAAAGCTCCTAAGTTAGAATTATAGCAATTGTTATATATTTGTTATATATAATGTTATAGAGAACTGGTATTGGAATTGCTTTTACTGAGAATGTTAATTCTCACCCCAGTTGCTATTCCATGTAAATCCGATGCGAGGTTCGAGATGCAGTACCGTACCGGTACCGATGCATCAGTACAGGCAAGGCAAAGGCTCAGGTACAGAGATGCAAACCCTGCTAAGGATGAGAAGATAAAACATGAAGACTAGAGTAGTTTTTATTGCTTTAAGTAGAAAGAACTTATGTAATAAGTTTATATTTGTTCTGTAAGTTTTATGTTATATGTATTATAAATAGCCCTCAGGTGGCTAAGTTTGTATATGTATATGTATGAGTTTAAGTTTTTCCGCAATCTCTCAAGGCTTTCTATAATTACTCAGTTGTGATTATAGATATATGTTAGTATGTAGTATAGAAGTGACATCTCTAGTACTGGGTATCTTTATATATCTCTATCTATCTAGGATATATCTGGATATCTGTATTAGGGTGTTACACATAACATCTAAATTATGTCGTATTAGATTAGTGGACCAATAAGGCAATTCTTAGAATATGCTCTTCTTCACCCAGTTATGGTGTATACCAAAGCCATCTTGTTTTTGTTTACCTAAATTCAAGCTGAAAGAGACTTCCTTAAGTTGAGTCACTCTATTCAAGACATCTATCCCACTCAACCATTACGGTGGATTAGATTTTTCCACTATTGATTTCTTAAAAGAATTTCAATCACGAGGCAGAAATTGGCGATGATAATCAAACCAGCAGCATTTCCTACCGTGCTTCAATATAAATGACTTACTGTGATTCATACAAAGTGGACAAGAATGTTTTCTATGAGTGCTCCACCCAGACAACATTCCATAGGCTGGAAAGTCACTTATTGTCCACAACAAAGTCGCTTTCATATCGAAATTTTGTTTCTTCCAGGCATCATAAGTTTGCACCTCATCGTCCCACAATATCTTTAGATCGTTAATTAGGGGTCTAAGATAGACATCTAAACTTTTACCTGGTGACTTTGGTCTAGGAATCACAAGAGTGAGGAATATGTATTCCCTTCTCATAAACATACTTGGGGGTAGATTGTATGATGTGACAAAAACTGGCCAACATGAATATGGTGTGGCTGAACCGCTGAATGGATTAAAATCGTCTATACAAAGGCCAAGCCTAACATTTCGAGCGTCTAGCGCAAATGTTGAATGGGTAGCATCAAATCGTCTCCAAGCCTCAGCATCAGCTGGATGCCTGATCACTGATTCATCTTGACGTACTCCACCCGCATGCTAACTCATATATTGTGCAGTGTTTTCGGACATAAACAGAAGTTGGAGTCTAGGCGTAATAGGAAAAAATCGCAACACTAAGTATGGCACATCTTTCTCATTCGATGAATGCCCCGCCTTCAGTTTGAATCATTGGTGTCCACATACTAAGCAAACTGAGTAGAGTCTCTTGTCACTGTATTCTTTGTAATACAATATGCACTAATTAGGACACGCATTTATCTTCTTATATCCTAATCACAACTCACGAACCATTCTCTTCGATTTATAAAAGTTTTTGGGTAACCTTTCAGGCTTTGGAAGCATGCTCTTAATTATGACAATCATTCTATCATAACAACTCTCACTCATGTTAAACTCTGACTTCAAGTTCAAAAGTTGAGTTACAGTTGACAACTTCGTGTGCTTATGGAAACCTTCCCATAAAGGTTCGTCAGCATCTCTTAGCAAGTCATAAAACTTCGCAGCTGACAGATTCGGATCATCTTCTTACTCTTGAGCTTCTGGATTTAATCTATCACCTGCAGCATCCATAACCATATCTATGTATGGATTCTTGGGCTCCACTTCATCATCATGGACAATGGATGTTGAGCCGCTATCACCCCATTTGTCCTCACCATGAATGGTCCAATTTACATAACAAACACAAATCCATACTTATACAGATGTAGTTCTACCCAAAATACGCCCCTCCAAACATGATTCTTACATCTAGCACATGGACAAAGGATGCGATTTAATGAATTAGGAACTGTCGGGTCTTCTTGAGCAACCCTAATGAAATCATTAATTCCATCCTTGAATTCTTCACTTACATAGCCAGTAGGATCGTTTTTTCGTAACATCCAACTTCAATTGGGTCTCATGATTGCTGAAATTTACCTTAGCACATTAATACAATCTGTCTATATCTCCATCTCCTTCTTAACATGGTATGGCCCTATCCCATTTGATAAGAAACATTTTCAACACTTAGTTAATAGTTATTTCTTAAATCTTATATTTTATACTTGACAAAATTGTGACAGCATTTCCCATTGGTCTCCAAGTGCATGACTTGAATGCAGTGAGATCTACCGCATTTAAGTATACACCCAGAGAACAAAAGGAAATATTGCAGACCGATATTTCAACAAGTATAACACATGAGATTTAAAGAATAACTATTAACTAAGTGCAGAAAAAATTTCTTACCAAATTATCCGACTTGGATAATTCAAGATTCAATATAATGAGCAGTACCTTGAAAAGATATGCGTGCTCATTAATATAGAATCTCAAACTGGAAACTAAGGTTTTGCTCAAATTTTTACTTAAATAAGAAAATAAAAATTTAAGCATATGTTAAAGCACAATCAAAAGTTAAATCAAACTAATATTCTTAACACATAATTCATTAGAAATTCATAGCTTTTATTTTCAACATCCAAGATTTGATGTCATATTTAGATAGTCCTAAATGTATTGGGATAGGAGAGAAAAGCATAAAGAAAAATCTAACTACTTCACTGGCTACAATGACTACTGCTATACGGCCTGACATAGACAACATTGATGAATATGTTAGGAACACTACTGCTAGAGCTTTCAGTGTTGTTGCCTCTGCTCTTGGTATACCTGCACTCTTACCCTCCTTGAAGGTTGTTTGTCAAAGTAAGAAATCATGGCAAGCTCGACACACTGGGATTAAGATTGTGCAACAGATTGCCATTTTAACTGGTTGCGCTGTATTGCTGCATTTGAGAGCTCTTCTGGAAATTATAGAGCATGGTCTGAATGATGAGAATCTGAAGGTGAAAACCATCACTGCATTGTCTCTTGCTACTCTTGCTGAGGCTGTTGCTCCTTATGGCATTGAAAGTTTTGACTCTGTCTTGAAGCCACTGTGGAAGGGTATTAGGCAACACCGTGGGAAGGTCTTCGCTACATTCTTAAAGGCAATTGGTTTTATAATTCCATTAATGGAAGCCCTATATGCCAGTTACTATACTAAGGAAGTCATGATCATTCTGATTCATGAATTTCAGTCGCCTGGTGAAGAAATGAAGAAAATTGTTCTGAAAGTGGTGAAGCAGTGTGTAAGCACTGAGGCATTCTTTATGCCTTCCAAGAGCATCCTAGCGATGATGCTAATGTGATGCTTAACGGGTTTGGTGCAGTTATGAACTCTTGGGCAGAGGGTGAAACTGTATCTTCCTCAGATTTTTGGTACCATCAAGTGGCGATTAAACAACAAGAGTGCAAAAGTGAGAAAACAAGTAGCGGACCTTATTTCAGGGATTGCTGTTGTCATGAAGTAGTGCCACGACGAAAAACTGATGGGTCATCTTGGTGTTGTCTTATATGAGTACTCCCCTTAATTTCTGTTAACCTTTTCCTATCATCTTCTTCCTATCTCATTAACAAGTTGTGCAAGCAGGGGCAGACCTAGGCTATATTGAAAATTATAGGTTGAGGGTGGCCAGTTTTAAGAAAAAAATATTTTTTGGTTTATCCTGCTTGTATATCAGCATGTTCATTAACAATCTATTCAAATACTGCACCCTATATTATATATCAATTTTAGGAACTAAGAGACTTAATCATGGCTTCTTCATTTTCTGCACAATCAGGTAAGCTTAATTTGTGTAAGAATTATGTATTCTAAGCTTTAAAGATATTAAGTTTAATTATAGATGATTAATAATTTTATGCATCGTATATATTTTTACGTCTTCTTTATGGTGGCATCTCCACTCCAGAATCAACAATACCAGCACGCTTCCAATGCAGCCACTCTTAGGTGGCAACAACAGATTATAAACCAAATGCCCAAATAAAACACACATGAAACGATATAAGCTAGGCACTACATAACAGTGTATTATGATCTGAGACAATACAATGAAAAACATCAGGAAACAAGTAAAGGAAAGTCTCCAACAATCACATATGAATTAAAGAAATGTTATGGGAAGTGATCTATAATTAACTTACAGTTTCCAACCAGCAATTCTTGTATGTTCAATAAAATTGATATCTCTTGACAGATTACAGAAAATATGAAGCAAATCTGAAAAATAGGAAACAAATATTAGATGAGTTCACAAAGGCCTCTAGAAGGTTCAAGAAGGATTACATATGCTATAGCTTAAACATCTTCATCTAAACAAAAAGACTTCAAGTGATAGTATAGAAATAAAAGACGAGGAAACAGAAGTGAAGAGAAATAAAATTGCATTTTTTTTATATTTAAGAAAAAACAACAATATATGTATGATAATCATAAACAAAACAGAAATGTAATAAAGAAAAAGGAACATGCTTGCAAAGGAATTCAAAGGAATTCGAAAGGAATAGGCTTGCAAAGGATTTTTCTTTAAGAATTTCTACTTCTTTAAATGTTAGGACTTCAATTGCATCATGCATTTTTACCTGTGTTGTTTTCAGGATCTAAGATTGTTAGGAATATGGTCTTCATGTAAATAGCTTAAAAATTGGAGCCTAAGTTTCTAAATCAGATTATGTGTTTTTTATCTAGGTCTTGCCTAATATAATCTTCTTAATTGATGTCAAATCTTATTCTTAGGAGTAGTAAAGATGCTAATCTATGTGTTTTACTTGGTATGTCAAATTGTGAATTCCAGTATGCATGTCTTTGTATTTTTTAACTTCCACATATTTACTAAATGGTCCTAAGATGAAAATAATATTATCTAATTCTATTATCTATTATCTATTATTTCTAATTCTATTATCTATTATTTCTAAACCTATTATGTATCACAGTTATGATTGAACCTATAAAAAATAATATGTAAAGACACATTTCTATTTCTCACCTAGAACATCAACACTGAAAAGCCCACATGAAATGTTTCACAGTCAACAGTATGACAGCATGACCATACATTATAAATAACAGTAGATTAGTTATAACTACTAGTGAATAACGACAGTGTTCTTTTAGTTGTATTACTATTCTAATTTGTGTACTAGGTGTTCAAAAAAAGAAAAGGTGAACACAACAAATGCATACTTACACAAACATGGTTTTCGATTCTGCTGTTGAGACATCTAAGTGTAAAACTTGGTTACAATTGTAACACCCCAAATTTTCTAAATATTTGACAGCTAACAGAATTCTACTATTTAGTGATTTATGTGTACTGTAAAATTATTTTGAGTGTTCCATCAGTACTTTTGATCGTTTTGAGTGATTTACTCCGTGTCAGAAAAATAATAATTTTCGGGCAAGGGAAAAATCTTTATGTATTTATTTCTCTTGATTGTTCATTATTTTTACCAATCTGATTTGATTTTCATACGTTTTCTAATATTTGTGATTTTTGTGGATGATTGTAAATTTTTATATTTCTCTGATTGTTTTTGGGTTGTTTGTGAGCCCAAGTAGCCTTACGTGGGCCCAGATGGGTCCCGCAAAGTGAAAATTTTTTTACGTATAGAAAAATTTGTACTGTTTAGACGGAGACAGGGGATCTTACTAAACCTGAATCCGGAAACAGTTTCTAAAATTTTATTGTACTGTATTTTGTACTGTATTTAATTATCGGGCGATAAAAATACAGTAAATATATTCTTTCGTGGGGTTATAGCAGATAAAAATAGAAATTATACTGCTTAAGTCAACAATAGTGGTTATGACAACTTTTGATGGACCAAAAGGAAATAAGTTTAATTCTTTTGACGAACCAATAGGAAGTAAGTCTAATATTGAAGACTTTGATATCAACTATCGATTTAATCAACGGTGTAGAATCGGTGTAATAAAATGGCTATGAACATTTATAACCATTGGATCAAAAATTAATCAAGGGTTGAGATTTGATCTTATAAAGTGGCTAGGACCATTTGTGATCGTTGGATTCGGATTAAATCAACGGTGGAGATGGAGCATTTATGACCATTGGATGTGGATTTAATCAATGGTGGAGATTTGGTCTTCTAAAATGGCTATGACTAATTATGACCCTTGGATTGAAAGTAAGAAGGAGTAATCTTGACCCTTCATTCTTAGAGATGGATCTAATGGCTAGAATTTTAAGGAGAAAGATCTAATGGCCTAGATTAAGTCTTCTAATCAAAAGTCTACCTAAATCCTAACCATTGATCTAATCAATGGCTTAAATGGCTCTAAATGGTGGCTAGAAAAGATGACAACTTTATGAATGCATAATGCATGGAGGGGGGAGGTTTTGTGCTTGTTTTAGGAGTTAAAGGAAAGTTTGAAGACCATTATTAGTGGACTTGGTCAATTATGCATCATTATTGATCATTTTGCACTCAAGGAGAATGCATGAAGAGGGGGGGACGGTTTTTGTGTTTGTTTAGGAGCTAAAGCAAAGTTGAAGACCATTATTAGTTGTCTTGGTCACTTATTGATCATTTCCTTCAAGCAAGCTCTTAGAAAATTTCTCTCCTTCTCCTCCAAGCTAGCTCACGGCCTTGACCCTCAAATCTACCCTCCATCACTCAAAAATTTTATCCAACCTTATTTCTTGAATCCTTACCTTATTCTAAGAACATCTCTAGTTATGAGTTTTCACCAAATCATTTATTTTGAGCTTCAAATCCAAGCTTCAAGTTTCTATCAAAAAGGGTAAAGTTCATATTTCTTCACCCAAACTTTTAGTTTTGATTTTCTAAGCCATGCTTGAATCATGGTTGACCTATTCTTTTACTTGTTATTGATTTTAAGATTTGTTTATGATTTTTAGGTATTTTTTCCATGGAGCTCTACGAAATTGGTGGAAGGAAAACTAAGTGTTTTCACTTCATTCTTTATCTTAACCAAGTCTAAGAAGCTTTCTTTCACAAAAAAAATCAAAAACTCCAACCTTGTTCTTCAAGAGGAATTTCGGCCATACCACCTAAAATCACCATCCAATCACTTTTAATTTCATCCAACCATAGATCTTGAATCTACATGATATTCTAAGCAACTTTCATGTTGGAGACTTTCTCTAAATCATTCATCTTCAACCTTGTTCTTCAAGCTAAAGATTGAAGCTTTATTGGTGAAGTTTATTAATCTTCACTTTTCTTTTGATTTTCAAGGTTCTAAACCATGTTTGATCCATGGTTTATCTTGTTCAAGCTTGATTTACTAATAAATATATGTTTTGTTTAGTATTTGAGAAGCCCTTGGTGGTGAAGGACTTGGAAAAAGAAGCAAAACAAAGAGCTTTTGAGGATCTTCAAGAGGTAAGAGGGAGATTCATCTCACCAACCAAGTATGGTGGTGAGAGATGGTTTGTGTATTTTATGGATGGTGAATCCATGTGAGGATTCATATCCATGGTCATGTAATAATTTGTGGGTGTTTATGTGCTTTGATTATTTGCCTATGCTTGGTATGATTTGCATGATTTATTGCTTTGATTATGGCATGCTTGTCATATATATGTTGAATATGCATTTGTATGTCATGATTTGATGATGGAAAGGAAATTGATTTTTGGTTCCAAGACCAAGAGGAATTTCGGCCAAGAAACCTCAAAATAGGTGTTCACAAATTAATATTTTCATGAATGATAAAATTGGATGATTAGAAAAGCAAGGAAAATAAACAAAGGGTTTGTTTTTCAAGAAGTATTGTTCACGGTTTTGAGAAGGATTTTTATTAATTTATTTTGTGTAAAAAGTTTCTAAGCATTTTACTAAACATGAGTTTTAAATGAAAAGGGCAATGTTGATTTTAAAGATTTGCAAAGAAAGTGATAATGGATTTAGAAAGAAAGTGAAAATGAAAAATGAACAAATGATTTGATTTCAAAGACCAAGTGCTCACAGTTTTTGTAAAGGATTTTTAATGGTTTTGTTTGTGTCAAACCATATTGACTTAGAAGGAAAAATGTTTTGATGATTTCAATAGTCATGTCCAAGTTTTTGAAGGCTTGTAATGCCTTGATTTTATGGAAACAAAGTGGAAATATAATTGATTTAGTATAAGGAATTTGGAAAGGGAATCAGAGTGTTTTATCACTTGAGAAAATGGAATTTTTTTGTATATGAATGGAAAAGAGAGGTTGAAAGTGTTTGAACCTCAATTTATTTTGAAGAGAATTGATTTTAGAATTTATTTGAGAAAAATGGAGAATATAATAGTGATTTGATATTTTCTAACGTGTAACTCATCCTTTGGGTTTTGGAGAGCATTAGTAATTTTTTTAAAGTTAGAAACATTGATTTAATTCAATGGAATTGTGAATTTGTGGAATATATCGTGAAAAGGATTTTCTTGAGTAAGAAAAATGTGAAAAATGATGTTGGAAATGTTATAGATTTGTTTGAAAGTCCAAAATAATGTTTGAAATATTAAAGAATATTTTACGTGATTGTAAAATGGTGAAAAATGTTTTACGTATCTTAAAAACGTGATTTTTAAGTTACGCGATTTGAAAAACGTTAAAATATTTCTACGTGATTTGGAAAGCGTTTAAATATTTTGAAAATGATGGAAAATAGTTTACGTGACTTAAAAGAATGATTTTTAAGTTACGCGATTGTGAAAATGGTGGAAAATCGCTATGCAATTTGAGTAACATGTAAATATTTTTACGTGATTGATGAAAACGTTGAAAAATCTATATGTGATTTGAAAACGTAATAGAAATGTTGCGCGATTGTGAAAACACGACGAAAGTGTTTTGTGACTATGAAAATGCGATAATATGATTTCGCTATTGAAAATACAGTATGATTACTATTGGGCCAGTGTGTGAACCCTGATTATGAGATAATGAAATTAAAACTGAGAATGGGCCAATGTGTGGACCCTGAATATGAAAGTGTGAATTTTGCCTATGATTAGCATTGGTACATTGAAATGCATTGGAAATGAGGAATTTTGCCTGTGATTGGCATTAGTGCATTGAACATGTATTGAAAAGATATGCATTGAGGCATATGATGATTTTGAATTGAACAAAAATTAATAGCTGATGCTATTGGGACCCTTGTGGTTGAAGAGGGAATGTGAATTGATAGTGAGGTCTATGATGGATCTTGGGGTGCGTCAAGGCGCGGCGGTCGACCAGTGGATATCTGTCTGTGGGCTACGGCTGGACCATATGCCACTTGGCGATGCAGTCTGTTGCAATGCATTGACGATACCCGACAAGAACACGATTCTTTTCAAAAGCTGGACATTTGTCTGTGGGCTAAGGCTAGGCATTGTCTGTGGGCTAATCTGGAAGATTGTCTTTAGGCTAAGACTGACAATTAACCGAGCATTCTTCTCGAAATTGTGAAAACCTCCATGGAGTAGGACATTGAGTCTACATGCATAACATATGCATAAATCTGAGTATCTATATCTACATGATATAATAATTGAGGAATATTTGATGATGATGATGATAATCATGTTGATGGCATTATTGTGATTATTGTGTGATGATAATAATGTTAATGGCATGATGATGATAGTTGATTAATGTTGAGTGCATTATTGGAATTATGGTATGATATATCTGTATAATATGCTGGTTGTGTTATCTCTATTGTACCATGTTGGTATTGGCGTAGGTGATCTCACCTCTTTGTTATATTGTTTTGCTGTGTTTGTGTTGTAAAAATTTTATAGTAGAAGGAACGAGTTGTCTTAGACATAACGGGTGGCAGATATTCTGAAATTGGTGACAACATCAGAGAATGACCATTCCTGATTCGATAGTGTGAAGGGTTGACAAGGAACAGATGTCTGATGCATCAAGATGGATACAAGAAGAAATAAGTATGTTAAGTTTTCTCGTTAGTGTTGTACCATACTATTAAGTAGGACCTATGATGGGGTTTGCTACTGTTAAAAAGAGAGTCTGTTAGTTTTATATTTCTCTTTAAATTGTTAAATATTAATTGGCGTCAATATTGTATATTAATCAGTTTAATTATATTTTCAATAATACTTATGGATTTCAGTAAGTTTATGTTTCTGTAATAAGAAATTTTAAAACTCACACTTTATAACTCAAACCTTTTATGAACTTTTTTACAGATTATAAGTTAGGAGTCGGAAATGTGATACCCTAAAAATAGGTGTTACATTAGTTGGTATCAGAGCACGGTTTGAGTCTTTTGGGGTTTGTGGTTAGGTCTATTTTGCTTGTGTTGTGTTCTCTGTGTGTTTGATTTCCAAAAGGAAACAATGTTATTTGAAATGGTTACATCTGGTTTCCATTGTATTTTGATTCGTGTGTCTTTGAAGAGAGGACGATGGCTCGTAATAGACGTACGCGTGTGGAAGCGAGACGTAATGATGGTGATATGACGGCAACTTTGGAAGTGATACGAAAAGTGACTGATGTAAATATACAGCAAACTCAAAAGACTATTTAGCGGCAAGAATTGATAGCTGAAGCTAAGATTTTGTTAGAGTTGAATCAATTTCAAGATGAGAGACCCTGTAACGTTGGACCATATTGGTTACGAAGAAGCAGAAATCGTAAGGTCAAGCGATTCCAGCAGAAAACGTACTCGAAATCTCTGGGAAGTCAACGATAACAACAATCTTTTGGAGGAAGTACTAGTAGTAGCAGTTTTGGTCTGACTGTGACATCTGCACCGAAATGTCAGAAGTGTGGGAAAGATCATTTAACAAAGGATTGTACGTTCAAGGAAAAAATTTGTTTCAAGTGCGGAAAGCTTGGACATGTAACGCACCTAAATATACCAACTGCAGCGCAATCGTCATTACACCACAGTTACTAAATCCAGGCGTGTCACAGTCATGATAATAGTAGTTTCAAAAATTAACGAGTTTATTTCTTCGCATTTATGCATAAGTAGAAAATACGAGCCATGAATGAATTATAGATGCATTTAACCCTTAATACAACCATTGAAATGAAATCACATTCTTTATATATATATATATTTTATAGCCAACTTACACGAATCACTGATAACATAGAATATAATAATTACATAATCAAGTAAAATACAACGGGAATAAAAACATAAAAGGGGAGAAGTAGTGATCCAGGGATGGGTACTACCAGCAAACAAGGCCGCAACCCCATATGTACATGACACTCAACGTCCTGGTTGACACAGCAGGCATCAATGCCTCCATGCAGCTGCACTCCTACGAAATCGAAGAAATCTTGTCCAAATTCCCAATCCCTTCGGCAAGGCGTGATTCCTCATCATCTTCTTCCAGGTCTTTTATCAAATATGAATATAAAATAACAACACAGAAATATAGGAAAGAGGTGAGACACCCGTCTTTCATTACCACTACTGGCAGTAAGAAAATAGCACGGCGCAAAGCGCCCACCGAGCAATACAGTTCATATATTCATCAATAGCAACAACAGAATTTATAATAAGAGCAATTCAATTCTAAGCAATAATCAGAGTCAATAATAACAGTAATATTTATAGTAAAAGTAGAACAACAATAAGCAATAGCAGGCAGATTACAATAGTATTTCCAAGAATCAACACAACAATCAGATAACCATTTACAGAAGTACAACAGTTATCTTCACATTCACAGGTGTTCATGCTCAACAGTTTATAAGACCAATAATGAACGATGCACAATGCATACTTTCCCAATTCCTACTCCATGGAGCTAGACTCGAACAGTCGAAGAGAAAGATCAGGAGACGTGTCTGCAACTCGGCTGCCGCGGCCAAGGTGCTAAAACTCAACAGTTTTCTACGTGCACATCAGGCATTGTACAGACAGTCCACGCTCGATCACGACATAGGACAGTGTCAAGTCCGGATCGTCGGTGTGTTTGCATCGGTTTTTCCCACGGCACAGAGGAGCTCTAAACTGTCCATGTGAGGGACCCGCACCTCGACGCCCCCGAGGTCATAACACGACCCACACTAGTCTATTCGCACCCGCACCCAAGGTGTGTTCAATCTCCTAGGCAACTCGGCCATACAACAGTCCACAGGACTTCACAATGCATAAGACTCTATGCATGAACATGTATGGTCCATATCACATACCATTCCATAATATGCCACAATTGGCTCAAATAAGCATCAATACAACATTGGTCACTCATATGGACCCACAATATCATAATATTGAAATCAAATAAGGTAATACATTTTTAAGGTTCATTATGCATTCTTATTCAAGATTTGCCACTCTTACAAGAATCCATCACTAAGTAAGTTTCCATCTCGCGTTATGCTCAAGTCTCTCGATACTAATCATTTAGTTTTTATTCTTCATGGGGTCAATCCTATTCCTAAAATCCTTGATCAAAATCGTGGCTTCCCAAAGTCCACTGCTAACATCACTTTCTCCCATTTTATGCATTGATTTCTTGATATCCTTTACTTAAGTTTTTGTTCACCAAGTTCATTCCAATCCCTTATAGTTTTAATCTAATATCCTGGCTTCAAATTGAGTTAAATAACCCTTAAAGCTCTCCACCTCACATCCCAACATTAACATTTATATTTCCAATTACATAGGCTTCATCTCACAGTTCCCTACTGGTTCTGTCATGGGCGCCTAGGCACCATATCTGTAGCGCCTAGGCACTGGTTGAGCACCTGGGCGTTGGTTGAGCGCCTGAGCGCTGACCACGAAACGCCTGAGCGCTCACCAGGCCGCGTCACAAGGAAAACTTCTCTGGGCATGGAGCGCCTAGGCGCTCTATGCACAGTGCCTGGGTGCTAGTGCATTAACGGGGGTTCCCGTGCACTAGCTTCGAGCCCGGCCCATCCTTTATCATAGTTTCTCATTTATTTTCCACAATCCAAAGCATGATTCATGTCCTCTAAATACAAAATAACAATATATATGTTCATGATCATCAAAGCACACAATATACATCCATACATTTATACCAATCAAACAACTACAACATCATGGAAATGACACAACATAATAAAGAGGGAAATCCAAAATGGATTCCCTCATCAACACAATACACAAGACATTTCCTTACTACCAAGATTGGTTGAAGAGGATCATCTCCCTCTTACCTAAATGAAGGCAATCACAAGATTGCTTTCCCCTTTTTGCTCTTGATTTTCGTTTTCCCCTTCAAGAAAAACCCTAGGGTGAGAAATTCCCAATGTGTTCACTCCAATCATATAAAAATGGCTCCTTGGCCACATAGGTGACCAATAAAACGAAAAAGAAGAAGAAGAAGATAGAAGAAAGTTGAAGACTTTATCTCAAAAGCTCCAAGCTTTAGCATCAATGGTGAAAAATGGAAGAAGAAGAAGAAGAACCAAGGAAGGCCACAAGGAAGGCCACAAGGAAAATGGTCTTGAAATGATGGAAGAAGCTAGATATGGAAGTGGTGAAGTAAGGAATGAAAATGGTGAATGATGAGGGTGGACGATGGAGGAGGAGGAAGAATAAGAAGAGAAGAAGAAGAAGAAGAAAAGAAACGTAGAAGAGAAGAAGAGAAGGAGAAATAAAATGAAATGTGATTATTGGGCTTTTCAATGCCATCTGCCGTGTAAGAAGAGTGGGGAGGGAAGAGAGAGAAAAGTGAAATGGGAGGAAGCTTCCTAGAAGTTTCCCAAATAAGTTTTTTTGAATTCATTTAACCTTTATTTTTGAAAATAAAGCTAAAGGGACTTGACACAATGTAAATTTTGAACAGTGTGATAAGATTTTTATTACATGTTATTATTTATTAGACAATAATCATAGCTGGTAGAAGTCAGCATTAATAAATCTGACAGATTAATTCTTTGCAGTATTTTATTATTTCATCTGTTAAAATTTCTCGAACGACGTGAAACCTTGCAAACCGTGTCCAGCCCCGGGTTTAGTAAGATCCCCCATCGATGTTTCCACAGATCAAGGTTATCGGAAAAAATATTTCATTTTCCTGGCTCGACTCAGTGCACACGCAAAACGAAGAATATATTAAAATATTCGTCGTTTCCGAAAAATTCTGAAAGAATTCACATCAATTACAAATATTAGAAAATGACTATTCATAATAAAATTTTCCAACTATGGGAGCGTTACAGTGGTTTCGCCAATTCTGCCCAACGTGCACGCAAAACGAAGAATAATATTAAAATATTCCGCGTTCCCAGAAAAATCCAGAAAAATTCCTAAAAATCTGAAATATTGTAAAATGACCATTTATCCTAAAATTATAAATTTTCAGGATGTTACAGGACACATTTTCAGAGATTGTGTTCCATCAAAGATAAAGTCATTCGTTAGTAATAAATGTGCTTCGATATCTCAAGTAGGATAGAGCATTGATTCTCCAAGTGGAGCAAAAGTACTCCAGACTGAAGACCTAAGTAAAGAAGATTATGTCACAGAAAGTGATCCTTTGACTGTACTGTATAATTCTGAAGGTAACCCATTTCTTTATAGCATATGATTGAGTAGATCAATTATATGTTGGTGTTATCTGTGTCTTCGTGATCTTCTGATTTCTTTATTTCTGTTTCCATTACTAGCCTATCGTGCTACTCAAGTTATTCAAATTATCCTATTGTTATTATGAATCAAATTTTTGTGTTAGTTTGATCTGTTTATCTCTTTCATAAATAGATGTGATCTTTGAAAACGGATTGGTTATTTTCCAACCCTATCCTATGAGATTGTCACAATAAAGTGTTCGTATTCCAGAAAATTCGTTCTTAAATGAGGCAATATCAAATTCTTTGTTGGATATGTCTGGTAACATATCATATAGTTTCATTATTCTTTTTCTTTCTGACCTTTACAATGTTTTTCATGTATCGCAATTTGTAAGAAATAATATTTTGCAAGAAAGGATATTCCTATCTATATCCATGTCAGTGTCAGAGTGACGTAGCGGAAGAGTGGTGGATCCTTCAAAGGCTGAAACAGTTTTTCAGTGGGAAATGTCAAAGACTATGGAAATTCTGGAAAATTTCTGGATCGTAGGACTTCTCACCTAACTTATCAGAAAGAATTAAGCATTTGTATGGACGGATGCATACAAGGAGAATTTTTAGGAGTTGAAATATGTTTGAGTACTTTTCTGGTATTAGTTTTATCTAATCTCAGTAAACCATTGGAGGTGTAGTATGATGTATTACATCGGAGTTTAAAATATGTGCATATGTAGAATAGAAGAGTTATAGGGTATGATTTTAGGAAATTGAAGTCATTTGAGAAAGGTTATTCTACGCATGAATGGAGGTTGGTAGATGCTGTGTTTGTATTAGAAGTATAGATATACTTTCTTTAGGGAGTAAAATTTAACATCTTCAGTAATTATAAGAATCTGAGATATCTGCTCGATCGGGAGAAATTGATCTAGAGACAAAGAAATTTCATTTGGTTAAAATCGTTGGAACGATATAAGTGAAGATACAACGTGAGAACTGGAAAACAAGATAAAAAAACAATATCCATATTTATTTTGAGGATGTGAAATCAAGTTTATCAAATTTCGAGGATGAAATTTCTTTTTAGAGGGGGAGTATTGTAACACCCTAAATTTCCTAAATATTTGATAGTTAACAAGATTCTACTGTTTAGTGATTTATGTGTATTGTAAAATTATTTTAAGTGTTCTGTCACTACTTTTGATCATTTTGAGTGATTTACTCCGTGTCAGGAAAATAATAATTTTTGGGCCGGGGGAAAATCTTTATGTATTTATTTCTCTTGATTGTTCATTATTTTTACCAATCTGATTTGATTTTCATATGTTTTCTAATATTTGTGATTTTTGTGGATGATTATAAATTTTTATATTTCTCTTATTGTTTTTGGGTTGTTTGTGGGCCCAGGTGGCCTTACGTGGGCCCAGGTGGGTCTCGCAAAGTGAAAATTTATCTACGTATAGAAAAATTTGTACTGTTTAGATGGAGACAGGGGATCTTACTAAACCTGAATCCGGAAATAGTTTCTAAAATTTTATTGTACTGTGTTTTGTACTATATTTAATTATCGGACGATAAAAATACAGTAAATATATTCTTTCGTGGGGTTATAGCAGATAAAAATAAAAATTATACTGCTTAAGTCAACAATAGTGGTTATGACAACTTTTGATGGACCAATAGGAAACAAGTTTAATTCTTTTGACGAACCAATAGGAAGCAAGTCTAACATTGAAGACTTTGATATCAACCGTCGATTTAATCAACGGTGTAGAATCGGTCTAATAAAATGGCTATGAACATTTATAACCATTGGATCAAAAATTAATCAAGGGTAGAGATTTGATCTTATAAAGTGGCTAGGACCATTTGTGATCGTTGGATTCGGATTAAATCAACGGTGGAGATGGATCATTTATGACCGTTGGATGTGGATTTAATCAATGGTGGAGATTTGGTCTTCTAAAATGGCTATGACTAATTATGACCCTTGGATTGAAAGTAAGAAGGAGTAATCTTGACCCTTCATTCTTGGAGATGGATCTAATGGCTAGAATTTTAAGGAGAAAGATCTAATGGCCTAGATTAAGTCTTCTAATCAAAAGTCTACCTAAATCCTAACCATTGATCTAATCAATGGCTTAAACGGCTCTAAATGGTGGCTAGAAAAGATGACAACTTTATGAATGCATAATGCATGGAGGGGGGACAGTTTTGTGCTTGTTTTAGGAGTTAAAGGAAAGTTTGAAGACCATTATTAGTGGTCTTGGTCAATTATGCATCATTATTGATCATTTTGCACTCAAGGAGAATGCATGAAGAGGGGGGACGGTTTTTGTGTTTGTGTAGGAGCTAAAGCAAAGTTGAAGATCATTATTAGTTGTCTTGGTCACTTATTGATCATTTCCTTCAAGCAAGCTCTTAGAAAATTTCTCTCCGTCTCCTCCAAGCTAGCTCACGGCCATGACCCTCAAATCTACCCTCCATCACTCAAAAATTTTATCCAACCTTATTTCTTGAATCCTTACCTTATTCTAAGAACATCTCTAATTTCGAGTTTTCACCAAATCATTTATTTTGAGCTTCAAATCCAAGCTTCAAGTTTCTGTCAAAAAGGGTAAAGTTCATATTTCTTCACCCAATCTTTTAGTTTTGATTTTCTAAGCCATGCTTGAACCATGGTTGACCTATTCTTTTACTTGTTATTGATTTTAAGATTTGTTTATGATTTTTAGGGATTTTTTTCCATGGAGCTCTATGAAATTGGTGGAAGGAAAACTAAGTGTTTTCACTTCATTCTTTATCTTAACTAAGTCTAAGAAGCTTTCTTTCACAAAAAAAAATCAAAAACTCCAACCTTGTTCTTCAAGAGGAATTTCGGCCATACCACCTAAAATCACCATCCAATCTCTTTTAATTTCATCCAACCATAGATCTTGAATCTACATGATATTCTAAGCAACTTTCATGTTGGAAACTTTCTCTAAATCATTCATCTTCAACCTTGTTCTTCAAGCTAAAGATTGAAGCTTTATTGGTGAAGTTTATTAATCTTCACTTTTCTTTTGATTTTCAAGGTTCTAAGCCATGTTTGATCCATGGTTTATCTTGTTCAAGCTTGATTTACTAATAAATATATGTTTTGTTTTGTATTTGAGAAGCCCTTGGTGGTGAAGGACTTGGAAAAAGAAGCAAAACAAAGAGCTTTTGAGGATCTTCAAGAGGTAAGAGGGAGATTCATCTCACCAACCAAGTATGGTGGTGAGAGATGATTTGTGTATTCGATGGATGGTGAATCCATGTGAGGATTCATATCCATGGTCATGTAATAATTTGTGGGTGTTTATGTGCTTTGATTATTTGCCTATGCTTGGTATGATTTGCACGATTTATTGCTTTGATTATGGCATACTTGTGATATATATGTTGAATATGCATTTGTATGTCATGATTTGATGATGGAAAGGAAATTGATTTTTGGTTCCAAAGACCAAGAGGAATTTCGGCCAAGACACCTCAAAATAGGTGTTCACAAATTAATATTTTTATGAATGATAAAATTGGATGATTAGAAAAGCAAGGAAAATAAACAAAAGGGTTTGTTTTTCAAGAAGTATTGTTCACGGTTTTGAGAAGGATTTTTATTGATTTATTTTGTGTAAAAAGTTTCTAAGCATTTTACTAAACATGAGTTTTAAATGAAAAAGGGCAATGTTGATTTTAAGGATTTGCAAAGAAAGTGATAATGGATTTACAAAGAAAGTGAAAATGAAAAATGAACAAATGATTTGATTTCAAAGACCAAGTGCCCACGGTTTTTGTAAAGGATTGTTAATGGTTTTGTTTGTGTAAAACCATATTGACTTAGAAGGAAAAATGTTTTGATGATTTCAATAGTCATGTCCACGTTTTTGAAGGCTTGTAATGCCTTGATTTTATGGAAACAAAATGGAAATATAATTGATTTAGTATAAGGAATTTGGAAAGGGAATCAGAGTGTTTTATCACTTGAGAAAATGGAAATTTTTTGTATATGAATGGAAAAGAAAGGTTGAAAGTGTTTGAACCTCAATTTATTTTGAAGAGAATTGATTTTAGAATTTATTTGAGAAAAATGGAGAATATAATAGTGATTTGATATTTTCTAACGTGTAACTCATCCTTTGAGTTTTGGAGAGCATTAGTAATTTTTTTAAAGTTAGAAACATTGATTTCATTCAATGGAATTGTGAATTTATGGAATATATTGTGAAAAGGATTTTCTTGAGTAAGAAAAATGTGAAAAATGATGTTGGAAATGTTATAGATTTGTTTGAAAATCCAAAATAATGTTTGAAATATTAAGGAATATTTTACGTGATTGTAAAATGGTAAAAAATGTTTACGTATCTTCAAACATGATTTTTAAGTTACGCGATTTGAAAAATGTTAAAATATTTCTACGTGATTTGGAAAGCGTTTAAATATTTTGAAAATGATGGAAAATGGTTTACGTCACTTAAAAGAATGATTTTTAAGTTACGCGATTATGAAAATGGTGGAAAATCACTACGCAATTTGAGTAACATGTAAATATTTTTACGTGATTGATGAAAATGTTGAAAAATCTATATGTGATTTGAAAACGTAACAGAAATGTTGCGCGATTGTGAAAACACGACGAAAGTGTTTTGTGACTATGAAAATGCGATAATATGATTTCGCTATTGAAAATACAGTATGATTACTGTTGGGCCAGTGTGTGGACCCTAATTATGAGATAATGAAATTAAAACTGAGAATGGACCAATGTCTGGAGCCTGAATATGAAAGTGTGAATTTTGCCTATGATTGGCATTGGTGCATTGAACATGCATTGGAAATGAGGAATTTTGCCTGTGATTGGCATTAGTGCATTGAACATGCATTGAAAAGATATGCATTGAGTCATATGATGATTTTGAATTGAACAAAAATTGATAGTTGATGCTATTGGGACCCTTGTGGTTGAAGAGGGAATGTGAATTGATAGTGAGGTCTATGATGGATCTTGGGGCGCGTCAAGGCGCGGCGGTCGACCAGTGGATATCTGTCTGTGGGCTACGGCTGGACCATATGCCACTTGGCGATGCAGTCTGTTGCAATGCATTGACGATACCCGACAAGAACACGATTCTTTTCAAAAGCTGGACATTTGTCTGTGGGCTAAGGCTAGGCATTGTTTGTGGGCTAATCTGGAAGATTGTCTTTAGGCTAAGACTGACAATTAACAGAGCATTCTTCTCGAAATTGTGAAAACCTCCATGGAGTAGGACATTGAGTCTACATGCATAACATATGCATAAATCTGAGTATCTATATCTACATGATATAATAATTGAGGAATATTGGATGATGATGATGATAATCATGTTGATGGCATTATTGTGATTATTGTGATGATAATAATGTTAAAGGCATGATGATGATAGTTGATTAATGTTGAGTGCATTATTGGAATTATGGTATGTTATATCTGTATGATATGCTGGTTGTGTTATCTCTATGCTACCATGTTAGTATTGGCGTAGGTGATCTCACCTCTTTGTTATATTGTTTGCTGTGTTTGTGTTGTAAAAATTATATAGTAGAAGGAACGAGTTGTCTTAGACATAACGGGTGGCAGATATTCTGAAATTGGTGACAACATCAGAGAATGACCATTCCTAATTCGATAGTGTGAAGGGTTGACAAGGAACAGATGTCTGATGCATCAAGATGGAAACAAGAAGAAATAAATATGTTAAGTTTTCTCGTTAGTGTTGTACCGTGCTATTAAGTAGGACCTGTGATGGGGTTTGCTACTGTTAAAAAGAGAGTCTGTTAGTTTTATATTTCTCTTTAAATTGTTAAATATTAATTGGTGTCAATATTGTGTATTAATCAGTTTAATTATATTTTCAATAATACTTATGGATTTCAGTAAGTTTATGTTTCTGTAATAAGAAATTTTAAAACTCACACTTTATAACTCAAACCTTTTATGAACTTTTTACAGATTATAAGTTGGGAGTCGGAAATGTGATACCCTGAAAATAGGTGTTACATTAGTTGGTATCGAGTATTGAGTCTTTTGGGGTTTGTGGTTAGCACGGTTTGAGTCTTTTGGTGTTTGTGGTTAGGTCTATTTTACTTGTGTTGTGTTCTCTGTGTGTTTGATTTTCGAAAGAAAACAATATTATTTGAAATGGTTACATCTATTTTCCATTGTATTTTGATTCGTGTGTCTTTGAAGAGAGGACGATGGCTCGTGATAGACGTACGCATGTGGAAACGAGACGTAATAATGGTGATATGACAGTAACTTTGGAAGTGATATGAAAAGCGATTGATGTAATTATATAGCAAACTCAGAAGATTGTTCAGCGGCAAGAATTGATAGCCGAAGCTATGATTTTGTTAGAGTTGAATCAGTTTCAGGATGTGAGACCCTGTAACGTTGGACTATATTGGTTACGAAGAAGGAGAAATCGTAAGGTCGAGCGATTCCAGTGAGTAAAACGTACTCGAACTCTCTCGGGAAGTCAACGACAACAATAATCTTTTGGAGTGGAGGAGGAGGAAGTACTAGTAGTAGCACGTTTGGTCTAGTAAGACCGTGACACAGATGTTATCGCACCGAAATGTCGAAGTGTGGGAAAGATCATCTAACAAAGGATTGTACGTTCAAGGAAAAAATTTATTTTAAGTGTGGAAAGCTTGGACACATTTTCAGAGATTGTGTTCCATCAAAGACAAAGTCATCCGTTAGTAATAAACGTGCTTCGATATCTCAAGTAGGATGGAGCATTGATTCTCCAAGTGGAGCAAAAGTACTCCAGACTGAAGACCTAAGTAAAGAAGATTATGTCACAGAAAGTGATCCTTTGATTGTACTGTATAATTCTGGAGGTAACCCATTTCTTTATAGCATATGATTGAGTAGATCAATTATATGTTGGTGTTATCTGTGTCTTCGTGATCTTCTGATTTCTTTATTTTTGTTTCCATTACTAGCCTATCGTGCTACTCAAGTTATTCAAATTATCCTATTGTTAGTATGAATCAAATTTTTGTGTTAGTTTGATGTTTATCTCTTTCATAAATAGATGTGATCTTTGAAAATGGATTGGTTATTTTCCAACCCTATCCTATGAGATTGTCACAATAAAGTGTTAGTATTCCAGAAAATTCATTCTTAAAATCAGGCAATATCAAATTCTTTGTTGGATATGTTTGGTAACATATCATATAGTTTCATTATTCTTTTTCTTTCTGACCTTTACAATGTTTTTCAAGTATCGCAATTTGCAAGAAAGAGTATTTTGCAAGAAAGGATATTCCTATCTATATCCATGTCATAGTGTCAGAGTGACGTAGGAAGCGTAGTGGATCCTTCAAAGGCTAAAACAGTGTTTCAGTGGGAAAAGTCAAAGACTATGGAAATTCTGGAAAATTTCTGGATCGTAGGACTTCTCACCTTGCTTATCAGAAAGAATTAAGCGTTTGTATGGACGGATGCATACAAGGAGAATTTTTAGGAGTTGAAATATGTTTGAGTACTTTTCGGTATTAGTTTTGTCTAATCTCAGTAAACCATTGGAGGTGTAGTATGATGTATTACATCGGAGTTTAAGATATGTGCATATGCAGAATAGAAGAGTTATAGGGTATGATTTTAGGAAATTGAAGTCATTTGAGAAAGGTTATTCTACGCATGAATGGAGGTTGGTAGATGCTGTGTTTGTATTAGAAGTATAGATATACTTTCTTTATGGAGTAAAATTTAACATCTTTAGTAATTATAAGAATCTGAGATATCTGCTCGATCGGGAGAAATTGATCGAGAGACAAAGAAATTTCATTTGGTTAAAATCGTTGGAACGATATAAGTGAAGATACAACGTGAGAACTGGAAAACAAGATGAAAAAACAATATCCATATTTATTTTGAGGATGTGAAATCAGGTTTATCAAATTTCGAGGATGAAATTTCTTTTTAGAGGGGGAGTATTGTAACACCCCAAATTTTCTAAATATTTGACAGTTAACAGAATTCTACTGTTTAGTAATTTATGTGTACTGTAAAATTATTTTAAGTGTTCTGTCAGTACTTTTGATCATTTTGAGTGATTTACTCCGTGTCAGAAAAATAATAATTTTTGGGCTGGGGGAAAATCTTTATGTATTTATTTCTCTTGATTGTTCATTATTTTTACCAATCTGATTTGATTTTCATATGTTTTCTAATATTTGTGATTTTTGTGGATGATTTTAAATTTTTATATTTCTCTGATTGTTTTTGGGTTGTTTGTGGGTCCAGGTGGCCTTACGTGGGCCCAGGTGGGTCTCGCAAAGTGAAAATTTTTCTACGTATAAAAAAAATTTGTACTGTTTAGACGGAGACAGGGGATCTTACTAAACCTGAATTCGAAAACAGTTTCTAAAATTTTATTGTACTGTGTTTTGTACTGTATTTAATTATCGGGCGATAAAATTATAGTAAATATATTCTTTCATGGGGTTATAGCAGATAAAAATAGAAATTATACTGCTTAAGTCAACAATAGTGGTTATGACAACTTTTGACGGACCAATAGGAAACAAGTTTAATTCTTTTGACGGACCAATAGGAAGCAAGTCTAACATTGAAGACTTTGATATCAACCGTCGATTTAATCAACGGTGTAGAATCGGTCTAATAAAATGGCTATGAACATTTATAACCATTGGATCAAAAATTAATCAAGGGTAGAGATTTGATCTTATAAAGTGGCTAGGACCATTTGTGATCATTGGATTCGGATTAAATCAACGGTGGAGATGGATCATTTATGACCGTTGGATGTGGATTTAATCAATGGTGGAGATTTGGTCTTCTAAAATGGCTATGACTAATTATGACCCTTGGATTGAAAGTAAGAAGGAGTAATCTTGACCCTTCATTCTTGGAGATGAATCTAATGGCTAGAATTTTAAGGAGAAAGATCTAATGGCCGAAATTAAGTCTTCTAATCAAAAGTCTACCTAAATCCAAACCATTGATCTAATCAATGGCTTAAATGGCTCTAAATGGTGGCTAGAAAAGATGACAACTGTATGAATGCATAATGCATGGAGGGGGATGGTTTTGTGCTTGTTTTAGGAGTTAAAGGAAAGTTTGAAGACCATTATTAGTGGTCTTGGTCAATTTTGCATCATTATTGATCATTTTGCACTCAAGGACAATGCATGAAGAGGGGGGACGGTTTTTGTGTTTGTTTAGGAGCTAAAGCAAAGTTAAAGACCATTATTAGTTGTCTTGGTCACTTATTGATCATTTCCTTCAAGCAAGCTCTTAGAAAATTTCTCTCCTTCTCCTCCAAGCTAGCTCATGGCCATGACCCTAAATCTACCCTCCATTACTCAAAAATTTTATCCAACCTTATTTCTTGAATCCTTACCTTATTCTAAGAACATCTCTAGTTATGAGTTTTCACCAAATCATTTATTTTGAGCTTCAAATCCAAGCTTCAAGTTTCTATCAAAAAGGGTAAAGTTCATATTTCTTCACCCAATCTTTTAGTTTTGATTTTCTAAGCCATGCTTGAACCATGGTTGACCTATTCTTTTACTTGTTATTGATTTTAAGATTTGTTTATGATTTTTAGGGATTTTTTTCCATGGAGCTCTACGAAATTGGTGGAAGGAACACTTAGTGTTTTCACTTCATTCTTTATCATAACCAAGTCTAAGAAGCTTTCTTTCACAAAAAAATCAAAAACTCCCACCTTGTTCTTCAAGAGGAATTTTGGCCATACCACCTAAAATCACCATCCAATCTCTTTTAATTTCATCCAACCATAGATCTTGAATCTACATGATATTCTAAGCAACTTTCATGTTGGAGACTTTCTCTAAATCATTCTTCTTCAACCTTGTTCTTCAAGCTAAAGATTGAAGCTTTATTGGTGAAGTTTATTAATCTTCACTTTTCTTTTGATTTTCAAGGTTCTAAGCCATGTTTGATCCATGGTTTATCTTGTTCAAGCCTGATTTACTAATAAATATATGTTTTGTTTTGTATTTGAGAAGCCCTTTGGTGGTGAAGGACTTGGAAAAAGAAGCAAAACAAAGAGCTTTTGAGGATCTTCAAGAGGTAAGAGGGAGATTCATCTCACCAACCAAGTATAGTGGTGAGAGATGGTTTGCGTATTTGATGGATGGTGAATCCATGTGAGGATTCATATCCATGGTCATGTAATAATTTGTGGGTGTTTACGTGCTTTGATTATTTGCCTATGCTTGGTATGATTTGCATGATTTATTGCTTTGATTATGGCATGCTTGTGATATATATGTTGAATATGCATTTGTATGTCATGAATTGATGATGGAAAGGAAATTGATTTTTGGTTCCAAAGACCAAGAGGAATTTCGCCAAGACACCTCAAAATAGGTGTTCACAAATTAATATTTTCATGAATGATAAAATTGGATGATTAGAAAAGCAAGGAAAATAAACAAAGGGTTTGTTTTTCAAGAAGTATTGTTCACGGTTTTGAGAAGGATTTTTATTAATTTATTTTGTGTAAAAATTTTCTAAGCATTTTACTAAACATGAGTTTTAAATGAAAAGGGCAATGTTGGTTTTAAGGATTTGCAAAGAAAGTGATAATGAATTTACAAAGAAAGTGAAAATGAAAAATAACAAATGATTTGATTTCAAAGACCAAGTGCTCACGTTTTTGTAAAGGATTTTTAATGGTTTTGTTTGTGTAAAATCATATTGACTTAGAAGGAAAAATGTTTTGATGATTTCAATAGTCATGTCCACGTTTTTGAAGGCTTGTAATGCCTTGATTTTATGGAAACAAAATGGAAATATAATTGATTTAGTATAAGGAATTTGGAAAAGGAATCAGAGTGTTTTATCACTTGAGAAAATGGAATTTTTTTGTATATGAATGGAAAAGAGAGGTTGAAAGTGTTTGAACCTCAATTTATTTTGAAGAGAATTGATTTTATAATTTATTTGAGAAAAATAGAGAATATAATAGTGATTTGATATTTTCTAACGTGTAACTCATCCTTTGGGTTTTGGAGAGCATTAGTAATTTTTTTAAAGTTAGAAACATTGATTTAATTCAATGGAATTGTGAATTTGTGGAATATATTGTGAAAAGGATTTTCTTGAGTAAGAAAAATGTGAAAAATGATGTTGGAAATGTTATAGATTTGTTTGAAAGTCCAAAATAATGTTTGAAATATTAAGGAATATTTTACGTGATTGTAAAATGGTGAAAAATGTTTTAAGTATCTTAAAAACTTGATTTTTAAGTTACGCGATTTGAAAAATGTTAAAATATTTCTACGTGATTTGGAAAGCATTTAAATATTTTGAAAATGATGGAAAATGGTTTACGTGACTTAAAAGAATGATTTTTAAGTTACGCGATTGTGAAAATGGTGGAAAATCGCTACGCAATTTGAGTAACATGTAAATATTTTTACGTGATTGATGAAAACGTTGAAAAATCTATATGTGATTTGAAAACGTAATAGAAATGTTGCGCAATTGTGAAAACACGACGAAAGTGTTTTGTGACTATGAAAATGCGATAATATGATTTCGCTATTGAAAATACAGTATGATTACTGTTGGGCCAGTGTGTGGACCCTGATTATGAGATAATGAAATTAAAACTGAGAATGGGCCAATGTGTGGAGCCTGAATATGAAAGTGTCAATTTTGCCTATGATTGGCATTGGTGCATTGAACATGCATTGGAAATGAGGAATTTTGCCTGTGATTGGCATTAGTGCATTGAACATGCATTGAAAAGATATGCACTGAGGCATATGATGATTTTGAATTGAACAAAAATTGATAGCTGATGCTATTGGGACCCTTGTGGTTGAAGAGGGAATGTGAATTGATAGTGAGGTCTATGATGGATCTTGGGGTGCGTCAAGGCGCGGCGGTCGACCAGTGGATATCTGTCTGTGGGCTACGGCTGGACCATATGCCACTTGGCGATGCAGTCTGTTGCAATGCATTGACGATACCCGGCAAGAACACGATTCTTTTCAAAAGCTGGACATTTGTCTGTGCGCTAAGGCTAGGCATTGTTTGTGGGCTAATCTGGAAGATTGTCTTTAGGCTAAGACTGACAATTAACGAAGCATTCTTCTCGAAATTGTGAAAACCTCCATGGAGTAGGACATTGAGTCTACATGCATAACATATGCATAAATCTGAGTATCTATATCTACATGATATAATAATTGAGGAATATTGGATGATGATGATGATAATCATGTTGATGGCATTATTGTGATTATTGTGTGATGATAATAATGTTAATGGCATGATGATGATAGTTGATTAATGTTAGTGTTGTACCGTGCTATTAAGTAGGACCTATGATGGGGTTTGCTACTGTTAAAAAGAGAGTCTGTTAGTTTTATATTTTTCTTTAAATTGTTAAACATTAATTAGCGTCAATATTGTATATTAATCAGTTTAATTATATTTTCAATAATACTTATGGATTTCAGTAAGTTTATGTTTCTGTAATAAGAAAATTTAAAACTCACACTTTATAACTCAAACCTTTTATGAACTTTTTTACAGATTATAAGTTGGGAGTCGGAAATGTGATACCCTGAAAATAGGTGTTACATTAGTTGGTATCAGAGCACGATTTGAGTCTTTTGGGGTTTGTGGTTAGGTCTATTTTGCTTGTGTTGTGTTCTCTGTGTGTTTGATTTCCGAAAGGCAACAATGTTATTTGAAATGGTTACATCTGGTTTCCATTGTATTTTGATTCGTGTGTCTTTGAAGAGAGGACGATGGCTCGTAATAGATGTACGCGTATGGAAGCGAGACGTAATGATGGTGATATGACGGCAACTTTGGAAGTGATACGAAAAGTGACTGATGTAAATATATAGCAAACTCAAAAGACTATTTAGCGGCAAGAATTGATAGCTGAAGCGAAGATTTTGTTAGAGTTGAATCAATTTCAGGATGAGAGACCCTGTAACGTTGGACCATATTGGTTACGAAGAAGCAGAAATCATAAGGTCAAGCGATTCCAGCAGAAAACGTACTCGAACTCTCTGGGAAGTCAACGACAACAATAATCTTTTGGAGGAAGTACTAGTAGTAGCACGTTTGGTCTGACTGTGACATCTGCACCGAAATGTCAGAAGTGTGGGAAAGATCATCTAACAAAGGATTGTACGTTCAAGGAAAAAATTTATTTTAAGTGCGGAAAGCTTGGACACATTTTCAGAGATTGTGTTCCATCAAAGACAAAGTCATCCGTTAGTAATAAACGTGCTTCGATATCTCAAGTAGGATGGAGCATTGATTCTCCAAGTGGAGCAAAAGTACTCCAGACTGAAGACCTAAGTAAAGAAGATTATGTCACAGAAAGTGATCCTTTGATTGTACTGTATAATTCTGGAGGTAACCCATTTCTTTATAGCATATGATTGAGTAGATCAATTATATGTTGGTGTTATCGTGTCTTCGTGATCTTCTGATTTCTTTATTTTTGTTTCCATTACTAGCCTATCGTGCTACTCAAGTTATTCAAATTATCCTATTGTTAGTATGAATCAAATTTTTGTGTTAGTTTGATCTGTTTATCTCTTTCATAAATAGATGTGATCTTTGAAAATGGATTGGTTATTTTCCAACCCTATCCTATGAGATTGTCACAATAAAGTGTTAGTATTCGAGAAAATTCATTCTTAAAATCGGGCAATATCAAATTCTTTGTTGGATATGTTTGGTAACATATCATATAGTTTCATTATTCTTTTTCTTTCTGACCTTTACAATGTTTTTCAAGTATCGCAATTTGCAAGAAAGAGTATTTTGCAAGAAAGGATATTCCTATCTATATCCATGTCATAGTGTCAGAGTGACGTAGCGGAAGCGTAGTGGATCCTTCAAAGGCTAAAACAGTGTTTCAGTGGGAAAAGTCAAAGACTATGGAAATTCTGGAAAATTTCGGATCGTAGGACTTCTCACCTTGCTTATCGAGAAAGAATTAAGCGTTTGTATGGACGGATGCATACAAGGAGAATTTTTAGGAGTTGAAATATGTTTGAGTACTTTTCTGGTATTAGTTTTGTCTAATCTCAGTAAACCATTGGAGGTGTAGTATGATGTATTACATCGGAGTTTAAGATATGTGCATATGCAGAATAGAAGAGTTATAGGGTATGATTTTAGGAAATTGAAGTCATTTGAGAAAGGTTATTCTACGCATGAATGGAGGTTGGTAGATCTTTGTGTTTGTATTAGAAGTATAGATATACTTTCTTTATGGAGTAAAATTTAACATCTTTAGTAATTATAAGAATCTGAGATATCTGCTCGATCGGGAGAAATTGATCGAGAGACAAAGAAATTTCATTTGGTTAAAATCGTTGGAACGATATAAGTGAAGATACAACGTGAGAACTGGAAAACAAGATGAAAAACAATATCCATATTTATTTTGAGGATGTGAAATCAGTTTATCAAATTTCGAGGATGAAATTTCTTTTTAGAGGGGAGTATTGTAACACCCCAAATTTTCTAAATATTTGACAAGATTAATGCAATTCTCTTGTTTAGTAATTTATGTGTCTTGTAAAATTATTTTAAGTGTTCATGTCAAGATTACTTTTGATCATTTTGAGTGATTTACTCCGTGTCGGAAAAATAATAATTTTTTGGGTGGGGAAAATCTTTATGTATTTATTTCTCTTGATTGTTCATTATTTTTACCAATCTGATTTGATTTTCATATGTTTTCTAATATTTGTGATTTTTGTGGATGATTTTAAATTTTTATATTTCTCTGATTGTTTTTGGGTTGTTTGTGGGTCCAGGTGGCCTTACGTGGGCCTGTGTGGGTCTCGAAAGTGAAAATTTTTCTACGTATAAAAAAAATTTGTCTTGTTTAGACGGAGACAGGGATCTTACTAAACCTGAACCGAAAAATTTCTAAAATTTTATTGTACTGTGTTTTGTACTGTATTTAATTATCGGGCGATAAAATTATAGTAAATATATTCTTTCATGGGGTTATAGCAGATAAAAATAGAAATTATACTGCTTAAGTCAACAATAGTGGTTATGACAACTTTTGACGGACCAATAGGAAACAAGTTTAATTCTTTTGACGGACCAATAGGAAGCAAGTCTAACATTGAAGACTTTGATATCAACCGTCGATTTAATCAACGGTGTAGAATCGGTCTAATAAAATGGCTATGAACATTTATAACCATTGGATCAAAAATTAATCAAGGGTAGAGATTTGATCTTATAAAGTGGCTAGGACCATTTGTGATCATTGGATTCGGATTAAATCAACGGTGGAGATGGATCATTTATGACCGTTGGATGTGGATTTAATCAATGGTGGAGATTTGGTCTTCTAAAATGGCTATGACTAATTATGACCCTTGGATTGAAAGTAAGAAGGAGTAATCTTGACCCTTCATTCTTGGAGATGAATCTAATGGCTAGAATTTTAAGGAGAAAGATCTAATGGCCGAAATTAAGTCTTCTAATCAAAAGTCTACCTAAATCCAAACCATTGATCTAATCAATGGCTTAAATGGCTCTAAATGGTGGCTAGAAAAGATGACAACTGTATGAATGCATAATGCATGGAGGGGGATGGTTTTGTGCTTGTTTTAGGAGTTAAAGGAAAGTTTGAAGACCATTATTAGTGGTCTTGGTCAATTTGCATCATTATTGATCATTTTGCACTCAAGGACAATGCATGAAGAGGGGGACGGTTTTTGTGTTTGTTTAGGAGCTAAAGCAAAGTTAAAGACCATTATTAGTTGTCTTGGTCACTTATTGATCATTTCCTTCAAGCAAGCTCTTAGAAAATTTCTCTCCTTCTCCTCCAAGCTAGCTCATGGCCATGACCCTAAATCTACCCTCCATTACTCAAAAATTTTATCCAACCTTATTTCTTGAATCCTTACCTTATTCTAAGAACATCTCTAGTTATGAGTTTTCACCAAATCATTTATTTTGAGCTTCAAATCCAAGCTTCAAGTTTCTATCAAAAAGGGTAAAGTTCATATTTCTTCACCCAATCTTTTAGTTTTGATTTTCTAAGCCATGCTTGAACCATGGTTGACCTATTCTTTTACTTGTTATTGATTTTAAGATTTGTTTATGATTTTTAGGGATTTTTTTCCATGGAGCTCTACGAAATTGGTGGAAGGAACACTTAGTGTTTTCACTTCATTCTTTATCATAACCAAGTCTAAGAAGCTTTCTTTCACAAAAAAAATCAAAAACTCCCACCTTGTTCTTCAAGAGGAATTTCGGCCATACCACCTAAAATCACCATCCAATCTCTTTTAATTTCATCCAACCATAGATCTTGAATCTACATGATATTCTAAGCAACTTTCATGTTGGAGACTTTCTCTAAATCATTCTTCTTCAACCTTGTTCTTCAAGCTAAAGATTGAAGCTTTATTGGTGAAGTTTATTAATCTTCACTTTTCTTTTGATTTTCAAGGTTCTAAGCCATGTTTGATCCATGGTTTATCTTGTTCAAGCCTGATTTACTAATAAATATATGTTTTGTTTTGTATTTGAGAAGCCCTTTGGTGGTGAAGGACTTGGAAAAAGAAGCAAAACAAAGAGCTTTTGAGGATCTTCAAGAGGTAAGAGGAGATTCATCTCACCAACCAAGTATAGTGGTGAGAGATGGTTTGCGTATTTGATGGATGGTGAATCCATGTGAGGATTCATATCCATGGTCATGTAATAATTTGTGGGTGTTTACGTGCTTTGATTATTTGCCTATGCTTGGTATGATTTGCATGATTTATTGCTTTGATTATGGCATGCTTGTGATATATATGTTGAATATGCATTTGTATGTCATGAATTGATGATGGAAAGGAAATTGATTTTTGGTTCCAAAGACCAAGAGGAATTTCGCCAAGACACCTCAAAATAGGTGTTCACAAATTAATATTTTCATGAATGATAAAATTGGATGATTAGAAAAGCAAGGAAAATAAACAAAGGGTTTGTTTTTCAAGAAGTATTGTTCACGGTTTTGAGAAGGATTTTTATTAATTTATTTTGTGTAAAAATTTTCTAAGCATTTTACTAAACATAAGTTTTAAATGAAAAGGGCAATGTTGGTTTTAAGGATTTGCAAAGAAAGTGATAATGAATTTACAAAGAAAGTGAAAATGAAAAATAACAAATGATTTGATTTCAAAGACCAAGTGCTCACGGTTTTTGTAAAGGATTTTTAATGGTTTTGTTTGTGTAAAATCATATTGACTTAGAAGGAAAAATGTTTTGATGATTTCAATAGTCATGTCCACGTTTTTGAAGGCTTGTAATGCCTTGATTTTATGGAAACAAAATGGAAATATAATTGATTTAGTATAAGGAATTTGGAAAAGGAATCAGAGTGTTTTATCACTTGAGAAAATGGAATTTTTTGTATATGAATGGAAAAGAGAGGTTGAAAGTGTTTGAACCTCAATTTATTTTGAAGAGAATTGATTTTATAATTTATTTGAGAAAAATGGAGAATATAATAGTGATTTGATATTTTCTAACGTGTAACTCATCCTTTGGGTTTTGGAGAGCATTAGTAATTTTTTTAAAGTTAGAAACATTGATTTAATTCAATGGAATTGTGAATTTGTGGAATATATTGTGAAAAGGATTTTCTTGAGTAAGAAAAATGTGAAAAATGATGTTGGAAATGTTATAGATTTGTTTGAAAGTCCAAAATAATGTTTGAAATATTAAGGAATATTTTACGTGATTGTAAAATGGTGAAAAATGTTTTAAGTATCTTAAAAACTTGATTTTTAAGTTACGCGATTTGAAAAATGTTAAAATATTTCTACGTGATTTGGAAAGCATTTAAATATTTTGAAAATGATGGAAAATGGTTTACGTGACTTAAAAGAATGATTTTTAAGTTACGCGATTGTGAAAATGGTGGAAAATCGCTACGCAATTTGAGTAACATGTAAATATTTTTACGTGATTGATGAAAACGTTGAAAAATCTATATGTGATTTGAAAACGTAATAGAAATGTTAGCAATTGTGAAAACACGACGAAAGTGTTTTGTGACTATGAAAATGCGATAATATGATTTTATCTATTGAAAATACAGATATGATTATTGTTGGGCCAGTGTGTGGACCCTGATTATGAGATAATGAAATTAAAACTGAGAATGGGCCAATGTGTGGAGCCTGAATATGAAAGTGTCAATTTTGCCTATGATTGGCATTGGTGCATTGAACATGCATTGGAAATGAGGAATTTTGCCTGTGATTGGCATTAGTGCATTGAACATGCATTGAAAAGATATGCACTGAGGCATATGATGATTTTGAATTGAACAAAAATTGATAGCTGATGCTATTGGGACCCTTGTGGTTGAAGAGGGAATGTGAATTGATAGTGAGGTCTATGATGGATCTTGGGGTGCGTCAAGGCGCGGCGGTCGACCAGTGGATATCTGTCTGTGGGCTACGGCTGGACCATATGCCACTTGGCGATGCAGTCTGTTGCAATGCATTGACGATACCCGGCAAGAACACGATTCTTTTCAAAAGCTGGACATTTGTCTGTGCGCTAAGGCTAGGCATTGTTTGTGGGCTAATCTGGAAGATTGTCTTTAGGCTAAGACTGACAATTAACGAAGCATTCTTCTCGAAATTGTGAAAACCTCCATGGAGTAGGACATTGAGTCTACATGCATAACATATGCATAAACCGAGTATCTATATCTACATGATATAATAATTGAGGAATATTGGATGATGATGATGATAATCATGTTGATGGCATTATTGTGATTATTGTGTGATGATAATAATGTTAATGGCATGATGATGATAGTTGATTAATGTTAGTGTTGTACCGTGCTATTAAGTAGGACCTATGATGGGGTTTGCTACTGTTAAAAAGAGAGTCTGTTAGTTTTATATTTTTCTTTAAATTGTTAAACATTAATTAGCGTCAATATTGTATATTAATCAGTTTAATTATATTTTCAATAATACTTATGGATTTCAGTAAGTTTATGTTTCTGTAATAAGAAAATTTAAAACTCACACTTTATAACTCAAACCTTTTATGAACTTTTTACAGATTATAAGTTGGGAGTCGGAAATGTGATACCCTGAAAATAGGTGTTACATTAGTTGGTATCGAGCACGATTTGAGTCTTTTGGGGTTTGTGGTTAGGTCTATTTTGCTTGTGTTGTGTTCTCTGTGTGTTTGATTTCCGAAAGGCAACAATGTTATTTGAAATGGTTACATCTGGTTTCCATTGTATTTTGATTCGTGTGTCTTTGAAGAGAGGACGATGGCTCGTAATAGATGTACGCGTATGGAAGCGAGACGTAATGATGGTGATATGACGGCAACTTTGGAAGTGATACGAAAAGTGACTGATGTAAATATATAGCAAACTCAAAAGACTATTTAGCGGCAAGAATTGATAGCTGAAGCGAAGATTTTGTTAGAGTTGAATCAATTTCAGGATGAGAGACCCTGTAACGTTGGACCATATTGGTTACGAAGAAGCAGAAATCATAAGGTCAAGCGATTCCAGCAGAAAACGTACTCGAACTCTCTGGGAAGTCAACGACAACAATAATCTTTTGGAGGAAGTACTAGTAGTAGCACGTTTGGTCTGACTGTGACATCTGCACCGAAATGTCAGAAGTGTGGGAAAGATCATCTAACAAAGGATTGTACGTTCAAGGAAAAAATTTATTTTAAGTGCGGAAAGCTTGGACACATTTTCAGAGATTGTGTTCCATCAAAGACAAAGTCATCCGTTAGTAATAAACGTGCTTCGATATCTCAAGTAGGATGGAGCATTGATTCTCCAAGTGGAGCAAAAGTACTCCAGACTGAAGACCTAAGTAAAGAAGATTATGTCACAGAAAGTGATCCTTTGATTGTACTGTATAATTCTGGAGGTAACCCATTTCTTTATAGCATATGATTGAGTAGATCAATTATATGTTGGTGTTATCTGTGTCTTCGTGATCTTCTGATTTCTTTATTTTTGTTTCCATTACTAGCCTATCGTGCTACTCAAGTTATTCAAATTATCCTATTGTTAGTATGAATCAAATTTTTGTGTTAGTTTGATCTGTTTATCTCTTTCATAAATAGATGTGATCTTTGAAAATGGATTGGTTATTTTCCAACCCTATCCTATGAGATTGTCACAATAAAGTGTTAGTATTCCAGAAAATTCATTCTTAAAATCAGGCAATATCAAATTCTTTGTTGGATATGTTTGGTAACATATCATATAGTTTCATTATTCTTTTTCTTTCTGACCTTTACAATGTTTTTCAAGTATCGCAATTTGCAAGAAAGAGTATTTTGCAAGAAAGGATATTCCTATCTATATCCATGTCATAGTGTCAGAGTGACGTAGCGGAAGCGTAGTGGATCCTTCAAAGGCTAAAACAGTGTTTCAGTGGGAAAAGTCAAAGACTATGGAAATTCTGGAAAATTTCTGGATCGTAGGACTTCTCACCTTGCTTATCAGAAAGAATTAAGCGTTTGTATGGACGGATGCATACAAGGAGAATTTTTAGGAGTTGAAATATGTTTGAGTACTTTTCTGGTATTAGTTTTGTCTAATCTCAGTAAACCATTGGAGGTGTAGTATGATGTATTACATCGGAGTTTAAGATATGTGCATATGCAGAATAGAAGAGTTATAGGGTATGATTTTAGGAAATTGAAGTCATTTGAGAAAGGTTATTCTACGCATGAATGGAGGTTGGTAGATCTTTGTGTTTGTATTAGAAGTATAGATATACTTTCTTTATGGAGTAAAATTTAACATCTTTAGTAATTATAAGAATCTGAGATATCTGCTCGATCGGGAGAAATTGATCGAGAGACAAAGAAATTTCATTTGGTTAAAATCGTTGGAACGATATAAGTGAAGATACAACGTGAGCTGGAAAACAAGATGAAAAAACAATATCCATATTTATTTTGAGGATGTGAAATCAAGTTTATCAAATTTCGAGGATGAAATTTCTTTTTAGAGGGAGTATTGTAACACCCCAAATTTTCTAAATATTTGACAGTTAACAGAATTCTACTGTTTAGTAATTTATGTGTACTGTAAAATTATTTTAAGTGTTCTGTCAGGTACTTTTGATCATTTTGAGTGATTTACTCCGTGTCGAAAAATAATAATTTTTGGTTTTGGGGAAAATCTTTATGTATTTATTTCTCTTGATTGTTCATTATTTTTACCAATCTCGATTTGATTTTCATATGTTTTCTAATATTTGTGATTTTTATGGATGATTATGAAATTTTTATATTTATCTGATTGTTTTTGGGTTGTCTGTGGGCCCAGGTGGCCTTATGTGGGCTCAAGTGGGTCTCGCAAAGTGAAAATTTTTCTACATATAAAAAAATTTGTACTGTTTAGACGGAGACAGGGGATCTTACTAAACCTGAATTCGAAAACAGTTTCTAAAATTTTATTGTACTGTGTTTTGTATCTTGTATTTAATTATCGGGCGATAAAATTATAGTAAATATATTCTTTCATGGGGTTATAGCAGATAAAAATAGAAATTATATTGCTTAAGTCAACAATAGTGGTTATGACAACTTTTGACGGACCAATAGGAAACAAGTTTAATTCTTTTGACGGACCAATAGGAAGCAAGTCTAACATTGAAGACTTTGATATCAACCGTCGATTTAATCAACGGTGTAGAATCGGTCTAATAAAATGGCTATGAACATTTATAACCATTGGATCAAAAATTAATCAAGGGTAGAGATTTGATCTTATAAAGTGGCTAGGACCATTTGTGATCATTGGATTCGGATTAAATCAACGGTGGAGATGGATCATTTATGACCGTTGGATGTGGATTTAATCAATGGTGGAGATTTGGTCTTCTAAAATGGCTATGACTAATTATGACCCTTGGATTGAAAGTAAGAAGGAGTAATCTTGACCCTTCATTCTTGGAGATGAATCTAATGGCTAGAATTTTAAGGAGAAAGATCTAATGGCCGAAATTAAGTCTTCTAATCAAAAGTCTACCTAAATCCAAACCATTGATCTAATCAATGGCTTAAATGGCTCTAAATGGTGGCTAGAAAAGATGACAACTGTATGAATGCATAATGCATGGAGGGGGGATGGTTTTGTGCTTGTTTTAGGAGTTAAAGGAAAGTTTGAAGACCATTATTAGTGGTCTTGGTCAATTTTGCATCATTATTGATCATTTTGCACTCAAGGACAATGCATGAAGAGGGGGGGACGGTTTTTGTGTTTGTTTAGGAGCTAAAGCAAAGTTAAAGACCATTATTAGTTGTCTTGGTCACTTATTGATCATTTCCTTCAAGCAAGCTCTTAGAAAATTTCTCTCCTTCTCCTCCAAGCTAGCTCATGGCCATGACCCTAAATCTACCCTCCATTACTCAAAAATTTTATCCAACCTTATTTCTTGAATCCTTACCTTATTCTAAGAACATCTCTAGTTATGAGTTTTCACCAAATCATTTATTTTGAGCTTCAAATCCAAGCTTCAAGTTTCTATCAAAAAGGGTAAAGTTCATATTTCTTCACCCAATCTTTTAGTTTTGATTTTCTAAGCCATGCTTGAACCATGGTTGACCTATTCTTTTACTTGTTATTGATTTTAAGATTTGTTTATGATTTTTAGGGATTTTTTTCCATGGAGCTCTACGAAATTGGTGGAAGGAACACTTAGTGTTTTCACTTCATTCTTTATCATAACCAAGTCTAAGAAGCTTTCTTTCACAAAAAAAAAAAAATCAAAAACTCCCACCTTGTTCTTCAAGAGGAATTTGCCATACCACCTAAAATCACCATCCAATCTCTTTTAATTTCATCCAACCATAGATCTTGAATCTACATGATATTCTAAGCAACTTTCATGTTGGAGACTTTCTCTAAATCATTCTTCTTCAACCTTGTTCTTCAAGCTAAAGATTGAAGCTTTATTGGTGAAGTTTATTAATCTTCACTTTTCTTTTGATTTTCAAGGTTCTAAGCCATGTTTGATCCATGGTTTATCTTGTTCAAGCCTGATTTACTAATAAATATATGTTTTGTTTTGTATTTGAGAAGCCCTTTGGTGGTGAAGGACTTGGAAAAAGAAGCAAAACAAAGAGCTTTTGAGGATCTTCAAGAGGTAAGAGGAGATTCATCTCACCAACCAAGTATAGTGGTGAGAGATGGTTTTGCGTATTTGATGGATGGTGAATCCATGTGAGGATTCATATCCATGGTCATGTAATAATTTGTGGGTGTTTACGTGCTTTGATTATTTGCCTATGCTTGGTATGATTTGCATGATTTATTGCTTTGATTATGGCATGCTTGTGATATATATGTTGAATATGCATTTGTATGTCATGAATTGATGATGGAAAGGAAATTGATTTTTGGTTCCAAAGACCAAGAGGAATTTCGGCCAAGACACCTCAAAATAGGTGTTCACAAATTAATATTTTCATGAATGATAAAATTGGATGATTAGAAAAGCAAGGAAAATAAACAAAGGGTTTGTTTTTCAAGAAGTATTGTTCACGGTTTTGAGAAGGATTTTTATTAATTTATTTTGTGTAAAAATTTTCTAAGCATTTTACTAAACATGAGTTTTAAATGAAAAGGGCAATGTTGGTTTTAAGGATTTGCAAAGAAAGTGATAATGAATTTACAAAGAAAGTGAAAATGAAAAATAACAAATGATTTGATTTCAAAGACCAAGTGCTCACGGTTTTGTAAAGGATTTTTAATGGTTTTGTTTGTGTAAAATCATATTGACTTAGAAGGAAAAATGTTTTGATGATTTCAATAGTCATGTCCACGTTTTTGAAGGCTTGTAATGCCTTGATTTTATGGAAACAAAATGGAAATATAATTGATTTAGTATAAGGAATTTGGAAAAGGAATCGAGTGTTTTATCACTTGAGAAAATGGAATTTTTTGTATATGAATGGAAAAGAGAGGTTGAAAGTGTTTGAACCTCAATTTATTTTGAAGAGAATTGATTTTATAATTTATTTGAGAAAAATGGAGAATATAATAGTGATTTGATATTTTCTAACGTGTAACTCATCCTTTGGGTTTTGGAGAGCATTAGTAATTTTTTTAAAGTTAGAAACATTGATTTAATTCAATGGAATTGTGAATTTGTGGAATATATTGTGAAAAGGATTTTCTTGAGTAAGAAAAATGTGAAAAATGATGTTGGAAATGTTATAGATTTGTTTGAAAGTCCAAAATAATGTTTGAAATATTAAGGAATATTTTACGTGATTGTAAAATGGTGAAAAATGTTTTAAGTATCTTAAAAACTTGATTTTTAAGTTACGCGATTTGAAAAATGTTAAAATATTTCTACGTGATTTGGAAAGCATTTAAATATTTTGAAAATGATGGAAAATGGTTTACGTGACTTAAAAGAATGATTTTTAAGTTACGCGATTGTGAAAATGGTGGAAAATCGCTACGCAATTTGAGTAACATGTAAATATTTTTACGTGATTGATGAAAACGTTGAAAAATCTATATGTGATTTGAAAACGTAATAGAAATGTTGCGCAATTGTGAAAACACGACGAAAGTGTTTTGTGACTATGAAAATGCGATAATATGATTTCGCTATTGAAAATACAAGATATGATTCTTGTTGGTAGGTGTGTGGACCACGATTATGAGATAATGAAATTAAAACTGAGAATGGGCCAATGTGTGGAGCCTGAATATGAAAGTGTCAATTTTGCCTATGATTGGCATTGGTGCATTGAACATGCATTGGAAATGAGGAATTTTGCCTGTGATTGGCATTAGTGCATTGAACATGCATTGAAAAGATATGCTTGAGGCATATGATGATTTTGAATTGAACAAAAATTGATAGCTGATGCTATTGGGACCCTTGTGGTTGAAGAGGGAATGTGAATTGATAGTGAGGTCTATGATGGATCTTGGGGTGCGTCAAGGCGCGGCGGTCGACCAGTGGATATCTGTCTGTGGGCTACGGCTGGACCATATGCCACTTGGCGATGCGATCTGTTGCAATGCATTGACGATACCCGGCAAGAACACGATTCTTTTCAAAAGCTGGACATTTGTCTGTGCGCTAAGGCTAGGCATTGTTTGTGGGCTAATCTGGAAGATTGTCTTTAGGCTAAGACTGACAATTAACGAAGCATTCTTCTCGAAATTGTGAAAACCTCCATGGAGTAGGACATTGAGTCTACATGCATAACATATGCATAAATCTGAGTATCTATATCTACATGATATAATAATTGAGGAATATTGGATGATGATGATGATAATCATGTTGATGGCATTATTGTGATTATTGTGTGATGATAATAATGTTAATGGCATGATGATGATAGTTGATTAATGTTAGTGTTGTACCGTGCTATTAAGTAGGACCTATGATGGGGTTTGCTACTGTTAAAAAGAGAGTCTGTTAGTTTTATATTTTTCTTTAAATTGTTAAACATTAATTAGCGTCAATATTGTATATTAATCAGTTTAATTATATTTTCAATAATACTTATGGATTTCAGTAAGTTTATGTTTCTGTAATAAGAAAATTTAAAACTCACACTTTATAACTCAAACCTTTTATGAACTTTTTTACAGATTATAAGTTGGGAGTCGGAAATGTGATACCCTGAAAATAGGTGTTACATTAGTTAGTATCAGAGCACGATTTGAGTCTTTTGGGGTTTGTGGTTAGGTCTATTTTGCTTGTGTTGTGTTCTCTGTGTGTTTGATTTCCGAAAGGCAACAATGTTATTTGAAATGGTTACATCTGGTTTCCATTGTATTTTGATTCGTGTGTCTTTGAAGAGAGGACGATGGCTCGTAATAGATGTACGCGTATGGAAGCGAGACGTAATGATGGTGATATGACGGCAACTTTGGAAGTGATACGAAAAGTGACTGATGTAAATATATAGCAAACTCAAAAGACTATTTAGCGGCAAGAATTGATAGCTGAAGCTAAGATTTTGTTAGAGTTGAATCAATTTCAGGATGAGAGACCCTGTAACGTTGGACCATATTGGTTACGAAGAAGCAGAAATCATAAGGTCAAGCGATTCCAGTAAAACGTACTCGAACTCTCCGGGACGTCAACGACAACAATAATCTTTTGGAGGAAGTACTAGTAGTAGCACGTTTGGTCTGACTGTGACATCTGCACCGAAATGTCAGAAGTGTGGGAAAGATCATCTAACAAAGGATTGTACGTTCAAGGAAAAAATTTATTTTAAGTGCGGAAAGCTTGGACACATTTTCGAGATTGTGTTCCATCAAAGACAAAGTCATCCGTTAGTAATAAACGTGCTTCGATATCTCAAGTAGGATGGAGCATTGATTCTCCAAGTGGAGCAAAAGTACTCCAGACTGAAGACCTAAGTAAAGAAGATTATGTCACAGAAAGTGATCCTTTGATTGTACTGTATAATTCTGGAGGTAACCCATTTCTTTATAGCATATGATTGAGTAGATCAATTATATGTTGGTGTTATCTGTGTCTTCGTGATCTTCTGATTTCTTTATTTTTGTTTCCATTACTAGCCTATCGTGCTACTCAAGTTATTCAAATTATCCTATTGTTAGTATGAATCAAATTTTTGTGTTAGTTTGATCTGTTTATCTCTTTCATAAATAGATGTGATCTTTGAAAATGGATTGGTTATTTTCCAACCCTATCCTATGAGATTGTCACAATAAAGTGTTAGTATTCCGAGAAAATTCATTCTTAAAATCGAGCAATATCAAATTCTTTGTTGGATATGTTTGGTAACATATCATATAGTTTCATTATTCTTTTTCTTTCTGACCTTTACAATGTTTTTCAAGTATCGCAATTTGCAAGAAAGAGTATTTTGCAAGAAAGGATATTCCTATCTATATCCATGTCATAGTGTCAGAGTGACGTAGCGGAAGCGTAGTGGATCCTTCAAAGGCTAAAACAGTGTTTCAGTGGGAAAAGTCAAAGACTATGGAAATTCTGGAAAATTTCTGGATCGTAGGACTTCTCACCTTGCTTATCAGAAAGAATTAAGCGTTTGTATGGACGGATGCATACAAGGAGAATTTTTAGGAGTTGAAATATGTTTGAGTACTTTTCTGGTATTAGTTTTGTCTAATCTCAGTAAACCATTGGAGGTGTAGTATGATGTATTACATCGGAGTTTAAGATATGTGCATATGCAGAATAGAAGAGTTATAGGGTATGATTTTAGGAAATTGAAGTCATTTGAGAAAGGTTATTCTACGCATGAATGGAGGTTGGTAGATGCTGTGTTTGTATTAGAAGTATAGATATACTTTCTTTATGGAGTAAAATTTAACATCTTTAGTAATTATAAGAATCTGAGATATCTGCTCGATCGGGAGAAATTGATCGAGAGACAAAGAAATTTCATTTGGTTAAAATCGTTGGAACGATATAAGTGAAGATACAACGTGAGAACTGGAAAACAAGATGAAAAAACAATATCCATATTTATTTTGAGGATGTGAAATCAGGTTTATCAAATTTCGAGGATGAAATTTCTTTTTAGAGGGGAGTATTGTAACACCCCAAATTTTCTAAATATTTGTGAGTTAACGAGAATTCTACTTGTTTAGTAATTTATGTGTCTTGTAAAATTATTTTAAGTGTTCTGTCGAAGTACTTTTGATCATTTTGAGTGATTTACTCAGGTGTCGAGAAAAATAATAATTTTTGAAATTTGGGGAAAATCTTTATGTATTTATTTCTCTTGATTGTTCATTATTTTTACCAATCTGATTTGATTTTCATATGTTTTCTAATATTTGTGATTTTTGTGGATGATTTTAAATTTTTATATTTCTCGATTGTTTTTGGGTTGTTTGTGGGTCCAGGTGGCCTTACGTGGGCCAGTGGGTCTCGCAAAGTGAAAATTTTTCTACGTATAAAAAAAATTTGTCTTGTTTAGACGAGACAGGAGGATCTTACTAAACCTGAATTCGAAAACAGTTTCTAAAATTTTATTGTCTTGTGTTTTATATTGTATTTAATTATCGGGCGATAAAAATACAGTAAATATATTTTTTCATGGGGTTATAGCAGATAAAAATAGAAATTATACTGCTTAAGTCAACAATAGTGGTTATGACAACTTTTGACGGACCAATAGGAAACAAGTTTAATTCTTTTGACGGACCAATAGGAAGCAAGTCTAACATTGAAGACTTTGATATCAACCGTCGATTTAATCAACGGTGTAGAATCGGTCTAATAAAATGGCTATGAACATTTATAACCATTGGATCAAAAATTAATCAAGGGTAGAGATTTGATCTTATAAAGTGGCTAGGACCATTTGTGATCATTGGATTCGGATTAAATCAACGGTGGAGATGGATCATTTATGACCGTTGGATGTGGATTTAATCAATGGTGGAGATTTGGTCTTCTAAAATGGCTATGACTAATTATGACCCTTGGATTGAAAGTAAGAAGGAGTAATCTTGACCCTTCATTCTTGGAGATGAATCTAATGGCTAGAATTTTTAAGGAGAAAGATCTAATGGCCGAAATTAAGTCTTCTAATCAAAAGTCTACCTAAATCCAAACCATTGATCTAATCAATGGCTTAAATGGCTCTAAATGGTGGCTAGAAAAGATGACAACTGTATGAATGCATAATGCATGGAGGGGGATGGTTTTGTGCTTGTTTTAGGAGTTAAAGGAAAGTTTGAAGACCATTATTAGTGGTCTTGGTCAATTTTGCATCATTATTGATCATTTTGCACTCAAGGACAATGCATGAAGAGGGGGGACGGTTTTTGTGTTTGTTTAGGAGCTAAAGCAAAGTTAAAGACCATTATTAGTTGTCTTGGTCACTTATTGATCATTTCCTTCAAGCAAGCTCTTAGAAAATTTCTCTCCTTCTCCTCCAAGCTAGCTCATGGCCATGACCCTAAATCTACCCTCCATTACTCAAAAATTTTATCCAACCTTATTTCTTGAATCCTTACCTTATTCTAAGAACATCTCTAGTTATGAGTTTTCACCAAATCATTTATTTTGAGCTTCAAATCCAAGCTTCAAGTTTCTATCAAAAAGGGTAAAGTTCATATTTCTTCACCCAATCTTTTAGTTTTGATTTTCTAAGCCATGCTTGAACCATGGTTGACCTATTCTTTTACTTGTTATTGATTTTAAGATTTGTTTATGATTTTTAGGGATTTTTTTCCATGGAGCTCTACGAAATTGGTGGAAGGAACACTTAGTGTTTTCACTTCATTCTTTATCATAACCAAGTCTAAGAAGCTTTCTTTCACAAAAAAATCAAAAACTCCCACCTTGTTCTTCAAGAGGAATTTCGGCCATACCACCTAAAATCACCATCCAATCTCTTTTAATTTCATCCAACCATAGATCTTGAATCTACATGATATTCTAAGCAACTTTCATGTTGGAGACTTTCTCTAAATCATTCTTCTTCAACCTTGTTCTTCAAGCTAAAGATTGAAGCTTTATTGGTGAAGTTTATTAATCTTCACTTTTCTTTTGATTTTCAAGGTTCTAAGCCATGTTTGATCCATGGTTTATCTTGTTCAAGCCTGATTTACTAATAAATATATGTTTTGTTTTGTATTTGAGAAGCCCTTTGGTGGTGAAGGACTTGGAAAAAGAAGCAAAACAAAGAGCTTTTGAGGATCTTCAAGAGGTAAGAGGGAGATTCATCTCACCAACCAAGTATAGTGGTGAGAGATGGTTTGCGTATTTGATGGATGGTGAATCCATGTGAGGATTCATATCCATGGTCATGTAATAATTTGTGGGTGTTTACGTGCTTTGATTATTTGCCTATGCTTGGTATGATTTGCATGATTTATTGCTTTGATTATGGCATGCTTGTGATATATATGTTGAATATGCATTTGTATGTCATGAATTGATGATGGAAAGGAAATTGATTTTTGGTTCCAAAGACCAAGAGGAATTTCGGCCAAGACACCTCAAAATAGGTGTTCACAAATTAATATTTTCATGAATGATAAAATTGGATGATTAGAAAAGCAAGGAAAATAAACAAAGGGTTTGTTTTTCAAGAAGTATTGTTCACGGTTTTGAGAAGGATTTTTATTAATTTATTTTGTGTAAAAATTTTCTAAGCATTTTACTAAACATGAGTTTTAAATGAAAAGGGCAATGTTGGTTTTAAGGATTTGCAAAGAAAGTGATAATGAATTTACAAAGAAAGTGAAAATGAAAAATAACAAATGATTTGATTTCAAAGACCAAGTGCTCACGGTTTTTGTAAAGGATTTTTAATGGTTTTGTTTGTGTAAAATCATATTGACTTAGAAGGAAAAATGTTTTGATGATTTCAATAGTCATGTCCACGCGTTTTTGAAGGCTTGTAATGCCTTGATTTTATGGAAACAAAATGGAAATATAATTGATTTAGTATAAGGAATTTGGAAAAGGAATCGAGTGTTTTATCACTTGAGAAAATGGAATTTTTTGTATATGAATGGAAAAGAGAGGTTGAAAGTGTTTGAACCTCAATTTATTTTGAAGAGAATTGATTTTATAATTTATTTGAGAAAAATGGAGAATATAATAGTGATTTGATATTTTCTAACGTGTAACTCATCCTTTGGGTTTTGGAGAGCATTAGTAATTTTTTTAAAGTTAGAAACATTGATTTAATTCAATGGAATTGTGAATTTGTGGAATATATTGTGAAAAGGATTTTCTTGAGTAAGAAAAATGTGAAAAATGATGTTGGAAATGTTATAGATTTGTTTGAAAGTCCAAAATAATGTTTGAAATATTAAGGAATATTTTACGTGATTGTAAAATGGTGAAAAATGTTTTAAGTATCTTAAAAACTTGATTTTTAAGTTACGCGATTTGAAAAATGTTAAAATATTTCTACGTGATTTGGAAAGCATTTAAATATTTTGAAAATGATGGAAAATGGTTTACGTGACTTAAAAGAATGATTTTTAAGTTACGCGATTGTGAAAATGGTGGAAAATCGCTACGCAATTTGAGTAACATGTAAATATTTTTACGTGATTGATGAAAACGTTGAAAAATCTATATGTGATTTGAAAACGTAATAGAAATGTTTGCAGATTGTGAAAACACGACGAAAGTGTTTTGTGACTATGAAAATGCGATAATATGATTTATTTATTGAAAATACAAGTATGATTCTTGTTGGGCCGTGTGTGGACCCGATTATGAGATAATGAAATTAAAGCGAGAATGGGCCAATGTGTGGAGCCTGAATATGAAAGTGTCAATTTTGCCTATGATTGGCATTGGTGCATTGAACATGCATTGGAAATGAGGAATTTTGCCTGTGATTGGCATTAGTGCATTGAACATGCATTGAAAAGATATGCACTGAGGCATATGATGATTTTGAATTGAACAAAAATTGATAGCTGATGCTATTGGGACCCTTGTGGTTGAAGAGGGAATGTGAATTGATAGTGAGGTCTATGATGGATCTTGGGGTGCGTCAAGGCGCGGCGGTCGACCAGTGGATATCTGTCTGTGGGCTACGGCTGGACCATATGCCACTTGGCGATGCAGTCTGTTGCAATGCATTGACGATACCCGGCAAGAACACGATTCTTTTCAAAAGCTGGACATTTGTCTGTGCGCTAAGGCTAGGCATTGTTTGTGGGCTAATCTGGAAGATTGTCTTTAGGCTAAGACTGACAATTAACGAAGCATTCTTCTCGAAATTGTGAAAACCTCCATGGAGTAGGACATTGAGTCTACATGCATAACATATGCATAAATCTGAGTATCTATATCTACATGATATAATAATTGAGGAATATTGGATGATGATGATGATAATCATGTTGATGGCATTATTGTGATTATTGTGTGATGATAATAATGTTAATGGCATGATGATGATAGTTGATTAATGTTAGTGTTGTACCGTGCTATTAAGTAGGACCTATGATGGGGTTTGCTACTGTTAAAAGAGAGTCTGTTAGTTTTATATTTTTCTTTAAATTGTTAAACATTAATTAGCGTCAATATTGTATATTAATCAGTTTAATTATATTTTCAATAATACTTATGGATTTCAGTAAGTTTATGTTTCTGTAATAAGAAAATTTAAAACTCACACTTTATAACTCAAACCTTTTATGAACTTTTTTACAGATTATAAGTTGGGAGTCGGAAATGTGATACCCTGAAAATAGGTGTTACATTAGTTAGTATCAGAGCACGATTTGAGTCTTTTGGGGTTTGTGGTTAGGTCTATTTTGCTTGTGTTGTGTTCTCTGTGTGTTTGATTTCCGAAAGGCAACAATGTTATTTGAAATGGTTACATCTGGTTTCCATTGTATTTTGATTCGTGTGTCTTTGAAGAGAGGACGATGGCTCGTAATAGATGTACGCGTATGGAAGCGAGACGTAATGATGGTGATATGACGGCAACTTTGGAAGTGATACGAAAAGTGACTGATGTAAATATATAGCAAACTCAAAAGACTATTTAGCGGCAAGAATTGATAGTGAAGCAGATTTTGTTAGAGTTGAATCAATTTCAGGATGAGAGACCCCGTAACGTTGGACCATATTGGTTACGAAGAAGCGAGAAATCATAAGGTCAAGCGATTAGACAATAATCCAGCTAAGTATTTTATTATTTCAGTAAAACGTACTCGAACTCTAGTAAGATCCCCGGGACGTCAACGACAACAATAATCTTTTGGAGGAAGTACTAGTAGTAGCACGTTTGGTCTGACTGTGACATATGCACCGAAATGTCGAAGTGTGGGAAAGATCATCTAACAAAGGATTGTACGTTCAAGGAAAAAATTTATTTTAAGTGCGGAAAGCTTGGACACATTTTCGAGATTGTGTTCCATCAAAGACAAAGTCATCCGTTAGTAATAAACGTGCTTCGATATCTCAAGTAGGATGGAGCATTGATTCTCCAAGTGGAGCAAAAGTACTCCGGGACCGAAGACCTAAGTAAAGAAGATTATGTCACGAGAAAGTGATCCTTTGATTGTACTGTATAATTCTCGGAGGTAACCCATTTCTTTATAGCATATGATTGAGTAGATCAATTATATGTTGGTGTTATCTGTGTCTTCGTGATCTTCTGATTTCTTTATTTTTGTTTCCATTACTAGCCTATCGTGCTACTCAAGTTATTCAAATTATCCTATTGTTAGTATGAATCAAATTTTTGTGTTAGTTTGATCTGTTTATCTCTTTCATAAATAGATGTGATCTTTGAAAATGGATTGGTTATTTTCCAACCCTATCCTATGAGATTGTCACAATAAAGTGTTAGTATTCCAGAAAATTCATTCTTAAAATCGAGGCAATATCAAATTCTTTGTTGGATATGTTTGGTAACATATCATATAGTTTCATTATTCTTTTTCTTTCTGACCTTTACAATGTTTTTCAAGTATCGCAATTTGCAAGAAAGAGTATTTTGCAAGAAAGGATATTCCTATCTATATCCATGTCATAGTGTCAGAGTGACGTAGCGGAAGCGTAGTGGATCCTTCAAAGGCTAAAACAGTGTTTCAGTGGGAAAAGTCAAAGACTATGGAAATTCTGGAAAATTTCGGATCGTAGGACTTCTCACCTTGCTTATCGAAAGAATTAAGCGTTTGTATGGACGGATGCATACAAGGAGAATTTTTAGGAGTTGAAATATGTTTGAGTACTTTTCTCGGTATTAGTTTTGTCTAATCTCAAGTAAACCATTGGAGGTGTAGTATGATGTATTACATCGGAGTTTAAGATATGTGCATATGCGAGAATAGAAGAGTTATAGGGTATGATTTTAGGAAATTGAAGTCATTTGAGAAAGGTTATTCTACGCAGAATGGAGGTTGGTAGATCTTTGTGTTTGTATTAGAAGTATAGATATACTTTCTTTATGGAGTAAAATTTAACATCTTTAGTAATTATAAGAATCTGAGATATCTGCTCGATCGGGAGAAATTGATCGAGAGACAAAGAAATTTCATTTGGTTAAAATCGTTGGAACGATATAAGTGAAGATACAACGTGAGAACTGGAAAACAAGATGAAAAAACAATATCCATATTTATTTTGAGGATGTGAAATCAGGTTTATCAAATTTCGAGGATGAAATTTCTTTTTAGAGGGGGAGTATTGTAACACCCCAAATTTTCTAAATATTTGACAGTTAACAGAATTCTACTGTTTAGTAATTTATGTGTACTGTAAAATTATTTTAAGTGTTCTGTCAGTACTTTTGATCATTTTGAGTGATTTACTCCGTGTCAGAAAAATAATAATTTTTGGGCTGGGGGAAAATCTTTATGTATTTATTTCTCTTGATTGTTCATTATTTTTACCAATCTGATTTGATTTTCATATGTTTTCTAATATTTGTGATTTTTGTGGATGATTTTAAATTTTTATATTTCTCTGATTGTTTTTGGGTTGTTTGTGGGTCCAGGTGGCCTTACGTGGGCCCAGGTGGGTCTCGCAAAGTGAAAATTTTTCTACGTATAAAAAAAATTTGTACTGTTTAGACGGAGACAGGGGATCTTACTAAACCTGAATTCGAAAACAGTTTCTAAAATTTTATTGTACTGTGTTTTGTATTGTATTTAATTATCTAAGGCGATAAAATTATAGTAAATATATTCTTTCATGGGGTTATAGCAGATAAAAATAGAAATTATACTGCTTAAGTCAACAATAGTGGTTATGACAACTTTTGACGGACCAATAGGAAACAAGTTTAATTCTTTTGACGGACCAATAGGAAGCAAGTCTAACATTGAAGACTTTGATATCAACCGTCGATTTAATCAACGGTGTAGAATCGGTCTAATAAAATGGCTATGAACATTTATAACCATTGGATCAAAAATTAATCAAGGGTAGAGATTTGATCTTATAAAGTGGCTAGGACCATTTGTGATCATTGGATTCGGATTAAATCAACGGTGGAGATGGATCATTTATGACCATTGGATGTGGATTTAATCAATGGTGGAGATTTGGTCTTCTAAAATGGCTATGACTAATTATGACCCTTGGATTGAAAGTAAGAAGGAGTAATCTTGACCCTTCATTCTTGGAGATGAATCTAATGGCTAGAATTTTAAGGAGAAAGATCTAATGGCCGAAATTAAGTCTTCTAATCAAAAGTCTACCTAAATCCAAACCATTGATCTAATCAATGGCTTAAATGGCTCTAAATGGTGGCTAGAAAAGATGACAACTGTATGAATGCATAATGCATGGAGGGGGGATGGTTTTGTGCTTGTTTTAGGAGTTAAAGGAAAGTTTGAAGACCATTATTAGTGGTCTTGGTCAATTTTGCATCATTATTGATCATTTTGCACTCAAGGACAATGCATGAAGAGGGGGGGACGGTTTTTGTGTTTGTTTAGGAGCTAAAGCAAAGTTAAAGACCATTATTAGTTGTCTTGGTCACTTATTGATCATTTCCTTCAAGCAAGCTCTTAGAAAATTTCTCTCCTTCTCCTCCAAGCTAGCTCATGGCCATGACCCTAAATCTACCCTCCATTACTCAAAAATTTTATCCAACCTTATTTCTTGAATCCTTACCTTATTCTAAGAACATCTCTAGTTATGAGTTTTCACCAAATCATTTATTTTGAGCTTCAAATCCAAGCTTCAAGTTTCTATCAAAAAGGGTAAAGTTCATATTTCTTCACCCAATCTTTTAGTTTTGATTTTCTAAGCCATGCTTGAACCATGGTTGACCTATTCTTTTACTTGTTATTGATTTTAAGATTTGTTTATGATTTTTAGGGATTTTTTTTCCATGGAGCTCTACGAAATTGGTGGAAGGAACACTTAGTGTTTTCACTTCATTCTTTATCATAACCAAGTCTAAGAAGCTTTCTTTCACAAAAAAATCAAAAACTCCCACCTTGTTCTTCAAGAGGAATTTGGCCATACCACCTAAAATCACCATCCAATCTCTTTTAATTTCATCCAACCATAGATCTTGAATCTACATGATATTCTAAGCAACTTTCATGTTGGAGACTTTCTCTAAATCATTCTTCTTCAACCTTGTTCTTCAAGCTAAAGATTGAAGCTTTATTGGTGAAGTTTATTAATCTTCACTTTTCTTTTGATTTTCAAGGTTCTAAGCCATGTTTGATCCATGGTTTATCTTGTTCAAGCCTGATTTACTAATAAATATATGTTTTGTTTTGTATTTGAGAAGCCCTTTGGTGGTGAAGGACTTGGAAAAAGAAGCAAAACAAAGAGCTTTTGAGGATCTTCAAGAGGTAAGAGGAGATTCATCTCACCAACCAAGTATAGTGGTGAGAGATGGTTTGCGTATTTGATGGATGGTGAATCCATGTGAGGATTCATATCCATGGTCATGTAATAATTTGTGGGTGTTTACGTGCTTTGATTATTTGCCTATGCTTGGTATGATTTGCATGATTTATTGCTTTGATTATGGCATGCTTGTGATATATATGTTGAATATGCATTTGTATGTCATGAATTGATGATGGAAAGGAAATTGATTTTTGGTTCCAAAGACCAAGAGGAATTTCGCCAAGACACCTCAAAATAGGTGTTCACAAATTAATATTTTCATGAATGATAAAATTGGATGATTAGAAAAGCAAGGAAAATAAACAAAGGGTTTGTTTTTCAAGAAGTATTGTTCACGGTTTTGAGAAGGATTTTTATTAATTTATTTTGTGTAAAAATTTTCTAAGCATTTTACTAAACATAAGTTTTAAATGAAAAGGGCAATGTTGGTTTTAAGGATTTGCAAAGAAAGTGATAATGAATTTACAAAGAAAGTGAAAATGAAAAATAACAAATGATTTGATTTCAAAGACCAAGTGCTCACGGTTTTTGTAAAGGATTTTTAATGGTTTTGTTTGTGTAAAATCATATTGACTTAGAAGGAAAAATGTTTTGATGATTTCAATAGTCATGTCCACGTTTTTGAAGGCTTGTAATGCCTTGATTTTATGGAAACAAAATGGAAATATAATTGATTTAGTATAAGGAATTTGGAAAAGGAATCAGAGTGTTTTATCACTTGAGAAAATGGAATTTTTTTGTATATGAATGGAAAAGAGAGGTTGAAAGTGTTTGAACCTCAATTTATTTTGAAGAGAATTGATTTTATAATTTATTTGAGAAAAATGGAGAATATAATAGTGATTTGATATTTTCTAACGTGTAACTCATCCTTTGGGTTTTGGAGAGCATTAGTAATTTTTTTAAAGTTAGAAACATTGATTTAATTCAATGGAATTGTGAATTTGTGGAATATATTGTGAAAAGGATTTTCTTGAGTAAGAAAAATGTGAAAAATGATGTTGGAAATGTTATAGATTTGTTTGAAAGTCCAAAATAATGTTTGAAATATTAAGGAATATTTTACGTGATTGTAAAATGGTGAAAAATGTTTTACGTATCTTAAAAACTTGATTTTTAAGTTACGCGATTTGAAAAATGTTAAAATATTTCTACGTGATTTGGAAAGCATTTAAATATTTTGAAAATGATGGAAAATGGTTTACGTGACTTAAAAGAATGATTTTTAAGTTACGCGATTGTGAAAATGGTGGAAAATCGCTACGCAATTTGAGTAACATGTAAATATTTTTACGTGATTGATGAAAACGTTGAAAAATCTATATGTGATTTGAAAACGTAATAGAAATGTTGCGCAATTGTGAAAACACGACGAAAGTGTTTTGTGACTATGAAAATGCGATAATATGATTTCGCTATTGAAAATACAGTATGATTACTGTTGGGCCAGTGTGTGGACCCTGATTATGAGATAATGAAATTAAACCGAGAATGGGCCAATGTGTGGAGCCTGAAATATGAAAGTGTCAATTTTGCCTATGATTGGCATTGGTGCATTGAACATGCATTGGAAATGAGGAATTTTGCCTGTGATTGGCATTAGTGCATTGAACATGCATTGAAAAGATATGCACTGAGGCATATGATGATTTTGAATTGAACAAAAATTGATAGTGATGCTATTGGGACCCTTGTGGTTGAAGAGGGAATGTGAATTGATAGTGAGGTCTATGATGGATCTTGGGGTGCGTCAAGGCGCGGCGGTCGACCGGTGGATATCTGTCGTAGGCTACTGGTGGACCATATGCCACTTGGCGATGCGATCTGTTGCAATGCATTGACGATACCCGGCAAGAACACGATTCTTTTCAAAAGCTGGACATTTGTCTGTGCGCTAAGGCTAGGCATTGTTTGTGGGCTAATCTGGAAGATTGTCTTTAGGCTAAGACTGACAATTAACGAAGCATTCTTCTCGAAATTGTGAAAACCTCCATGGAGTAGGACATTGAGTCTACATGCATAACATATGCATAAATCGAGTATCTATATCTACATGATATAATAATTGAGGAATATTGGATGATGATGATGATAATCATGTTGATGGCATTATTGTGATTATTGTGTGATGATAATAATGTTAATGGCATGATGATGATAGTTGATTAATGTTAGTGTTGTACCGTGCTATTAAGTAGGACCTATGATGGGGTTTGCTACTGTTAAAAAGAGAGTCTGTTAGTTTTATATTTTTCTTTAAATTGTTAAACATTAATTAGCGTCAATATTGTATATTAATCGGTTTAATTATATTTTCAATAATACTTATGGATTTCAAGTAAGTTTATGTTTACGTAATAAGAAAATTTAAAACTCACACTTTATAACTCAAACCTTTTATGAACTTTTTTCTGATTATAAGTTGGGAGTCGGAAATGTGATACCCGAAAATAGGTGTTACATTAGTTAGTATCGAGCACGATTTGAGTCTTTTGGGGTTTGTGGTTAGGTCTATTTTTTGCTTGTGTTGTGTTCTCTGTGTGTTTGATTTCGAAAGGCAACAATGTTATTTGAAATGGTTACATCTGGTTTCCATTGTATTTTGATTCGTGTGTCTTTGAAGAGAGGACGATGGCTCGTAATAGATGTACGCGTATGGAAGCGAGACGTAATGATGGTGATATGACGGCAACTTTGGAAGTGATACGAAAAGTGACTGATGTAAATATATAGCAAACTCAAAAGACTATTTAGCGGCAAGAATTGATAGCTGAAGCGAAGATTTTGTTAGAGTTGAATCAATTTCAGGATGAGAGACCCTGTAACGTTGGACCATATTGGTTACGAAGAAGCAGAAATCATAAGGTCAAGCGATTCCAGCAGAAAACGTACTCGAACTCTCTGGGACGTCAACGACAACAATAATCTTTTGGAGGAAGTACTAGTAGTAGCACGTTTGGTCTGACTGTGACATCTGCACCGAAATGTCAGAAGTGTGGGAAAGATCATCTAACAAAGGATTGTACGTTCAAGGAAAAAATTTATTTTAAGTGCGGAAAGCTTGGACACATTTTCAGAGATTGTGTTCCATCAAAGACAAAGTCATCCGTTAGTAATAAACGTGCTTCGATATCTCAAGTAGGATGGAGCATTGATTCTCCAAGTGGAGCAAAAGTACTCCAGACTGAAGACCTAAGTAAAGAAGATTATGTCACAGAAAGTGATCCTTTGATTGTACTGTATAATTCTGGAGGTAACCCATTTCTTTATAGCATATGATTGAGTAGATCAATTATATGTTGGTGTTATCTGTGTCTTCGTGATCTTCTGATTTCTTTATTTTTGTTTCCATTACTAGCCTATCGTGCTACTCAAGTTATTCAAATTATCCTATTGTTAGTATGAATCAAATTTTTGTGTTAGTTTGATCTGTTTATCTCTTTCATAAATAGATGTGATCTTTGAAAATGGATTGGTTATTTTCCAACCCTATCCTATGAGATTGTCACAACAAAGTGTTAGTATTCTAGAAAATTCATTCGTAAAATCAGGCAATATCAAATTCTTTGTTGGATATGTCTGGTAACATATCATATAGTTTCATTATTCTTTTTCTTTCTGACCTTTACAATGTTTTTCATGTATCGCAATTTGCAAGAAAGAGTATTTTGCAAGAAAGCATATTCCTATCTATATCCATGTCATAGTGTCAGAGTGACGTAGCAGAAGCATGGTGGATCCTTCAAAGGCTGAAACAGTTTTTCAGTGGGAAAAGTCAAAGACTATGAAAATTCTGGAAAATTTCTGGATCGTAGGACTTCTCACCTAACTTATCAGAAAGAGTTAAGCGTTTGTATGGACGGATGCATACAAGGAGAATTTTTAGGAGTTGAAATATGTTTGAGTACTTTTCTAGTATTAGTTTTGTCTAATCTCAGTAAACCATTGGAGGTGTAGTATGATGTATTACATCGGAGTTTACGATATGTGCATATGCAGAATAGAAGAGTTATAGGGTATGATTTTAGGAAATTGAAGTCATTTGAGAAAGGTTATTCTACGTATGAATGGAGGTTGGTAGATGCTGTGTTTGTATTAGAAGTATAGATATACTTTTTTATGGAGTAAAATTTAACATCTTCAGTAATTATAAGAATCTGAGATATCTGCTCGATCGGGAGAAATTGATCGAGAGACAAAGAAATTTCATTTGGTTAAAATCGTTGGAACGATATAAGTGAAGATACAACGTGAGAACTGGAAAACAAGATGAAAAAACAATATCCATATTTATTTTGAGGATGTGAAATCAGGTTTATCAAATTTCGAGGATGAAATTTCTTTTTAGAGGGGGAGTATTGTAACACCCCAAATTTCCTAAATATTTTTGACAGTTAACAGAATTCTACTGTTTAGTGATTTATGTGTACTGTAAAATTATTTTAAGTGTTCTATCAGTACTTTTGATCATTTTGAGTGATTTACTCCATGTCAGGAAAATAATAATTTTTGGGCTGGGGGAAAATCTTTATGTATTTATTTCTCTTGATTGTTCATTATTTTTACCAATCTGATTTGATTTTCATATGTCTTCTAATATTTATGATTTTTGTGGATGATTTTAAATTTTTATATTTCTCTGATTGTATTTTGGTTGTTTGTGGGCCCAGGTGGCCTTACGTAGGCCCAGGTGGGTCTCGCAAAGTGAAAATTTTTCTACGTATAGAAAAATTTGTACTGTTTAGACGGAGACAGGGGATCTTACTAAACCTGAATCCGGAAACAATTTCTAAAATTTTATTGTACTGTGTTTTGTATTGTATTTAATTATCGGGCAATAAAAATACAGTAAATATATTCTTTCGTGGGGTTGCAGCAGATAAAAATAGAAATTATACTGCTTAAGTCAACAATAGTGGTTATGACAACTTTTGACGGACCAATAGGAAACAAGTTTAATTCTTTTGACGGACCAATAGGAAGCAAGTCTAACATTGAAGACTTTGATATCAACCGTTGATTTAATCAATGGTGTAGAATCGGTCTAATAAAATGGCTATGAACATTTATAACCATTGGATCAAAAATTAATCAAGGGTAGAGATTTGATCTTATAAAGTGGCTAGGACCATTTGTGATCGTTGGATTCGGATTAAATCAACGGTGGAGATGGATCATTTATGACCGTTGGATGTGGATTTAATCAATGGTGGAGATTTGGTCTTCTAAAATGGCTATGACTAATTATGACCCTTGGATTGAAAGTAAGAAGGAGTAATCTTGACCCTTCATTCTTGGAGATGGATCTAATGGCTAGAATTTTAAGGAGAAAGATCTAATGGCCTAGATTAAGTCTTCTAATCAAAAGTCTACCTAAATCCTAACCATTGATCTAATCAATGGCTTAAACGGCTCTAAATGGTGGCTAGAAAAGATGACAACTTTATGAACGCATAATGCATGGAGGGGGGACAGTTTTGTGCTTGTTTTAGGAGTTAAAGGAAAGTTTGAAGACCATTATTAGTGGTCTTGGTCAATTATGCATCATTATTGATCATTTTGCACTTATGGAGAATGCATGAAGAGGGGGGACGGTTTTTGTGTTTGTTTAGGAGCTAAAGCAAAGTTGAAGACCATTATTAGTTGTCTTGGTCACTTATTGATCATTTCCTTCAAGCAAGCTCTTAGAAAATTTCTCTCCTTCTCCTCCAAGCTAGCTCACGGCCATGACCCTCAAATCTACCCTCCATCACTCAAAAATTTTATCCAACCTTATTTCTTGAATCCATACCTTATTCTAAGAACATCTCTAGTTATGAGTTTTCACCAAATCATTTATTTTGAGCTTCAAATCCAAGCTTCAAGTTTCTATCAAAAAGGGTAAAGTTCATATTTCTTCACCCAATCTTTTAGTTTTGATTTTCTAAGCCATGCTTGAATCATGGTTGACCTATTCTTTTACTTGTTATTGATTTTAAGATTTGTTTATGATTTTTAGGGATTTTTTTCCATGGAGCTCAATGAAATTGGTGGAAGAAAAACTAAGTGTTTTCACTTCATTCTTTATCTTAACCAAGTCTAAGAAGCTTTCTTTCACAAAAAAAATCAAAAACTCCAACCTTGTTCTTCAAGAGGAATTTCGGCCATACCACCTAAAATCACCATCCAATCTCTTTTAATTTCATCCAACCATAGATCTTGAATCTACATGATATTCTAAGCAACTTTCATGTTGGAGACTTTCTCTAAATCATTCATCTTCAACCTTGTTCTTCAAGCTAAAGATTGAAGCTTTATTGGTGAAGTTTATTAATCTTCACTTTTCTTTTGATTTTCAAGGCTCTAAACCATGTTTGATCCATGGTTTATCTTGTTCAAGCTTGATTTACTAATAAATATATGTTTTGTTTTGTATTTGAGAAGCCCTTGGTGGTGAAGGACTTGGAAAAAGAAGCAAAACAAAGAGCTTTTGAGGATCTTCAAGAGGTAAGAGGGAGATTCATCTCACCAACCAAGTATGGTGGTGAGAGATGGTTTGTGTATTTGATGGATGGTGAATCCATGTGAGGATTCATATCCATGGTCGTGTAATAATTTGTGGGTGTTTATGTGCTTTGATTATTTGCCTATGCTTGGTATGATTTGCATGATTTATTGCTTTGATTATGGCATGCTTGTGATATATATATTGAATATGCATTTGTATGTCATGATTTGATGATGGAAAGGAAATTGATTTTGGGTTCCAAAGACCAAGAGGAATTTCGGCCAAGACACCTCAAAATAGGTGTTCACAAATTAATATTTTCATGAATGATAAAATTGGATGATTAGAAAAGCAAGGAAAATAAACAAAGGGTTTGTTTTTCAAGAAGTATTGTTCACGGTTTTGAGGAGGATTTTTATTAATTTATTTTGTGAAAAAGTTTCTAAGCATTTTACTAAACATGAGTTTTAAATGAAAAGGGCAATGTTGATTTTAAGGATTTGCAAAGAAAGTGATAATGGATTTACAAAGAAAGTGAAAATGAAAAATGAACAAATGATTTGATTTCAAAGACCAAGTGCTCATGGTTTTTGTAAAGGATTTTTAATGGTTTTGTTTGTGTAAAACCATATTGACTTAGAAGAAAAAAAGTTTTGATGATTTCAATAGTCATGTCCACGTTTTTGAAGGCTTGTAATGCCTTGATTTTATGGAAACAAAATGGAAATATAATTGATTTAGTATAAGGAATTTGGAAAGGGAATCAGAGTGTTTTATCACTTGAGAAAATGGAATTTTTTTGTATATGAATGGAAAAGAGAGGTTGAAAGTGTTTGAACCTCAATTTATTTTGAAGAGAATTGATTTTAGAATTTATTTGAGAAAAATGGAGAATATAATAGTGATTTGATATTTTCTAACGTGTAACTCATCCTTTGGGTTTTGGAGAGCATTAGTAATTTTTTTAAAGTTAGAAACATTGATTTAATTCAATGGAATTGTGAATTTGTGGAATATATTGTGAAAAGGATTTTCTTGAGTAAGAAAAATGTGAAAAATGATGTTGGAAATATTATAGATTTGTTTGAAAGTCCAAAATAATGTTTGAAATATTAAGGAATATTTTACGTGATTGTAAAATGGTGAAAAATGTTTTACGTATCTTAAAAACGTGATTTTTAAGTTACGCGATTTGAAAAATGTTAAAATATTTCTACGTGATTTGGAAAGCGTTTAAATATTTTGAAAATGATGGAAAATGGTTTACGTGACTTAAAAGAATGATTTTTAAGTTTCGCGATTGTGAAAATGGTGGAAAATCACTACGCAATTTGAGTAACATGTAAATATTTTTACGTGATTGATGAAAACGTTGAAAAATCTATATGTGATTTGAAAACGTAATAGAAATGTTGCGCGATTGTGAAAACACGACGAAAGTGTTTTGTGACTATGAAAATGCGATAATATGATTTCGCTATTGAAAATACAGTATGATTACTGTTGGGCCAGTGTGTGGACCCTGATTATGAGATAATGAAATTAAAACTGAGAATGGGCCAATGTGTGGACCCTAAATATGAAAGTGTGAATTTTGCCTATGATTGGCATTGGTGCATTGAACATGCATTGGAAATGAGGAATTTTGCCTGTGATTGGCATTAGTGCATTGAACATGCATTGAAAAGATATGCATTGAGGCATATGATGATTTTGAATTGAACAAAAATTGATAGCTGATGCTATTAGGACCCTTGTGGTTGAAGAGGGAATGTGAATTGATAGTGAGGTCTATGATGGATCTTGGGGTGCGTCAAGCGCAGTGGCGGTCGACCAGTGGATATCACAATCGTGGGCTACTACTGGACCATATGCCACTTGGCGATGCAGTCTGTTGCAATGCATTGACGATACCCGACAAGAACACGATTCTTTTCAAAAGCTGGACATTTGTCTGTGGGCTAAGGCTAGGCATTGTCTGTGGGCTAATCTGGAAGATTTTCTTTAGGCTAAGACTGACAATTAACATAGCATTCTTCTCGAAATTGTGAAAACCTCCATGGAGTAGGACATTGAGTCTACATGCATAACATATGCATAAATCTGAGTATCTATATCTACATGATATAATAATTGAGGAATATTGGATGATGATGATGATAATCATGTTGATGGCATTATTGTGATTATTGTGTGATGACAATAATGTTAATGGCATGATGATGATAGTTGATTAATGTTGAGTGCATTATTAGAATTATGGTATGATATATCTGTATGATATGCTGGTTGTGTTATCTCTATGCTACCATGTTGGTATTGGCGTAGGTGATCTCACCTCTTTGTTATATTGTTTTGCTGTGTTTGTGTTGTAAAAATTATATTGTAGAAGGAACGAGTTGTCTTAGACATAACGGGTGGCAGATATTCTGAAATTGGTGACAACATCAGAGAATGAACATTCTTGATTCGATAGTGTGAAGGGTTGACAAGGAACAGATGTCTGATGCATCAAGATGGATACAAGAAGAAATAAGTATGTTAAGTTTTCTCGTTAGTGTTGTACCGTGCTATTAAGTAGGACTTGTGATGGGGTTTGCTACTGTTAAAAAGAGATTCGGTTAATTTTATATTTCTCTTTAAATTGTTAAATATTAATTGGCGTCAATATTGTATATTAATCAGTTTAATTATATTTTCAATAATACTTATGGATTTCAGTAAGTTTATGTTTCTGTAATAAGAAATTTTAAAACTCACACTTTATAACTCAAACCTTTTATGAACTTTTTTACAGGTTATAAGTTGGGAGTCGGAAATGTGATACCCTGAAAATAGGTGTTACAGTAGTTGGTATCAGAGCACGGTTTGAGTCTTTTGGGGTTTGTGGTTAGGTCTATTTTGCTTGTGTTGTGTTCTCTGTGTGTTTGATTTCCGAAAGGAAACAATGTTATTTGAAATGGTTACATCTGGTTTCCATTGTATTTTGATTCGTGTGTCTTTGAAGAGAGGACGATGGCTCGTAATAGACGTACGCGTGTGGAAGCGAGACGTAATGATGGTGATATGACGGCAACTTTGGAAGTGATACGAAAAGTGACTGATGTAAATATACAACAAACTCAAAAGACTGTTTAGCGGCAAGAATTGATAGCTGAAGCTAAGATTTTGTTAGAGATGAATCAATTTCAGGATGAGAGACCCTGTAACGTTGGACCATATTGGTTACGAAGAAGCAGAAACCGTAAGGTCAAGCGATTCCAACAGAAAACGTACTCGAAATCTCTGGGAAGTCAACGACAACAGCAATCTTTTGGAGGAAGTACTAGTAGTAGCAGGTTTGGTCTGACTGTGACATCTGCACCGAAATGTCAGAAGTGTGGGAAAGATCATCTAACAAAGGATTGTACGTTCAAGGAAAAAATTTGTTTCAAGTGAGGAAAGCTTGGACACATTTTCAGAGATTGTGTTCCATCAAAGACAAAGTCATCCGTTAGTAATAAATGTGCTTCGATATCTCAAGTAGCATGGAGCATTGACTCTCCAAGTGGAGCAAAAGTACTCTAGACTGAAGACCTAAGTAAAGAAGATTATGTCACAGAAAGTGATCCTTTGATTGTACTGTATAATTCTGGAGGTAACCCATTTCTTTATAGCATATGATTGAGTAGATCAATTATATGTTGGTGTTATCTGTGTCTTCGTGATCTTCTGATTTCTTTATTTCTGTTTCCATTACTAGCCTATCGTGCTACCCAAGTTATTCAAATTATCGTATTGTTATTATGAATCAAATTTTTGTGTTAGTTTGATCTGTTTATCTCTTTTATAAATAGATGTGATCTTTGAAAACGGATTGGTTATTTTCCAACCTTATCCTATGAGATTGTCATAATAAAGTGTTAGTATTCCAGAAAATTTGTTCTTAAAATCAGGCAATATCAAATTCTTTGTTAGATATGTTTGGTAACATATCATATAGTTTCATTATTCTTTTTCTTTCTGACCTTTACAATGTTTTTCATGTATCGCAATTTGCAAGAAAGAGTATTTTGCAAGAAAGGATATTCCTATCTATATCCATGTCATAGTGTCAGAGTGACGTAGCGGAAGCGTGGTGGATCCTTCAAAGGCTGAAACAGTTTTTCAGTGGGAAAAGTCAAAGACTATGGAAATTCTGGAAAATTTCTGGTTCGTAGGACTTCTCACCTAGCTTATCAGAAAGAATTAAGCGCTTGTATGGACGGATGCATACAAGGAGAATTTTTAGGAGTTGAAATATGTTTGAGTACTTTTCTGGTATTAGTTTTGTCTAATCTCAGTAAACCATTGGAGGTGTAGTATGATGTATTACATCGGAGTTTAAGATATGTGCATATGCAGAATAGAAGAGTTATAGGGTATGATTTTAGGAAATTGAAGTCATTTGAGAAAGGTTATTCTACGCATGAATGGAGGTTGGTAGATGTTGTGTTTGTATTAGAAGTATAGATATACTTTCTTTATGGAGTAAAATTTAACATCTTTAGTAATTATAAGAATCTGAGATATCTGCTCGATCGGGAGAAATTGATCGAGAGACAAAGAAATTTCATTTGGTTAAAATCGTTGGAACGATATAAGTGAAGATACAACGTGAGAACTGGAAAACAAGATGAAAAAACAATATCCATATTTATTTTGAGGATGTGAAATCAGGTTTATCAAATTTCGAGGATGAAATTTCTTTTTAGAGGGGGAGTATTGTTACACCCCAAATTTCCTAAATATTTAACAGTTAACAGAATTCTACTGTTTAGTGATTTATGTGTACTATAAAATTATTTTAAGTGTTCTATCAGTACTTTTGATCATTTTGAGTGATTTACTCCGTGTCAGGAAAATAATAATTTTTGGGCCGGGGGAAAATCTTTATGTATTTATTTCTCTTCATTGTTCATTATTTTTACCAATCTAATTTGATTTTCATATGTTTTCTAATATTTGTGATTTTTGTGGATGATTATAAATTTTTATATTTCTCTGATTGTTTTTGGGTTGTTTGTGGGCTCAGGTGGCCTTACGTAGGCCCAGGTGGGTCTCGCAAAGTGAAAATTTTTCTACGTATAGAAAAATTTGTACTATTTAGACGGAGACAGGGGATCTTACTAAACCTGAATTCGGAAACAGTTTCTAAAATTTTATTGTACTGTGTTTTGTACTGTATTTAATTGTCGGGCGATAAAAATACAGTAAATATATTCTTTCATGGGGTTATAGCAGATAAAAATAGAAATTATACTGCTTAAGTCAATAATAGTGGTTACGACAACTTTTGACGGACCAATAGGAATCAAGTTTAATTCTTTTGACGGACCAATAGGAAGCAAGTCTAACATTGAAGACTTTGATATCAACCGTCGATTTAATCAACGGTGTAGAATCGGTCTAATAAAATGGCTATGAACATTTATAACCATTGGATCAAAAATTAATCAAGGGTAGAGATTTGATCTTATAAAGTGGCTAGGACCATTTGTGATCGTTGGATTCGGATTAAATCAACGGTGGAGATGGATCATTTATGACCGTTGGATGTGGATTTAATCAATGGTGGAGATTTGGTCTTCTAAAATGGTTATGACTAATTATGACCCTTGGATTGAAAGTAAGAAGGAGTAATCTTGACCCTTCATTCTTGGAGATGGATCTAATGGCTAGAATTTTAAGGAGAAAGATCTAATGGCCTAGATTAAGTCTTCTAATCAAAAGTGTACCTAAATCCTAACCATTGATCTAATCAATGGCTTAAATGGCTCTAAATGGTGGCTAGAAAAGATGACAACTTTATGAATGCATAATGCATGGAGGGGGGACGGTTTTGTGCTTGTTTTAGGAGTTAAAGGAAAGTTTGAAGACCATTATTTGTGGTCTTGGTCAATTATGCATCATTATTGATCATTTTGCACTCAAGGAGAATGCATGAAGAGGGGGGGACGGTTTTTGTGTTTGTTTAGGAGCTAAAGCAAAGTTGAAGACCATTATTAGTTGTCTTGGTCACTTATTGATCATTTCCTTCAAGCAAGCTCTTAGAAAATTTCTCTCCTTCTCCTCCAAGCTAGCTCACAGCCATGACCCTCAAATCTACCCTCCATCACTCAAAAATTTTATCCAACCTTATTTCTTGAATCCTTACTTTATTCTAAGAACATCTCTAGTTATGAGTTTTCACCAAATCATTTATTTTGAGCTTCAAATCCAAGCTTCAAGTTTCTATCAAAAAGGGTAAAGTTCATATTTCTTCACCCAATCTTTTAGTTTTGATTTTCTAAGCCATGCTTGAATCATGGTTGACCTATTCTTTTACTTGTTATTAATTTTAAGATTTGTTTATGATTTTTAGGGATTTTTTTCCATGGAGCTCTACGAAATTGGTGGAAGGAAAACTAAGTGTTTTCACTTCATTCTTTATCTTAACAAGTCTAAGAAGCTTTCTTTCACAAAAAAAAAAATCAAAAACTCCAACCTTGTTCTTCAAGAGGAATTTCGGCCATACCACCTAAAATCACCATCCAATCTCTTTTAATTTCATCCAACCATAGATCTTGAATCTACATGATATTCTAAGCAACTTTCATGTTGGAGACTTTCTCTAAATCATTCATCTTCAACCTTGTTCTTCAAGCTAAAGATTGAAGCTTTATTGGTGAAGTTTATTAATCTTCACTTTTCTTTTGATTTTCAAGGTTCTAAACCATGTTTGATCCATGGTTTATCTTGTTCAAGCTTGATTTACTAATAAATATATGTTTTGTTTTGTATTTGAGAAGCCCTTGGTGGTGAAGGACTTGGAAAAAGAAGCAAAACAAAGAGCTTTGAGGATCTTCAAAGGTAAGAGAGGAGATTCATCTCACCAACCAAGTATGGTGGTGAGAGATGGTTTGTGTATTTGATGGATGGTGAATCCATGTGAGGATTCATATCCATGGTCATGTAATAATTTGTGGGTGTTTATGTGCTTTGATTATTTGCCTATGCTTGGTATGATTTGCATGATTTATTGCTTTGATTATGGCATGCTTGTGATATATATGTTGAATATGCATTTGTATGTCATGATTTGATGATGGAAGGGAAATTGATTTTGGGTTCCAAAGACCAAGAGGAATTTCGGCCAAGACACCTCAAAATAGGTGTTCACAAATTAATATTTTCATGAATGATTAAATTGGATGATTAGAAAAGCAAGGAAAATAAACAAAGGGTTTGCTTTTCAAGAAGTATTGTTCACGATTTTGAGAAGGATTTTTATTAATTTATTTTGTGTAAAAAGTTTCTAAGCATTTTACTAAACATGAGTTTTAAATGAAAAGGGCAATGTTGATTTTAAGGATTTGCAAAGAAAGTGATAATGGATTTACAAAGAAAGTGAAAATGAAAAATGAACAAATGATTTGATTTCAAAGACCAAGTGCTCACGGTTTTTGTAAAGGATTTTTAATGGTTTTGTTTGTGTAAAACCATATTGACTTAGAAGGAAAAATGTTTTGATGATTTCAATAGTCATGTCCACGTTTTTGAAGGCATGTAATGCCTTGATTTTATGGAAACAAAATGCAAATATAATTGATTTAGTATAAGGAATTTGGAAAAGGAATCAGAGTGTTTTATCACTTGAGAAAATGGAATTTTTTTGTATATGAATGGAAAAGAGAGGTTGAAAGTGTTTGAACCTCAATTTATTTTGAAGAGAATTGATTTTAGAATTTATTTGAGAAAAATGGAGAATATAATAGTGATTTGATATTTTCTAACGTGTAACTCATCCTTTGGGTTTTGGAGAGCATTAGTAATTTTTTTAAAGTTAGAAATGTAACACCCCAATTTTTAGAAAAATGTCCCGAATGTTCTGTTTGCTGTTTTTCAAGCTTTTGTGTAAAAAACCGTTGTGTCCCTATTTTACTGTTTCTTGTTTTCTCGTATGAAATACAAATGCGTTTTACAGAGCTAAAATTTTATTTGATCGTTTTACGTAATTTGCCTCGAGATGGTAAAATAAAAATTTTCTCAAGCTACTGTTTTAATTTTTCTGGGAGATATACACACAATTAATACTGTCTGTAATTTTATTTGAACGTTTTGGATGATTTTCTTTGTCGTGGGAAAAAATGAAAAAATGATCGTTACGTCTCGATTGTGTTGTTTTTAATTTTTCTATATGTTACAGTGCTTAATATTACTGTCTATGATTTTATTTGGACTTTTTGTGCGATTTGCTCTGGGACAGGAAAATAATATTTTTTCGGGCCGGGGAAATCTTGTTTTAATTATTCAGACTGTGGGATCTTACTAAACTCAATTCTGAATGAGATGATAATTAATCTTTTAATTTTTAGGATTTAACTGTCCAATAAAATAATTTTGTATATTATTTTATTAGTCAGTATAATTAGATGACAGTGGACCCGAAAATGTTTTGTGGGACCCACGTTTAGTTAAAACAGTTAAGTTAGTAGCTTAATTAAGCATCATTAGTGAATGAATTCTCTAGAACATGATGACTAAGTGTGGTGACTAGGCTAATTAGTGACTAAGCATGTGACTAGGTTAGATGACTATGCTAAACTCAACCAATGGGAGACAAGCTTGCTAACCAAGTTTTAATCTTGACCTTTGATTCATTCTAAGGCTTGGATGAAGCCAAAACCCATGACACCTTGCATGGCTTTGAAGTTCACGGCCATATTGCTTTTGGAAGGCCATAATCACTTTGTCTTCATGCAATTTTCTCTCTTCTCTCTCTTCCAAAAACCCTAAACATCATTGAAGCTCTCTTGAAGCTCCATTCGGCCAAACACAAAACCATACCATCCAACCACCCAAAATTTTATCCAACCAAGTTTTCTAAACCTAAACACAATCCTAAGAACATCTCTAGTTGAGAGTTCTTGCAAAATATTCCATTTGAAGCTTGGAAACTTATTTGGAAAATTTTACCTAGAAGGTGAAATTTCTTGTTTTCCATTTCTAAACTCTTTTTCAAAGTTCTAAGCCATAATTTCTCCATGGTTTAAGCTTTCTTTTTATGGCTAGTAACTTGTAGATTTTTGTTTAAGTTTGTTAGGTTTTGACGGAGGAAAACCGAACCCTAGGAAAGGTGTGAAAGAGTAATCTTGTCTTCGCTTAAGGTAAGAGGAAGACTAATCTTATCATCCATGGGTGGTGGTAAGAAGATGGAATTTGATTGTTATGATTGTAGAATCCATAAGGATTCCTTGTTTGTGTTTGTTTAATAGCTTGTTTGTGTGGTTGTTAGTAGCTTTCCTATTTGATGTTTGTAATAGTTTGTATGAAGATGCATGTCTACAAGCTTTGATTTGCATGTCTACAAGCTTTGATAATTTGTATGTGTTAGAAATGCATGATAGTGTATAGGATGTGAATAACATGATAAGGATTGCATGTGTGTTCCAAAGAATACCACACCAAAGCTCACGGCCATTAACCAAAAGGAGAACCAAAATGTTTTCATTTTTTTTCTAAAGTGTAATTTAATTAACCTAGGAAAATTAACAAGAGATAGAATTGTTTAGATCAAGGAAAACGAATTTAGAAATCAAGTAACACAAGTGTATATTTCGGCCAACATGCCAAACCAAAGATCCATGATTTCTAAAATCAATTCCAAACCATTTTCTAAAATAATGATTTGATGAATTTAGGTACTACAATAAATTTGACATGGATTTAGAAGATGAAAAATAATTTAGAGATCAAATACAAAGATTTTGTTAAAATTGACCAACATGCCACATACTTTTGATCCAAATTTATTTTCTAACTATTGACTAGATAATTTAATAAAAATAAACTAGATCAAGAATTTTATAAGAGATTAAATGTATGGAAATAATTAGGAATGAAGTATAAAGCATAGAATGATTTTCGCCAAAATGCCAAATTTAAATGTGTTTTGATTTATAGAATTATTTTCAACTAAGGTTAAGTAATAAATGCCAAAAGGATTTTATTACAATGAGTTTTAAAGAAACAAATTGATTAGAATTAAGTTTAAGGATTAAAACTAATGATTTTACTGTTAGAAATGAAATACAGTAACTTTTGAAAATTTCTAACATATAGCTCATGCTATAATTTTGAAGCATGTTAGTGGTTTTCAAAAGGATTAAATCATACGGTTAAAAATTAAGTAAATAGAATTTTTACGGTAAAATTAGGAAACCATTAATAAAAGTTGCTAAATAAAATACTATCAATTTTTAGTAAAAACTGGCAAATAAGATAGAAAAGATGTCCAAAAGACAGTATACGCTATGGAAAATATTTTACGTAGTTTAAACGTATTATTTATTATTTTTGTTTATTTAAACAGTAATTTTTAAGGGATTTGGACAAGAAAATGATTTAAAAATCTTACGCGATTGAGAAAACGTATTAAAAATCTTACGCGATTTACAAAAACAGCAAAATATATTTACGCGATTTAAAAACGTTTGTAAAAACGATGAGATTGTGAAAACGCGATAAAATTTCTACGCGATTGACCAAAACGGTATTTTCTGTATTTTCTGCTGTCGGGCTATGAGGTGAACCCGTACAGGCTTTGGAACAGTATTTGTCCGGTGGGACTTACTGTATCTTTTTATCTTTGAGGATATATTTTTATTGAGGATATTCTGGTAATTTCTCATATATTGAGTTTATACCAATTTTTGGTGGATTGGTTGACGAGGTGAATCACATCGTGTTGTCGATGCGATAAATGTAGTGTGGTTCATTGTCTTTATGAACTTGGAGACGTTAGTGTACGGGATCCCATATATGGACAGTCGGTCGCTCCGCTGGGCCGTGGTAACTGATAGCACACTAATGGACTCGATACACACTATTTTTAATCGAGATTTCGTAAAGTCTAATAGTACATTGCCTGTAGTGCCACAACGTGAGACCGTGAACTACACCACACCTTGGATGATGGATTCCATGTGACGTGGGGCTATAGACGCAACGTGAGACCGGGGAAAAGTTTGGTTGGGCAGCCGCGGTACTAATAGATTTTGCAGGTCATTCTCTCTCTGATATCTATATGTGTTTAGCTCCATGGAGTAGGATCGTGTCATATTGCATATGATTATATCTTGAACATTATTTTATTTCATCTGTTTACTTTTATCTGGTTATTATTATGATAAATTGTCTATTTATTATTTTATTTTATCCGATCTGTGATATTAGTTTATTTGTGATATTATGTGTTCTTATGATATTTAAATCTCTACATTCTTCTGTTATTAAATTATTGTTATAGGTTTTCATATTGCATGAACTGTATATCTGTTGTTTGTCGTTTTCTTATTTACCATATTTGTGATGATTTTAGATTGTCTTACCTCTTTATTGTATGTGTTTTCTGTATATTTATTTACGTGGTAAAGAATTTGAGGAAGAGGAACAGCCTCTTGAGATTTTGTATCTTGAGGAGGAAGAGGAGCAGCAAGCTGAAGATCAGTACGACGACCAAAAACCATCTGATCATCCATATCCATTGGACTGATTTGTTTGGGTATGGCGGTGCCAGGATTTTTGGGCTTTGTGACACTCGAGTTTCACGGTGGATCGTTAGCTTGGCATCTGCGAGGAGACAGAGACTCAGTGACTTATGTGGGACGGTTGACTGTGTCCATACGACTTACGTTTAATGGAGAACCAGTGATGACGACTACTGTGTTTCTGCACTTAGAGTTACCTTTATCTCTTAGGCGTCATATTAGGGTGGTGTATCCACTGAGCCTAGTGAGATAAGTATCGTGTCGACTGCGCGGTCCCGTTACCGCCGAGAGTCGAGACATCCTGGATATTTATCTTCTGATGAGTTTCCTGAGAGTGATCCATCAAAGGATTAAATGTTTATGATGTTTTTTTTTTGGCGCGTCTGCGTATGTATATATTGACTTTTACTATTTTTGGTTTACTATTTCTGTTTAAATATTTGTAGATATAGTTGTAAATTATTTATATAACTTGTAACTTGGACCATATGTATATATATGAGTGATGTTATTCTCGTTTAGTTTATGTTTTTGCATTTTTTTATTTAATAATATTTCGTTTAACAGAATTATTTTACAACCCGTATTAGTACGTAACATCCGTTTTACAACTTGGGTAGATTTTATTTATCTTTCTTTTATTTTCTTTATATATGTGACATCCCCACAAGGGTGTTACATTAGTTGGTATCGAGCCCAAGTTAGAGTCTTTTGGGGTTGTGGTTGGGTCTGTTTTTGTTTGTCTTTGTGTGATTCTCTCGTGATTTACTTCCGAAAGGATGTATCTGACTTTGTTTTGTTATGTTTGAAATGGTTACTTTGGTTTCCATTGTGTTATGATTCGTCCGTCCTTGAAGAAAGATGATGACTCGTGGTAAACGTGCACGTGAGGAGGTAGAAGTGATAGCGGCGGTTTGACTGCAACTACAAAAGCAATGCAAAGAAAAACTAAAGGTACAATACAACATGATCGAGTAAAGCAAGCAATGAAGCGTGGTGTTCGAAAAAAAAAACTCGTAAAGCCAGGCGATTCCGGTAGAAACCATATTCGTGATTATTGGGAAGGCAACAAACAACAAACTTGTGGAGGAAGTGCGAGTCGTAGTCAGCTTAGTCAAACTGTGACGTCTGTACCAAAGTGTTGGAGATATGGGAAGATCATCTAACGAGGGATGGTATAATCAAAAGAATCATATGTTTCAAGTATAGGATGCCGGATATTTTGCTGAAAAGTATATTCCACCAAAAGACGACGTCATCTGTCAGAAATGAACATGCTTCGATATCTCAAGTAGAATGGAGTATCGATTCTTCAAGTGGAGCAAAAGCATCTCAAATTAAAAACCTAATTAAAGAAGGTTGTGTCGCAAAAGGTGATCCTTTAACTATACTGTATAATTCCGAAAGTAACCTATTTCTTTATGGCATACAATTGTGTAGGTCAATTAGAGTTGTTTATGTCTTCTTTATCTTTTGACCTGGTTGTTTCTACTTCTATTGTTAAAACATGTGGTTGAGGACTTGAGTTGCTTAAACCATCCTAAGTCTATTAAATAATTGAATCTTTTCTGTTGATTCAATTTGTATGCTTCGTTCTCAAAACGGACGCAATTTAAAAATATCGATTGGGTATTTTTCCAACCATTCATGCTCTATTAGACTTATCAGTTGAATTGTTCAAGTTAAAAAGTTCACTTCTAAATTCATCGGACCACATCAATTTTTCTATTGGATAGGTTCGGTGGTATGAATGATTCTATCATCTCTTATTTCTGTGCCTTCATGATATCTTTCCTATGCCGCAATTGCAAAATATGCGGAGATGTACATCTGGTCTAACTCATTCTTTTATGGCTAATTGACTGTTTGGGTTGATTAGAGCTATCAATATCTTCGTTACCTTTTGACTTATCTATTTCTGTTTTTATTACCAACCCTATTATTATTATTATCCAGTTCCTTAAACAATCTTTTCTGTTAATCCAAACTGTCTACCTCTTTCGCGAGATAGATGTAATCTTATACATGGATTGGTTATCTTTAATCATATCCTATAGATTGTTCCAGTAAAACTTTGGTGTCACGGAAAACTTATTCTTAAAATTAGGCAATGCCAAATTCTTTGTTGGACATGTCTGGTAACAATTCCAATAGTTTCTCTACCTTTTCTTTCTAAATTTTTATAATGTCCTTTTATGTATTGCAATTGCAAGAAAGGATGTTCTTAGTCAAAATTATGTCATAAGTATCAGATACAGTATTGTTGGAAAAGAAAGCTTGAATTGTGAGGCACCTCCTGTTAAAAACAAAAGCAGAAGAGTGAAGCAGTACAAAGGCAGGGAAATTTCAAGTGGTGCTGTTCAGAGTGGCGGATGTTTCTGTAATGTTCACAGGTTATGTGGATAAAGTCTTGTTTGGTTTGTCAGAAAGTGAAAGTGGAATACCAAAGACCAGTTGGGATGTTGCAACCGTTATCTATTCCAGAGTGGAAATGGGATAGTATCTCGATGGATTTCGTGACTGGTTTGCCGAAGACGAGGAAAGGTCATGATTCGATATGGGTTATAGTCGATAGGCTTACTAAATCGGCTCATTTCTTGCCAATTAATATTAAATATTCATTGGAAAGATTAACCCAGTTGTACATCAGTGAGGTTGTCAGATTACATGGTGTACCTACATGTATAGTTTCTGACCAAGATCCGAGGTTTACATCAAGGTTTTGGCGGAGTCTACAAGAAGCTATGGGAACTAAGTTGCGACTGAGTTCGGCATATCATCCGCAGACTGATGGTCAGATAGAGAGAACTATACAGTCTTTGGAGGATTTGTTGCGTGCTTGTGTTTTGGAGCAACGAGGGAGTTGGGATGAATTTCTGTCTTTGATAGAATTCACCTACAACAATAGTTTTTACTCAAGTATAGGGATGGCACCCTATGAAGCATTGAATGAAAGGCGATGTCAAACCCCGTTATGATGGTATCAGGATGGGGAAAGCATGACTGTTGGACCTGATCTTGTACAACAGACTACAGAGAAGGTAAAGATGATACAAGAGAAGATGAGGACGACGCAAAGCAGACAGAAAAGTTATGCGGATAAACGAAGACGACCTCTTGAGTTTGAGGAAGGTGAGCATGTGTTTCTAAGAGTTACTCCTACGACTGGTGTCAGAAGAGTTATTAAGTCTAAGAAGCTTACTTTTAAGTTCATTGGACCATATCAGATTATCCGACGTATAGGTCCTGTGGTGTATCAGATCGCTTTGCCGCCTTTTCTATCCAATCTACATGATGTATTTCATGTATCTCAGTTACGGAAGTATATACCGGATCCAACGCATGTTATACAACCGGATGAAGTACAATTGAAGGAAAATTCGACTTACGAGATTTTACCTGTTAGAATAGAGGACAGAAAGGTAAAGCAGCTTTGAGGGAAAATGATCGAGCTAGTAAAGGTCATATGGAACGATGTGACAGGTGATGCTACCTGGGAGCTGGAAGATAAAATGAGGGATCAGTATCCTCATTTGTTTTGAAGAGCAGCGAATTTCGAGGACGAAATTTTTATTTGTTGGGGAGAGTTGTAACACCCCAATTTTTAGAAAAATGTCCCGAATGTTCTGTTTGCTGTTTTTCAAGCTTTTGTGTAAAAGACCATTGTGTCCCTATTTTACTGTTTCTTATTTTTACGTATGAAATACAAATGCGTTTTCTGAGGCTAAAATTTTATTTGATTGTTTTACGTAATTTGCTTTGAGACGGTAAAATAAAAATTTTCTCAAGCTCTTTGTTTTAATTTTTCTCGGGAGATATATAGATAATTAATAATGTCGTAATTTTATTTGAACGTTTTGGATGATTTGCTTCGTCGTGGGGAAAAATAGAAAAATGACCGTTACGTCCCGATTGTCTTTGTTTTTAATTTTTCTATATGTTACGATTGCTTAATATTACTTGTCTGTGATTTTATTTAGACTTTTTGTGTGATTGCTCGGGACGGAAAATAATATTTTTCCGGTAGGAAATCTTGTTTTAATTATTCAGACTAGGGGATCTTACTAAACCCAATTCTGAATGAGACGATAATTAATCTTTTAATTTTTAGGATTTAACTGTCCAATAAAATAATTTTGTATATTATTTTATTAGTCAGTATAATTAGATGACAGTGGACCCAGAAATGTTTTGTACGACCCATGTTTAGTTAAAACAGTTAAGTTAGTAGCTTAATTAAGCATCATTAGTGAAGGAATTCTCTAGAACATGATGACTAAGTGTGGTGACTAGGCTAATTAGTGACTAAGCATGTGACTAGGTTAGATGACTATGCTAAACTCAACCAATGGGAGACAAGCTTGCTAACCAAGTTTTAATCTTGACCTTTGATTCATTCTAAGGCTTGGATGAAGCCAAAACCCATGACACCTTGCATGGCTTTGAAGTTCACGGCCATATGGCTTTTGGAAGGCCATAATCACTTTGTCTTCATGCAATTTTCTCTCTTCTCTCTCTTCCAAAAACCCTAAACACCATTGAAGCTCTCTTGAAGCTCCATTCGGCCAAACACAAAACCATACCATCCAACCACCCAAAATTTTATCCAACCAAGTTTTCTAAACCTAAACACAATCCTAAGAACATCTCTAGTTGAGAGTTCTTGCAAAATCTTCCATTTGAAGCTTGGAAACTTATTTGGAAAATTTTACCTAGAAGGTGAAATTTCTTGTTTTCCATTTCTAAACTCTTTTTCAAAGTTCTAAGCCATGATTTCTCCATGGTCTAAGCTCTCTTTTTATGGTTAGTAACTTGTAGATTTTTGTTTAAGTTTGTTAGGTTTTGAAGGAGGAAAACCGAACCCTAGGAAAGGTGTGAAAGAGTAATCTTGTCTTCACTTAAGGTAAGAGGAAGACTAATCTTATCATCCATGGGTGGTGGTAAGAAGATGGAGTTTGATTGTTATGATTGTAGAATCCATAAGGATTCCTTGTTTGTGTTTGTTTAATAGCTTGTTTGTGTGGTTGTTAGTAGCTTTCCTATTTGATGTTTGTAATAGTTTGTATGAAGATGTATGTCTACAAGCTTTGATTTGTATGTCTACAAGCTTTGATAATTTGTATGTGTTAGAAATGCATGATAGTGTATAGGATGTGAATAACATGATATGGATTGCATGTGTGTTCCAAAGAATACCACACCAAAGCTCACGGCCATTAACCAAAAGGAGAACCAAAATGTTTTCATTTTTTTTCTAAAGTGTAATTTAATTAACCTAGGAAAATTAACAAGAGATAGAATTGTTTAGATCAAGGAAAACGAATTTAGAAATCAAGTAACACAAGTGTATATTTCGGCCAACATGCCAAACCAAAGATCCATGATTTCTAAAATCAATTCCAAACCATTTTCTAAAATAATGATTTGATGAATTTAGGTACTACAATAAATTTGACATGGATTTAGAAGATGAAAAATAATTTAGAGATCAAATGCAAAGATTTTGTTAAAATTGACCAACATGCCACATACTTTTGATCCAAATTTATTTTCTAACTATTGACTAGATAATTTAATAAAAATAAACTAGATCAAGAATTTTATAAGAGATTAAATGTATGGAAATAATTAGGAATGAAGTATAAAGCATAGAATGATTTTCGGCCAAAATGCCAAATTTAAATGTGTTTTGATTTATAGAATTATTTTCAACTAAGGTTAAGTAATAAATGCCAAAAGGATTTTATTACAATGAGTTTTAAAGAAACAAATTGATTAGAATTAAGTTTAAGGATTAAAACTAATGATTTTACTATTAGAAATGAAATACAGTAACTTTTGAAAATTTCTAACATATAGCTCATGCTATAATTTTGAAGCATGTTAGTGGTTTTCAAAAGGATTAAATCATACGGTTAAAAATTAAGTAAATAGAATTTTTATGGTAAAATTAGGAAACCATTAATAAAAGTTTCTAAACAAAATATTGTCAATTTTTAGTAAAAACGGGCAAATAAGATAGAAAAGATATCCAAAAGACACTATACGCTATGGAAAATATTTTACGTAGTTTAAACGTATTATTTATTATTTCTGTTTATTTAAACAGTAATTTTAAGGGATTTGGACAAGAAAATGATTTAAAAATCTTACGCGATTGAGAAAACGTATTAAAAATCTTACGCGATGTGCAAAAACAGCAAAATATATTTACGCGATTTAAAAACGTTTGTAAAAATGACGAGATTGTGAAAACTTGATAAAATTTCTACGCAATTGACCAAAACGGTATTTTCTGTATTTTTTGCTGTCGGGCTATGAGGTGAACCCGTACAGGCTTTGGAACAGTATTTGTCCGGTGGGACTTACTGTATCTTTTTATCTTTGAGGATATATTTTTATTGAGGATATTTTGGTAATTTCTCATATATTGACTTTATACCAATTTTTGGTGGATTGGTTGACGAGGTGAATCACATCGTGTTGTCGATGCGATAAACGTAGTGTGGTTCATTGTCTTTATGAACTTGGAGACGTTAGTGTACGGGATCCCATATATGGACAGTCGGTCGCTCCGCTGGGCCGTGGTAACTGATAGCACACTAATGGACTCGACACACACTATTTTTAATAGAGATTTCGTAAAGTCTAATAGTACATTGCCTGTAGTGCCACAACGTGAGACCGTGAACTACACCACGCCTTGGATGATGGATTCCATGTGACGTGGGGCTATAGATGCAACGTGAGACCACGAAATAGTTTGGTTGGGCAGCCGTGGTACTAATAGATTTTGCGGGTCATTCTCTCTCTGATATCTATATGTGTTTAGCTCCATGGAGTAGGATCGTGTCATATTGCATATGATTATATCTTGAACATTATTTTATTTCATCTGTTTACTTTTATCGGGTTATTATTATGATAAATTGTCTATTTATTATTTTATTTTATCCGATCTGTGATATTAGTTTATCTGTGATATTATGCGTTCTTATGATATTTAAATCTCTAAATTCTTCTGTTATTAAATTACTGTTATAGTTTTTCATATTGCATGAACTGTATATCTGTTGTTTGTCATTTTCTTATGTACCATGTTTGTGATGATTTTAGATTGTCTTACCTCTTTATTGTATGTGTTTTCTGTATATTTATTTACGTGGTAAAGAATTTGAGGAAGAGGAACAGCCTCTTGAGATTTTGTATCCTGAGGAGGAAGAGGAGCAGCAAGCTGAAGATCAGTACGACGACCAAAAACCATCTGATCATCCATATCCATTGGACTGATTTGTTTAGGTATGGCGGTGCCAGGATTTTTGGGCTTTGTGACACTCGAGTTTCACGGTGGATCGTTAGCTTGGCATCTGCGAGGAGACAGAGACTCAGTGACTTATGTGGGACGGTTGACTGTGTCCATACGACTTACGTTTGATGGAGAACCAGTGATGACGACTACTGTGTTTCTGCACTTAGAGTTACCTTTATCTCTTAGGCGTCATTGGGGTGGTGTATCCACTGAGCCTAGTGAGATAAGTATCATGTCGACTGCGCGGTCCCGTTACCGCCGAGAGTCGAGACATCCTGAATATTTATCTTCTGATGAGTTTACTGAGAGTGATCCATCAGAGGATTAAATGTTTATGATGTTTTTTTTTTGGGCGCGTCTGCGTATGTATATATTGACTTTTACTATTTTTGGTTTACTGTTTTTGTTTAAATATTTGTAGATATAGTTGTAAATTATTTATATAACTTGTAACTTGGACCATATGTATATTATGAGTGATGTTGTTCTGTTTAGTTTATGTTTTCGCATTTTTTTTATTTAATAATATTCTGTTTAACAAGAATTATTTTACAACCCGTATTAGTACGTAACATCTGTTTTACAACTTGGGTAGATTTTATTTATCTTTCTTTTATTTTCTTTATATATGTGACATCCCCACAAGGGTGTTACAGGAAACATTAATTTAATTCAATGGAATTGTGAATTTGTGGAATATATTGTGTAAAGGATTTTCTTGAGTAAGAAAAATGTGAAAAATGATGTTGGAAATGTTATAGATTTGTTTGAAAGTCCAAAATAATGTTTGAAATATTAAGGAATATTTTACGTGATTGTAAAATGGTGAAAAATGTTTTACGTATCTTAAAAACGTGATTTTTAAGTTACGCGATTTGAAAAACGTTAAAATATTTCTACGTGATTCGGAAAGCGTTTAAATATTTTGAAAATGATGGAAAATGGTTTACGTGACTTAAAAGAATGATTTTTAAGTTACGCGATTGTGAAAATGGTGGAAAATCGCTATGCGATTTGAGTAACGTGTAAATATTTTTACGTGATTGATGAAAACGTTGAAAAATCTATATGTGATTTGAAAACGTAATAGAAATGTTGCGCGATTGTGAAAACACGACGAAAGTGTTTTGTGACTATGAAAATGCGATAATATGATTTCGCATTATTGAAAATACTGATATGATTCTTGTTGGGCCAGTGTGTGAACCCGATTATGAGATAATGAAATTAAATCGAGAATGGGCCAATGTGTGGACCCTGAATATGAAAGTGTGAATTTTGCCTATGATTGGCATTGGTGCATTGAACATGCATTGGAAATGAGGAATTTTGCCTGTGATTGGCATTAGTGCATTGAACATGCATTGAAAAGATATGCATTGAGGCATATGATGATTTTGAATTGAACAAAAATTGATAGCTGATGCTATTGGTACCCTTGTGGTTGAAGAGGGAATGTGAATTGATAGTGAGGTCAATGATGGATCTTGGGGTGCGTCAAGGCGCGGCGGTCGACCAGTGGATATCTGTCTGTGGGCTACAGTTGGACCATAAGCCACTTGGCGATGCAGTCTGTTGCAATGCATTGACTATACCCGACAAGAACACGATTCTTTTCAAAAGCTGGACATTTGTCTGTGGGCTAAGGCTAGGCATTGTCAGTGGACTAATCTGGAAGATTGTCTTTAGGCTAAGACTGACAATTAACAGAGCATTCTTCTCGAAATTGTGAAAACCTCCATGGAGTAGGACATTGAGTCTACATGCATAACATATGCATAAATCTGAGTATCTATATCTACATGATATAATAATTGAGGAATATTGGATGATGATGATGATAATCATGTTGATGGCATTATTGTGATTATTATGTGATGATAATAATGTTAATGACATGATGATGATAGTTGATTAATGTTGAGTGCATTATTGGAATTATGGTATGATATATCTGTATGATATGCTGGTTGTGTTATCTCTATGCTACCATATTGGTATTGGCGTAAGTGATCTCACCTCTTTGTTATATTGTTTTGCTGTGTTTGTGTTGTAAAAATTATATAGTAGAAGGAACGAGTTGTCTTAGACATAACGGGTGGCAGATATTCTGAAATTGGTGACAACATCAGAGAATGACCATTCTTGATTCGATAGTGTGAAGGGTTGACAAGGAACAGATGTCTGATGCATCAAGATGGATACAAGAAGAAATAAGTATGTTAAGTTTTCTCGTTAGTGTTGTACCATGCTATTAAGTAGAACCTGTGATGGGGTTTGCTACTGTTAAAAAGAGAGTCTGTTAATTTTATATTTATCTTTAAATTGTTAAATATTATTTGGCGTCAATATTGTATATTAATCAGTTTAATTATATTTTCAATAATACTTATGGATTTCAGTAAGTTTATGTTTCTGTAATAAAAAATTTTAAAACTCACACTTTATAACTCAAACCTTTTATGAACTTTTTTACAGGTTATAAGTTGGGAGTCAGAAATGTGATACCCTGAAAATAGGTGTTACATTAGTTGGTATCAGAGCATGGTTTGAGTCTTTTGGGGTTTGTGGTTAGGTCTATTTTGCTTGTGTTGTGTTCTCTGTGTCTTTGATTTCCGAAAGGAAACAATGTTATTTGAAATGGTTACATCTGGTTTCTATTGTATTTTGATTCGTGTGTCTTTGAAGAGAGGACGATGGCTCATAATAGACTTACGCGTGTGGAAGCGAGACGTAATGATGGTGATATGACGGCAACTTTGGAAGTGATACGAAAAGTGACTGATGTAAATATACATCAAACTCAAAAGACTATTTAGTGGCAAGAATTGATAGCTGAAGCTAAGATTTTGTTAGAGTTGAATCAATTTCAGGATGAGAGACCCTGTAACGTTGGACCATATTAGTTACGAAGAAGCAGAAACCGTAAGGTCAAGCGATTCCAACAGAAAACGTACTCGAAATCTCTGGGAAGTCAACGACAACAACAATCTTTTGGAGGAAGTACTAGTAGTTGCAGGTTTGGTTTGACTGTGACATCTGCACCGAAATGTCAGAAGTGTGGGAAAGATCATCTAACAAAGGATTGTACGTTCAAGGAAAAAATTTGTTTCAAGTGCGGAAAGCTTGGACACATTTTCAGAGATTGTGTTCCATCAAAGACAAAGTCATCCGTTAGTAATAAACGTGCTTCGATATCTCAAGTAGGATGGAGCATTGATTCTCCAAGTGGAGCAAAAGTACTCCAGACTGAAGACCTAAGTAAAGAAGATTGTGTCACAGAAAGTGATCCTTTGATTGTACTGTATAATTCTGGAGGTAACCCATTTCTCTATAGCATATGATTGAGTAAATCAATTATATGTTGGTGTTATCTGTGTCTTCGTGATCTTCTGATTTCTTTATTTCTGTTTCCATTACTAGCCTATCGTGCTACCCAAGTTATTCAAATTATCCTATTGTTATTATGAATCAAATTTTTGTGTTAGTTTGATCTGTTTATCTCTTTCATAAATAGATGTGATTTTTGAAAACGGATTGGTTATTTTCCAACCCTATCCTATGAGATTGTCACAATAAAGTGTTAGTATTCCAGAAATTTGTTCTTAAAATCAGGCAATATCAAATTCTTTGTTGGATATGTCTGGTAACATATCATATAGTTTCATTATTCTTTTTCTTTCTGACCTTTACAATGTTTTTCATGTATCGCAATTTGCAAGAAAGAGTATTTGGCAAGAAAGGATATTCCTATCTATATCCATGTCATAGTGTCAGAGTGATGTTGCGGAAGCATGGTGGATCCTTCAAAGGCTGAAACAGTTTTTCAGTGGGAAAAGTCAAAGACTATGGAAATTCTGGAAAATTTCTGGATCGTAGGACTTCTCACCTAGCTTATCAGAAAGAATTAAGCGTTTGTATGGACGGATGCATACAAGGAGAATTTTTAGGAGTTGAAATATGTTTGAGTACTTTTCTGGTATTAGTTTTGTCTAATCTCAGTAAACCATTGGAGGTGTAGTATGATGTATTACATTGGAGTTTAAGATATGTGCATATGCAGAATAGAAGAGTTATAGGGTATGATTTTAGGAAATTGAAGTCATTTGAGAAAGGTTATTCTACGCATGAATGGAGGTTAGTAGATGCTGTGTTTGTATTAGAAGTATAGATATACTTTCTTTATGGAGTAAAATTTAACATCTTCAGTAATTATAAGAATCTGAGATATCTGCTCGATCGGGAGAAATTGATCGAGAGACAAAGAAATTTCATTTGGTTAAAATCGTTGGAATGATATAAGTGAAAATACAACGTGAGAACTGGAAAACAAGATGAAAAAACAATATCCATATTTATTTTGAGGATTAGAAATCAGGTTTATCAAATTTCGAGGATGAAATTTCTTTTTAGAGGGGGAGTATTGTAACACCCCAAATTTCTTAAATATTTGACAGTTAACAGAATTCTACTGTTTAGTGATTTATGTGTACTGTAAAATTATTTTAAGTGTTCTGTCAGTACTTTTGATCATTTTGAGTGATTTATTCCGTGTCAGAAAAATAATAATTTTTGGGCCGGGAGAAAATCTTTATGTATTTATTTCTCTTGATTGTTCAATATTTTTATCAATCTGATTTGATTTTCATATGTTTTCTAATATTTGTGATTTTTGTGGATGATTATAAATTTTTATATTTCTCTGATTGTTTTTGGGTTGTTTGTGGGCCTAGGTGGCCTTACGTGGGCCCAGGTGGGTCCCGCAAAGTAAAAATTTTTCTACGTATAGAAAAATTTGTACTGTTTAGACGGAGACAGGGGATCTTACTAAACCTGAATCCGGAAACAGTTTCTAAAATTTTATTGTATTGTGTTTTGTACTGTATTTAATTATCGGGCGATAAAAATACAGTAAATATATTCTTTCGTGGGGTTATAGCAGATAAAAATAGAAATTATATTGCTTAAGTCAACAATAGTGGTTATGACAACTTTTGACGGACCAATAGGAAACAAGTTTAATTCTTTTGACGGACCAATAGGAAGCAAGTCTAACATTGAAGACTTTGATATCAACCGTCGATTTAATCAACGGTGTAGAATCGATCTAATAAAATAGCTATGAACATTTATAACCATTGGATCAAAAATTAATCAAGGGTAGAGATTTGATCTTATAAAGTGGCTAGGACCATTTGTGATCGTTGGATTCAGATTAAATCAACGGTGGAGATGGATCATTTATGACCGTTGGATGTGGATTTAATCAATGGTGGAGATTTGGTCTTCTAAAATGGCTATGACTAATTATGACCCTTGGATTGAAAGTAAGAAGGAGTAATCTTGACCCTTCATTCTTGGAGATGGATCTAATGGCTAGAATTTTAAGGAGAAAGATCTAATGGCCTAGATTAAGTCTTCTAATCAAAAGTCTACCTAAATCCTAACCATTGATCTAATCAATGGCTTAAATGGTGGCTAGAAAAGATGACAACTTTATGAATGCATAATGCATGGAGGGGGGACGGTTTTGTGCTTGTTTTAGAAGTTAAAGGAAAGTTTGAAGACCATTATTAGTGGTCTTGGTCAATTATGCATCATTATTGATCATTTTGCACTCAAGGAGAATGCATGAAGAGGGGGGACGGTTTTTGTGTTTGTTTAGGAGCTAAAGCAAAGTTGAAGACCATTATTAGTTGTCTTGGTCACTTATTGAGCATTTCCTTCAAGCAAGCTCTTAGAAAATTTCTCTCCTTCTCCTAGCTCACGGCCATGACCCTCAAATCTACCCTCCATCACTCAAAAATTTTATCCAACCTTATTTCTTGAATCCTTACCGTATTCTAAGAATATCTCTAGTTACGAGTTTTCACCAAATCATTTATTTTGAGCTTCAAATCCAAGCTTCAAGTTTCTATCAAAAAGGGTAAAGTTCATATTTCTTCACCCAATCTTTTAGTTTTGATTTTCTAAGCCATGCTTGAACCATGGTTGACCTATTCTTTTACTTGTTATTGATTTTAAGATTTGTTTATGATTTTTAGGGATTTTTTTCCATGGAGCTCTACGAAATTGGTGGAAGGAAAACTAAGTGTTTTCACTTCATTCTTTAACTTAACTAAGTCTAAGAAGCTTTCTTTCACAAAAAAAATCAAAAACTCCAACCTTGTTCTTCAAGAGGAATTTTGGCCATACCACCTAAAATCACCATCCAATCTCTTTTAATTTCATCCAACCATAGATCTTGAATCTACATGATATTCTAAGCAACTTTCATGTTGGAGACTTTCTCTAAATCATTCATCTTCAACCTTGTTCTTCAAGCTAAAGATTGAAGCTTTATTGGTGAAGTTTATTAATCTTCACTTTTCTTTTGATTTTCAAGGTTCTAAGCCATGTTTGATCCATGGTTTATCTTGTTCAAGCTTGATTTACTAATAAATATATGTTTTGTTTTGTATTTGAGAAGCCCTTGGTGGTGAAGGACTTGGAAAAAGAAGCAAAACAAAGAGCTTTTGAGGATCTTCAAGAGGTAAAAGGGAGATTCATCTCACCAACCAAGTATGGTGGTGAGAGATGGTTTGTGTATTTGATGGATGGTGAATCCATGTGAGGATTCATATCCATGGTCATGTAATAATTTGTGGGTGTTTATGTGCTTTGATTATTTGCCTATGCTTGGTATGATTTGTATGATTTATTGCTTTGATTATGGCATGCTTGTGATATATATGTTGAATATGCATTTGTATGTCATGATTTGATGATGGAAAGGAAATTGATTTTTGGTTCCAAAGACCAAGAGGAATTTCGGCCAAGACACCTTAAAATAGGTGTTCACAAATTAATATTTTCATGAATGATAAAATTGGATGATTAGAAAAGCAAGGAAAATAAACAAAGGGTTTGTTTTTCAAGAAGTATTGTTCACGGTTTTGAGAAGGATTTTTATTGATTTATTTTGTGTAAAAAGTTTCTAAGCATTTTACTAAACATGAGTTTTAAATGAAAAAGGGGAATGCTGATTTTAAGGATTTGCAAAGAAAGTGATAATGGATTTACAAAGAAAGTGAAAATGAAAAATGAACAAATGATTTGATTTCAAAGACCAAGTGCTCACGGTTTTTGTAAAGGATTTTTAATGGTTTTGTTTGTGTAAAACCATATTGACTTAGAAGGAAAAATGTTTTGATGATTTCAATAGTCATGTCCACATTTTTGAAGGCTTGTAATGCCTTGATTTTATGGAAACAAAATGAAAATATAATTGATTTAGTATAAGGAATTTGGAAAGGGAATCAGAGTGTTTTATCACTTGAGAAAATGGAATTTTTTTGTATATGAATGGAAAAGAGAGGTTGAAAGTGTTTGAACCTTAATTTATTTTGAAGAGAATTGATTTGAGAAAAATGGAGAATATAATAGTAATTTGATATTTTCTAACGTGTAACTCATCCTTTGGATTTTGGAGAGCGTTAGTAATTTTTTTAAAGTTAGAAACATTGATTTATTTCAATGGTATTGTGAATTTGTGGAATATATTGTGAAAAGGATTTTCTTGAGTAAGAAAAATGTGAAAAATGATGTTGGAAATGTTATTGATTTGTTTGAAAGTCCAAAATAATGTTTAGAATATTAAGGAATATTTTACATGATTGTAAAATGGTGAAAAATGTTTTACGTATCTTAAAAACGTGATTTTTAAGTTATGAGATTTGAAAAATGTTAAAATATTTCTACCCGATTTGGAAAGCGTTTAAATATTTTGAAAATGATAGAAAATAGTTTACGTGACTTAAAAGAATGATTTTTAAGTTACGCGATTGTGAAAATGGTGGAAAATCGCTATGCGATTTGAGTAACGTGTAAATATTTTTACGTGATTGATGAAAACGTTGAAAAATCTATATGTGATTTGAAAACGTAATAGAAATGTTGCGCGATTGTGAAAACATGACGAAAGTGTTTTGTGACTATGAAAACGTGATAATATGATTTCACTGTTGAAAATACAGTATGATTACTGTTGGGCCAGTGTGTGAACCCTGATTATGAGATAATGAAATTAAAACTGAGAATGGGCCAATGTGTGGACCCTGAATATGAAAGTGTGAATTTTACCTATGATTGGCATTGGTGCATTGAACATGCATTGAAAAGATATGCATTAAGGCATATGATGATTTTGAATTGAACAAAAATTGATAGCTGATGCTATTGGGACCCTTGTGGTTGAAGAGGGAATGTGAATTGATAGTGAGGTCTATGATGGATCTTGGGGTGCATCAAGGCGCGGTGGTCGACCAGTGGATATGCAATACGGACTACTGGCTGGACCATATGCCACTTGGCGATGCAGTCCGTTGCAACGCATTGACGATATCCGACAAGAACACGATTCTTTTCAAAAGCTGGACATTTGTTTGTGGGCTAAGGCTGGGCATTGTCTGTGGGCTAATCTGGAAGATTGTCTTTGGGTTAAGGCTGACAATTAACAGAGCATTCTTCTCGAAATTGTGAAAACCTCCATGGAATAGGACATTGAGTCTACATGCATAACATATGCATAAATCTGAGTATCTATATCTGCATGATATAATAATTGAGGAATATTGGATGATAATGATGATAATCATGTTGATGGCATTATTGTGATTATTATGTGATGATAATAATGTTAATGGCATGATGATGATAGTTGATTAATGTTGAGTGCATTATTGGAATTATGGTATGATATATCGTATGATATCTTTGGTTGTGTTATCTCTATGCTACCATGTTGGTATTGGCGTAGGTGATCTCACCTCTTTGTTATATTGTTTTGCTGTGTTTGTGTTGTAAAAATTATATAGTAGAAGGAACGAGTTGTCTTAGACATAACGGGTGGCAGATATAATGTGAAAGGTTGACCATTCCTGATTCGATAATGTGAAAGGTTGACAAAGAACAAATGTCTGATGCATCAAGATGGATACAAGAAGAAATAAGTATGTTAAGTTTTCTCGTTAGTGTTGTACCGTGCTATTAAGTAGGACCTGTGATGGGGTTTGCTACTGTTAAAAAGAGAGTCTGTTAGTTTTATATTTCTCTTTAAATTGTTAAATATTAATTGGTGTCAATATTGTATATTAATCAGTTTAATTATATTTTCAATAATACTTATGGATTTCAGTAAGTTTATGTTTCTGTAATAAGAAATTTTAAAACTCACACTTTATAACTCAAACCTTTTATGAACTTCTTTACAGATTATAAGTTGGGAGTCAGAAATGTGATACCCTGAAAATAGGTGTTACAACAGAAATGAAACTTGTATTTGATTCTTAAAAGGCAGAATTGGTAATAGGAACTGATAAGGTAATTGGTTGTGGGTATGATCCCAAGCAGAAAAAGGTTTTCTTCGCATTAGACTCGGTGCATGTCATCCACTGCCAATCTAAAGAATTTGGCAATATCTTGATTAATGGTCGTCATCAAAGATTTCTCTTGCTGGATCTATTTTAACGTTTATTCCTATGTACACAATGCAGAATGCCTGGATCCTTTTTAGTATTTGTCAAAATTAAAGTTGGATTCTGTGACTAGGAAGTTCGTCTAGAGCACTAAAGACATTGAGCGTAACTTAAACCTAGTTAATAAGGATATTGTGACTAAGCCCATTGAAGTTACCATGCCTATCCTTTTTAACAAAGTCAAATGGACTCTCAAGGACCAAGAACATATCCACAATACCATAGAATTGTACTAAAAACATCCAAAGTATTCACCTATAACTCTATATACAAAATAATAATGAAAGGCAAAGCCTCAGATAAACTTCATATTAATTTACAACTATTTAAGCTTACTTAGGACACCTAGCTTGACGATTAGTAATCATTCTTATAGCTAGAATTCCAAACCTCTAATATCAAAAATTTAAATAACTAGTACACTACAAGCTGGACTGGGATAAGATCAAGTCAGCAAAATAGGAACACGAGCAAGAGATTCTTTCCATGAGTAACAGGAGGAAAAAATAGATTATAACTACAAAATCATTCCCCAAAAGCAGAGCTGAAAACAAATTTTCACACTTACTGCTCCGATAAACAATCCTTAACTTAATCATTAAAGATCACAAATGCATGAACTTCAAGGTCATAAAAGATAATGGACTAAGAATATCAGTAAGTACCACTAACACACCACAATTATCAAATTAATCTAATCATCAATTAACAACACAATCTGAAAAAAAATAACATGCTCCACAAGTCAACACTACTTTAACCGAAACCCATTTAAAAAAAAATCAAAGATTGGAAATTTGAAGGCCAAATAACTCAAAAATATATATTTCATTAACCAGGAAACAATTAAGAAAAAAAAGATCACAGATAACTTGTATTTCTTTTAGAAGTTCAGTGTAACACCCCAAATTTCTTAACTATTTTGACAATAATTTTGATAGTTAACAGAATTCTACTGTTTAGTGATTTCTATGTACTGTAAAATTATTGAGTATTCCGTGAGTACATTTGATCGTTTTATGTGATTTACTCCGTGTCAAGAAAATAATAATTTTTGGGTCAGGGAAAATCTTATGTAATTTAATTATTACTGTTAAGTCTTAATTATTTTACGTAATCTGATTTGACATTCATGAATTTACTAATTTTTATGATTTTGTGGATGATTATGAAATTTTATATTTCTCTGATTATTTTTGGGCGGTCTGTGGGCCTAGGGGGGCTGTACATGGGCCCAGGTGGGTCCCGAAAAGTGAAAATTTTTTTGTGGATAGAAAAATTTGTACTGTTAAGACAGAGATGAGAGATCTTACTAAACCTGAATCCAGAGACAGTTTTTAAAATTTTCTTTTACTGTGTTTTGTACTGTATTTAATTATCGGGTGATAAAAATATAGTAAAAATATTATACGAAGGGTAATAGCAGATAAAAAAAAAAATATTGTACTGCGTAGTCAACATTAGTGGCTTGGATATCCACCATTGATTTAATCAACGGTGGAGACTTGATCTTGATTTAATCGACGGTAGAGATTTAGTCTTACAAAGTGGCTAGTACCATTTATGACCATTGGATGTAAAGTTTGAAGGAATAATCTTGACCCTTCATTTTGGAGATACATTTAATGGCTAGGATTTCAAGGAGGAAAGATCCAATGGCCTAGATTAAGTCTTCTATCTAAAGGCTACCTAGAACCTACATTAATCCTAACCATTGATCTAATCAATGGTTAAGGATGCTTAAAATGGTGGCTAATTATGATGGTCACTTATTGAATGCATAAGGAGAGTGCATGAAGGGGGGAACGGTTTTGAAGAAGCTAATAGCTATAGGAAGCTTATCATTCATGCAATCATTCATTCTTGTCTCCAAAATTATCAAGATCCAAAACATAAAAAAATTTCTCCATTTCTCTCCAAACTTAGTTTCGGCCAAGCACCCTATGTCTATCTTCCATCACTCTTTAATTTCATACAACCATACTTCTTGAATCTATACCTTATACTAAGACATTTTATAGTTTGGAGCAAGTTCTAAATCCATCATCTTCAAGGACTTTCTTCAAGAGCAAAGTTATAGGGTTTTTATGGTGAAGTGTAAGGAAACTTCATTTTTTAATTCTTTTTCATGTTCTAAGCCATGTTTGATTCATGGTTCTTCTTGTTCAAGGTTAATATACTAATATACTTGTGTTTTGTTTTGTATTTAAGAAGCTTTTGGTGGTGAAGGACTTGGAAAAAGAAGCAAAACAAGGAGTCTTTGAGGTTCTTCAAGAGGTAAGAGGGAGATCCATCTCACCAACTAAGTATGATGGTGAGAGATGGTTTGTGTATTTGATAGATGGTGAATCCATGTGAGGATTCATATCCATGGTCATGTAATTATTTGTGGGTGTTTATGTGTTTATGTGGTTTATGTGCTTAGCATGGTTTATTGGTGTTTGTATGCTTAGTATGATGTTTAATTGTTTTTATGGTATGCTTGAAATATATATATGATGAATATGTATGCTATGATGTGATGATGGAAAGGAAAACAATTTTTGGTTCCAAAGAACCATAGAGGCATCACGGCCTTAAACTAATTTTGGGAGGAAGAGATTCTATGTATTTTACTAATTATGATTAATACGTTGATGATTTTAAGGATTTGCAAAGAAAGTGGAAATGAAAATGAACAAATGTTTTGATTTCAAAGACTAAGTGTTCACGGTTTTTGAAGGAAATTTTAATGGTTTTGTTTGTGTAAAAACAAGAATGGTACTTAATTGATTTAGAAGGAAAAATATTTGATGGTTTTAATGGCCAAGTACCATGGTTTTGAAGGCTTGTAATGCCTTGGTCTTATGAAACAAAGTGATTTTCAAAGTGAAAATATAATTTGTTTTAGTACAAGGATTTTGGAAATGGAATCAGAGTGTTTTATCACTTGAGAAATAGAAATTTCGGTTATGAAAGAAAAAGAGGGGTTGAAAGTGTTTGAACCTCAATTCATTTTGAAGAGGATTGAGTTGGAATTGATTTGAGAAAAATGGAGAATATAATGGTGACTTAAAAATTTACTAATGTAAAACTCATCCTTTGGGTTTTGGAGCGTGTTAGGGAATTTTAAGTGAGAAACATTGATTTAATTCAATAAAATGGTGAAATTGTGGAATTTATTGTGAAAATGATTTTCTTGAGTAAGAAAATGTGAAAAATAATGTGAGAATTCATATTATTTTGAGAAAGGTTGAATTGAAATTTAGAATGTTGAGAAAATATTTTACTTAGTTGTAAAATGGTGAAAAATGTTTTATGTTGATTTTTAAGCTACGCGATTTGAAAAACGTTTAAATATTTCCACACGATTTGAAAAATATTAAAATATTTCTACGCAATTTGGAAAGCATTTAAATATTTTTACGCATTTGAGATGTTATTGAAAAATTACTACGTGATTGAAAAATGATGGAATATTTTTACGTGATTGAGAAACGATGGAAAATCGCTATGCGATTTGAAAATGCAACAGAAATGTTGTGAAATTGTGAAAACATAACAGAAATGTTGCGCGATTGTGAAAAAAACAAAAGTGTTTCGCAACTATGAAAACGCGATAATATGATTTCGTGATTGAATATACAATATGATTACTATTGGGCCAGCGTGTGGACCCTGATTATGAGATTATGAAATTGAACTGAGAATGGGCCAGTGTGTGGATCCTGAATATGAAATTGAGTTTAAACTGAGGATGGTGCATTTTATATGCATAAACTGGTGTATAGACACTGTATGAGAAAATGATAAATTTTGCCTATGATTGGCATTGGTGCATTGAACATGCATTGGAAAGGTCCGATGGACTGTATGAGGCTATTTGCCTAGGATAGACGTACACCTCTTGAGTAGGTGCGATATGCGTAGTGTAAGTCACTTGTTGACCTTGGGGGCATCAGGGTGCGGGTTGCTTACATGGGCAGTTGGTAGCTCTTTTTACCATAAGTTAGACCGATGCAACGCACCGATGATCCTGACCGAGACACTATTCTTAATCGAGAACTAATAAAGACTGTCGTGTATATGCTAGATGTGCAAACACATATGAGAAATGTGACACGTGGTCTGAGGCATGTTGGTACAGACAGATCTTTCGGATTAACTTCTCCGAATTGAGTATTTGTTCCATAGAGTAGGAAATTGAGTCTATGTACACATGCATAAATTTGAGTATTTATATCTGTGTGATATAATAATTGAGGAATGTTGGATGATGATGATGATAAATAATGTTGATGGCATTATGGTAATTATCGTGTGATTTGAATAATGTCGATGGCATGATGGTAATTATGATTTATTATATTTGTTGTGATAAATAATGATTTGAGGGCATGACTGTAATTATTGTATTTGTGTGATGACAATAATGTTGATGGCATGATTGTAATTATGGTATGATGTATCTGTATAGTATGTTGTTTGTGTTATCTCTGTGCTACTATGTTGGTATTGGCGTAGGTGATCTCACCTCTTTGTTATATTGTTTTGTTGTGCTTGTATTATTAAAAATTATATAATAGATGGAACGAGTTTCTTAGACGTGACTGGAGGCAAATATTCTGAGATTGGTGATAACATTGAGGGGTAACCATCCCGGATTCGATGGTGTGCAGTTTTGAGGAGGAACAAATATATGGCGCATCAAGATGGATACAAGATGAAATAAGTATGTTGAGTTTTTATCGTTAGTGTTTTATCGTGCTATTGAGTAGGACCCGTCATGGGGTTAGCTACTGTTTAAAACTGAGTCTGTAAGTTTTATATTTCTTGAATAATTATTAAATATTAAGTGGTGTCTGTTATATGAGTTTTAATTAGTTTAAATCTATTTTTCAGTATTACTTATAAATTTTAGTAAGTTTATGTTTCCGCGAAAAGAAATTTTGAAAAACCCATCTTTTATAACTCAAACATTTTATGAAATCATTTACAGGTTATAAGTTAGTAGTCGAAAATGTTATGCCCTAAGGAGGGTGTTACATATGTATATGGTGTCTCGGGGCCGACAAGGGCAAGGAGTGGATGCCGGTGTAAGAGAAGCACGTACAAGGAGCGGCTCCTGGCAGGCTTCTAGGAGAAGGGTCCCATGAATGAACTAAATATGCACCGGAATGAGAGGGATTCAAAGACTATGCATCGCGTACTTTTTAGTGATGGTCCATGAATGAACCACCTAATGAGTAGGTATGGGACTGCATAGTTGAGGATGGCTTAAAGGAATTGATTAGGCGTAACCATATCAACAAGTTGCAACTTCTTTTTGGGAGCCTAGAACATAAGAACTCCATGGTTAAACGTGCTTGACCTGGAGCAATTGTGGGATAGGTGACCTCCTGGGAAGTTTCCTAGGATGCGTGTGAGTGAGGACAAAGCATGCTGAAAAGACCCATGTTGGTTTGTGGAGACACTCATCAATCCTGCAGACAGTCCCGAGAAGTTACAAATGGTATCAGAGATGGGACCTCTCCCAATATGGTATGGTTCGGGGACGAACCAAGCGGAAGCTGGTGGGCATGTGGTGTCCGGGGCCGGAGGTAAGAGCAAAAAGGCAAGTGGGCGGGTAAGTGGACGCACCATTTACAAGGTATGGGTGGATGGCTTAAAAGGAAAAACCCCTTCTCTGATTAATATAAAGGGGCCATAGAACATAAGAACTCCATAGTTAAGCGTGCTTAACATTCTGGAGTAATTGTTTGCGATGGATGACCACTTTGGAAGTTTCTAGGATGCGTGTGTTGCCTATGCCTTGTTTTGGATTATTATGTTGACCGCAGACGCCACATCCTAGGAAGTTAATACAGCATTTGTTATTATTTGAAGGCAGCTCTTTCCTTTTCGGTTTAAACCATTATATACTAGTGCTCACGTTTAGGTGACCCCATTATGGTCCTTTAGGATTTAATTTCCCATTTGAATACGCATAACGGGGGATCGATCTTGTGGAGGTAAGAGAGAAAAGGAATGAGAGGGATTCTTATGCCTCCCTCCCCATCTGAAGCTTGGCTGATGATACAAATACGGGTATAGGACTGCATAGTTGAGGATGGCTTAAAGGAATTGATTAGGCATAACCATATCAACAAGTTGCAACTTCTTTTCAGGAGCCTAGAACATAAGAACTCCATAGTTAAGCGTGCTTAACCTGGAGTAATTGTGCGATGGATGACCACTTTGGAAGTTTCCTAGGATGCGTGTGAGTGAGGACAAAGCATGCTGAAAAGACCCGTGTTGGTTTGTGGAGACACTCATCAATCATGGTAGGCTAATGATGATATAGATGATTAATAAGTTTATTATCTTTGAGGGATGTTACATTCAGCCCTAGCATTTGTTACTATTTGAACTTTCATGGCTCTTTCTTTATTTTCGGTGAATTAAACCATTATATCCGTGCTCACGTTTCTTCACTCGCATGCCATTATCAATGTTTAGGATTTATACGTTTTTTCCCATTTGAATTGGACACAACATAACGGGGATCGATCTTAAGGACATAACACAAGTATGTGTGGATAGGCCTTTGCCATTTGGAGGTAAGAAAAAAGACCAAGAGAACAAAGACCCAAGTCAATGATATCTATCTCAAGCTCTTGGTCAAGGTCTGTTTCACATTACTACTCTTTTTTCTTATGCCTCCCTCCCCCTTTTGCATTAGCTATTTATGTGGCTTGGCTAAGATTAGATACAAATACATTTTATTTTTTGGGGGTCGATGATGATAAATGTGATGCCACACAACCCCACCATTATGAGACCTTCACCATTTACAAGGTCCGGGAATAGATTTTTCCTCATTTCATAACTCTTACCGAGCCCTTAAAAGTAAAAGAAAACACCCCTTCTCTTACAATTTCCCTTATTTTAAGTTTAATTCTCTCTCTACATGCGAGACATACATCATATACTTATTTTATTGTAATTTTTCACTTGTTTTTTTGTCTGGACATGGAATAATTTTAAATCCAATTAAGACCAAATGTTCTAACGAGAAAAAAGGCAAAGGAAAAAGAACCTAATAGGGGCTTACCCATGGAGCAGTCGGAGCTACAGCTTTGGTGAACATTCTTTAGTCTAAATTGTTTGGTGGAACTACAATTCATTTGTTGTCCTATGCCTTGTTTTTATTATGTTAGTGCAGATCGCCACATCCTAAAAGATTAATACATCCATATTAAATACTGTGGAACTGCTCCCCTGTTTACTGAATTTTTACTCTGTTATGTTAACCCCATTGTTCACTTTATGTGGATTTAATTTGTTAATGGCAATTTTGTGCTTGTAAAGGAGAAAAGGTTCCCAATGATGCTATTTTTTCATTTACCATGCTAATGCGATGAGGGGATGTTTCCCTCGCAGATGATTAATACTTCGCAATTCTCTCGCTGATTTTATTATCGTCATTCCTCGTTGAGGGAACTAGTTCACTATTTCATTGTTATGTCTCATCTTCAATGATCCTCCTCCTCCTCAGATTCCTCACCAGTCAAATCCCTCAGATAGGGAAAGACTGGACGAATGGGAGTCCGAGCGGATGAGACATCGAAGTCCTCCCTCGGGGTATAATGGATATCATCCCAGAAATCTCTAATAGGCATATTAAACTCTAAACATATCCTACCACTAAAAGTAAAAAGCGGTGACCTTTCTTGGTATGTCACACGCTCCGTGTCCAAATCAAAGTTCCATGCATTAGTGCCATCATGAAATTACTCTCATTAAAACACAAAACCAGGTTAAAGAAAGAGATTCAGAATAAAACTTCCTAACATGACGATGCCATTACTGTAAAATTATTTTGAGTACGACTCGAGATACCTTCTATTAGCTTCAGAATCATTTATTCTCAAAGTTGTCTTTGGGCGGTTTGTGGGTCCCAGTGGTCCTACGTGGGCTCGAGGTGAGTCCCAAAACATGAAAATTTTTCTGCAGATAGAAAAATTTGTACTATAAATATAGACGGATAACATATAAAGAGGTGAGATCTTACAAAACCTAAATTCGAAAATAGTTTTTAGTAAAAAAATTTATTGTATTTGAGTGATTTATTTGTCAAGAAAATAATAATTTTTGATAAAATCTTTTAATTATCGACTATTAATTATTTTTAATAATTTGATTTGATTTTGATAAAAATGTGGATGATTATAAAATATATTCTTTGGGTGGGGTTTTAGTGAGATAAAAATAGAAATTATTTTGCTTAAGTCAACAATAGTGATTATGACAACTTTTGATGGACCAATAGGAAACAAGTTTAATTCTTTTGACGGACGAGATAAAAATAGGAAGCAAGTCTAATATTGAAGACTTTGATATCAAGTCTAATATTGAAGACTTTGATATCAACTGTCAATTTAATCAATGGTGTAGGATTAGTCTAATAAAATGGCTATGACCATTTACAACCATTGGATTTAGATTTAGATCAAGGGTGGAGATTTGATCTTATAAAGTGGCTAGGACCATTCATGACCGTTGGATTTAGATTAAATCAATGATGGAGATGGATCATTTATAACCATTGGATTTGGATTTAATCAATGGTAGAGATTTAGTCTTCTAAAATGGCTATGACTAATTATGACCCTTGGATTAAAAGTAAGAAGGAGTAATCTTGACCCTTCATTTTTGGAGAAAGATCTAATGGCCTAGATTAAGTCTTTTAATCAAAAGTCTACCTTAATCCTAACCTTTGATCTAATTAATGGCTTAAATTGCTCTCAATGGTGGCTTGAAAAAGATGACAACATTATGGAATGCATGCATGGAGGGGGAACAGTTTTGTGCTTCATTTTGGAGCTAAAGAAAAGCTTTATGACCATTATTACTTGTCTTGGTCAATATGCATCATAATTGAACACTTTGCACTCTTAAGAGAATGCATGAAAGGGGGAGGGACGGTTTTGGAGAGTGCTTAAGAGCATAGGATGGTTTCAAGACCATTATTACTCCATCTTGATCATTATTGATCAAATTCAAGAAGCTAAGTTATCAAAGCTTTCTCTTCATTTCTCTTCTCCTCTAGTTTCGGCCAACACCTAGGAACCATGTCTCCAAACTTCTAAAATTTTATCTAAACACATTTCCTAAACCTAAACACCATTCTAAGAACATCTCTAGTTATGATTTTTCATCAAATCATTCATTTTGAGCTTCAAATCCAAGCTTCAAGTTTCTATCAAAAAGGGTAAAGTTCATATTTCTTCACCCAATCTTTTAGTTTTGATTTTCTAAGCCATGCTTGAATCATGGTTTATCTATTCTTTCACTTGTTATTGATTTTAAGATTTGTTTATGATTTTTAGGGATTTTTCAAGGAGCTCCACGAAATTGATAGGAAGGGAAACCAAGTGTTTTCACTTCATTCTTTACCTTAACCAAGTCTAAGAAGCCTTTCCCTCACAAAAATAAAAAATTCCATCTTTGTTCTTCAAGAGGAACCATTCGGCCATACCACCTAAAATCACCATCCAATCTCTTTTAATTTCATCCAACCATAGATCTTAAATCTACATGATATTCTAAGCAACTTTCATGTTGGATACTTCCTCTAAATCATTCATCTTCAACCTTGTTCCTTAAGCTAAAGATTGGAGCTTTAATGGTGAAGTTTATTAATCTTCACTTTTCTTTTGATTTTCAAGGTTCTAAGCCATGTTTGGTCCATGGTTTATCTTGTTCAAGCTTGATTTACTAATAAATATATGTTTTGTTTTGTATTTGAGAAGCCCTTGGTGGTGAAGGACTTGGAAAGAGAAGCAAAACAAGGGGCTTTTGTGGATCTTCAAGAGGTAAGAGGGAGATTCATCTCACCAACCAAGTATGGCGGTGAGAGATGGTTTGTGTATTTGATGGATGGTGAATCCATGTGAGGATTCATATCCATGGTCATGTAATAATTTGTGGGTGTTTATATGCTTTGATTATTTGCCTATGCTTGATATGCTTTGCATGATTTTATGGCTTATATGGTATGCTTATAATATGCATGATGATAATATGGTATGCTTATAATATGCATGATGAGAATATGTTAAAATTATGTATATGTATGCCATGATGTGATGGTGGAAAGGAAATCAATTTTTGGCTCCAATGGCCAAGGAGGAGTGGTCACGGTTTTGACACTCATGATTTGAGTTTATGTTGAAAATTTTTAAGAACAAGGGAATTAATTTCGGTCCCTAGAAAATGGTGAATTTTGTCCAAGACACCTCAAGATAGGTGTCACAAATTAATATTTTCATGAATGATGAAATGAGATGTTTAGAAAAACAAGGAGAATAAACAAAGGGTTTATTTTTCAAAGAGTACATGAACACGGTTTTAAAAGGATTTTTGTTAATTTATTTTGTGTAAAAAGTTTCTAAATGTTTTACTAATCATGAGTTTTAGATGAAAGGAGCAATGTTGATTTTAAGGATTTGCAAATAAAGTGAAAAATGAAAATGAACAAATGATTTGATTTCAAAGACCAAGTGCTCACGGTTTTTGTTAAAGAATTTTTAATGGTTTTGTTTGTGTAAAACCATATCAATTTAGAAGGAAAAATATTTGATGGTTTCAATGACTATGTACCACGGTTTTGAAGGCTTGTGAATGCCTTGGTTTTATAAAACAAAGTGGTTTTCCAAGTGGAAATGTAATTTGAATTAGTACCAGGAATTCGAAAAGGGAATCAGAGTATTTTATCACTTGAGAAAGAATTTCAGTATGTAAATGGAAAAGAGAGGTTCAAACACACCTCAATTTATTTTGAAGAGAATTGATTTTAGAATTGATTTGAGAAAAATGGAGAATATAATAGTGATTTGATATTTTCTAACGTGTAACTCATTCTTTGGGTTTTGGAGAGCGTTAGTAAAATTTTAAGATTTTGAAACATTGATTTATATCAATGGAAAAGTGATTTTGTGGATATTTTGGAAAAGGATTTCTTTTGTGGATCATATTGTGGAAAAAGACTTCTTGAGTAAAGAAATGTGGAAAAAGATTTTCTTGAGTAAGAAAATATGGAAAAGGAAGTACAAAATCATAATATTTTGAGAAAAGTGGAAATGGAATATTTGAAGATTAAGAAATATTTTTCGTAATAGAAAAACGATGTTAGAAATGATATTGATTTGTTTGGAAGTCCAAAAATAATGTTTGAAATATTGAGGAATATTTTACGTGGTTGTAAAATGGTGAAAAATGTTTACGTATCTTAAAAAAGTGTTTTTTAAGCTACGCGATTTGAAAAATGTTGAAATATTTCTACGCAATATGGAAAGCATTTAAATATTTTAAAAATGATGGAAAATGGTTTACGTGACTTAAAAGAATAATTTTTAAGTTACGCGATTGTGAAAATGGTGGAAAATCGCTATGCGATTTAAGTAACGTGTAAATGATTTTACGTGATCGAGAAAACAATGAAAAACCATTATACGATTTGAAAACGCAACAAAAACATTGCAAAATTGTGAAAACATAGCAGAAATGTTACGCGATTGTGAAAACACGACAAAAGTGTTTTGTGACTATGAAAACGCAATAATATGATTTCGCTATTAAAAATACAGCATGATTACTGTTGGGCCAGTGTATGGACCCTGATTTTGAGATTATGAAATTAAACTGAGAATGGGCCAATATGTGGACCCTGAATATGGAAATGGTAAATTTTTCCTGTGATTGGAATTGTTTCATTTTATATGCATAAACTAGTGTATGAATACTGTATGAGAAAATGATAAATTTTGCCTCTGATTAGCATTGGTGCATTGAACATGCATTAGAAAGGTCCGAGGGACTGTATGAGGCTATTTGCCTAGGAGAGACGTACACCTCTTGAGTGGGTGCGATATGCGTAGTGTAAGTCACTTGTTGACCTTGGGGGCATCGGGGTGCGGGTTGCTTACACGGGTGGTTGGTCGCGCTTCTTCCCGTAGGTTAGATCGATGCGACACACCGATGATCCTGACCGAGACACTATTCTTAATCATGATCTCGTAAAGACTGTTGTGTATATGCTAGATGTGCAAAAATCAAAATGAGGATTATAGCACTTGGTCTGAGGCATTTTGGTACAGACAGATCTTTCGGATCGACTTCTCCGAACTGAGTATTAGCTCTATGGAGTAGGACATTGAGTCTCTGTGCGCATGCATGAATCTGAGCATTTATATATGTATGATATATTAATTGAGGAATATTGGCTATGACAATTGTTTTGAATACTTGGATGATGATGATGATAATTGGATAATGATGAGGGCATTACCATAGATGTTGAATGATAATTGAATTGATAAATGATTTGATGATAATAATTGATTAATGTTTATAGCATGATATATCTGTATGATATGTTGTTGTGTTATCTCTGTGCTGCCATGTTGGTATTGGTGTAGGTGATCTCACCTCTTTATTATATTGTTTTGTTGTGTTTGTATTATTAAAAATTATATAATAGATGGAACGAGTTGTCTTAGACATAACGGGTGGCAGATATTCTGAAATTGGTGACAACATCAGAGAATGACCATTCTAGATTTGATAGCGTGCAGTGTTGACATAGAATAGATGTCTGATGCATCCAGATGGATACAAGAAGGAATAAGTATATTAAGTTTTCTCATTAGTGTTGTACCATGCTATTAAGTAGGACCCGTCATAGGGTTTGCTACTGTTAAAGAGAGAGAGTTTTCTGTTAGTTTTATATTTCTCTTTAAATTGTTAAATATTAATTGGTGTTAATATTGTATATTAAATATATTTTCAATAATACTTATGGATATCAGTAAGTTTATGTTTCCGTCTTTGATGAAAAGAAATTTTAAAACCCATCTTTTATAACTCAAACCTTTTATGAATTTCTTTTCAGATATTGAGTTGGTAGTCAGTAAATGTGATACCCTGAGGAGGGTGATGCATTATTTTGGTATCAAAGCACAGTTTGAGTCTTTTGGGGTTTTGTGGTTAGGTCTGTTTTGTTTGTGTTGTGTTCTCTGTGTGATTGATTTCCGAAAGGAAATGGCTCGTGGTAAAGGTACGTGTATGGAAGCGAAACATGTTACTAGTAATGCAGTTTCAACTACGAAAGCAATGTGGAAGAGTGACTGTAGGAACAGAGAATCGCTGAACAACGGGAACTGGAATTTGAAGTTCAGGATTTGATGGAAGAGAATCAGTCTTAGAATATAAGATTTCGTAATTTTGGAACTTGGTATTTCTTCTTAGGGATATTAGGAAAGTAATTGATTTCAACGGGAAATGTACTTACGACCATTGAGAAACTAGAAGCAGTAAGTGATGTGAAAGAAGGTACTTAATGAAGGATTGTACATCAAGGAAACAATTTAAGGGAAAGTTTGGACACATTTCCAGAGATTGTGTTCCACTGAAAACATTGTTTTTTGTTAGTAAAATCTCAGGTAGTAGGGAGAGTCGATACGTCAAATGGAACGGGAGTGTTCTGAGCTGAAGACCTAAACAAGGGAGACTGTACTGCAGAAGGTGATTCTTTACCTATTCTTTGTGGCATATGATTGTGTGGATCAATTATATGTTAGAGTTATTCGTTATCCTCTGATCTGTTTACTTCAGTTTCTATTCTTAGCCGATCGAGCTATTTAAGTTATTCAAAATTATTGTTATAGATCAAATTTTTGTGTTAGTTTGATCTATTTATTTCTTTCATAAATAGATTTGATCTTTAAAAATGGATTAGTTATTTTCCAACCATATCCTATGAGATTGTCTCAATAAAGTGTTAGTATTCCAAAAAATTCGTTCTTAAAATCAGGCAATATCAAATTCTTGTTGGATATGTCTGGTAACATATCATATAGTTTCGTTATTCTTTTTCTTTCTAACCTTCACAATGTTTTTCATGTATCGCAATTTGCAAGAAAGAATATTTTGCAAGAAAGGATATTCTTATCTATATCCATGTCATAGTATCAGAGTGACGTAGCGGAAGTGTGGTGGATCCTTCAAAGGTTGAAGTCGTTTTTTAGTAAGAAAAATCAAACACAGTAATGGGAATACTGGAAAATTTCTAGATTGTAGGACTTCTTGCCTAGCTTACTTGAAAGAATTAAGTGTTTGTATGGACTGATGCATACAAGGAAAATTTTTAGGAGTTGAAATATGTTTGAGTACTTTTCTGGTATTAGTTTTGTTTAATCTCAGTAAACCATTGGAGGTGTACTATAATGTATTACATCGGAGCTTAGGATATGTGCTTATGCAGAATAGAAGAGTTATAGGGTATGATTTTAGGAAATTAAAGTCACTTGAGAAAAGTTATTCTACGCATGAATGGAAGTTGGTAGATGCTGTGTTTGTATTAGAAGTATGGTTATGTTTTCTTTATGGAGTAAAATTTAACATCTTCAGTAATTATAAGAATTTGAGATATATGTTTGATCAGGAGAAGTTGAATGAGAAACAAAGAGATTTCATTGGTTAAAATCGGTTGGAACGATATAAGTGAAGATGTAATATGGGAACTGGAAAACAAGATAAAAGAGCAATATCTATATTTATTCTGAGGAGGTGAAATCAGGTTTATCAAATTTCGAGGACGAAATTTCTTTTTAAAGGGGGAGTATTGTAACACCCCAAACTTCCTAAATAGTTGACAATAATTTTGACAGTTAACAGAATCTTACTGTTTAGTGATTTCTGTGTGCTATAAAATTATTTTGAGTATTCCGTCAGTGTATTTGATCGTTTTGAGTGATTTATTCTGTGTCAAGAAAATAATAATTTTTAGGCCGGGAAAAATCTTTATGTATTTATTTCTCTTGACTATTAATTATTTTTAACAATCTGATTTGATTTTCAAATGTTTTCTAATATTTATGATTTTTGTGAATGATTATACATTTTTATGGTTATCTGGTTGTTTTTGGACTGTTTGTGGGTCCCAGTGGTCCTACGTGGGCCCAGGGTGAGTCCCAAAACATGAAAAAATTTTTGCGGATAGAAAAATTTGTACTGTTGAGACGGAGACAGGGGATCTTACTAAACCTGAATCTGGAAACAGTTTTTAGAAAATTTATTGTACTGTGTTTTGTACTGTATTTAATTATCGGGCGATAAAACTACAGTAAATATATTCTTTCGTGGGGTTATAGCAGATAAAAATAGAAATTATACTGCTTAAGTCAACAATAGTGGTTATGACAACTTTTGACGGACCAATAGGAAACAAATTTAGTTCTTTTGACGGACCAATAGGAAGCAAGTCTAATATTGAAGACTTTGATATCAACCGTCGATTTAATCAATGGTGTAGGATTAGTCTAATAAAATGGCTATGACCATTTATAACCATTGGATTTAGATTTAGATCAAGGGTGGAGATTTGATCTTATAAAGTGGCTAGGACCATTCATGACCATTGGATTTGGATTAAATCAACGATGGAGATGGATCATTTATAACCATTGGATTTGGATTTAATCAATGGTGGAGATTTGGTCTTCTAAAATGGCTATGACTAATTATGACCCTTGGATTAAAAGTAAGAAGGAGTAATCTTGAACCTTCATTTTTGGAGAAAGATCTAATGGCCTAGATTAAGTCTTTTAATCAAAAGTCTACTTTAATCATAACCATTGATCTAATCAATGGCTTAAATTGCTCTAAATGGTGGCTTGAAAAAGATGACAACATTATGGAATGCATGCATGGAGGGGGGACGGTTTTGTGCTTCATTTTGGAGCTAAAGAAAAGCTTTATGACCATTATTACTTGTCTTGGTCAATATGCATCATAATTGATCACTTTGCACTCTTAAGAGAATGCATGAAGGGGGGGACGGTTTTGGAGAGTGCTTAAGAGCATAGAATGGTTTCAAGACCATTATTACTCCATCTTGATCATTATTGATCAAATTCAAGAAGCTAAGTTATCAAAGCTTTCTCTCCATTTCTCTTCTCCTCTAGTTTCGGCCAACACCTAGGAACCATGTCTCCAAACTTCTAAAATTTTATCTAAACACATTTCCTAAACCTAAACACCATTCTAAGAACATCTCTAGTTATGAGTTTTCATCAAATCATTCATTTTGAGCTTCAAATCCAAGCTTCTAGTTTCTATCAAAAAGGGTAAAGTTCATATTTCTTCACCCAATCTTTTAGTTTTGATTTTCTAAGCCATGCTTGAATCATGGTTTATCTATTCTTTCACTTGTTATTGATTTTAAGATTTGTTTATGATTTTTAGAGATTTTCCAAGGAGCTCCACGAAATTGATAGGAAGGGAAACCAAGTGTTTTCACTTCATTCTTTACCTTCACCAAGTCTAAGAAGCCTTTCCCTCACAAAAATAAAAAATTTCATCTTTGTTCTTCAAGAGAAACCATTCGGCCATACCACCTAAAATCACCATCCAATCTCTTTTAATTTCATCCAACCATAGATCTTAAATCTACATGATATTCTAAGAAACTTTCATGTTAGAGACTTCCTCTAAATCATTCATCTTCAACCTTGTTCCTCAAGCTATAGATTGGAGCTTTAATGGTGAAGTTTATTAATCTTCACTTTTCTTTTGATTTTCAAGGTTCTAAGCCATGTTTGGTCCATGGTTTATCTTGTTCAAGCTTGATTTACTAATAAATATATGTTTTGTTTTGTATTTGAGAAGCCCTTGGTGGTGAAGGACTTGGAAAGAGAAGCAAAATAAGGAGCTTTTGAGGATCTTCAAGAGGTAAGAGGGAGATTCATCTCACCAACCAAGTATGGTGCTGAGAGATGGTTTGTGTATTTGATGGATGGTGAATCCATGTGAGGATTCATATCCATGGTCATGTAATAATTTGCGGGTGTTTATATGCTTTGATTATTTGCATATGCTTGATATGCTTTGCATGATTTTATGGCTTATATGGTATGCTTATAATATGCATGATGATAATATGGTATGCTTATAATGTGCATGATGAGAATATGTTGAAATTATGTATATGTATGCCATGATGTGATGGTGGAAAGGAAATCAATTTTTGGCTCCAATGGCCAAGGAGGAGTGGTCACGGTTTTGACACTCATGATTTGAGTTTATGTTGAAATTTTTCAAGAACAAGGGAATTAATTTCGGTCCCTAGAAAATGGTGAATTTTGGCCAAGACACCTCAAGATAGGTGTCACAAATTAATATTTTCATGAATGATGAAATGAGATGTTTAGAAAAACAAGGAGAATAAACAAAGGGTTTATTTTTCAAAGAGTACATGAACAAGCTTTTAGAAGGATTTTTATTGATTTATTTTGTGTAAAAAGTTTCTAAATGTTTTACTAATCATGAGTTTTAGATGAAAGGAGCAATGTTGATTTTAAAGATTTGCAAAGAAAGTGAAAAATGAAAATGAACAAATGATTTGATTTCAAAGACCAAGTGCTCACGGTTTTTGTTAAAGAATTTTTAATGGTTTTGTTTGTGTAAAACCATATCAATTTAGAAGGAAAAATATTTGATGGTTTCAATGACTATGTACCATGGTTTTGAAGGCTTGTGAATGCCTTGGTTTTATGAAACAAAGTGGTTTTCCAAGTGGAAATGTAATTTGAATTAGTACCAGGAATTCGGAAAGGGAATCAGAGTATTTTATCACTTGAGAAATGAATTTCAGTATGTAAATGGAAAAGAGAGGTTCAAACACACCTCAATTTATTTTGAAGAGAATTGATTTTAGAATTGATTTGAGAAAAATGGAGAATATAATAGTGATTTGATATTTTCTAACGTGTAACTCATTCTTTGAGTTTTGGAGAGCGTTAGTAAAATTTTAAGATTTTGAAATATTGATTTATATCAATGGAAAAGTGATTTTGTGGATATTTTGGAAAAGGATTTCTTTTGTGGAACATATTGTGGAAAAAGACTTCTTGAGTAAAGAAATGTGGAAAAAGATTTTCTTGAATAAGAAAATATGGAAAAGGAAGTACAAAGTCATAATATTTTGAGAAAAGTGGAAATGGAATATTTGAAGATTAAGAAATATTTTTTGTAATGGAAAAATGATGTTAGAAATAATATTGATTTGTTTGGAAGTCCAAAAATAATGTTTGGAATATTGAGGAATATTTTACGTGGTTGTAAAATGGTGAAAAATGTTTACGTATCTTAAAAATGTAATTTTTAAGCTACGCGATTTGAAAAATGTTGAAATATTTCTACGCAATTTGGAAAGCGTTTAAATATTTTGAAAATGATGAAAAATGGTTTACGCGACTTAAAAGAATAATTTTTAAGTTATGCGATTGTGAAAATGGTGGAAAATCGCTATGCAATTTGAGTAACGTGTAAATGATTTTACGTGATTGAGAAAACATTGAAAAACCATTATGTGATTTGAAAACACAACAGAAAAGTTGCAAAATTGTGAAAACATAATAGAAATATTGCGCGATTGTGAAAACACGACAAAAGTGTTTTGTGACTATGAAAACGCGATAATATGATTTTGCTATTGAAAATACAGTATGATTACTGTTGGGCTAGTGTGTGGACCCTGATTTTGAGATTATGAAATTAAACTGAGAATGGGCCAATGTGTGGATCCTGAATATGGAAATGGTAAATTTTGCCTGTGATTGGAATTGGTACATTTTATATGCATAAACTATTGTATGCACACTGTATGAGAAAATGATAAATGTTGCCTCTGATTGGCATTGGTGCATTGAACATGCATTGGAAAGGTCCGAGGGACTGTATGAGGCTATTTGCCTAGGAGAGACGTACACCTCTTGAGTGGGTGCGATATGCGTAGTGTAAGTCACTTGTTGACCTTGGGGGCATCGGGGTGCGGGTTGCTTACACGGGTGGTTGGTCGCGCTTCTTCCCATAGGTTAGACCGATGCAACACACCGATGATCCTGACCGAGACACTATTCTTAATCATGATCTCATAAAGACTGTCGTGTATATGCTAGATGTGCAGAAATCAAAATGAGGATTATAGCACTTGGTCTGAGGCATTTTGGTACAAACAGATCTTTCGGATCGACTTCTCCGAACTGAGTATTAGCTCCATGGAGTAGGACATTGAGTCTATGTGCGCATGCATGAATCTGAGCATTTATATATGTATGATATATTAATTGAGGAATATTGGCTATGACAATTGTTTTGAATACTTAGATGATGATAATGATAATTGGATAATGATGAGGGCATCACCATAGATGTTGAATGATAATTGAATTGATAAATGATTTGATGATGATAATTGATTAATGTTGATAGCATGATATATCTATATGATATGTTGTTGTGTTATCTCTGTGCTGCCATGTTGGTATTGGTGTAGGTGATCTCACCTCTTTGTTATATTGTTTTGCTGTTTTTGTATTATTAAAAATTATATAATAGATGGAACGAGTTGTCTTAGACATAATGGGTGGCAGATATTCTGAAATTGGTGACAACATCAGAGAATGACCATTCCAGATTTGATAGCGTGCAGTGTTGACATAGAACAGATGTCTGATGCATCCAGATGGATACAAGAAGGAATAAGTATGTTAAGTTTTCTCGTTGGTGTTGTACCGTACTATTAAGTAGGACCCGTCATAGGGTTTGCTACTGTTAAAGAGAGAGAGTTTTCTGTTAGTTTTATATTTCTCTTTAAATTGTTAAATATTAATTAGTGTCAATATTGTATATTAAATATATTTTCAGTAATACTTAGGGATATCAGTAAGTTTATGTTTCCGTCTTTGATGAAAATAAATTTTAAAACCCATCTTTTATAACTCAAACCTTTTATGAATTTCTTTTCAGATATTGAGTTAGTAGTCAGTAAATGTGATACCCTGAGGAGGGTGTTACAAGATCACCTACATCAATACCAATATGGCAGCACAGAAATAAAAATGACAGTAATGTCATATGTAACACCCACCGTAGGGTGCCATATTTATGTTACTTAATTACCAAATTACTCCCAAGTTATAAAATGTGATGTTGTGATAAAAATACGAGTTGTAAATTTTTTTCTTTCTTCTTTGATAACTGTAAAATAAACTTAGCAAAAAATAAAATATTATACAGCATCACACATAATTTACATCATCATACGTTACAAACGTACTGTTAGGATTATTTATATACAGACCAAGTTCTCAAAGTATTTAAACATACTTAAATAATTAAACGACTTGCCCAAAGTCCAACTAAACAGCAGAACCCTCAATTGGGTCCTCCTCAGACTCCTCAACAGGTAGGAATCCGATTTGACGCGAAGCCCTATGGACAGGTGTTCGAGCGGATGACACGATACTAATTTCCATTGGGACATAATATCTAGTATCCTAATGCTGCCTGATAGATAGTAGAAATTCAACATGTACATATATAGTTACAGAAAAGAACGGATTTCTACGAAACTCTCTGCTTATCATGACCGTCAAGTTTCCCTCATAAATTAGTCTCCTCTCATTGGGACTAGTCCTCCACGCTCCAGCTCCACCATGAAACTACAATCTCACGTAATCGAAGAAACCAGGTCTTGATGTCATCTTATCAAAACTCCGCTTCCTCCATAGGGGTCTGCTTTTCTTCACCCTCTTGTTTTACGCCTTGCTCAACGTCTTTACCAATATAAATACAGTACCAAATAATATACAAAGTGTAACATCCCAAAAAATATCTGTTTAAGTATAAATGATCATTTTATATTATTCTTGATTTTTAGGAATTTTTCTGGAATTTTTCGGAAACGTCGAATATTTTAATATATTTCTCGTTTTGCGTGCACACTGAGCTGAGAATTGCTGAGGTCAGTGTAACGCTCTGGAAATTAATTATTTTACCACAAATAGTCATTTTCTAATATTTGTGATTTGTGTGAATTATTTCAGAATTTTTCGGAAACGGTGAATATTTTAATATATTTCTCGTTTTGCGCAAATATCAAGCAGAGTCGGAAAATGACTGTAATGCTTCAAAAACTAGAAAATTATATGACGAATAGTCGTTTTATAATATTTGTAATTTTTGAGAATTTTTTGGGAATTTTCTGGAAATGTTGAATATTTTATTATATTCCTCATTTTACGTGCGTACTGCCCAGAACCGGAGAAACGCGATGTTTTCTCTGAGAACCTTGGACTATGGACATGTCGACGGGGAATCTTACTAAACCCGAGGCTGGACACAGTTTATGAGGTTTCACGTTTTTTGAGAAATTCAAACAGATAAAATAACATAATACTGCAAAAAATTTATCTGTCAGATTAATTAAATACTGCCTTCTGTCAACTGTAGCTATTATTCATTGGATAATAGCATGTAATAAAAATCCTATTACATTATCCAGATGAAATCCACTTTATGTCTAATCCATTCACTTTAATTCAAATTTAATGTTAAATAATCAAAGCTTCTTTGAGAAGCTTTGACCAAGCAATGACCAAATGGCCCTTGGCTTCCAAGAGAAGCCAACACTCTCCCTCTCTTCTCTCTCTAATGCACGGCTGGAGCAGCCCATGCAAGGGGGGAAAATTTCATTTCATTTAATCAATTTACTACACTTCAATTCATAATTTCTCAAAACACTTTCTCTCTCATCCTTTCTTCTTCTTCTCCATTTTCTTCTTCTCCTCCTTCTCTCTACCATTGCTACGGCCAGCCCTCCCTCTCCCCACTCAATCTTCACCAAATTTACATCTAAATACATTTCCTTAATCCTCTCATCATTCTAAACACTTCTTCTTCTTGGAGTTTCTTGAAAATCCATCATCTTCAACACTTTCTCCAAGCTTCAAGCTTTGAGCTTTTTGGGTAAGTTTCAAGACCCTTCTTCCCTTCTCTTCATTTTCGTGGTTATGGTCTCCTTGGTGACCATCCATGCTTCATTTTTCAAGCATTGGTATTGATTTAACAAAGTTGAAATTTCTAGGGTTTTTGGAGGGTGCAATCTGAAATTACAAAGAAGATTTCTTGGTGTTTCTTTTGTTCTCTTCACTTAGGTAAGAGGAAGACACTCCTCCTCAACCTCTCTTAGCATCTAGGAACTTTGATTGTGTTGGTTGTGGAAAAACCCTAATGAGGGTTATTCTTTAATTTGATGATTACTATGTTTAAATGTTGAAATTGTGATAATTGTGACCTTGGATTGATTTGTTGTATATAATGGTATATTGGATTAGATTATGTGATTGGAAATGGAAGAAAAACATTTGAGAACCTCTCTTGGAGGGCTACGATTTTTAGGGTTGAAATTGGGTAAGTTATGATTATGTTGTAATAAGCATAAGACTAGAATTAATCAAGTGATAAAATGGAATTTAATGGAAGGAAAAACTTGAGATTGAAACTCATGGGATGGCCATGGTTTTGAGCCCAATGTTGGGGTTATGGGTGAGCCAATGTGACAAGTAAGAATTAAGTGAATTTAGAAGGTGGTCTATAATGTGATGAATTGGAAAGGATTAGGAATTAAATTCCTAGTGAGGCCACGGCCTCTAGGACCTTGTTAGGTGTAAATATGTAAATTTAGTAACTTGGAAGCATAAGCAATTATGTGATTAAAAACCTATGTAATGAGATAGATAATTGAGAAATTAGAAGAATTTAATATAATCAAGATTTCATAAATTTTAAAGGACTAAGAATGAAATTGTCATAAGACTTAGGAAATTTCAAGTGAGTGAAGAACAAGAGAGTGTGAGGCCTAAGAGCTTAAAATAATTTATAAGTTATGAGAAATTAAATTGCCTTGGAAGATTAAACTAATTGTAAGAATTGGATTGGACATGAACCTTGAAAAAGGGAAACCATTCTAAGTTAGGATTCATAATGGACCTAAGAACATACCGTTTGATTTGATCTCTATATTATAATGTTATGGGTCCATGTGAGTGACCGTTTGTATATTGATGCTTATCTTGGCCAATTGTGGCATATTATGGAAATGTATGAAATTATGAATCATACATGTTCATGCATAGAGTCTTATGCATTGTGAATGTCCTGTGGACTGTTGTAAGGCCAAGTTGCCTAGGAGATTGAACACACCTTTGTGCGGGTGCGAGTAGACTAGTGTGGGTCTTGTTATGACCTTGGGGGCATCGGGGTGCAGGTCTTTCACAATGGGCAGTTTGTAGCTCCTCTGCCCGTGGGCAAACCAATGCAAACGCACCGACGATTCGGACTTGACACTGTCCTATATCGTGATCTAGCGCGGACTGTCTGTACAATGCCTGATGTGCACGTGAAAATTATTGATGTATAGCACTTTGCAGCGCGGCGTGAGTTCTGAGACATGTCTCCTGATCTTTCTCTCCGACTGTTTGTGTCTAGCTCTATGGAGTAGGAATTTGGGAAAGCATGCATGTGCATCATGAAATAATCTATCATTGTAAATCATTATTTTTTCGTAACTGTGAATTGTCTGACCACTACTGTAATGAATGTCTGCCTGGAACTGTTTAATTGCTTACTGTTGGAATTACTGCTTATTATTTGGAAAAGATGTTCTGAATTGCTATCTGGGCGCGTTGCGCCGTTTTGTTTTACTGTTGGATCTACTGTTTATTAATCGAAAATGTTGTCTGAGATTGCTATTTGGGCGCATTGCGCCGTTTTGTTTCTGGCTGCTATAATTGGTAATGATGGTAGGATGTCTTACCTCTTTCTTGTATCTTTATTACTTGCTGTATGTGCGTATACTGTATTGATCGAAGACGACGACAAGGAGACGGAAGATCCCAAGTTTCCCGGCTTCTGGCCTGACCAAGATTAGCTTCTACTGAGACGATGGAGGCACGCATGCGTGGATTTCTGGGTGACGTGCATCTCACCTTCCTTGGAGGGCTAGAGTGCTGGCATATCAACCTGAGTTCGGATCGCTATGTTTATATGGGAGACGTATCCATTTCCCTGGGCTGGAGATGTCATGAGGCGCCTGTCCTTACCTGCCATGTTAGCCTACGGCTGGAATTCTACCTACCCATCCAAGAGATGTGGGGTGATCGTTACTACACCCCTTGGGAGGATTCTTTTGATTGTACTGCTCGGGCTCCTGCCTGTGGTTCCACGGTTCCCATGGAGGTTTCCTCTGAAGAGGAGGATCCTGCTGAGGACCCGGACACGGTCCCCCCTCATTTAAGGGACTGATTTTACTGGTAGCTACTGATGGCTACCAGTGTTTTATTTTGGGGGCCTGATGTATTATTTTTGGTGGGCTGTATATTTTGATATCTCTGGGGTGTATTTGTATAATCCTTTGGGGCAGGTATAGTTTTGCTTTTTGGATATTTCAAGCTTGTATCAAAAATACAGTTGTTATTCAATATATATATATGCGTATTATTCAGATGTGAGTTTTGTTTCCTGTCTTACTTTTTGCCGTGGTTCAAGCTTTGTCTTTTAGTTGTATTTATTAATTAACAAAAAAAAATATACTGTCATTTTTATTCACGTATTAAAGTATCGAACAAGTTAAACTTAAATTAAATGAATCGAGTCTTAATTGTTCAAAATCTTATTTTCTGCATTTTCTTTTATTTGACAATGTGACGTTCCCTCCCAAAAAGGGGCGTTACACAAAGAGGTGAGATCACCTATGCCAATACCAACATGGTAGCACAGAGATAATACATACAACATACCATAATTACAAATCAAGCCATCAACATTATTTATCATAACAGATATAATAAATAATAATTACTATCATGCTATTAACATTATTATCATCATCATCATCCAAGTATTTCTCAACAAAACAATTGTCATAACCAATATTCCTCAATTAATATCTCATACAGATATAAATGTTCATATTCATGCATGCACACATAGACTCAATTTCCTACTCCATGGAGCTAATACTCAGTTCGGAGAAGTTGATCCGAAAGATCTATCGGTACCAAAATGCCTCAGACCACGTGTTATAATTCTCATTTGTATTTGTACATCTAGCATATACACGACAGTCTTTACAAGATCTTGATTAAAAATAGTGTCTCGGTCAGGATCATCAGTACGTTGTATCGGTCTAACTTACGGGAAGAAGAGCTACCAACCACCCATGTAAGCAACCCGCACCCCGATGCCCCCAAAGTCAACAAGTGACTTACACTACGCATATCGCACCCACTCAAGAGGTGTACGTCTCTCCTAGGCAAATAGCTTCATACAGTCCCTCGGACCTTTCCAATGCATGTTCAATGCACTAATGCCATTCATAGGCAAAATTCATATACAATGTTCATACACCAGTTCATGCATATAAAATGCACCAATGCCAATCACAGGCAAAATTTATCATTTTCTCATACAGTGTTCATCCACTGGTTCAACAGTAATCCTACTGTATATTTAATCGTGAAAATCATATTATCGTATTTTCATAATTTTGTAACATTTCTGTTATGTTTTTAAATCACTTATAGATTTTTCAATATTTTCATCAATTACGTAGAAATATTCCACCATTTTTAAATCACGTAGTGATTTTTCAACATTATCTCAAATGTGTAAAAATATTTAAATGCTTTCCAAATTGCGTAGAAATATTTTAACATTTTTCAAATCACGTGGAAATATTTAAACGTTTTTTCCAATCACGTAGCTTAAAAATCATGTTTTTAAGTTACGTAAATCATTTTTCACCATTTTTCAACTTCGTAAAATATTTCTCAACGTTCAAAAATTCTATTTCAATCTTTTTCAAAATAATATGACCTCTCACATTATTTTCCATATTTTCCTACTCAAGAAAATCATTTTTGCAATTTATTTCATAAATTCACCATTTCATGGAATTAAATCAATATTTCTAAGTTAAAATTTACTAACTCTCTCTAAAACCCAAGAAATGAGTTACACGTTAGAAAAATTTTAAAATCACCATTATATTCTCCATTTTTCTCAAATCAACTTCAAAATCAATCTTTTTCAAAATAAATTGAGGTTCAAACACTTTTAACCTCTCTTTGCTATATGAAAATTCCATTTCTCAAGTGATAATACTCTTATTCCCTTTCCAAATTCCTTGTATTAAAACAAGTTATATTTCCATTTTGAAAATCTCTTTGTTCATAAAAATCAAGACATTACAAGTCTTCAAAACCGTGGACATGACCATTAAAACCATCAAAATATTTTTTTCCTTCTAAATTGATATGGTTTTACACAAACAAAACCATTAAAAATTCTCACAAAAACCGTGAGCACTTGTTTCTTGAAAACAAACCATTTGTTTATTTTCCTAGTTGTTCTAAACATCCATTTTTACCATTGATAAAAATATTAATTTGTGAACACCTATTTTGAGGTGATAAAGCCGAAATTCATCATGGTCTTTGAAACCAAAAATAATTTTCTCCACTTCATAGTTTCTTTAAACAAATTAATTTCCTTATTCTTGAAAAATTGAAAACATAAAACCCTAATTTTTGGGGGTCAAAACCGTAGCCCCCCCTTGGCCATTGGAGCCAAAATTTCTTGCTTTATCATACATCCATCATAATATATTCAACATATCTTCATCATGTATATCATAAGCATACCATATAAGCAATAAAATCATGCAAAGCATATCAAGCATAGGCAAATAATCAAAGCACATTAACACACACAAATTATTACATGACCATGGATATGAATCCTCATATGGATTCACCATCCATCAAATATAAAACCATCTCTCACCACCATGCTTAGTTGGTGAGATGGATCTCCCTCTTACCTCTTGAAGAACTACAAAAAGTTCCTTGCTTTGTATTTTGAATAAGATCTCCACCAACAAAAGTCTCTTGAACATAAAACAAACACAAAGAAATTAGTATATTAAGCTTGAATAAGAGGAACCATGGATCAAACATGGTTTAGAACATGAAAAAGAAGAGAAGAAATGAAGTTTTCCATAACTTCACCTTAAGAACCCTAGAACTTGTTCTTGGAAAAACTCCTTGAAGATGGAAGATTTAGAGCTTGGTGTAAACTACAAAGGTTCTTGAATTGAAGTAAGGATTCAAGAAGTATGGTTGTATAAAACTTTTGAGTGATGGAAGGTGGTTCTTGGTGGTGTGGCCGTAGCTATGCTTGGAGAGAAAATGAGAGAAATTTTTTTTTGTTAAGCTTTGCTTTAGGAAAGATGAAGAATGATCAATAATGACCAAAGGTGATCAATTATGGTCTTCCAATGTTGCTTTAGCTCCTAAATGCAGCACCAAAACCATCGCCCCCTTCCATGCATTCTTCAAAATGCAACAAATCTCCTAGCCACCATTTTAGGCAATCTTAACCATTGATTAGATCAATGGTTAGGATTAATATAGGTTTTAGGTTTAGGCTTTAGATAGAAGACTTAATTTTGGCCATTGGATCTTTCCTCCTTGAAATCCTAGCCATTAGATGTGTCTCCAAAATGAAGGGTCAAGATTACTCCTTCAAACTTTACATCCAAGGGCTATAAATGGTCCTAGCCACTTTATAAGACTAAATCTCAACCGTTGATTAAATCAAGATCAAGTCTCCACCGTTGAGTACATCAATGGTGGATATCCAAGCCACTAATGTTGACTACGCAGTACAATATTTATTTTTGTATCTGCTATTACCCTTCGAATAATATTTTTATTGTTTTTTATCACCCGATAATTAAATACAATGCAAAACATAGTAAAAGAAAATTTCTAAAATCGTTTCCGAATTCAGGTTTAGTGAGATCTCCTGTCGTTGTAACACCCTGAATTTCCTATCTCTTAAACAATAATTTTGACAGTTAACAGAATTTTACTGTTTAGTAATTTCTATGCACTGTAAAATTATTTTGATTATTCCGTCAGCGTATTTGATTGTTTTGAGTGATTTACTCCGTGTCAGGAAAATAAAAATTTTCGAGCCGGAGAAAACTTTACGTAATTTAATTTTTACCGTTAGGTAATTATTTTACGTAATCTGATTTGATATTTGTGCATTTTCTAATATTTGTAATTTTTATGGATGATTATGAAATTTTCTACTGTTTGTGAGCCCAGGGGAGTGTATGTTGGCTCAGGTGGGTCCCGCAAAGCAAAAAATTTTCTACGCATAAAAAAATTTGTACTGTTGAGACGGAGACAGGGGATCTTACTAAACTTAAATCTGGAACAGTTTTAGAAATTTTCTTGTACTGTGTTTTATACTGTATTTAATTTATCAGACGATAAAAAAAATACAATAAATATAATTTTGTGGGGTTTTAGCATATAAAAAAATAAATATTATACTGCTTAAGACAACATTGATGGTTTGGATATCCACCATTGATTTAATTAACGATGGACACTTGATCTTGATTTAATCAACGGTGGAGATTTGATCTTAAAAGTGAATAAGATCATTTATAACCGTTAGATGGAGATTAAATCAAGGGTAGAGATTTAGTTTTATATAATGGCTATGACCATTTACAACCATTGGATTTAGAAGTGAATCTAGGGTGGAGATTTGGTCTTGTAAAGTAACAAGGACCATTTATGACCATTGGATGAAGATTTAATCAATGGTGAAGAATTAGTCTTAAAAAGTAGCAAAGACTAATTATGACCCTTTGATTAAAAGTAAGAAGGAGTAATCTTGACCCTTTATTTTGGAGACATATCTGATGGCTAGAATTTCAAGGAGAAAAATTTAATGGCCTAGATTAAGTCTTCTAAAATCAAAAGTCTACCTAAATCCTAACCATTGAATTAATAAATGGCTAGAAAGGCTTCAAATAATGGCTTGAAAAAGATGACAACTACATGAATGCATTATGAAGGGGGGACGGTTTTGTGATGTTTTCTTGTGTAGGAAAATTTGAAGACACCATCATTGTCATTCTTGGTCATTATTGATCAATTCTGAAAAGCCAAAGCTCTTCAAAATTTTCTCTCCTTCCTTCTCCAAGCAAGCTTCGGCCAAGACGCCCAAAACCACTCTCCAAGCTCTTTTAATTTCATCCAACCATAGATCTTGAATCTACATGATGTTCTAAGCAACTTTTATGTTGAAGATTTCCTCTAAATCATTCATCTTCATGGACTTTCTTCAAGATCAAAGTTATGGGGTATTTATGGTGAAGTGTAAGGAAACTTCATTTCTTCTCTTCTTTTTCATGATCTAAACCATGTTTGATCCATGGTTTCTCTTAATCAAGCTTAGTATACTAATTTCTATGTATTTTGTTTTGTATTTGAGAAGCCCTTGGTGGTGAAGAACTTGGAAAAAGAAGTAAAAGAAGGAGTTTTTTAGGATCTTCAAGAGGTAAGAGGGAGATCCATCTCACCAACCAAGCATGGTGGTGAGAGATGGTTATATATTTGATGGATGTTGAATCCATATGAGGATTCATATCCATGGTCATGTAATTAATTTGTGGGTGTTTATGAGCTTTGCTTAATTGTCTATGCTTAATATGCTTTGCATGAATTTATGATTTTAATGGTATGCTTATACTATGCATGATGATAATATGGCATGCTTTTGATATATATATATATAATGTGCATGTATGTGTATGCCATGATTTGATGATGGAAAGGAAACCAATTTTTGGCTTCAATGGCCAAGGAGAGGGTTATGATTTTGATGCCTATAATTAGAGATTCATGTTGAAATTTTTCAAGAACAAGGAAATTGATTTGTTAAATGAAAATTATGAAGTGGAGAAAAATGAATTTTCTTGGTTCTAAAGGCTATGGGATTTTCGGTCAAGACACCTCAACATAGATGTTTATAACTTAAGATTTTCATGAAAGATTAAAAATTGGATTGATTTGAAAAGCATGGAAAATGAACAAAGGATATGTTTTTCAAGAGAACAAGAACATGGTTTTGAAGGATTTTTATTAATTTATTTTGTGTAAAAAGATCCTAAGTGTTTTTTCACTTGAGAGAACAGAAATTTTCATAACAGAAAATAAAGAAAAGTTGAAAACGTTTGAATTTCAATTTATTTTGAAAAAGACTGATTTGGAAATGATTTGGGAAAAATGGAGAATATAATGGTGTTTTGAAGATTTACTAACGTATAATTTATTTTCAAATTTTGAAATACGTTAGAAAAAAATATTAAATTTTGAAACGTTGATTTATATCAATGGAAAAGTGATTTTTGTAGATTATATTTTGGAAAAAGATTTTCTTAAGTAAGAAAATATATTAAATGAAGTATAAAGTTATATTATTTTGAGACAAGTTGAAAAGGAATTTTTGAAGGTTAAGAAATATTTTCTGTAATGAAATTGTGTTGAAAAATATTTTATGTATCTTAAAAATGATTTGAAATACAGTAAGATATATCTACGCGATTTGAATTACGTTTAAATATTGTACGTAATTTGAACTACTATTGAAAAATCAATATGTGATTTAAAAGTGATAGAATATTTTTACACGATTGTGAAAATGACAGAAAACTGCTGTGAGATTTGGAAAGTGTTTTAAATATTTTGAGAATGATGGAAAATGATTTACGCTACTTAAAAGAATGATTTTTAAGTTACGCGATTTTGAAACAGTGGAAAAATACTATGCGATTTGAGAAACGTATATTTTTATGTGATTGAGAAAAACGTTAAAAAATTAGTACGTGGTTTAAAAGTGCAACAGAAGAATTGCAACATTTTGAAAACTTAACAGAAATATTACGAAATTTTGTAAATGTAACAAGATGTTACGGTATTGTGAAAACGTAATAAAACGTTTTGGAATTTTAAAAATGTAACAAATGTGTTACGGTATTTTGAAAATGTAACAGAAGTGTTGTGGAATTGTAAAAACGTAACAGAAATGTTACGCGATTGTGAAAACACGACAAAAGTGTTTTATAACTATGAAAACATGATAACATGATTTTGTTATTGAAAAATATAGTATGATTACTGTAAAACCAATGTATGGACACTGTGAAAACAACGAGTTTTGCTTGTTATTGGCACGTGGTGCATTTTAGATGCATTGGAAAAAAAAATATGCGTTGAGGCATATGATTTAATTGAACAAATGAATTTGAACAAAATGGCCCTTGTGGTTGGACTTGCACTAATATATTAGTGCATTGTATAAACTATATCTGAGAAATTATGAGATATACCTGTGATTGGTATTATACCTGTAATTGGTATTTGGTGCATTATATATGCATTGAAATGGTCCGATGAGGACTGGATATGGCTGATTGCCTAGGAGAAACACACCTCTTGAGTGCGTGCGATATGCGTAGTGTAAGTCACTTGTTGACCTAGGGGGCATCGGGGTGCGGGTTGCTTACACGGGTGGTTGGTCACGCTTCTTCCCATAGGTTAGATCGATGCAACACACTGATGATCCTGACCGAGACATTATTCTTAATCAAGATCTGATAAAGACTGTCGTGTATGTGCTAGATGTGCAAAAATTGAAATCAGAATTAAAGCACGTGGTCTGAGGCACGTGGTGTCGGCAGGTCTTTTCGATCATTTTCTCTGACCTGAGTTTTAGCTCCATGGAGTAAGAACATTGAGTCTAAATGCACATGCATTATGTGATTACATTTATATCTGTATGATATATTAATTGAGGAATATTGGCTATGACAACTGTTTTGAATACTTGGATTGATATATAATTGGATGATGATAGTTAATTAATATTAAATATATTATTGGAAATCTGGTATGATATCCCTATATGATATTGCTGTTTGTGTTATCTCTGTGCTGCCATGTTGGTATTCGTGTAGGTGATCTCACCTCTTTGTTATGTTGTTTTTGCCGTGTGCATCTTTGTTAAAATCAAATAATAGAAGGATCGAGTTGTCTTAGACATAATGGGCGATGGATACTCTGAGATTGGTGACAACAATAAGGAGTAGACATTCAAGACTCGAAGATGTGCAGTGTTGACAAAGGAACAGATGTCTGATGCATCAAGATGGACAGAAAAAGGAATAAATATGTTAAAGTTTCTCGTTAGTGTTGTACCGTGCTATTAAGTAGGACCCGTTATAGGGTTCGCTACTGTTAAGAAAAAAAAGAGTCTGTTAATTTTATATTTCTCTTTAAATTGCGAAATATTAATTGGTATCAATATTGCATAATGAATAGTTGAAATATGATTTTCAATATTACCTAATATTTTCAGTAAATTTACGTTTTAGTAAAGAAGAAATTTTGAAACCCATATTTTAATAACTCAAACCTTTTACGAATTGATTTTCAGATTATGAGTCGAAAGTCGAAAATGTGATGCCCTAAGAAGGGTGTTACATTAGTTGGTATCAGAGCATGGTTTGAGTCTTTTGGGGTTTGTGGTTAGGTCTGTTTTGCTCGTGTTGTGTTCTCTGTGTGTTTGATTTCCGAAAGGAAACAAACGTTTATTTGAAATGGTTACATCTGGTTTCCATTTTATTTGATTTGTTCATCTTTGAAGAAAAGAAATAGCTCATGGTAGTTGTACGTACGTGGAAGCGGAACATGTTACTAGTAATGCAGTTGCAGCTACGGGAGCAACGGAAGCAATGTGGAAGGATGATGGCACGAATAGAGGATTGCTGAATAGCAGAAACTGGAAGTTGAAGTTTAGGATCTGATGAAAGAGAACCAGTCTTAGAATATAAGATTTCGTAATTTTGGAACCTGGTATTTTTTTAGGATATTGAGAAAGCAATTGATTTCGACGGAAAATGTATTCACGACCAATGGGAAACCAGAAGCAGTATGTGATGTGGAGAGGGGCACTTAATGAAGGATTGTACATTAAAGAAAATAATTTGTAGAAAGTTTGGACACATTTCCAGAGATTATGCTCTTTGAAAACAGAGTTTTCTGTTAGTAAAATCTTGGGTAGTAGGGAAAGTCGTTACTCTAAGCGCAATGGAAGTGTTCTAAGCAGAAGATTTAAACAATGGAGATTGTGTCATTGGAGCTAATCCTATAAACTATCCTATATATTTCTGGGGGTAACCTATTCTTTATGGCATATGATTGAGTAGATCAATTATATGTTAGAGCTATCCGTTAACCTCTGATTTGTTTACTTCTGTTTCTATTCTTAGCCTATCGAACTACACATGTTATTCAAATTGTTGTTATGGATTAAATCTTTGTGTTGGTTTAATCTGTTTATTTCTTCCATAAATAGACGTGATCTTTGAAAAACAGATTGGTTATTTTTCAACCATATCCTATGAGATTGTCTCAATAAGGTGTTAATAATTCAGAAAAAAATTCATTCTTGAAAATCAGGTAAAATCAAATTCTTGTTGAATATGTTTGGTAACATATCAGATCATTTCGCTACCTTTTCTTCCTAAACCTCTATAACGTTCTTTTATATATTGCATTTGCAAGAAAGAATATTTTACAAGAAAGGATATTCCTTTTTATATCCATGTCATAGTATCGGAGTGGCGCAGCGTGAGCGTGGTGGATCCTTCAAAGTTTGAAAACAATTTTTCAGTGGGAAAGTAAAAAAGACAGTAATGAAATCCTGGAAAATTTTTGGATCATAGGACTTCTCACCCAGCTTATCAGAAAGGATTAAGCGTTCGTATAGACTGATGCATATAAGAAAAAATTTTAGGAATTGAAATATGTTTGAAGTACTTCTCTAGTATTAGTTTTATCTAATCCTAGTGAACCATTAGAGGTGAACAGTGACGTATTACATTGGAGCTTAAGATATGTGCTTATGCAGAATAGAAGAGTTGTAGGGTATGATTTTAGGAAATTGAAGTCATTTAAGAAAAACTATTCTAGGCATGAATGAAGGTTGGTAGCCGCTGTATTGGTATCAGAGATATGGAAATACTTTCTTTCTAGAGTAACATTCAATATCTTCAGTAACTAGGAGTTTGAGATATCTATTTGATTAGGAGAAGTTGAACGTCAGGCAAAAAGATTTTGTTGGTTAGAATAGTATAGAAAGATGTAAGAAAGGAAGCTACATGGGAACTGGAAGGAAAGATGAAAGAGTAATATTCATATTTATTCTGAGGGTGTGAAATCATGTTTGTCAAATTTCGAGGACGAAATTTCTTTTTAGAGGGGAGTATTGTAACACCTGAATTTTCTCTATTCTTAAACAATAATTTTGACGATTAACGAAATTATCTTGTTTAGTAATTTTCGTACCTCTGTAAAATTATTTTGATTATTCCATCGTATTTGATCGTTTTGAGTGATTTACTCCGTGTCAGGAAAATAAAAATTTTCGGGCCGGAGAAAACTTTACGTAATTTAATTTTTACCGTTAGGTAATTATTTTACGTAATCTGATTTGATATTTGTGCATTTTCTAATATTTGTGATTTTTTACTGTTTATGGGCCCAGGGGGTGTATGTGGGCCCAAGTGGGTCCCGCAAAGTAAAAATTTTTCTACGCATAGAAAAATTTGTACTATTGAGACGGAGACAGGGGATCTTACTAAACCTGAATTCGAAAACAGTTTTAGAAATTTTCTTGTATTGTGTTTTGTAATGTATTTAATTTATCGGACGATAAAAAAATATACAGTAAATATAATTTTGTGGGGTTTTAGCATATAAAAAAATAAATATTATACTGCTTAAGTTAACATTGGTGGTTTGGATATCCACCATTGATTTAATTAACGATGGAGACTTGATCTTGATTTAATCAACGGTGGAGATTTGATCTTAAAAGTGAATAAGATCATTTATAACCGTTAGATGGAGATTAAATCAAGGGTAGAGATTTAGTTTTATATAATGGCTATGACCATTTACAACCATTGGATTTAGAAGTGAATCTAGGGTGGAGATTTGGTCTTGTAAAGTAACAAGGACCATTTATGACCATTGGATGAAGATTTAATCAATGGTGAAGAATTAGTCTTAAAAAATAACAAAGACTAATTATGACCTTTGGATTAAAAGTAAGAAGGAGTAATCTTGACCCTTTATTTTGGAGACACATCTGACGGCTAGAATTTCACGGAGAAAAATTTAATGGCCTAGATTAATTCTTATAAAATCAAAAGTCTACCTAAATCCTAACCATTGAATTAATCAATGGCTAGAAAGGCTTCAAATAATGGCTTGAAAAAGATGACAACTACATGAATGCATTATGAAGGGGGGGACGGTTTTGTGATGTTTTCTTGTGTAGGAAAATTTGAAGACACCATCATTGTCATTCTTGGTCATTATTGATCAATTCCAAAAAGCCAAAGCTCTTCAAAATTTTCTCTCCTTCCTTCTCCAAGCAAGCTTCGACCAAGACACCCAAAACCACTCTCCAAGCTCTTTTAATTTCATCCAACCATAGATCTTGAATCTACATGATGTTCTAAGCAACTTTTATGTTGAAGATTTCCTCCAAATTGTTCATCTTCATAGACTTTCTTTAAGATCAAAGTTATGGGGTATTTATGGTGTAAGGAAACTTGATTTCTTCTGTTCTTTTTCATGATCTAAACCATGTTTGATCCATGGTTTCTCTTAATCAAGCTTAGTATACTAATTTCTATGTATTTTGTTTTGTATTTGAGAAGCCCTTGGTGGTGAAGAACTTGGAAAAAGAAGCAAAACAAGGAGTTTTTGAGGATCTTCAAGAGGTAAGAGGGAGATCCATCTTACCAACCAAGCATGGTGGTGAGAGAAGGTTATATATTTGATGGATGTTGAATCCATGTGAGGATTCATATCCATAGTCATGTAATTAATTTGTGGGTGTTTATGAGCTTTGATTAATTGTCTATACTTAATATGCTTTGCATGAATTTATGATTTTAATGGTATGCTTATATTATGCATGATGATAATATGGCATGCTTTTGATATATATATATATGATGTGTATGTATGTGTATGCCATGATTTGATGATGGAAAGGAAACCAATTTTTGGCTTCAATGGCCAAGGAGAGGGCTATGGTTTTGATGCCCATAATTAGAGATTCGTGTTGAAATTTTTCAAGAACAAGGAAATTGATTTGTTTAATGAAAATTATGAAGTGGAGAAAAATGAATTTTCTTGGTTCTAAAGGCTATGGGATTTTCGGTCAAGACACCTCAACATAGATGTTTATAACTTAAGATTTTCATGAAAGATTAAAAATTGGATTGATTTGAAAAGCATGGAAAATGAACAAAGGATATGTTTTTCAAGAGCACAAGAACATGATTTTGAAGGATTTTTATTAATTTATTTTGTGCAAAAAGATCCTAAGCGTTTTATCACTTGAGAGAACAGAAATTTTCATAACGGAAAACAAAGAAAGGTTGAAAACGTTTGAATTTCAATTTATTTTGAAAAAGACTGATTTGGAAATGATTTGGGAAAAATGGAGAATATAATTGTGTTTTGAAGATTTACTAACGTATAATTTATTTTTGAATTTTGAAATACGTTAGAAAAAAAATGTTAAATTTTGAAACGTTGATTTATATCAATGGAAAAGTGATTTTTGTAGATTATATTTTGGAAAAAGATTTTCTTAAGTAAGAAAATATATTAAATGAAGTATAAAGTTATATTATTTGGAGAAAAGTTGAAAAAGAATTTTTGAAGGTTAAGAAATATTTTCTGTAATGAAATTGTGTTGAAAAATATTTTACGTATCTTAAAAATGATTTGAAATACAGTAAGATATATCTACGCGATTTGAATTACGTTTAAATATTTTATGTAATTTGAACTACTATTGAAAAATCAATATGTGATTTAAAAGTGATAGAATATTTTTACACGATTGTGAAAATGACAAAAAACTGCTGTGAGATTTGGAAAGTGTTTTAAATATTTTGAGAATGATGGAAAATGATTTACGCGACTTAAAAGAATGATTTTTAAGTTACGCGATTTTGAAACAGTGAAAAAATACTATGCGATTTGAGAAACGTATATTTTTACGCGATTGAGAAAAACGTTAAAAAATTAGTACGTGGTTTAAAAGTGCAACAGAAGAATTGCAACATTTTGAAAACATAACATAAATGTTACGAAATTTTGTAAACGTAAAACTAATGTTACGGTATTGTGAAAACGTAATAAAAATATTTTGGAATTTTAAAAATGTAACAAAAGTGTTACGGTATTTTGAAAATGCAACAGAAGTGTTGAGGACTTGTGAAAACGTAACAGAAATGTTACGCGATTGTGAAAACACGACAAAAGTGTTTTATAACTATGAAAATATGATAACATAATTTTGTTATTGAAAAATATAGTATGATTACTGTAAAACCAATGTATGGACACTGTTTGTGAAAACAACGAGTTTTGCTTGTTATTAGCACGTGGTGCATTTTAGATGCATTGGAAAAAAAAATATATGCGTTGAGGCATATGATTTAATCGAACAAACGAATTTGAACAGAATGGCCCTTGTGGTTGGACTTGCACTAATATATTAGTGCATTGTATAAACTATATATGAGAAATTATGAGATATACTTGTGATTGGTATTATACCTGTGATTAGTATTTGGTGCATTATACATACATTGGAATGGTCCGATGAGGACTGGATATGGCTGATTGCCTAGGAGAAACACACCTCTTGAGTGGGTGCGATATGCGTAGTGTAAGTCACTTGTTGACCTAGGGGGCATCGGGGTGCGGTTTGCTTACACGGGTGGTTGGTCGCGCTTCTTCCCATAGGTTAGACCGATGCAACACACCGATGATCCTGACCGAGACACTATTCTTAATCAAGATCTGATAAAGATTGTCGTGTATGTGCTAGATGTGCAAAAATTGAAATGAGAATTAAAGCACGTGGTCTGAGGCACGTGGTGCCGGCAGGTCTTTTCGATCATTTTCTCCGACCTGAGTTTTACTTCCATGGAGTAGGAACATTGAGTCTAAATGCACATGCATTATATGATTACATTTATATTTGTATGATATATTAATTGAGGAATATTGGCTTTGACAACTGTTTTGAATACTTGGATTGATATATGATTGGATGATGATAGTTGATTAATATTAAATATATTATTAGAAATCTGGTATGATATCCCTGTATGATATTGCTGTTTGTGTTATATCTGTGCTGCCATGTTGGTATTGGTGTAGGTGATCTCACCTCTTTGTTATGTTGTTTTGTTGTGTCTGTACTGTTAAAATCAAATAATAGAAGGATCGAGTTGTCTTAGACATAACGGGCGATGGATACTATGAGATTGGTGACAACAATAAGGAGTGGACATTCAAGACTCGAAGGTGTGCATTGTTGACAAAGGAACAGATGTCTGATGCATCAAGATGGATAGAAAAAGGAATAAGTATGTTAAAGTTTCTCGTTAGTGTTGTACCGTGCTATTAAGTAGGACCTGTTATAGGGCTTGCTACTGTTAAGAAAAAAAAGAGTCTGTTAATTTTATATTTCTCTTTAAATTGTGAAATATTAATTGGTATCAATATTGCATAATGAATAGTTGAAATATGATTTTCAATATTACCTAATATTTTCAGTAAATTTACGTTTCAGTAAAGAAGAAATTTTGAAACCTATATTTTCATAACTCAAACCTTTTACGAATTGATTTTCAGATTATGAGTCGGGAGTCGGAAATGTGATGCCCTAAGAAGGGTGTTACAGTCTCCATCTTAACAGTACGAATTTTCCTGGCTATAGGAAAAATTTTACCTTTCTGGACCCATGCAGGGCCCATATACAACCTCTTTGGACCCACAGATGGCCCACGGATAACGCTAAAATAAACAGAGTAATATAAAAATTTTATAATCACACACAAAATTACAAAAATTAGAAAATGTATAAATATCAAATCAGATTACATAACATAATTAAGACTTTTCAATAATAATTAAATTACGTAAGATTTTCTGCGGCCCAAAAATTATTATTTTCTTGACACAGAGTAAATCACACCAAACGATCAAATGTACTGACGGAATGTTCAAAATAATTTTACAATATATATAAATTACTAAACAGTAAAATTCTGTTAGCTGTCAAAATTACTATCTTAGATTTAGGAAGTTTGGGGTGTTACAATACTCCCCATCTAAAAAGAAGTTTCGTCCTCGAAACTTGATAATCTTGATTTCACACCCTTAGAATAAATACAGATATTGTTCCTTTATCTTTTCTTCTAGTTCCCATGTAGCTTCACCACTTACATCGTTCCAAACGATTTTAACCAATGAAATTTCCTTACCTTGAAGTTGCTTTGTTCTTCAATCCTCAATCTTGACTGGAAACGTTTCATAGGTTAAGTTCTCCTTCAGCTGTACTGTGTCTAGCTCGATAACATGGGTAGGATCAGGAATATATTTCCATAATTATGATACGTGAAATACATTGTGAAGATTTGATAACAATGGTGGTAATGCAATCTGATAAGCTACCGGACCAACCCGACGGAGTATCTGATACGGCCCGATAAACTTTGGAGTGAGCTTCTTGGACTTAAGCACTCGTCCAACTCCAGTCATAGGTGTCACTCACAGAAATACATGGTCACCTTTTTTAAACTCAAGCGATTTTCTTCTTTTATCAACATAACTCTTTTGCCGAGTTTGAGTCATTCTCATCTTGTCTTGTATCATCTTCACTTTCTCAATTGTCTGTTGGACAATCTCTGGTCCTAACACAACACTTTCACCGTGCTGATACCAACACAACGGTGTTCTACATCGCCTCCCATACAATGCCTCATAGGGTGCCATCCCTCTGCTTGAATGAAAACTGTTGTTGTATGTGAACTCTATCAATGGTAAGAACTCATTTCAACCTCCACTTTCTTCTAGAACACATGCTCTCAACAACTAAATCGTCCTTTCTGACTGACCATTAGTTTGTGGATGGTAAGCAGAACTCAAACGTAGCTTCGTTCCCATCGCTTCTTGCAAACTATTCCAAAATCTCGACGTAAACCTCAGATCTCGATCTAAAATAATACTGGATGGTACACCATGAAGTCTAACAATTTCACTGATGTACACTTAGGCTAACTTTTCCATTGAGTACTTAATATTAATCGGCAAAAAGTGCGCCGACTTAGTAAGTCGATCAACAATTACCCAAATCGAATCATAATCTTTCTGAGTTTTAGGTAATCTTGTCACAAAATCCATTGCTATGTCATCCCATTTCCACTCAGAAATAGACAAAGGTTGCAACATTCCCAAAGGTCTTTGATGTTCCACCTTAGCCTTCTGACAGACTAAACAAGATGATACATACTCAGCGACATCTTTTTTCATTCCTTGCCACCAATATAATTGTTTTAAATCCTGGTACATCTTTGTGGCTCTTTGATGCATACTCAACTTACTCTTGTGAGCTTCATCCAAAATTAATTTCCTAAGATCTGGATCATTAGGCACACAAACTCTTCCTTTAAACTTCAAAATTCCATTAGCACCTTCACTAAATTCCATCTCTGCACCTTGGCTCTTAGCTTCTTTTACTTCTTGCAAATACTGGTCACTGTTTTGTCCATCTCGTATTTTATCCATCAAATCATTTGAAATGGTGATCATGTTTAAACGCATTCTGCCCGGCATCAGTTTCACAAACAAATGCATATCCCGAAATTCTTCTATCAGTTCCTTCTCCTTGATCATCATAACAGAAGCACTAAGCATTTTCCTACTCAACGCATCCGCTACGACATTCGCCTTTCTGGGATGATATTGTAACTAAAAGTCATAATCCTTCAGAAACTCTAACCAACGCCTTTGTCTCATGTTCAACTCTTTCTAGTCAAACAAGTACTTCAAACTTTTATGATCACTAAAAACAATGAACATTGCTCCATAGAGAAAATGTCTCCACACTTTCAATGCAAACACCACAGTTGCCAACTCCAAGTCATGAGTCGGATAATTCCTCTCATTATTTTTCAACTGCCTTGAAGCATAAGCTACCACTTTACGATTCTACATAAGTACATAACCCAATCCTTGATATGAAGCATCACAATATACATCAAAAGGTTCGTTTGAATCAGGTAGAATCAATACCGGTGAAGTAGTCAATCGTCTTTTTAACTTTTGAAAACTTTCTTCGCATGCATCAGTCCACACGAACGGTTGATTCTTTCGTGTAAGTTGGGTAAGAGGTCCTGCTATCTTCGAAAACCCCTCAATGAACCATCTATAGTAACCAGCTAATCCGACAAAACTATGGATTTCTGTTACAGTCTTCGGTCTTTCCCATTCTAAAATTTTCTTCACTTTTGAAGCATCAACTTTAATTCCTTCCTCCGATATAACATGTCCCAAAAATTGAACTTCGCTTAACCAAAATTCACATTTGGACAACTTGACATACAACTTATTCTCCTTTAAAATCTGGAGAACCACTCTGAGATGTTCATTATGTTCCTCTTGACTTCGAGAATAAATCAAAATGTCATCTATAAAGACAACAACAAACTTATCCAAGTACGAACAAAAAATTCTGTTCATAAAGTCCATGAATATGGCAGGTGCATTCGTCACACCAAACGACATCACTAGATATTCATAATGCCCATAACGAGTCCGAAATGCAATTTTGGGAATATCTTCCACTTTCACACGAATCTGGTGATACCCAGATCGTAAATCAATCTTAGAAAATATTGCGGCTCCTCGCAATTGATCCATCAGATCATCTATCCTTGGAAGTGAATATTTATTCTTAATTGTAATCTTGTTCAATTGTCGATAATCTACACATAAACGAGATGTTCCATCCTTCTTCTTTACCAACAATACTGGAGCTCCCCATGGTGACACACTAGGTCTCACGAATTATTTCTCCAATAAATCCTCCAGTTGTTTCTTAAGCTCTGCCAATTCTACCATCGACATCCGATAGGGTGCAATAAATATAAGTCCAGCTCCAAGTACTAAATCAATAGTAAACTCAATTTCTCTTTCTGGCGATAGTCCAGGTATATCTTCAGGAAATACCTCAGGAAATTCATTGACCACGAAAATATCCTTCAAGATATCTTCACATTGAACCTCCAAAGAAGACAACAATAGATACCCATGATCTTCTTCCTTCAGACAAGCTTCTACTTGAGTTGCCGTTAGGAATCTAGGATCTTTAGCCTAAGGAAATACTAATGTCTTATTTGAACAATCAATTAGGATATGGTTAGAAGATAACCAATCCATTCCTAAGATTACACTAATCTTAGAAAGAGACAAACAAATCAAATCCACATGAAAGACTCTATCCCTAACACATACAGGGCAATTCAAACATACTTTTGTAGTTATCACAGGCTTATCAGTACGAGTAGCAACACTCAAATCATATGGCGATGTAGTCACAGTCAATCCCAAATGCTCCACACAATCACATGCAATAAAAGAATGTGTTGCTCCCGAATCATAGAGTACGGTTAAAGGATTACCTTCAATAGCATACTCCTCCATGATTAAGTCCTCAAATTTCGCGGCTTCCTCTCTGCTCACAGTATACACTCAACCACCCGCCTGTGGCCTTGTAGTATGAACATTTCCCATAGAAGGTTCCTTCTTAATCTGATCACAATCCCTAGATAAATGTCCAGGTTTCCCACATCTAAAACAAACAATTCCTTTATGCTGACAATCCTTGGTCAGATGGTTCTTCCCATACTTGTAATAGCTATACATAGGAGTTCCAGCTTGACTTACCTTATTGCCACTAGAACTTCCTCCCACAAATTACTGCTAGTTCTGATTTCCTACCGGTTTTGCATACGATTTTTGTTGAAAACGGTTTCCTCCACTACTCTTTCCTCTTTGGAAACTTGTAGGTCCAAAGTTCTTATTTTTTGCCACTCGCTGTTGATCAATCTCCTCAACCTTATGGCACTTGTCCAACAATTCTGGAAACTGCTCAATTCCCAGGGTTACTACAGCTCGCTTAATGTCAAGCTTCAATCCTTCCTCAAATTTCCTACACTTCCAATCTTCATCTGGATGCATTTGGAAATACCTTGAAAACTTTGACAAGCTCTCGAACTTTGCCGCATACTCACTAACAGACATCAGTCCTTGCCTCAGACTAAGAAATTCCATCTCCTTAGCATGACGCACATTTGCTGGAAAATACTTTCCCAAAAACTTCTGTCTAAAGAGCTGCCATGTCACAACTCTCCCTTCAGCTTCTAACAATCTTCGGGCTCCTGCCTACTAGTTTTCACCATCTCCAACTAACATAAAAGTCGCAAAAGTCAGCTTGCGTTCATCAGTACATCCCACACCTTCAAATATTTTCTCTAATTCCTTAATACACATGTCAGCTTTGTCTGGGTCAAATTCTCCCCAAAACTTTAGTGGATTATTCTTAGGGAATTCAGACAAACTGTTAGCATCCTCAGTTGCCCTTTGATTTTGTTGTGCAACGACATCAGCTATCCGTTGCATCGCTGCTGCAGCTGCAACCATGTTCTGGTTGTCATTACTAGCATTTTCCATTCCAGTTCTAGTATTGACACGTCCTTGTCCTCTTTCAGCCATTACTTTCTCTACTCAAACTGGACAGCACAAAGAAAGCAAGGTCAATCTTCAAACAATATTATTTCTTTTCAGAAAACAATAACAGAGAATCACACAATACAAACAAAATAGACCTAACCACAAACCCATAAGACTCTAACTTGGGCTCTGATACCAACTAATGTAACACCCACCGTAGGGTGCCACATTTATATTACTTAATTACCAAATTACCCCCAAGTTATAAAATGTGATGTTGTGATAAAAATACGAGTTGTAAATTTTTTTCTTTCTTTTTTGATAACTATAAAATAAACTTAGCAAAAAATAAAATATTATACATCATCACCCATAATTTACATCATCATACATTACAAACGTACAGTCAGGATTATTTATATACAGACCAAGTTCTCAAAGTATTTAAACATACTTAAATAATTAAACAACTTGCCCAAGTCCAACTAAACAGCAGAACCCTCAGTTGGGGTCCTCCTCAGACTCCTCAACAGGTAGGAATCCGATTTGACGCGAAGCCTTATGGACAGGTGTCCGAGCAGACGACACGATACTAATTTCCATTGGGACATAATATCTAGTATCCCAATGCTGCTTGATAGACAGTGGAAATTCAACATGTACATATATAGTTAAAGAAAAGAACGAATTTCTACGAAACTCTGCTTATCATGACCGTCAGGTTTCCCTCATAAATTAGTCCCCTCTCATTGGGACTAGTCCTCCACGCTCCAGCTCCACCATGGAATTGCAATCTCATGTAACCGAAGAAACCAGGTCTTGATGTCATCTTATCAAAACTCCGCTTCCTCCATAGGGGCCTGCTCTTCTTCACCCTCTTGTTCTACGCCTTTCTCAACGTCTTTACCAATATAAATACAGAATCAAATAATATACAAAGAGGTGAGATCACCTACGCCAATACTAACATGGTAGCATAGAGATAATACATACAGCATACCATAATTACAAATCAAGCCATCAACATTATTTATCATAATAGATATAATAAATAATAATTACTATCATGTCATTAACATTATTATCATCATCATCATCCAAGAATTTCTCAACAGAACAATTGTCATAGCCAATATTCCTCAATTAATATCTCATATAGATATAAATGCTCATATTCATGCATGCGCACATAGACTCAATTTCCTACTCCATAGAGCTAATACTCAGTTCAGAGAAGTTGATCCGAAAGATCTGTCTATACCAAAATGCCTCAGACCACGTGCTATAATTCTCATTTGTATTTGTACATCTAGCATATACACAACAGTCTTTACGAGATCTTGATTAAGAATAGTGTCTCGGTCTGGATCATCAGTGCGTTGCATCGGTCTAACTTACGGGAAGAAGAGCTACCAACCACCCATGTAAGCAACCTGCACCCCGATGCCCCCAAGGTCAACAAGTGACTTACACTACGCATATCGCACCCACTCAAGAGGTGTATGTCTCTCTTAGGCAAATAGCCTCATACAGTCCCTCGGACCTTTCTAATGCATGTTCAATGCACCAATGCCATTCATAGGCAAAATTCATATACAGTGTTCATACACCAGTTCATGCATATAAAATGCACCAATGCCAATCACAGGTAAAATTTATCATTTTCTCATACAGTGCTCATCCACTGGTTCAACAGTAATCCTACTATATATTTAATCATGAAAATCATATTATCGCGTTTTCATAGTCGCACACCACTTTTGTTGTGTTTTCACAATTTTGTAATATTTCTGTTACGTTTTCAAATCACTTATAGATTTTTCAATATTTTCATCAATTACGTAGAAATATTCCACCATTTTTAAATCATGTAGTGATTTTTCAACAATATCTCAAATGTGTAAAAATATTTAAACGCTTTCCAAATTGCGTAGAAATATTTTAACATTTTTCAAATCACGTGGAAATATTTAAACGTTTTTTCCAATCACGTAGCTTAAAAATCACGTTTTTAAGTTACGTAAATCATTTTTCATCGTTTTTCAACTTCATAAAATATTTCTCAACGTTATTTCAATCTTTTTCAAAAAAATATGAACTCTCACATTATTTTCCATATTTTCCTACTTAAGAAAATCATTTTTGCAATTTATTCCATAAATTCACCATTTCATGGAATTAAATCAATATTTCTAATTTAAAATTTACTAACGCTCTCCAAAATTCAAGAAATGAGTTACACGTTAGAAAAATTTTAAAATCACCATTATATTCTCCATTTTTCTCAAATCAACTTCAAAATCAATCTTTTTCAAAATAAATTGAGGTTCAAACACTTTCAACCTCTCTTTGCTATACGAAAATTCCATTTCTCAAGTGATAATATTCTGATTCCCTTTCCAAATTCCTTGTATTAAAACAAGTTATATTTCCGTTTTGAAAATCTCTTTGTTCATAAAAATCAAGACATTACAAGTCTTCAAAACCGTGGACATTACCATTGAAACCATCAAAATATTCTTTTTTCCTTCTAAATTGATATGGTTTTACACAAACAAAACCATTAAAAATTCTCACAAAAACCGTGAGCACTTATTTCTTGAAAACAAACCATTTGTTTATTTTCCTAGTTGTTCTAAACATCCATTTTTACCATTCATGAAAATATTAATTTGTGAACACCTATTTTGAGGTGATAAAGCCAAAATTCACTGTGGTCTTTGAAACCAAAAATAATTTTCTCCACTTCATAGTTTCTTTAAACAAATTAATTTCCTTGTTCTTGAAAAATTTCAACATAAAACCCTAATTTTTAGGGGTCAAAACCATAGCCTCCCCTTGGCCATTGGAGCCAAAATTTCTTGCTTTATCATACATCCATCATAATATATTCAACATATCTTCATCATACATATCATAAGCATACCATATAAGCAATAAAATCATGCAAAGCATATCAAGCATAGGCAAATAATCAAAGCACATAAACACACACAAATTATTACATGACCATGGATATGAATCCTCATATGGATTCACCATCCATCAAATATAAAACGATCTCTCACCACCATGCTTGGTTGGTGAGATGGATCTCCCTCTTACCTCTTGAAGAACCACAAAAAGTTCCTTGCTTTGTATTTTGAACAAGATCTCCACCAACAAAAGTCTCTTGAACATAAAACAAACACAAAGAAATTAGTATATTAAGCTTGAATAAGAGGAACCATGGATCAACCATGGTTTAGAACATGAAAAAGAAGAGAAGAAATGAAGTTTTCCATAACTTCACCTTAAGAACCCTAGAACTTGCTCTTGGAAAAACTCCTTGAAGATGGAAGATTTAGAGCTTGGTGTAAACTGCAAAGGTTCTTGAATTGAAGTAAGGATTCAAGAAGTATGGTTGTATAAAATTTTTGAGTGATGGAAGGTGGTTCTTGGTGGTGTGGTCGTAGCTATGCTTGGAGAGAAAAAGAGAGAATTTTTTTTTTGTTAAGCTTTGCTTTAGGAAAGATGAAGAATGATCAATAATGACCAAAGGTGATCAATTATGGTCTTCCAATGTTGCTTTAGCTCCTAAATGTAGCACCAAAACCGTCCCCCCCTTCCATGCATTCTTCAAAATGCAACAAATCTCCTTGTCACCATTTTAGGCAATCTTAACCATTGATTAGATCAATGGTTAGGATTAATATAGGTTTTAGGTTTAGGCTTTAGATAGAAGACTTAATTTTGGCCATTGGATCTTTCCTCCTTGAAATCCTAGCCATTAGATGTGTCTCCAAAATGAAGGGTCAAGATTACTCCTTCAAACTTTACATCCAAGGGCTATAAATGGTCCTAGCCACTTTATAAGACTAAATCTCAACCGTTGATTAAATCAAGATCAAGTCTCCACCGTTGATTACATCAATGGTGGATATCCAAGCCACTGATGTTAACTACGCAGTACAATATTTATTTTTGTATCTGCTATTACCCTTCGAATAATATTTTTACTGTATTTTTATCACCCGATAATTAAATACAGTGCAAAACACAATAAAAGAAAATTTCTAAAACTATTTCTGGATTCAGATTTAGTAAGATCCCCCGTCTCCTCTCAACAGTACGAATTTTCCTGGCTACAGAAAATTTTTTACCTTTCTGGACCCATGCGGGGCCCACATACAACCTCCCTGGGCCCACAGATGGCCTACGGATAACGCTAAAATAAATAGAGTAATATGAAAATTTTATAATCACACACAAAATCACAAAAATTAAAAAATATACAAATATCAAATCAGATTACGTAAAATAATTAAGACTTTTCAGTAATAATTAAATTACGTAAGATTTTTCGCGGCCCGAAAATTATTACTTTCTTGACATAGAGTAAATCACACTAAACGATCAAATGTACTGACGGAATGTTCAAAATAATTTTACAGTACACAGAAATTACTAAACAATAGAATTCTGTTAACTGTCAAAATTACTATCTTATATTTAAGAAGTTTGGGGTGTTACTTCATACAGATATAATAAATAATAAATACAGTCATGACATCAAATATCAATCAATCTTAATAGATATGAAACATCATAATGATACGTAGACAGACTATGCACATGCATAATGAACCAGTTTTATACTCCATGGAGCTAAATACAAGGCTAAGAGAATAATCTAGAAGATCTGTTTGTATCTCGGCCGCTTCAGACAAAGTGCTAGAATTTTTATCAATGTGCACATCAGGCATTATACAAGACAGTCTATGCCAAATCTTGATTAAAAATAATGTCTCAGTTCAGATCGTCAGTGTGTTGCATCGGTCTGATCCATGGTATAGTGGGGCTACCAACTGTCCATTGTGAAAAACCCGTACCCCGACACCCCCAAGGTCAACAAGTGACCTACACTATGCCTATCGCACCCGCACTAAGGTGTAATTCAACTCCTAGGCCACCAGCCTTAACATAGTCCATCAGACTTTCACAATGAATGATCAATGCATAAACAAGCTAATTATAAGCCAAAGTCACAACTTATATTTTCGGGTCCAATACGTTAGCCCAACCGTAGTCCTACTATATTCTCAATTGCGTAGCACTTTTATCGCATTTTCACAATCGCACAACATTTTTGTCGTATTTTTAAGTCGCGTAAATATTTTTCAACATTTTCTCGATCGTATAAAAATATTTAAATGTTTTTCTAAATCACGTAGCTCAAAAATCCATGTTTTTTAAACGTGTAAGGTTTTTCTACTATTTTTTATTGTATAAAATATTTCTCATCGTTCTAAATTCAGTTTTGAAACTTTCTAAGTTTAAAACATAATTTGGACTCCCAATTCCCATTTTCTCAATAAAACACATCTAAATAATATTTTCTGACGTTTTCCCAAAAATCTATATTATTTTAATTTCATAAAACCTTCTTTATTTATTTTATTAAAAATCCTTCTTTAACAAAATACCTTAAGTTATTGCTTCACTTTAAAACCCTACTTTCTAATATCATGGTCAAAAATCATCATTTGTGAAATGATAAAAAATTATTTGTCTTTTATTTCACCTTATAAATCTTTAATTAATTTCTTTTCACCTAATCATCTAGGTTTACCATTAATAAATCATTTTTGCACTAAACTACCCTATTCAAGCCTCATGGCTGAAATCATGTGGTCTTTGGAACCAAAATCCTTTAATTCATTTCCTTACTTCTTAATCATCTAACTTTATTATTCGTAGAAGCTTTACCCAATGGATAATAAAACAATACAAAATCACTGTAAAAGAAAATTTCAAAAATTGTTTCTGATTTCGGATTTAGTAAGCTTCCTCGGCCCCGAATCAACAGTTTAAAATTTTTCGATCCCAAATTTTTTTTATTATAAAGTCAGTATCTATTGTCCAATGGATAATAGTTTGACCTAATGGATATTAGCATTTTCCAGTGGATAATGAAACAACACAAAATCACTGTAAATGAAAATTTTGAAAACTGTTTTTCAGTTTCGAGTTTGTAAGCTCCCCCGTCCCCGAATCAACAGTCCAAAATTTTTTGGTCCCGAAATTTTTTTATTTTTCCTGGCCCACCCCGGCCCACATATAGCCCGAAATAACATTAAAATAATCAAAAACTTAGAAAAATCCACAAAAATTCATAAAAATCACAAATATTATAAAACTCATGTTTATTTAGAAAAGACGAAATTCAGGGTGTTACAACTCTCCCCTTCTAAAAAGAATTTCGTCCTCGAAATTTATTATATCCTAAAATAAATGTGGATACTGTTCTTTCATCTTATCTTCCAGCTCCTATGTTGCATCTCCACTGACGTCATTCTAGATTACTTTAACCAATGAAATCTCTTTATGTCTAAGTTGCTTTACCCTTCGATCCTTGATCTTGATAGGAAGTGTTTCATAGGTTAAATTTTCTTTTAATTGTACTGCATCCGGTTCTATGACATGGGTGGGATCAGGTATGTACTTTTGCAATTGTGATACAATGAAAAACATTGTGAATGTTTAAAAGAAAAGGTGGTACTGCTATTTGGTGACCTATCCGACGAAGAATTTGATATGGTCCGATAAATTTAGGAGTGAGTTTTCTAGACTTAATAACTCGTCCGGCTCTAGTCGTGGGTGTAACTCTTAAAAACACGTGCTCACCTTCCTCAAACACAAGTTGTCTTCTTCTCTTGTCAGCATAGCTCTTTTGTTGACTTTGAGTGGTTCACATCTTCTCCTAAATCATCTTCACTTTCTCCGTTGTTTGCTGCACAAGTTATGGTCCTAATGTGACACTTTCCCCATCTTGGTACCAACATAATGGTGTTCTGCATCATTGACCATACAACACTTCATAGGGTACCATTTCTATGCTTGAATAAAAACTATTGTTGTAAGTGAATTCTATCAGAGGTAGGAATTCATCCTAACTTCCAGACTGTTCTAGCACACACGCCCTTAACAAATTCTCCAATGACTAAATTGTCCTTTCTGACTAGCCATCCGTTTGTGGATGATAAGCAAAACTTAGACCAAGTTTTGTCCTCATTGCTTCTTGTAAACTATGCCAAAATCTTGATGTAAATCTCGGGTCTCGATTCAAAATTATACTAGATGGTACACCATGAATCTAATGATTTCACTGATGTACACCTGGGTCAACCTTTCCATTGAGTACATGATGTTAATTAGCAAGAAGTGCACTGACTTCGTAAACCGATCAACAATTACCTAGATAGAATCATAACCCCTTCTAGTCTTTGGTAGTCCCACAACGAAATCCATCGCGATGCCATCCCATTTCCATTCAGGAATAGCCAAAGGTTGCAACATTCCAGAAGGTCGTTGATGTTCAACCTTAGCTTTCTGACAAACTAAATAGGATGATACATATGTAGCAACATCTCTCTTCATCCCTTGCCACTAATACAACCTCTTCAAATCTTGATACATCTTGGTTGCTCCGGGATGCATACTCAACTTGCTCCTATGGGCTTTATCGAGAATCAATCTCCAAAGTTCCAAATCACTGGGTATACAAATCGGATCTCCAAACCTTAGGATCCCATCAAGTCCTTCCTTAAATGCCAACTCAACACCTTGCTTTACCAGCTCTCTTTCATTCTGCAAATACTGATCACTTCTCTACTTCTCTCGGATTTCCTCCATTAAACCATTAGAAATAGTAACCATATTCAAACAAATTCTTCTAGGCGTCAAATTTACAGACAACCGTATATCCCTGAATTATTTATCAATTTATTCTCCTTGACCATCATAGCAGAAACACTAAGTATCTTTCTACTCAAGGCATCTGCTACGATTTTCGCCTTTCCTGGATGATACTGTAGTTGAAATCATAATCCTTCAAAAATTCTAACCATCGTCTCTACCTCATATTCAACTCTTTTTGGTCAAACAGATACTTCGGGCTCTTGTGATCATTGTAGACATTGAACATCTCCCTATAAAGAAAATGTCTCCAGACCTTCAATGCAAACACAATAGCTGCCAATTCTAAATCATGAGTACGATAATTCCTCTCGTGCACCTTTAATTGTCGCAAAGCATATGCCACAACCTTTTGGTTTTGCATAAGCACATAGCCTAAACCTTGATACGAAGCATCACAATACACCTCAAAAGGTTCATTGGGATTAGGTAGAATCAACATTGGCGAAGTAGTCAATCATCTTTTTAACTCTTGAAAATTTTCCTCACATGCATCAGTTCATGCAAAAGGTTGATTCTTTCATGTAAGCTAGGTGAGAAGTCCTGTTATCTTGGAAAACCCCTCAATAAACCTTCGATAGTAACCGACTAATTCGATGAAACTATTGATCTCTGATACAGTCTTCGGCCTTTCCTATTGCAGAACTATCTCAACTTTTGATGCATCTACTTCAATTCCCTTTTCCAAAATTACATGGCCTAAAAACTGAACTTCGCTCAACCAGAACTCACATTTGGACAACTTAGCGTATAACTTATTCTCCTTCAAAATTTGGAGAACCACTCTGAGATCTTCCATGTGTTCCTCTGGGCTTCGAGAATAGATCAGGATGTTGTCTATAAAGATAACGATAAACTTGTCAAGACAAGAATGAAAAATTCTATTCATAAAATCCATGAATATTACTGGAGCATTCATTACTCCAAATGACATTACTTGATACTCATAATGTCCATATTGTATCTGAAAAGTTGTCTTAGGAATATCTTCCATTTTCACTCGAATTTGGTGATAACCAGAACGTAAGTCAATTTTGGAAAATTCAGTGGCTCCCTGCAGTTGATCCATCAAATCATCTATCCTTGAAGAGGATACTTGTTCTTGATCATTATTTTGTTCCACTGACGATAGTCTACGTATAAGCGAGAAGTTCTATCCTTCTTCTTGACCAACAATATTGGAGCTCCCCATGGTGACACACTAGGTCTAACGAAGTGCTTTTCCAATAGCTCCTCCAACTGTTTCTTAAGTTCTGCTAACTCTGATGGTGACATCTGGTACAACGCCTTTGATATAGGTCCAGCTCTTGGTACAAGATCAATAAAGAACTCTATTTCTCTTTCCGATGGCAATCTAGGTATATCGTTAGGAAAAACTTCAAGAAACTCCTTGACTTCAAGAATATCTTTCACATCCTCTTCATTCTTGATCTCCAAGGAAGATAATAACATATACCCTTGAGCTCCTTCCTTCAAACAAGTTTCAACTTGGTTGGCCGTTAGAAATTCAAAATTCTTAGTCTCGAGAAAAACTGAAGTCTTATTGGAACCATCTAACAGGATATGGTTAGAAGACAACCAATCCATTCCTAAAATTACATTTATCTTTGTAAGAGGCAAACAAATCAAATCAATAGAAAAGATTCGATTCCTAACAAAAACAGGGCAATTTAAGCAACCTTTTGTAGTAACTACAAACTTATCAATAAGGGTAGAAACACTCAAATCATAAGGCAATGTAGACACAAATAATCCTAAACGATCCACACAATCACAAGCAATGAATGAATGGGTCGCTCCTGAATCATATAGCATAGTTAATGGATTACCTTCTATAGCACACTCCTCCATAATCAGATTCTCAGACTTAGAGGCTTCCTCTCTGCTCATTGTATACACTCTTCCTCCAACCTGGGGTCTTGCAACACGTACGTTGGCCACAGAGGGTTCCGCCTTAGGTTGATTGCAATCCTTTGAAATGTGTCCAGGCTTCCCACATCTGAAGCATATAATTCCCTTGATTGTGCAATCTTTTGTCAAGTGATCCTTCCCACACTTAAGGCATTTTGATGTAGATGTCTCGGCCTGACCAAACTTGTTGCCACCAGAACCTCCCCCATACGATTGTTGCTGAGGTTGATTTCCTGGTGGTCTTGCATATGACTTCTGTTGATAGCGGTTGCCACCACTACTCCTTCCCCTTTGGAACCGAGCGAGTCTAAAGTTTCAGTTTCTAGTTTCTTGATGCTAGTCCAACTCTTCGATCCGATGGCACTTGTCTAATAGGGCTGGGAATTGCCCTATTCCTAGGGGTAACACTGCCCTCTTCAAATCGTGCCTTAGACCTTCCTCAAATTTTTGGCACTTCCACTCCTCGTCTAGCTGCAGTTGAAAGTACTTCCAAAACTTTGACATGCTTTTAAACCTTGTAGAGTACTCACTGACCAACATTACACCTTGTATCAGGCCAATGAATTCCATCTCCTTAGCATGTCTAGTACTGACTGGAAAATACTTTTCCAGGAACTTATTCTTGAAGACTTCCCAAGTAATCATTCTTCCTTCTACTTCCAACAGTCTTTGTGCTCCGGCCCACCAATCTTCGTCGTCCCCGACAAGCATGAAGGTAGCGTAAGTTACCTTCCTCTCATCGGTACAACCTATACCTCGAAATATCTTTTCCAATTCTTTGATCCAAAGATTTGCCTTCTCCGGATCAAATTCTCCTCTGAACTATGGTGGATTATTTCAGCTAAACTCCGACAAATTCTGAGTTTCCACGGCCGCTTCTTGTTATTGTGCAGCTCTTTGGTTTTGTTAGGCGATGACGTTCGCCATCCTTTGCATAGCTTCTGCAGCTGTAGCCATACTTTTGTTTTCACGTCCAGCATTCATATGTCCACCTCTACCACCCGCCATCGCTTTCTCTGAAATCAAACTAAACAATACAAAATGAAAGTTAAGTACAATTATTTCAAACAATATTGTTTTCTTTCGAAAACTAAACACAGAGAATCACACAATACAAATAAGACATACCTAACCACAAACCCAAAAGACTCTAACTTGGGCTCTAATACCAACTAATGTAACACTCACCGTAGGGTATCACATTTTTAACTAATTATTATTAAAACATACCCAAGTTATAACTCATTTATTATTATTTAATATAATAATACAAGTTATAAAATTTCTTTTCACTTATAATGTAAACTTACACAAATATCAAAACACCAGACAGTATCACTGAATAATATACATTGTGTACATAATATAAGTTAGTAATAAACTTTAATACATATAACTAAAGTTCTCAATAGAAATATATACACTTACTACAACGACTATAGACTGGCCCAAGTCCATGCCTAGGGAGTTGGGTCCTCAGATGGATCCTCCTCCTCCTTAGATTCCTCACCAGTCAAATCCCTCAAATGGGGTAAGACTGGACGAACGGGAATCTGAGCGAATGAGACATCGAAGTCCTCTCTCAGGGTATAATGGATATCATCCCAAAGATCTCTAATAGGCATGTTAAACTCTAAACATATCCTAACACTAAAAGTAAAAGCAGCGACCTCTTGCCGGGCCCTACTAACAAACACAGACACGTCTCCTCGGTATGTCACATGCTCGTGTCCAAATTAAAGTTCCACGCATTAGTGCCATCATGAAATTACACTCTCACAAAACCAAACAGTTCGCTTCCCGATGCTATTCACGACTCAGAAATCAACACAGACGAAATGGATGTTGCTCTTCCTCACCTTCTTTACCAAACATAAATATAACATAGAAATAACATATAAAGAGGTGAGATCACCTACATCAATACCAACATGGCAACACAAAAACATAAATGATAGTAATGTCATACAGATATAATAAACAATAAATACAGTCATGGCATCAAATATCAATCAATCTTAACATATATGAAACATCACAATGATATGTAGACAGACTATGCATATGCATAATGAACTAGTTTCCTACTCCATGAAGCTAAACACAAGTTAGAGAGAATGATTTAGAAGATTTGTCTATATCTCGTCTGCCTCAGACCAAGTGCTATAATTTTTATGAACGTGCACATCAGGCATTATACAAGATAGTCTACGCTAGATCTTGATTAAGAATAGTGTCTCGGTCCAGATCATCGGTGCGTTGCATCGGTTTGATCCACGGTACAGTGGGACTACTAACTGCCCATTGTGAAAAACTCACACCCTGACGCCCCCAAGGTGAACAAGTAACCTACACTATGCCTATCGCACCCGCACTAAGGTGTAATTTAACTCCCAGGCCACCGACCTTAACATAGTCCACCAGACTTTCACAATGCATGATCAATGCATAAACAAGCCAATTACAGGCCAAAGTCACAACTTATATTTCTAGGTCCAATTCATTGGCCCGATAGTAATCCTACTGTACTCTCAATCGCGTAGCACTTTTATCGCATTTTCACAATCACGCAATAATTTTGTCATGTTTTCAAGTCACGTAAATATTTTTTAACATTTTCTCAATCGCGTAAAAATATTTAAATAGCTCAAAAATCCATGTTTTGAAATGAGTTAGGTTTTTCTACTGTTTTTCATTGTATAAAATATTTCTTGACGTTCTAAATTCAATTTTGAAACTTTCTAAGTTTAAAATATAATTTGGACTCCCAATTCCCATTTTTCTCAATAAAACACATCTAAATAATATTTTTTGCCGTTTTCACAAAAATCTATATTATTTTAGTTTAATAAAACCTTCTCTATTTATTTTACTAAAAATCCTTCTTTAACAAAATACCTTAAGTTATTTCTTCACTTTAAAAGCCTACTTTCTAATATCATGGTAAAAAATCATCATTTGTGAAATGATAAAAATTTATTTATCTCTTATTTCACCTTATAAATCTTTAATTAATTTCTTTTCACCTAATCATCTAGGTTTACCATTAATAAATTATTTTTGCACTAAACTACCCTATTCAAGCCTCATGGCTGAAATCATGTGGTCTTTGGAACCAAAATCCTTTAATTCATTTCCTTACTTCCTAATCATCTAACTTTATTATTCATAAAATAATTTTAACTTGAAATACCCATGTTGGGGTATGGAGGCCATGAGCCTCAAGGTCTATTGGAGACCAAAAATTGTTTCCTTTCCATTATGATTCACATTATATAACATACATCAATCAACATAAATCTATTCTAGCAAGTTGATGCATAATATCAAAGCAATAAAATCAAATAAAGTAAATAAACACAAAGTACTAAATTTATACAAACAAGTGAACAACCCTCACATGGATTCTTCATTTCATAAACACAAATATGTTCCTCACCACCATACTTGGTTGATGAGGTAAATCCCTCTCTTACCTTGGATGATGTCCAAAGGTCCTTGGTTGGCTTCTTGATCCAAGCTTTCACCACCAACTTGAACTTAAAAACAAAGACAACATAAAATATTAACTTCCAAGGTTTTAAACTAAGATAACCATGGCTCAAAATCATGGTTAAAATTTTGAAACAGGATTAAAAATGAAGATCAAGGATCATTCCTCAAAAACCTTCAAACTTTAAGCTTAAAAAAAGATAGAAGATGATGGAACTAGATGTTGATCACAACTACAAAGTGTCTTAGGATATTATAAGGATTCAAGAAGTGAGGTTGGTTGGAATTATTGAAGTTTGGAAGTGTGTGTTTGGCCTCTTGGCCGTGAGCTAAGGTTGGAGAGAAAGTGAGAGAGTTTTTGGCTTAGCTTTCTTTGATAGAAAGAGAAGATGAAGATAGAAATGAAATGAAGTCCTAGGACCCCCTGTAACACCCACCATAGGGTATCACATTTAAGATTAAAACTTATATAACTTACCCAAGTTGTAAAAGAATTAACCTTATAATGATACTAATTATGAAATTCCATTTGTTAATAATATAAAATTAGATAAATAAATAAAACCATACAAGGAGGAATCTTCTTGGTAGAAGGTGCTTCTACAAATAGGCTACCTTCCTTTGATGGAAGAACTGTTGAAAAACCAAGAGACACCTGGAATGAAGATGGGAAGAGGTAGTTGATATGAATGAAGATATTCCTAGGAAATGGAAAACTATTGCTCTAAGATCAGTTCAGAAGAGCTCTGCTAAACACCCTACTCATCACTCTTCTCATCACCCTACTCACCCCTAGCATTGAACTCTACTCAGGAGTTAGATGAAGAGAGTAACGAAGATGATGACACCTTGAGGAAGATGAGCTCGCATTTATGCATGAAAATGTTCAGAGATTGTGGAAGAGGAAAGGAAAGAACAAGAAAGAGATGTTGGCTAGATACGAGGATCTTGAAGAAGACTCCTCAGATGATGATGAACAGGCAGAAATAGCCAACCTATGTCTAGTTGGAAGGGAATATGAAAATGAGGTTGAGATATTAAATTCTAAACCTTCTCAACTTTCATTTGATGAGTTAGAAAAGGCTTTTGATAATCTCTTGATTGACTCAAACACTCTAGCTCAAAAATATGTTACTTTAAAAGTAAAACTTTCAGAAGGTTTTAAAAGAAAATGAATTTTTGAAAGCTGAGAAGATTGCCTTGAGTCATGAAAATGAGAGTCTACTCAAGCTAAATGCTGACCTGACTACATCTACCAAGCTTTAGTCTGCTGACTCTACCTCAACCTTCTTCTTAGAACCCTTTTCAAGTAAATGATGAAACTAGAATATTGAAGAAGAAAGTTGAAGAGTTAAACATGGACTTAGCAAAGTTTGTCAATGGCACCAAGAATTTAGAAAGACTTCTTAGAAGATAAAGATGTGCCCTTGACAAAGATGGCCTTGGTTGCAAGAGAATTTCAAAAGAAAAGCTATACATGAATTTCTTTGCTTATGCTAAGAGACTAAAAATGATTTGTTTCTGTTGTAACAAGCTTGGGCATAAAGCCTCTTAATGTTACCTCAAAAACAAATCACTAAAGGTTTTGATGACTAACCCAAAAGGACCCAAAAAGAAATGGGTACCAAAACAAGTTATTCATTTTTCTACAAGTATGCTTAAAGATAAAGATAAGAGGAAAGATAGTTCTTGTACATATGGCGCTCAAGACAAATGATAAGGGACTGAGTCATATTTGTAGCATCCCAAATACTAGTACCAATGACGTATCTGATTTACACATCAGTAATTAGAATTTAGTACATTACTTATGAATAACATAAAAAAAAATTCAAAATAAAAAATTTGGATAGATATCAAAATATGAGCATTTCATGGAAGCATAATATACCTATATCAAGAAATAGGATTTATACAAACTGTACATCATTGTACCTCATATACATAATTTGCCTCATGGCATAAAATCGATATAACTACTTTCCAAGCATCTAAACAAATGGACTAATCTAATTCTTCTTTCTGAAGCTCCATCTTCCTTGGCCGCTAGTATCCTACCTAGAATTTATCATGGAAATCATAGAAGTAAGGGTAAGAATCATGAAATTATCATTAGTTTATAAAAATCATGTCATCACAATAATTCCAAATGTTTCGGGGGAAAATCATTTCAAATCAGTAATATATATTCTGTAGGAAGGTGGCTAAAGCTAAATCGAGTCCTTCCTCTACCCGAAACAAAGGTTTATTTTGTATCCTTATCAAAATCTCAAAATTATATCAAGGGATCACATTCATCAAAATTCATGTCTCAAATCATAGTTCATTTCATCAAGTCTCATGAAATCAAATCATATTTCGCATCATTAAATCTTGAATCATCAAATCGTAAATCATTTTATCAAATCTCAAGAAATCTCATCTATATCATTGATGATCAAAATCATATCAAAATCTCATTTTTCAATATTCATGGCATCAAACCATGAGTCATCAAGTCATAAATCATTTTATGAAATTTCATATGAAAACTCAGCTATATCATTGATCATTAAGATCATATCAAGAAATATCACTTTTCAAGGTTTACATCTCAAATCATCAGGACACATGTGTCATCCTAAATCAAGGTATAGAGGGAATGTTCATCCTCACAATACCACTCACTTGGTAGTACCCTGTTTTCAGGTTAGTGAACTCCAACCTATTTATAGCTTTCATAACACAGAACTACTCTGAGTAACCCATATCAGCCTTAACATTGAGGGAATGTCCATCCTCGTTATAGTTGTGAGTAGAGAAGGAATATCCATCCTCAACTACTGTTGATAGGGAGGGTATCATCCTTCCTCGCACTATCCTCAAACTAGAAATACCTTAAGTGTAGAGAGGGAATATTCATCCTCAATCACACATAAACCAGGGAGAACTCAGGTAAAGGGGGAGGGAATGTCCATCCTCAACCTCAATACTCAGGTGGTAAGGGAATTTCTATCTTCAACCACCATTTCTAAGTTTCACCCTAGGTTCAAGGATATCCTAGGTAATGGGTTACTCATGAATTTCAATCATTATTTTAATCATCTATCTCATATTATGATATCATGCATAATGATGAAATCAATTATACACTATGATACCTATCTCATCATTTTATATCATGGCACAAGGCCTCACATTTCATCAACATGTAATAATACGCATATAAGGTTTTTCATATCATTAATAATCTAGTCCATCATTCAATCTCATTTGATGCAATATATGTAATACCATTGTGGGGATGCCACATTTATAATGCAATATAATAAAACCTTACCCAAGTTATAAAACATTTGATACATAATTAATATGAGTTATAAAATTTTTTCCTTTTATACTGGATATCCTTAAATAAAATAACGTAAAACATAAAATAAGCAAACTTATTATCTCACACATAATATACATAGGAGTTTGTCTTAAGTTGTACAAATAATTTACAACTACAAAATATTTAAATAAAGTAGTAAAGAGTTAGTATAATACGAAACATAGATATACCCAAGTGCACATCAAAGTTTTCTAACCCTCAAAAGGATCATTCTCAGATGAAACCTCGGGTGATAGAAATCCAGGATGTCTCACAGCTCTACGGACAAGAGTCCATGCTGTTGACACTATACTGATCTCACTAGGGGTGCGGAAAAGTCCTCCCTAGTGATGCCTTAGATCTAAAGGCATCTCCAGATGTAGGTACAAAGTAGTAGTAAAAACTGGCTCAGCATCAAACTCTCCACGTAGGGACACGGTTAAACGTCCCAAGTAGATCACTGATCCTCGATTCTCGCACAATCGCCAAGCCTCCGAGCCTCCATGAAACTCCAATCTCATAAAACCTAGGAATCCGAGCAACGCCATGATCACAGAATTAGTCCAAAGGATATGGATGATCGGACGGCTCGCACTCGTCAAACTGATCGTCTGTTTGCTGATCTTCGAGGTACAGAATCTCAAGAGGCTGTTCCTCTACCTCTTCCTCAAACTCTATAGAAACAAAATGATAATATAGAAACACATACAAATAAAGAGGTAAGATAATCTTACATCAATACCAGCATGGCAAATAAGAAAACGATAATACAACAGATATCACCATTTTAATACAATAAAACATACCATAACATCATAGATAATAGCACAATGTAACACAAGAATTGCATACCACAGTATCATAAATAACAACACAATTTAACACATCATATAATATCACAAATAATAATATTATGATGCATGACACAAATGCAAATGCAATATGACTTGTTTCTACTCCATAGAGCTAGACACAGACATCTGAGAGAATGACCCGAAGAGAACTATCAGTACCTCAGGCTGCCTAACTAAACTATTACACTGTCAAACGTCGTGTCTATAGTCCACTGTCCAACGTAGTGTAGTAGTACACAGTCCAAACACATCGTGCACTACAGGCATTGTACTAAACAGTCTTCCCAATATCTCGATTAAGTATAGTGCTTGTCGAGTTCATTAGTGTGTTTCCAGTTACCACGACCCAGAGGAGCGACCAACTGTTCACATGTGGAATACTCCGCACACTAATGCCTCCAAGTCCACACAAGATGAACCACACTACGCTTATCACACTGACAATACGGTGTAATTCATCTCGTTAATCAATCGCTAATATCAACCAAATTGGCCCAACTCTTGATGCATGAATAAGAACTATAATTACCAAATTACCCTTTGTTTTAAAATATTATCATATTTACAAAAACACCCTTAATCTCAAAATTCCGATATATAGTACGTCCCCACTTGACAGTATCATATATCAATATGTCCGGGTCCACCACTTTGGCCCGACAACAAAACTCACTGTTCCAATTAATCGCGTAGAAATTTTATCGCATTTTCACAATCGCATCGCTTTTACTAATGTTTTTAAATCGCATAAATATATTTTGCTGTTTTTAAAATCGTGTAGTATTTTTAAATCGTTTTCTCAATCGTGTAAGATTTTTAAATCATTTTCTTAACCGTAAAGCTTTAAACTCTCCATTTTAAAACTGCGTAAGCTATTTCTTATACTTTTAAACTACATAGAATATTTTCCTTATGTTATAAATATATTATGAAATGTTCACTTTTATTTGTCTGTTTCTAATAAATTTCGATAGCATTTTGTCTATAAAATCTATTAAAATTGTATTTTCTACGTTTTTCCTTTAAAAGTTCTTTTGTTTAGTTTATTATTACAAAATACACTTTGAAAATTATCATTATACTTTAAAACTCAAAGGTAAGTATTTTTCAAGAGTTTTGTTTATTTCTCTTCTATACCATGTATCTAATAAAAATTAGTTTACTTCTTCAAGTCTTGAAAATCTATTACATATGTGTTCTTTTTAGGTTAAACATCTAATCTATACTTAGAAAATAAATTTTTAATTGATTATACATTAAAAAGGCATGTTGGCCGAATTTAATAAAACCTTGACATTTGATCTTTGGATCATTTCTCGTCTTTTAAATCATTTTGGAATTCATTAATTTACCTAATTCCATTAAATCCTTCCTTTAGAAAATGGATGAGAACATTTTAGTTCTTTTTTTCTTGTTGAGGCCGTGAGCCCCTTTGGTGTTCTTTGGAACACTCATACAATCCTTACATGTTATTCACATCCTAATTAATAATCATGCATATATCAACACATGTAATATATTTTAAAGCTATAGACATGCATACAAACAATATCAAACACAAGTAGGAAAGCATTTAAACAACCAAATAAATGAATCCTTATAGATTCTTCACACACATACAATCCATTTCCTCATCACCACACTTGGTTGATGAGATTAAATCTCCCTCTTACCTTAAAGGAAGATAACTCCTTCTACTTTCCTTCCTAGTTGATTTCATGACCCTCTAAGAAACCTAAAAGATCTTAAACAAAAATTTAAAGAGTTATAACTATAGGAGAAAAGCATAAACCATGGATCAATCATGGCTTAGAACCTTTGAAATCAAGTTAAAAATGAAAAATAAGAATCTTCACCTTGTAGGAAAAATCTCCAAAGAAACTTTCCAAGCTTAAGATAAAGGATTTTGGAAGAACTCCCAACTAGAGATGTTCTTAAAATGGTGTTTAGGTTTGAGAAAGTAGGTTAGATAAAATTTTTGAAGGTTGGATGATGGAGTATGGGTGTTTAGCCGAATGGTCTTCAAAGAAGAAAACAAGAGAATTGTTCTTGATGTTCTTGGAGAAAAGAAAGATTAGAGATGAAAAATAACTAAGTTGATGTTCTCCTCACTATGCATGGCCGTGCACTTCATCAAGGGAGATGGCCTCCTTTGTTGACTCCTCTCATCACGTAATAGCCTTAGATTTGATCAAGGGTGGACATGCAAAGCTTTGCCTCCAAGCTTGTCTCTCATTGGTGCATGAAAACCTAGTCATGCAAGTGACTAAGCCCTTCTTGAATGCTCTTGAAGCTTCTTGGCCGAATAGCCCTAAGGAGAACAAAGCAAGTTTGTGATCCATTTGGTCTTCTAGTTATATTTAGGTGCATTTGACTAATTTGTTTAGTTACTTGCCTAACTATATAGTTACTTAGGTTAACTAAGTTAGTCTTGATATTTTAAGACCATTATCTAACTAGAACTTAACTAGATAGCTAACTAGGTTTACTTCACTTAGTTACTATATAAGCTTTCTATACTAACTTAGTTAGGTTTTAAGCTAACTTGGTTAAGCTTTCTAGTTTGATTTCAACAAGTCTAACCATTTTTGTGGACTTGTTTTCTATTGGTCTAGAAATTTCAAGCCTACATTGTTAACTTATTCCTATTGGCTTAGAATTTAGTCTAGCCAGAAATGTTGACTGGTTCACTAAACGCGAGTCCCACAGACTTTTCCGGGTCCATAGTTATTTTGGAGCAGATTTTTACTATTTTTGAGACAGTAGGTAGTATCAAATAAAATAATATTATAATAATATAAGATTATTTTATTGCACAGTTAAATCCTAAAAATTAAAAGATTAACAACTATATCACTCGGAATTGGGTTTAGTAAGATCCCCCAGCTCCGAATAATTAAAATAAGATTTTTCTGGCTCAAAAATTATTATTTTCCTGACTCGGAGTAAATCACATAAAACACTCAAATATGAATACGAAACAGTCAAATAAATTTTATAACATACAGAAAAATATAAAACAGTACAATCAGGACAAAACGGTTATTTATCCAAAATTAGGCTGCTACAATATCATCAAGAAAATCATTTCTCAAATCATCAATCTTATATGATGCAATGTCATCATAAAATCATCTCTCAAATCATCAATCAAGTAGTAGTGCATTCCATTATATTATTTTATGTTAAAACATCATGCATTTCATAGCAAAAATCACACAAGGGATATTTTACAAGGCTGGGAGGGGTTTTTCCAGGTTATGTCGCGGCTCCATCTTCCATATGTGTCGTGACTCTTCATTTCTTTTATTGGGTGCCATAACTCATGGCTTTTTTGTGTCGCGACCCTTTACTCTCTAGCTGCATTTTCCTATGTTCCAGAGACTTGGGTATCGCGACTCTTCATGGGATGTATCGTGGCTCATTATGCATTTTATGGGTTTGCCCAGAAAACCAGCCACTCATTGTTCATCACATGCCTCTTCCATCATCAACTTAAAATATCACTTTATCTTCAAGTTATTCATATATAAGCATTCAAAAATCCATTTAAACAACAGATCAAATGTGGTTTTCAAACCATTTTCAAATCTCAAGTCATCAAGAAATCAAAGGCAAAGCTTGAAACTTTTCTCATAATCATAGCATAAGAGCATAAATCTTTCATCATCAAGTCAAAATCTTAATCAAAATCATCAAGTTTTCAGGTCTTGAAATACTAGAGATGAAAAGGAAAAAAATGAGAAAAACCCCCAACCTCAGCTTTCTTGGCTCCTTGATCTTGTTATTCTTGCTTGTTTCCTTGTTTTTCTCTTCTTGATTCTTGCTCATTCCTTCTCTATTTTCTCTATGTCTCACGTCCCCGCTCTCCCCCTTTTCCCTCTTGTTTTCCTTTGTTTCTCTATTTTGTTTCTTTCTCTCTTTTCTTTTCTGTGGTAGAGCGTCAGTGAGGAAGAGAAGAGTGATAGAAAATATCTCAAGGGATAATGATGAGAGGTATACAACGGTGGGAAAGAAAATAAAAGGGAAAAAGCGAGATCTAGCTAGAAACATTATATCTAATAAGAATTCTTTACTATTTCCAAAATGAAATTTTTTAACCTTTATAACACCCTCCTTAGGGCATCACATTTTCGACTACCAACTTATAATCTTCAAATCAGTTCATAAAAGGTTTGAGTTATAAAAGATGGGTTTCAAAATTTCTTTTCGCGAAAATTAAAATATTAACAACTATATCACTCAAAATTGGGTTTAGTAAGATCTCCCAGCTCCGAATAATTAAAATAAGATTTCCCTGGCCCGAAAATTATTTTTTTCCTGACTCGGAGTAAATCACACAAAACACTCAAATATGAATACGAAACAGTCAAATAAATTTTATAACATACAGAAAAACATAAAACAGTACAATCAGGACAAAATAGTCATTTATGCAAAAGTTAGGGTGTTACAACTCTCCGCCACTAATAAAAATTTCGTCCCCGAAATTTGTCGTACATCAGAACAACTGAGGGTATTGCTCCCTCATTTTGTCTTCCAACTCCCAGGTAGCATCACCCATTACGTCATTCCATATCACCTTTACCAGCTCGATCATCTTCCCTCGAAGATGCTTAACTCTCCTGTCTTCTATTCTAACATGAAGCGTCTCATATGTCAAGTTATCCTTTAATTGTACTTCGTCGGGTTGTATAACATGCGTCAGATCGGGAATATATTTTAGTTGAGACACTTGGAATACATTATGCAGATTGGATAGAAAAGGTGGTAAAGCTATTTGGTAGGCTACAGGACCTATACGACGAATAATCTGATAAGGCCCAATGAACTTAGGACTAAGCTTCTTGGATTTGATAACCCTTCCGATACTAGTCGTAGGTGTTACTCGCAAGAATACATGCTCACCTTCCTCAAATTCAAGAGGTCGCCTTCGCTTATCAGCATAGCTCTTTTGTTTGCTTTGAGTCGTCTCCATCTTTTCTTGTATCATCTTTACCTTTTCCGTAGTCTATTGCACAAGATCTGGTCCAATAGTCATACTCTCCCCATCTTGATACCAACACAAAGGTGTTTGGCATCGTCGTCCATATAGCGCTTCATAGGGTGCCATCCCTATACTTGAGTGAAAGCTATTGTTGTAGGTGAATTCTGTAACACCCTTGTGGGAGTGCCACATTTATGATGCAATAAAATAAAATCTACCTAAGTTGTAAAACATTTGTTACATAAATAGTATGGGTTGTAAAATTTTTTCTTCTTTTATACAGAATATTACTAAATAAAATAACATGGAATATAAAGTGAAACAAACTGATATCTCACACATAATATACATAAGAATTTGTTTTAAGTTAAGCAAATAATATACAACTACAAAGTATTTAAAGAATACAGTAAAGAGTTCATATACAACACTACATCAAAAAGTGCCTAAGTACACATCATAGATATCTAACCCTCTGAAGGATCACTCTCAGATGAAACTTCAGGTGATAGGTATCCAGTATGTCTCGCAGCTCTACAGACATGAGTCCGCGCTGTCGACACTATACTAATCTCACTGGAAACACGGAAAACTCCTCCCCAGTGATGCCTAAGGTCCAGCGGCAGCTCCAGATGGAGGTACAGTGTCGTAGTAAATACGGGCTCCACATTAAACTCTCCTCGCAGAGTCAAAGTCATCCGCCCCAAGAAGATCACCGATCCTCTATCCTCGCGCAAACACCAGGCCTCAAAGCCTCCGTGAAACTCTAGTCTCACGAACCCAAGAAATCATGGCAACGCCATCCTCAAAAGTCAATCTAGCAGGTATGGATGATCGGATGGTTCACAGTCGTCGAACTGATCCCCGGCTTGCTGCTACTGCTCCTCCCCAGGATACTCACAATCTAGAGGCTGATCCTCTTCCTCAAACTCTTTACAATATAAATTATAATACAGAAACAGTACGTATAGAGAGGTGAGATAATCATACATCAATACCAGCATGGTAAATAAGAAAACGCCAATACATCAGGTATAACAATTCATACAATATAGCATACCATAACAACATAAATAATAATACAATTTAATACAGCAATTTTAATACAACAGTATCAAATAATATCACAGATAATAATGTTATCATGCATGACACAAATGCAAATGCAATACGACTTGTTCCTACACCATGGAGCTAGACACAGATATCAGAGAGAATGACCCGCAAAGATCTATCAGTACTTTAGGCTACCCAACCAAACTATTGCACTATCTAACGTTGTGTCTATAGCCCACTGTCCAATCATCGTGTAGTAGCACACAGTCCAAACATCGTGTAACTACAGGCATTGTACTAAAATAGTCTTTACAAGATCTTAATTAAGTATAGTGCGTGTCGAGATCACTAGTGTGTTGCCAATTACCACGGCCCAGAGGAGCAACCAACTGTCCACATGTGGAATACTCCACACACTAATGCCTCCAAGTCCATACAAAGAAATGAACCACACTACGCTTATCACATCAACAACATGGCGTAATTCACCTCGTCAATCAAATCACCAATTATCAATCAAATTGGCGTAACTCAATGCATGAATAAAAATCATAATTACCCAATTACCCTTAGCTTCAAAATATTCTCATATTTACGCAAATGCCCTTAATGACAATAATCTCAAATACAGTACGTTCCCACCTGACGTACCATATTTCCACATGTCCGGGTCTACCACTTTGGCCCAACAGTAAATCTCGCTGTTTCAATTAATCGCTTAGAAATTTTATCGTGTTTTCACAATTTCATCATTTTTACAAACGTTTTTAAATCGCATAAATATATTTTGCTGTTTTTAAAATCGCATAGTATTTTTAAATCGTTTTCTCAATCGCGTGAGATTTTTAAATTGTTTTCTTGATCGAAAAGCTTTAAAATCTCAGTTTTAAAATTACGTAAGCTATTTTCACTACTTTAAAACTACGTAGAATAATTTTCCTTGCGTTATAAATATATTATAAAACGTTCTCTTTTATTTGTCTGTTTTTAATGAATTTTAACAGCATTTTGTCTATAAATTCTATTAAAAATGTACTTTTTTCGTTTTTACTCTAAAAATTTGTTTACTTAGTTTATTATTACTAAATCCACTTTAGTAATTATCACTATACTTAAAAATTCAAAAGTAAGTATTTTTCAAGGGTTTTATGTATTTTTCTTCTATATCACATTTCTAATAAAAATTGGTTTACTTCTTTAAATCTTGGAAATTCATTACAAATGCATTCTTTTTAGGTAAAACATCAACTCTACACTTTAGAAAATAAGTTTTGGATTAATTATACATTAGTTAGGCATGTTGGCCGAAATTGGTAAAACATTGGCATTTGATCTTTGGATCATTTTTCTTCTTCTAAATCACATTAAAATTCATTCATTTACCTAATTCCATTCAATCCTTCCTTTAGAAAATGGTTGAGAACATTTTGGTTCTCTTTTCTTTGTTGAGGCCGTGAGCCTCTCTTTGTACTCTTTGGAACACTCATGCAAACCTTACATGTTATTCACATCCTAAGTAATAATCATGCATATATCACACATGCAATGTATTTCAAAGCTTGTAGACATGCATACAAATAGTATCAAACACAAGTAGGAAAGCTTTTAAACAATCAAACACAAGTGAATCCTTATGGATTCTTCACACATATACAAGTCCATTTTCTCATCACCACACATGGTTAATGAGATTAAATTTCCCTCTTACCTTAAAGGAAGATTAAAACCTCTACTCCTTCTCCTAGTGCTTTCGGTTTCACCTCCAAGAAAACCTAAAGATCTTAAACAAAAATTTCAAGAGTTATAACTATAGGAGAAAATTATAAACCATGGATAAATCATGGCTTAGAACCTTGAAAATGAAGTTTGAAATGAAAAATAAGAATTTTCACCTTTTAGGAAAAATCTTCAAAGTGATTTTCCAAGCTTAAGATGATAGATTTTGGAAGAACTCTCAACTAAAGATGTTCTTAGAATAGTGTTTAAGTTTGGAAAAGTAGGTTAGATGAAATTTTAGGTAAATGGATGGTGATTTAGGGTTCTTGGCCGAATTGCTTGGAGAAGAGTAACAATGGTGGTTTATATTTTTGGAAGAGAGAAAGTATAGTAAAGTGTTAGAGAATGAAGTGAAAATTGCTCTCCAAAATGGTGCATGGCCGTGTAACACATCCAACAAAAAGGTGGCCTCTTTGTTTGACTTCCAAGACTCCATCCAAGACTTAGACTTCATCAAAGGTTGAGATCAAAACTTGGTCACCAAGCTTGTCTTCCATTGGCTAATCCAAGCCTTGTCATAAGCCTAGTCACATACAATGTCATTTGTTCTTGAAGATTCCTTCCTAATGGTGATTAATTAGCTACTAATCCCATTAAGCTTCTAAGCACACTTAACCTAACTTAATTAGGAAAATTATTTACATTACTAATTAATTAATATTCTTATAATCCAAATTTCAAGAGCCATTGATCATATCAAGGGTTGGTATTAGGTAGTAATATGATCAAATCTAAGCTATTAGATCTTATCTCCATGAAATTCTAGCCATTAGATTCATCTTTAAAGATAAAGGGTCAAGATCTTCTCTACATTCTTCTCATCCAATGGTGTAAATCAAGTCAAGCCCTCTTTGTTGACTTAGTTGGCTTAAAATAAATCAAGCCATCAACGTTGACTACTTTAACTAAACGTGGGTCCTGCAAATCAATTGTGGGTCCTACAAACCAAAAGTAGGCCCCACAGACATTTCTGGGTCCATTATTGTTTTATTTATATTGACTAATAAAATAATATTATAATAATATAAAATTATTTTATTGCACAGTTAAATCCTAAAAATTAAAAGATTAACAACCATATCACTCAAAATTAGGTTTAGTAAGATCCCCTACCTCCGAATAATTAAAATAAGATTTCCCCGGTCCAGAAATTATTATTTTCCTGACTCGAAGTAAATCACACAAAATACTCAAATATGAACATGAAACAGTCAAATAAATTTTATATCATACAGAAAAACATAAAATAGTACAATCAGGACATAACGGTCATTTATCCTAAAGTTGGGGTGTTACAACTCTCCCCTACAAATAGAAATTTCGTCCTCGAAATTTGTCGTACATCAAAACAACTGAGGGTATTGCTCCCTCATTTTGTCTTCTAGCTCCCAGGTAGCATCACCTATTACGTCATTCCATATCACCTTCACCAACTCGATCATCTTCCCTCAAAGCTGCTTCACTTTCCTGTCTTCAATCCTAACAGGAAGTGTCTCATACGTTAAGTTGTCCTTTAGTTGCACTTCGTCAGGTTGTATAACATGCGTCGGATCGGGAATATACTTCCTTAATTGAGACACATGGAATACATCATGCTGATTAGATAGAAAAGGTGGTAAAGCAATCTGGTAGGCTATAGGACCTATCCGTCGAATAATCTGATAAGGCCCAATAAACTTAGGAGTAAGCTTCTTGGATTTGATAACTCTTCCGACACCAGTCGTAGGAGTTACTCGCAAAAATACATGCTCACCCTCCTCAAATTCTAGAGGTCGCCTTCGCTTATCAGCATAGCTCTTTTGTCTGCTTTGGGTCGTCTTCATCTTTTCTTATATCATCTTTACCTTTTCCGTAGTCTGTTGTATAAGATCTGGCCCAATAGTCATACTCTCCCTATCTTGATATCAACACAAAGGTGTTCAGCATCGTCTTCCATACAGCGCTTCATAGGGAGCCATCCCTATGCTTGAGTGAAAACTATTGTTATAGGTGAATTCTATTAAAGATAAAAATTCATCCCAACTTCCTCGTTGTTCCAATACACAAGCGCGCAACAGATCTTCCAAAGACTGTATAGTCCTCTCTGTCTGACCATCAGTCTGCGGGTGATAAGCAGAACTCAATCGTAGCTTGGTCCCCATGGCTTCCTGCAAACTTCGCCAGAACCTCGATGTAAACCTTGGATCTCTGTCAGAAACTATACATGTAGGTACACCATGTAGTCTAACAATCTCGCTGATGTATATCTAGGTTAATCTTTCCAATGAATACTTAATATTGATCGGCAAGAAGTGTGCTGACTTCGTAAGCCTATCAACTATAACCCATATCGAATCATGCCCCTTCCTTGTTCTCGGTAATCCAGTAACAAAATCCATCGAGATACTATCCTACTTCTATTCTGGAATAGCTAACGGTTGTAACATACCGGCTGGCCTCTGATGTTCCACCTTTGCTTTCTGACAAACCAGACAAGACGCGACACGTTCCGCTACATCTCTTTTCATCCTTGGCCACCAAAACAACCTTTTCAAGTCTTGGTACATCTTGGTCATCCTCGAATGCAAACTCAAATCACTAGTATGGGCTTCATCCATAATTGCTTTCTTAAGTTTAGAGTCATCAAGTATACAAATTCTTCCCTTGAATCTTAAGATTCCATCTGATCCTTCCTCCACTGTTGCCTTATGACCTTGCTTCAAGAATTCCCTTTCGTTTTGCAAAAACGCATCCTCTTCCTGTTTATCTCGAATTATATCAAGTAATTCATTCAAGATCACAACCCTACCTAGGCGAATCTTTCCAGGCTCCAATTCCACTGACATCCACGAATCTCTAAACTTGTTAATTAATTCTTCCTCCTTTATCATCATTGTAGAAACACTGATCACCTTTCTACTTAGAGCATCAGCTACCACATTAGCTTTTCCTGGATGGTATTGGAGTTGAAAATCATAATCCTTCAAGAATTCCAACCATCGCCTCTGCCTCATATTCAATTCTTTTTTATCAAGCAAGTACTTTAAACTCTTGTGATCACTAAAGACATTGAACATAGCTCCATACAGAAAATGCCTCCACACCTTTAATGCAAAAACCACTGCGGCTAATTCCAAATCATGTGTTGGATAGTTCTTCTATTGAACCTTTAACTATCTAGAAGCATAAGCCACCACATTCCGATTTTGCATCAATACGCACCCTAACCCTTGGTAAGAAGCGTCACAATACACTTCAAAGGACTTGTTAGGATCCGGTAAAATTAGTACTGGTGCAGTTGTCAGCCTTTTTTTCAATTCTTGGAAACTCGCTTCACATTCCACCGTCCAATCAAAAGCTTGACTTTTCCTCGTGAGCTGCATAAGCGGTCCAGCTATCATGGAAAAACCTTTTATATACCTCCGGTAATATCCAGCCATTCCAACAAAACTTAGGACTTCCGTTACTGTCTTAGACCTTTCCCATTGCAAAATAGTCTCCACTTTCGATGGATCTACCGCAATACCTTCCTTGGAAATCACATGACCTAAAAATTAAACTTCCTCCAGCCAAGATTCACACTTTGCCAACTTTGCATACAGCTTCTTTTCCTTCAAAACCTGAAGAACTATACTGAGATGTTCAGCATGCTCTTCTTTAGATTGAGAATAGATCAAAATGTCATCAATAAAGACAACGACAAATCTGTCTAAATACGGACGAAAAATCCTATTCATATAGTCCATGAATATTGCAGGAGCATTCGTCACTCTGAACGGCATCACCTGATACTCATAATGCCTGTAACGAGTTCGGAAAGCTGTTTTAGGCACATCATCAACCTTGACACGAATCTGATGATAACCTGATCTCAGATCTATCTTAGAGAATACCACTGCTCCCGTCAACTGGTCCATCAAATCGTCAATTCTCAAAAGTAGATATTTATTCTTTATAGTAACCTTGTTTAGCTGGCGATAATCTATGCAAAGTCGAGAAGTTCTATCCTTCTTCTTGACTAGAAGCACTGGTGCTCCCCATAGTGAAACACTAGGTCGCACAAACTATTTCTCCAACAGCTCCTCCAATTGCTTCTTTAATTCCACTAACTCCGCTGGCGACATCCGATATAGTGCAATTGAGATAGGACCTGCTTCTGGTACCAAATCGATAGAAAACTCGATTTCCCTCTCAGGTGGCAAACTAGGTACATCATCAGGAAAAACCTCTAGAAATTCATTGACGACGGGAATAGCATTCACATCCTTCTCACTCTTCACTTCTAGAGAAGATAATAACATATATCCCTATGCTCTATCTCTTAACAATGACTTGACTTTAACAGCAGTCAAAAATCCAGAATTCTTCCTCAGGAAAAACTATGGTTTTGTTTGCACAATCTATAAGGATATGGTTAGAAGATAACTAATCCATTCCTAATATTACATTTATCTTAACAAGAGGCAAACAAATCAAATTGACCGAAAACATACGATCCTTTATAACAACAGGACAATTCAGACATATCTTGGATGTAACTACAGGTTTAGCAGTTGGTGTAGACACAACCAATTGAAAACTCAGAAAAGTCACAGGCAGTTTCAATCTTTCCACATAATCATATGCAATAAATGAATGTGTTGCACCTGAATCATATAACATAGTCAGAAGATCACCTTCAATGGCACCTTCCCCCTGAATAAGATCCTCAGACTGAGAAGCTTCAGTTCCAGTCATTGTATATACTCACCCTCCTGACCTCGGCTGAGTAGCACGAACATTTCTCAAAGCAGGTTTCTTTTCCGGCTGAGTACAATCCCTAGATACATGTCCAGGTTGTCTGCAATTAAAACACATTGTCCCTTTGATTGAGCAGTCCGTAGAAACATGGCCACTCTTTCCACACTTGAAACACATTAGCGTAAACGCCACTTGTTGACTAGCTCTATTACCACTAGCACTTCCCCCAACAGGTGATCGTTGAGATTGACTTCCCGGTGGTCTCGAATACAGCTTGCGCTGAAACCGACTATTATTACTGCTACCTCCTCTCTGAAACCTCGTTGGTCCAAAATTACGGTTCTTTGGATCCCGTGATGGCTGCAACTTCTCAAGTCGTGCACAAGTATCCACTAAGCATGAAATTGATTCATCTTCAAGGGTAACACTCCTCGCCGCAATTCTACCCTCAATCCTTCCTCAAATTTCTGACATCTCCACCCATCATTCAGTCGGGTTTGAACATAATCCGGAAACTGAGACAAACTCTCAAACTTAGAAGCATACTCATTAACAGTCAAATTGCCTTGACGTAAACCAAGAAATTCTATTTCCTGGGCATGTCTAGCACTGGCAGGAAAATACTTATCCAGAAATACTTCAGAAAACACCTCCTAAGTAATTTCAGTTCCTTCAGCCTGCAATAATCGACGGGTTCCTTTCCACCAATTTTCTCCATCCCCTCTCAGCATAAAGGTAGCATACATCAACTTCTTATCATCGGTGCATCCCATTCCTTCAAATATCTTTTCCAAGTCTTGTATCCACAGACTTGCCTTCTCAGGATTAAACTCGCCTCTGAACTGTGACGGGTTATTACGCCTAAACTCAGATAAATTTAGGGCATCAGCAGTAGCATCTTGCTGTTGAGCTGCTCTCTCATTTTGTTGAGTTATCACTTTAGCCATCCGCTGCATAGCCTCCGCAGCTGCAATCATTGGGTCCACATTACGGTTCACGTTCGCACGTGTTCCTCTTCCACCAAACATCTTCTTTCTTCAATCATAACAAAACAAGGTTAGATACATCCTTTCGGAAGTAAATCACAGAGAATCACACAACACAAGCAAAAACAGACCCAACCATAACCCCAAAAGACTCTAACTTGGGCTCTGATACCAACTAATATAACATCCTTGTGGGAGTGCCACATTTATGATGCAATAAAATAAAATCTACCCAAGTTGTAAAACATTTGTTACATAAATAGTATGGGTTGTAAAATTTTTTCTTCTTTTATACAGAATATTACTAAATAAAATAACATGGAATATAAAGTGAAACAAACTGATATCTCACACATAATATACATCAGAATTTGTTTTAAGTTAAGCAAATAATATACAACTACAAAGTATTTAAAGAAAACAGTAAAGAGTTCATATACAACACTACATCAAAAGGTGCCCAAGTGCACATCATAGATATCTAACCCTCTGAAGGATCACTCTCAGATGAAACTTCAGGTGATAGGTATCCAGTATGTCTCGCAGCTCTACGGACATGAGTCCGTGCTGTCGACACTATACTAATCTCACTGGGAACACAGAAAAGTCCTCCCCAGTGATGCCTAAGCTCTAGCGACATCTTTAGATGGAGGTACAGAGTCATAGTAAATACGGGCTCCGCATCAAACTCTCCTCACAGGAAGAAGATCACCGATCCTCTATCCTCGTGCAAACGTAAGGCCTCAAAGCCTTAGTGAAACTCTAGTCTCACAAACTCAAGAATTCCCGGCAATGCCATCCTCAAAAGTCAATCTAGCGGGTATGGATGATCGAATGGTTCACAGTCGTCAAACTAATCCCAGGCTTGCTATTGCTGCTCCTCCCCAGGATACTCACAATCTAGAGGCTGATCTTCTTCCTCAAACTCTTTACAATATAAATTATAATACAGAAATAGTACGTATAGAGAGGTGAGATAATCATACATCAATACCAGCATGGTAAATAAGAAAACGCCAATACAACAGGTGTAACAGTTCATACAATATAGCATACTATAACAACATAAATAATAATACAATTTAATACAACAATTTTAATACAACAGTATCAAATAATATCACAGATAATAATGTTATCATGCATGACACAAATACAAATGCAATACGATTCGTTCCTACTCCATGGAGTTAGACACAGACATCAGAGAGAATGACCCGCAAAGATCTATCAGTACTTTAGGTTGCCCAACCAAACTATTGCACTGTCTAATGTTGTGTCTATAGTCCACTGTCCAATCATCGTGTAGTAGCACACAATCCAAACATCGTGTAGTAGCACACAGTCCAAACATCGTGTAACTACAGGCATTGTACTAAAATAGTCTTTAGAAGATCTTGATTAAGTATAGTGCGTGTCGAGATCACTAGTGTGTTGCCAGTTACCACGGCCCAGAGGAGCGACCAACTATCCACATGTGGAATACTCCGCACACTAATGCCTCTAAGTCTATATAAAGAAATGAACCACACTATGCTTATCACATCGACAACACGGTGTAATTCGCCTCGTCAATCAAATCACCAATTATCAATCAAATTGGCATAACTCAATGCATGAATAAAAATCATAATTACCAAATTACCCTTAGCTTCAAAATATTCTCATATTTATGCAAATGCCCTTAATGACAATAATCTCAGATATAGTATGTTCCCACCTGACGTACCATATTTCCACATGTCCAAAATACAGTACGTTCCCACCTGACCTACCATATTTCCACATGTCTGGGTCCACCACTTTGGCCCTGTTGGTGTATGCCCTAGTGGCCAATACATTTTGTCTGTATTTACATACATTGTATTATGCTATTTTTGATATATGAGGCATTTCATTTATTGTGTTCTTTTTGGTAGACATAATAAAGTCCTTAGAATAGTAAGTTTAACACCATAGGACATCAAGTGGATGACTTGATCGTGAGATCCTATTGGATAAAATACTATTCTTAAATGTCCCTAGTCAAGTATTATTGTTAATTAGGACAACAATAATGCATTGAGACTATTATGTGCGTAGACTGATGACCATATCTCACGGGTCATGGATATGAGATATCAAGTCTATACATGGATACATATTAGAGTAATGATGTATTGGACAGACCCGCCATGAGAACGCTACGTGGATCGTTACGTGAGTGTCATAAGCGATTCTCATAGTGATAATGGTGTATGTGGTCCTTTGACCTGAAATCACTATGATTCCTACATGAGGAGTTGTGTGTTTTAATGCCATCAAACGTCATCTGTAACAAGATGATTATAAAGTTAGTTATTAGACATACTACGATACATATGGAGGGATGTGAGTGACTTAGATGGGATTTGTCCCTCCTACATAGCAGGAGTGATATCTTCGGGGCCCCTGATTGAGTGAGACTACGAAATGCATGGCTATGCTCAAATGAGTCAATATGAGATATTGATCTCATTTGTTATTACTATGTCTACTCGGGAATCAGGAAACTGAAGATTGAACTAAACAAGGGTGACATGTTCCATGCCTTGTGTTCAAACTGGATATCTGGACAAAGAGACTAAACTACACGGAAACATTGGTCACGGATAGGTTATGTCAAATCATTGACATTCTCATTACTTGGATAGTAGTGATGTGTTGCTAGATACCACTCACTGTTTGTAATATTAAAATAAGATTTTAATATTACTACCAACGTTATGAGAACCTGCAGGGTCGCACACTTAGAGCAGACTAAATTGGAGCAATAAGGATCTAAGTTGGACTTGGATTCAATTGTGGGCCTAACTCATGATAGATGGGTTTAGGGTTGCACAGCTTACCTTGCTACTGCTCACACTCACTTAAGGCAGCCACTATTATAAATAGTACTGCTAAGGGGGCTGCTACATACGTTACATCATAACCCTAGCCACACCTAAGAAAGTGAGTGAGAGATAGTGAAAGGTTCTTCTCTTCTATTCGCAGCTAGCACCGCGAAACAAAGGCGTGACTCCTTTTTGCAAGTCTGTTCGTGTGGATACCGTAGAAACATCATCACTATTACGGTGTTGGTGATTCACCTTGCTTGCGTTCATCACGCTTCAAGAGGTAAACTTTTAAAACTTGGATTATGGACTTTTCGCATGGATCCTGTGAGGGAATTCTATTATTCCGCTGCGAGATATTTTGATCCGCAATTCCCAACAGGCCCAACAGTAAATCTCGCTGTTTCAATTAATCGCATAAAAATTTTATCGCGTTTTCACAATTTTGTCGTTTTTACAAACGTTTTTAAATCACATAAATATATTTTGCTATTTTTAAAATCGCATAGTATTTTTAAATCGTTTTCTCAATCGCGTGAGATTTTTAAATCCTTTTCTTGATCGAAAAGCTTTAAAATCTCAGTTTTAAAACTACGTAAGCTATTTTCACTACTTTAAAACTACGTAGAATAATTTTCCTTACGTTATAAATATATTATAAAACGTTCTCTTTTATTTGTCTATTTTTAATAAATTTTGACAGCATTTTGTCTATAAATTCTATTAAAAATGTACTTTTTACATTTTTACTCTAAAAATTCATTTACTTAGTTTATTATTACTAAATCCACTTTAGTTATTATCACTATACTTAAAAATTCAAAAGTAAGTATTTTTCAAGGGTTTTATGTATTTTTCTTCTATATCACTTTTCTAATAAAAATTGGTTTACTTCTTTAAATCTTGGAAAATCATTACAAATGCATTCTTTTTAGGTAAAACATCAACTTTACACTTTAGAAAATAAGTTTTGGATTAATTATACAATAGTTAGGCATGTTGGCCGAAATTGGTAAAACATTGGCATTTGATCTTTGGATCATTTTTCTTCTTCTAAATCATATTAAAATTCATTCATTTACATAATTCCATTCAATCCTTCCTTTAGAAAATGGTTGAGAACATTTTGGTTCTCTTTTCTTTGTTGAGGCCGTGAGCCTTTCTTTGTGCTCTTTGGAATACTCATGCAAACCTTACATGTTATTCACATCCTAAGTAATAATCATGTATATATCACACATGCAATATATTTCAAAGCTTGTAGACATGCATACAAACAGTATCAAACACAAGTAGGAAAGCTTTGAAATAATCAAACACAAGTGAATCCTTATGGATTCTTCACACACATACAAGTCCATTTTCTCATCACCACACATGGTTGATGAGATTAAATCTCCCTCTTACCTTAAAGGAAGATTAAAACCTCTACTCCTTCTCCTAGTTCTTTCGATTTCACCTCCAAGAAAACCTAAAGATCTTAAACAAAAAATTCAAGAGTTATAACTATAGGAGAAAATTATAAACCATGGATAAATCATGGCTTAGAACCTTGAAAATGAAGTTAGAAATGAAAAATAAGAATTTTCACCTTCTAGGAAAAATTTCCAAAGTGATTTTCCAAGCTTAAGATGATAGATTTTGGAAGAACTCTCAACTAAAGATGTTCTTAGAATAGTGTTTAGGTTTGGAAAAGTAGGTTAGATTAAATTTTAGGTGAATGGATGGTGGTTTAGGGTTCTTGGCCGAATTTCTTGGAGAAGAGTAACAATGGTGGTTTGTATTTTTGGAAGAGAGAAAGTGTAGTACAGTGTTAGGGAATGATGTGAAAATTGCTCTCCAAAATGGTGCATGGCCGTGTAACACATCCAACAAAGAGGTGGCCTCTTTGTTTGACTTCCAAGACTCCATCCAAGCCTTAGACTTCATCAAAGGTTGAGATCAAAATTTGGTCACCAAGCTTGTCTTCCATTGGCTAATCCAAGCCTTGTCATAAGCCTAGTCACATGCAATGTCATTTATTCTTGAAGATTCCTCCCTAATGGTGATTAATTAGCTACTAATCCCATTAAGCTTCTAAGCACACTTAACCTAACTTAATTAGGAAAATTATTTACATTACTAATTAATTAATATTCTTATAATCCAAATTTCAAGGGCCATTGATCATATCAAGGGTTGGTATTAGGTAGTAATATGATCAAATCTAAGTCATTAGATCTTATCTCCATGAAATTCTAGCCATTAGATTCATCTTTAAAGATAAAAGGTCAAGATCTTCTCTACATTCTTCTCATCCAATGGTGTAAATCAAGTCAAGCCCTCTTTGTTGACTTAATTCCTATTGGCTTAAAATAAATCAACCCATCAACGTTGACTACTTTAACTAAACGTGGGTCTCGCAAATCAATTATGGGTCCTACAAACCAAAAGTGAGTCCCACAGACATTTCTGGGTCCATTATCATTTTATTTATACTGACTAATAAAATAATATTATAATAATATAAAATTATTTTATTACACAGTTAAATCCTAAAAATTAAAAGATTAACAACCATATCACTCAGAATTAGGTTTAGTAAGATCCCCTAGCTCTGAATAATTAAAATAAGATTTCTCCGGTCTAGAAATTATTATTTTCCTGACTCGAAGCAAATCACACAAAACACTCAAATATGAACATGAAACAATCAAATAAATTTTATATCATACAGAAAAACATAAAACAGTACAAGCAGGACATAACGATCATTTATCCTATAGTTGGGGTGTTACAAATTCTATCAAAGATAAAAATTCATCCCAACTCCCTCGTTGTTCCAATACACAAGCGCGCAACAAGTCTTCCAATGACTGTATTGTCCTCTCCGTCTGACCATCATCATCCTCTCCGTCTAACCATCATCGTCCTCTCCGTCTAACCATCAGTCTGCGGGTGATAAGCAGAACTCAATTGCAGTTTAGTTCCCATGGCTTCTTGCAAACTTCGCTAGAATCTTGACGTAAACCTTGGATCTCTGTCAGAAACTATACGTACACCATGCAGTCTAACAATTTCGCTGATGTACATTTGGGTTAATCTTTCCAATAAATACTTAATATTGATCGGCAAGAAGTGTGCTGACTTCGTAAGCCTATCAACTATAACCCATATAGAATCATGTCCTTTCCTTGTTCCATTGAGATACTATCCCATTTCCATTCGAGAATAGATAATAGTTGTAACACACCGGCAAGTCTTTGATGTTCCACCTTTTCCTTCTAACAAACGAGACAAGACGCCACATGTTTCGCTATGTCTCTTTTCATCTTTGGCCACCAAAACAACCTTTTCAAGTCTTGATACATCTTGGTCATCCCCGGATGTATATTCAAATCACTAGTGTGAGCTTCATCCAAAATTGCTTTCTTAAGTTCGGAATCATCGGGTATACAAATTCTTCCCTTAAATCTTAAAATTCCATCAGATCCTTCCTCCACCGTCGCCTTATGACCTTGCTTCAAAAATTCTCTTTCATTTTGTAAAAATGCATCCTCATCCTGTTTGTCTTGAATCACATCTAGCAATTCATTCAAGATCACAACCTTACCTAGACGAATCTTTCCAGGTACCAATTCCACTGACAACCACAAATCTCTGAATTGGTTAATCAATTCCTCCTCCTTTATCATCATCGCAGAAACACTGATCACATTTCTACTCAAGGCATCCGCCACTACATTCGCCTTTCCTGGATGGTATTGAAGTTGAAAATCATAGTCCTTCAAGAATTCCAACCATCGCCTCTGCCTCATATTCAATTCCTTTTGATCAAACAAGTTCTTCAAACTCTTGTGATCCCTAAAGACATTGAACATAGCTCCATATAGAAAATGCCTCCACACTTTCAATGCAAAAACCATTGCGGCTAATTCTAAATCATGCGTGGGATAGTTCCTCTCATGAACCTTCAACTGTTTTGAAGCATAAGCCACCACATTCCTATTTTGCATCAACACACATCCTAACCCCTGGTAAGAAGCGTCACAATACACCTCAAAAGATTTGTTAGGATCCGGCAGAATCAGCACTGGTGCAGTCGTCAATCTTTTCTTCAACTCTTGGAAACTCGCTTTACATTCTTTCATCCAATCAAAAACTTGACTCTTCCTCGTGAGTTGTGTAAGCAGTCCAGCTATCTTGGAAAAATCTTCTATGAACCTCCGGTAATATCCGGCAATTCCAACAACATTTCAGACTTCTGTCACTGTCTTAGGCCTTTCCCATTGCAAAATAGTCTCCACCTTTGATGGGTCTACCGCAATACCTTCCTTGGAAATCATGTGACCTAAAAATTGAACTTCTTCCAACCAAAACTCATATTTGGCTAGCTTCGCATACAACTTCTTTTCTTTCAGAATCTGAAGAACTATACCGCGATGTTCAGCATGCTCTTCCTTAGATTGAGAATAGATCAGAATGTCATCGATAAAGACAACGACAAATCTGTCTAGATACGGATGAAAAATCCTATTCATATAGTTCATGAATATTGCAGGAGCATTTGTCACTCTGAACGGCATCACTTGATACTCATAATGCCCATAATGAGTTCGGAAAGTTGTCTTAGGCACATCATCTACCTTGACACGAATCTAATGATAACCTGATCACAGATCTATCTTAGAGAAAATAGTTGCTCCCTTCAACTGGTCCATCAAATTGTCAATTCTCGGGAGTGGATACTTATTCTTTATAGTAACCTTGTTCAACTGACGGTAATCTACGCAAAGACGAGAAGTTCCATCCTTCTTCTTGACTAGAAACACTGGTACTCCCCACAGTGAAACACTAGGTCATACAAACTGTTTCTCCAATAGTTCCTCCAATTGCTTCTTCAACTCTACCAGTTCCGCTGACGACATCTGATATGGTGCAATCGAAATAGGACCTGCTCCTGGTACCAAATCGATAGAGAACTCGATCTCCCTTTCCGGTGGCAAACCGGGTACATCATCAGGAAAAATCTCTAGGAATTCATTGACGATAGGAATAGCATTCACATCTTTCTCACTCTTGACTTCCAGAGAAGATAATAACATATATCCCTGAGCTCCATCTCTCAATAATGATTTGACTTTAATAGCATTAAAAAATCCAGAACTTTCTTCCTTAGGAAAAATTATGGTTTTGTTTGCACAGTCTATAAGGATATGGCTAGAAGATAACCAATCCATTCCTAATATTACATCCATCTCAATAAGAGGCAAACAAATTAAATTGACCAAAAACACACGATCCTTTATAATAATAGGACAATTCAGATATATCTTGGATGTAACTACAGGCTTGGCAGTTGGTGTAGAAACAATCAATTGAAAACTCAGAGAAGATAGGCAATTTTAATCATTCCACACAATCATATGCAATAAATGAATGTGTTGCACCTGAATCATATAGCACAGTCAGAAGATTACCTTCAATGGCACCTTCCCCCTGAATAAGATCCTCAGACTGAGAAGCTTCAGTTCCAGTCATTGTATATACTCACCCTCCAGACCGCGACTAAGTAGCACCAACATTGCTCACAGCAGGCTTCCTTTTTGGATGAGTGCAACCCCTAGAAACATGTCCAAGTTGTTTGCAATTAAAATAGATTGTTCCTCTGATTGAGCAATCCTTAGAAATATGCCCACTCTTTCCACACTTGAAACATCTTGGCGTAAACGCCACATTTTGACCAGCTCTATTACCACTAGAACTTCCCCAAATAGGTGGATGTTGAGGTTGATTCCCCAGTGGTCTTGCATAAGGCTTGCGCTGAAATCGACTGTTATTGCTATTACCTCCCCTTTGGAACCTAGTCGGTCCAAAGTTGTGATTTCTCGGATCTCTTGATGGATCCAACTTCTCGAGTCGTCTACATGTGTCTACCAAAGTAGGAAACTGTGTCATCCTCATAGGTAGCACTCCATGCTTCAGCTCTACCCTTAATCCTTCTTCAAACTTATGGCATTTACATGCCTCATCAGGTTGAATTTGAAAGTATCTTGAGAACTGTGACAAGCTCTCAAACTTGGCCGCATACTCTCCGACAGTCATGTTGCCTTGTCGTAAACTAAGAAATTCCATCTCCTTGGTATGTCGAGCATTTGCAGGAAAGTACTTTTTTAGAAATACCTCACTAAACACTTCCCACGTGATCTCAGTTCCTTCAGCTTGCAATAATTGGCGGGTTCCTCTCCACCAATTTTTACCATCTCCTCTTAGCATAAAGGTAGCATACATCACCTTTTTATTGTCGGCGCATCCCATTCCTTCAAATACTCTTTCCAAGTCTTGTATCCACATACTTGCCTTCTCAGGGTCAAACTCGCTTCTAAACTGCGGCGGGTTGTTGCGCCTGAACTCAGACAAATTTAGAGTATCAGTAGCCGCATCTTGCTGTTGAGCTGCCCTTTGATTTTGCTGAGTAATTACTTCCGCCATTCGCTGCATAGCCTCAGCAGCTACAATCATTGGGTCCACATTACGATTCACGTTCGCTCGCGTTCCTCTTTTGCCAAACATTTCTTTCTTCAATCATAACAAAACAAAGTTAGATGTATCCTTTCGGAAGTAAATCTCAGAGAATCACATAACACAAGCAAAAACAGACCTAACCACAACCCCAAAAGACTTTAACTTGGGCTCTGATACCAACTAATGTAACACCCTTGTGGGGATGCCACATTTATAATGCAATATAATAAAACCTTACCCAAGTTATAAAACATTTGATACATAATTAATATGAGTTATAAAATTTTTTCCTTTTATATTGGATATCCTTAAATAAAATAACGTAAAACATAAAATAAGCAAACTTATTATCTCACACATAATATACATAGGAGTTTGTCTTAAGTTGTACAAATAATTTACAACTAAAAAATATTTAAATAAAGCAGTAAAGAGTTAGTATAATACAAAACATGGATATGCCCAAGTGCACATCAAAGTTTTCTAACCCTCCGAAGGATCACTCTCAGATGAAACCTCGGGTGATAGAAATCCAAGATATCTCACAGCTCTGCGGACAGGAGTCCGTGCTGTTGACACTATATTGATCTCACTAGGGGTACAAAAAAGTCCTCCCCAGTGACGCCTTAGATCCAAAGGCATCTCCAGATGTAGGTACAAAGTAGTAGTAAAGACTGGCTCAACATCAAACTCTCCACGTAGGGACACGATCAAACGTCCCAAGTAGATCACCGATCCTCGATTCTCGCACAATCACAAGGCCTCTGAGCCTCCATGAAACTCCAATCTCACAAAACCTAGGAATCCAGGCAACGCCATGATCACAAAATCAGTCCAAAGGATATGGATGATCGGACGTCTGCTGATCTTCGGGGTACAGAATCTCAAGAGGCTATTCCTCTACCTCTACCTCAAACTCTTTATAGAAACAAAATAATAATACAAAAACATATACAAATAAAGAGGAGAGACAATCTTACATCAATACTAGCATGGCAAATAAGAAAACGACAATACAACAAATATCACCATTTAAATACAATAAAATATAACATAACATCATAGATAATAGCACAATGTAACACAAGAATTGCATACCACAGTATCATAAATAACAACACAATTTAACACAACATATAATATCACAAATAATAATGTTATGATGCATGATACAAATGCAAATGCAATATGACTCGTTCCTACTCCATGGAGCTAGACACAGACATCTGAGAGAATGACCCGAAGAGAACTATCAGTACCTCAGGCTGCCCAACCAAATTATTACACTGTCAAACATCGTGTCTATAGCCCACTGTCCAACATAGTGTAGTAGTATACAGTCCAAACACGTCGTGCACTACAGGCATTGTACTAAACAGTCTTCCCAAGATCTCGATTAAGTATAGTGCGTGTCAAGATCATTAGTGTGTTGCCAGTTACCACGACCCAGAGGAGTGACCAACTGTTCACATATGGAGTACTCTACACACTAATGCCTCCAAGTCCACACAAGATGAACCACACTACGCTTATCACACCGACAACACGGTGTAATTCATCTCGTCAATCAATCGCCAATATCAACCACCAACTCCTGATGCATGAATAAGAACTATAATTACCAAATTACCCTTAATTTCAAAATATTATTATATTTACAAAAATGCCCTCAATCTCAAAATTCCAATATATAGTACGTCTCTACTTGACAGTACCATATCTCAACATGTCCGGGTTCATCACTTTGGCCCGATAGCAAAACTTACTGTTCCAATTAATCGCATAGAAATTTTATCATGTTTTCACCGTCGCTTCACTTTTACAAACATTTTTAAATTCGTAAATATATTTTACTGTTTTTAAAATCGCGTAGTATTTTTAAATCGTTTTCTCAATCGTGTAAGATTTTTAAATCATTTTCTTAACTGTAAAGCTTTAAACTCTCCATTTTAAAACTGCGTAAGCTATTTCTTATAATTTTAAACTACGTAGAATATTTTTCTTGCGTTATAAATATATTATGAAATGTTCACTTTTATTTTTCTGTTTCTAATAAATTTTGATAACATTTTGTCTATAAAATCTATTAAAATTGTATTTTCTATGTTTTTCCTTTAAAAATTCTTTTGTTTAGTTTATTATTACAAAATACACTTTGAAAATTATCATTATACTTTAAAAATCAAAGGTAAGTATTTTTCAAGAGTTTTGTTTATTTCTCTTCTATACCATGTTTCTAATAAAAATTAGTTTACTTCTTTAAGTCTTGAAAATCTATTACAAATGTGTTTTTTTTAGGTTAAACATCTAATCTATACTTAGAAAATAAATTTTTAATTGATTATACATTAAAAAGGCATGTTGGCCGAATTTAATAAAACCTTGACATTTGATCTTTGGATCATTACTCATCTTCCAAATCATTTTGGAATTCATTAATTTACCTAATTCCATTAAATCCTTCCTTTAAAAAATGGTTGAGAACATTTTGGTTCTCTTTTTCTTGTTGAGGCCGTGAGCCCCTTTGGTGTTCTTTGGAACACTCATACAATCTTTACATGTTATTCACATCCTAATTAATAATCATGCATATATCAACACATGTAATATATTTTAAAGCTATAGACATACATACAAACAATATCAAACACAAGTAGGAAAGCATTTAAATAACCAAATAAATGAATCCTTATGGATTCTTCACACACATACAATCCATTTCCTCATCACCACACTTAGTTGATGAGATTAAATCTCCCTCTTACCTTAAAGGAAGATAACTCCTTCTACTTTCCTTCCTAGTTGATTTCGTGACCCTCCAAGAAACCTAAAAGATCTTAAACAAAAATTTAAAGAGTTATAACTATAGGAGAAAAGCATAAACCATGGATCAATCATGGCTTAGAACCTTAGAAATCAAGTTAAAAATGAAAAACAAGAATCTTCACCTTGTAGGAAAAATCTCCAAAGAAATTTTCCAAGCTTAAGATGAAGGATTTTGGAAGAACTCCCAACTAGAGATGTTCTTAAAATGGTGTTTATGTTTGAGAAAGTAGGTTAGATAAAATTTTTGAAGGTTGGATGATGGTGTATGGGTGTTTGGCCGAATGGTCTTCAAAGAAGAAAACAAAAGAATTGTTCTTGATGTTCTTGGAGAAAAGAAAGATTAGAGATGAAAAATGACTAAGTTGATGTTCTCCTCACTATGCATGGTCGTGCACTTCATCAAGGGAGATGGCCTCCTTTGTTGACTCTTCTCATCACCTAATAGCCTTAGATTTGATCAAGGGTGGACATGCAAAGCTTTGCCTCCAAGCTTGTCTCTCATTGGTGCATGAAAACCTAGTCATGCAAGTGACTAAGCCCTTCTTGAATGCTCTTGAAGCTTCTTGGCCGAATAGTCCTAAGGAGAACAAACCAAGTTTGTGATCCATTTGGTCTTCTAGTTACATTTAGGTACATTTGATTAATTTGTTTAGTTACTTGCCTAACTATATAGTTACTTAGGTTAACTAAGTTAGTCTTGATATTTTGAGACCATTATCTAACTAGAACTTAACTAGATAGCTAACTAGGTTTACTTCACTTAGTTACTATATAAGCTTTCTATACTAACTTAGTTAGGTTTTAAGCTAACTTGGTTAAGCTTTCTAGTTTGATTTCAACAAGTCTAACCATTTTTGTGGACTTGTTTTCTATTGGTCTAGAAATTTCAAGCCTACATTGTTGACTTGTTCCTATTGGGTTAGAATTTAGTCTAGCCAGAAACGTTGATTGGTTCACTAAACGCGGGTCCCATAGACTTTTCCGGGTCCATGGTTATTTTGGAGCAGATTTCTACTGTTTTTGAGACAGTAGGTACTATCAAATAAAATAATAATATAATAATATAAAATTATTTTATTGCACAATTAAATCCTAAAAATTAAAAGATTAACAACTATATCACTCAGAATTGGGTTTAGTAATATCCCCTAGCTCCGAATAATTAAAATAAGATTTTCCTGGCCCGAAAATTATTATTTTCCTGACTCGGAGTAAATCACACAAAACACTCAAATATGAACACGAAACAGTCAAATAAATTTTATAACATACAGAAAAATATAAAACAGTACAATCAGGACAAAATGGTTATTTATCCAAAATTACGGTATTACAATATCATCAAGAAAATCATTTCTCAAATCATCAATCTTATATGATGCAATGTCATCATAAAATCATCTCTCAAATCATCAATCAAGCAGTAGTGCATTCCATTATATTATTTTATGTTAAAACATCATGCATTTCATAGCAAAAATCACACAAGGGATATTTTACAAGGCTGGGAGGGGTTTTTCCAGGTTATGTCATGGCTCCATCTTCCATATGTGTCGCGACTCTTCATTTATTTTAATGGGTGCCGCAACTCATGGCTTTTTTGTGTCGCGACCCCTTACTCTCTAGCTGTATTTTCCTACGTTCCAGAGACTTGGGTACCGCGGCTCTTCATGGGATGTGTCGCGGCTCATTATGCATTTTATGGGTTTGCCCAGAAAACCAGCTACTCATTATTCATCAATACATGCCTCCTCCATCATCAACTTAAAATATCACTTTATCTTCAAGTTATTCATATACAAGCATTCAAAAATCCATTTAAACAACAGATCAAATGTGGTTTTCAAACCATTTTCAAATCTCAAGTCATCAAGAAATCAAAGGCAAAGCTTGAAACTTTACTCATAATCATAGCATAAGAGCATAAATCTTTCATCATCAAGTCAAAATCTTAATCAAAATCATCAAGTTTTCAGGTCTTGAAATACTAGAGATGAAGAGGAAAAAAATGAGAAAAACCCCCAACCTCAGCTTTCTTGGCTCCTTGATCTTGTTATTCTTGCTTGTTTCCTTGTTTTTCTCTTCTTGATTCTTGCTCATTCCTTCTCTATTTTCTCTATGTCTCACGTCCCCGCTCTCCTCCTTTTCCCTCTTGTTTTCCTTTGTTTCTCTATTTTGTTTCTTTCTCTCTTTTCTTTTCTATGGTAGAGTGTCAGTGAGGAAGAGAAGAGTGATAGAAAATATCTCAAGGGATAATGATGAGAGGTATACAACGGTGGGAAAGAAAATAAAAGGGAAAAAACGAGATCTAGCTAGAAACATTATATCTAATAAGAATTCTTTACTATTTCCAAAATGAAATCTTTTAACCTTTATAACACCCTCCTTAGGGCATCACATTTTCGACTACCAACTTATAATCTTCAAATCAGGTCATAAAAGGTTTGAGTTATAAAAGATGGGTTTCAAAATTTCTTTTCGCGGAAACATAAACTTACTGTAATTTATAAGTAATACTGAAAAATAGATTTAAACTGATTAAAACTCATATAACAAACACCACTTAATATTTAACAATTATTCAAGAAATATAAAACTTACAGACTCAATTTTAAACAGTAGGAAACCCCATGACGGGTCCTACTTAATAGCATGGTAAAACACTAACGAGAAAACTCAGCATACTTATTTCGTCTTGTATCCATCTTGATGCGCCATGTATTTGTTCCTCCTCAAAACTGCACACTGATGAATCCAGAATGACCACTCCTCAATGTTGTCACCAATCTCAGAATATCTACCACCCGTCACGTCTAGGAAAACTCGTCCCATCTACTACATAATTTTAACAACACAAGCCCAACTAAACAATATAACAAAGAGGTGAGATCACCTACGCCAATACCAACATGGTAGCATAGAGACTATACAAACAACACACCATCCAGATATATCATATCATAATTACAGTCATGCCATCAGTATTATTATTATTATCATATAGACGTAATAAACAATAATTATGATCATGTCCTCAACATTATTTAAATAATATTTACTATCATGCCATTAACATTATTCAATATTCTTCAATCAATATTTCACACAGATATATATATATATATATATTTAGATTATGCATGTGCACAAAAACTCAGTTTTTCAAAAACTCCATGGAGGTTTTTCACAAAATTCGAGAAGAATGCTCTAGTTAATTGCCCAGCATAAACCCACAGACAATTGCCCAGCTAAAAATTAACACAAAATATGCAACAATTAAATGCTAACTAAGAAAAAATTATATGCATGTTTCACACACATCAAACTCTCCCAAGCTTAAGACATTGCTTGTCCTCAAGCAAAACATACGTGAATGAACAAAACATAACCAATGAAACAAAGCAATGATTCATTATCCCCAGCAAAACATCTTATCTTGTCATGTAATGGTATTCAATGAACACTACCTCACTATACATTTCACTGTGACTTAACATGTGAGTACCTCAGTGCAATAGTGCAAGTGTAATTAACCCCAAGGTATTGGACATTAAGTCAAGTTACTTAGTCTTTCCATTTTATTTCGCCAAGTTCCCTACTTGGCAAGCATCTACCTGCTAACAAGGCTCACCCCCCCTTTATGCTTTACACCTTCCACACTTAGTCTCAAAGGAGCACTCGATTTCAAGATTTAACAAGTATTTCCCCAGTAACCAACTTGGTCTCAAAGGGGTACTTGGTTGCCTTCTTGCAACTTACAATCAATCTTCTCTTTTTTTCTCTTATTTTTTCTTTTCACAAGTGTTTCTCCAGTAACCAAGCGCAATGGGGGTCCTCTTGGGAACTCAATTACTCAATTGGTATTTTAAGACTTTCTTTGGATACCTCAACATTCAGAGTCAATTGTTAAGTGATAAGGGGTTCTCACAAGGCAAGACAAAACAGTGAAAGCTCAATCCAAAAGTACTCATTGCATACCATCACATGAATATTAAGATGCTTGCCATTTTTTTTTATATATGCATGATAATTCAAAAATAAATGGATGCTAAAGATGCAAACTCCCCCAAGCTTAAGACTGACATTATCCTCAATGTAAACAAAAGCAAGAAGGGAGTAATCAACACATAACTTCCTGAGGTGTTGAAAAATGGCCCTGGGACAAGTGCCAGTTATAAATAGCCTGCACCATCCGTTTCATACTCTGCAGACGGCCATCAGTAGCCTGTCCTTGCTATTGCAACTACTCCATCAGTAGGCTTTGTTGCACCTGTTTTGTCTTGGGCAATTTTCCTACGCACAAGGCACCACGACTGTGGTTCTTGCCACCGGTTGGCCATGGTGCTTACTGACTTTGAGCCAATTTGCTGCTCCTTTGCAACAGAGATGGTCCACGGCCGTGGCACGTTCCACAAGCAGCCCGTGGAGCTTTCTGCATAGCCCAATATTCAACTTTTGAAGGATTAACTGCATTTGGTTCTCAAGTTCAGTTGGCTCAAGCCGAGCTTCACTCCTCGTAATAATCCTATAGAAAACAATGAAAGATCATTAATGAATGACTAAGAAAAACCAAAATAACAAAACAAACTTAATTCAGTAAGCCAGGAAATTAAGAATTTGACAGAAATAAACTTGGGTTGCCTCTCAAGAAGCGCTTATTTATGGTCTTAAGCTTGACCCCTGGACATGTTCATGGTGGAGCTTCTTTAAGGGATGGAGCTCTAGTCTCAGCTCTTAGCTCTTCAAATTGGAACTTTGTAGTAGGAGGGTTGGCATCAAGTAACTGTGCAGATGCAACAACTTCTTCATCTTCATCTCCTTGACCACCACTTCTCACCAAACAGACCTCCAAATGCATCAGTTGAAAATTTGTCGATTGGATCTTTCTTGACACATTGATCTATCAAAACAATCCTGCAACAAGAATTATCAAGAGAAGGGCATTTAATAACATTAGAAAAATTAAATTCTACCCTCTCATCACATATATTCAAAGTAAGCTTGTCATTTTTCACATCAATAACGGCACTTGTTGTAGCAAGAAAAGGTCTCCCAAGAATGAGTGGGATTTGAGCATCTTCTTCCATTTCCAATACCACAAAATCAGCTGGAATGAAAAATTTACCTACCTTAATAGACACGTCTTCTAATATACCTATTGAATACTTGACCGAATGATCTACTAGTTCCAAGGAAATGGTTGTGGGCTTCAAGTCACCCATCTCAAGCTTTTTACAAATCGACAAAGGCATGAGACTAACACTAGCTCCAAGATCACACAAAGCTTGGTTAAAACTCATTTCACCAATAACACATGGAATAGAAAAGCTACCAGGATCTTTGAGCTTAAGAGGCAATTTATTTTGAATTATAACACTGCATTCCTCAGTTAATGCTACAGTCTCATAGTCATCAATCTTTCTTTTATTTGACAAAATTTCTTTCAAAAATTTGGTATATGATGGCATTTGAGACAAAGCTTCAGTAAATGGAACATTTATATACAACTTGTTAAGAACATCTAGAAACTTCCTAAATTGCTTTTCAATTTTAGCTTTAGCAAATCTTTGGGGAAAGGGTAAGGATGGTTTATATGGTGCAGGGGCAACATAAGGAGTTTCTTTCTCATCCTCAACTCTCTTTTCCTTCTCAACCTCCTCAAGTGATAGTTGAACCATTTCATTTGTCTTATTTTCACTCTCTTTTTCTTCTCTACCCTTAGGTTCCTCTAGTTGCTTCCCACTTCTTAAGGTAATGGCATTTACATGCCCCCTAGGATTGGATTCAGGTTGACCAGGAAACATACCAGAAGTCCTAGAAGAGGAACTAACTTATTGAGCCATTTGGGTGATTTGTGTCTCCAGCATCTTCTTGTGTGTAGCCAAGGAGTCTACCTTAGATGCTAATTGCTTAATTGCCTCACCCATAGCATGACCCTGCTGCCTAAATTTCTCATTTTGCTTGGATTGAGTCAAAATGAAATTTTCCATTAAGGTTTCCAAGTTAGATTTTTGTACCTGTTATTGAAATCCAGGAGATGGCCTCGCATTGCTTTGCCCAACTTGATTCTGATTGGTTTGATAGGAGAAGTTAGGATGATTCCTCCAACCAGGGTTATAACTGTTTGAGAATGGATCATTCTGCGCCCTCTGGTTGAAATTATTGATGGCATCAACTTACTCCATCGGTGCATCTTGTGTAGGAGTAATCCCTAGCTGGCAATTTGTAGCTATATGCCATGTTGTACCACATATCTCACAAGAGGCATTAGAAGCACAAATAACATTGACATTAATTTTATCAAATTTCTGAGATAAAGCTTCTACCTTAGCTGCTATAAGATCCAAAGCATCTACCTCATACTTACCTGCAACTCTTTTGGGATTACCTCTTTCATTCGCCCATTGGTGGTGGTTTAGAGCCACATTTTCAATTATCTCATAGGCCTCTTCCAAGTTTTTATTCATCAAAGCTCCTCCAGCTGCAGAGTCTAATGAAACCTTGGCTTGGTAGGTTATACCATTATAGAACGTGTGAATGATCAACCACTTCTCAAGGCCATGATGAGGATATTGTTGTAACAGCCCTTTAAACCTATCCCAAGCTTTAAATAATGACTCATCGTCTTTTTTAGCAAAGCTAGTAATTTGATTCCTAAGATGAGCAGTCTTGCTTGAAGGGAAGTATTTGTCAAGGAAACATTGCTCCAGCTGAGCCCATGTTGTAATAGACCCTGTAAGAAGGGAATGTAACCATGCTCTAGCCTTGTCCCTTAAAGAGAAAGGGAACAACCTCAGTCGGATAGCATCTGTAGAAATGCCATTGAACTTCAAAGTCTCGCAGAACTCCAAAAACACCTCCAAGTGAAGATTAGGATCTTCCGTTGGCAAACCTCCAAATTGGTTCTGCTGAATCATTGAGAGAAGAGAAGGCTTCAACTCAAAATAGTTGGCTTCAATAGGAGGTCTTGCGATACAAGAACGCAGCCCTCGCGCGCTAGGCGCAGTGTAGTCCTTCAGTGGCTTATTTTCATTTTTGGCAGCCATGATTGGTGTAGGTTGTTTTTGGGCTACTCTTCGTTGTCTTTGCAGTCTTCTTCTTACTTGAAAGGTCCTTTCAATTTCTGGTCTGCTTCTACAACTTTCCCAAATTTTCTAGACCTTCGCATATAAGAATTACTTGCTCAAATACAAAGATATACACAAAAAATGAATAAATAAAATCAACAAAAATAAAAGTCCAGATTAACCAACATGCAAGTAAATTGATATCAACAAAACACAGTCCTCGGCAACGGCGCCAAAAACTTGTTGATGGTAAATCGCAAGTGCACGATTTTATTAAGTAGTAAAATTATCTTTCCACTGGGACTGAGTTGATGATTACCAATTACGCATAATTATGATTATCTGAACAAAACTAATGATGCAAATCAGTAGTGATAGAATAAGATCGCAGAGAATAAAATTCGAAAAATAACAAAGAAGATCAACTTTGGAATTGAATAAAGGAATCAGATTTAAAGACTCTAGGATTCAGGTTTCACCATGTAACACCCTCCCTAGGGTATCACATGTCTGACTCCCGACTCAAAATCTGAAAATCAATTCATAAAAGGTTTGAGTTATGAAAATATGGGTTTCAAAAATTCTCTTCTTTATTGAAACGTAAATTTACTGAAAATATTAAGTAATATTGAAAATCATATTTCAACTATTCATTATGCAATATTGACACTAATTAATATTTCATAATTTAAAAAGAAATATAAAACTAACAGACTCTTCTTCTTTTTTTAACAGTAGCAAATCCCATGACGGGTCCTACTTAATAGCACGGTACAACACTAGCGTTAAAACTTAACATACTTATTCTGTTGTGTATCTATCTTGTTGCATCAGACATCTTTCTACATCTGTTCTTTGTCAACACTGCACACCTTCGAGTCCTGAATGTCCACTCCTTATTGTTGTCACCAATCTCAGAGTATCCATTGCCCGTTATGTCCAAGACAACTCGATCCTTCTATTATTTTGTTTTAACAGTACAGACACAGCAAAACCACATAACAAAGAGATGAGATCACCTACGCCAATACCAACATGGTAGCACAGAGATAACACAAACAGCAATATCATACAGGGATATCATACCAAACTTCTAATAATATATTCAATATTAATCAACTATCATCATCCAATCATATATCAATCCAAGTATTCAAAACAGTTGTCATAGCCAATATTCCTCAATTAATATATCACACAGATATAAATGTCAGATTATGCATGTGCATAAAGACTCAGTTTTTAAAAAATAACTCCATGGAGGTTTTCACAATTTCGAGGAGAATGCTCTGTCAATTGTCAGCCTTAGCCCAAAGACAATCTTCCAGTTGTTGAAAAGAATCGTGTTCTTGTCGGGTATCGTCAATGCGTTGCAACGGACTGCATCGCCAAGTGACACAGGGTACTCGCCAGCTGTCCACTTGGTCGACCGCCGCGCCTCGACGCCCCCAAGATCCATCATAGACCTCACTATCAATTCTCATTCCCTCTTCAACCACAAGGGCCATATACAATGCACGAATATATCCGTGCAAGTCCAACCCCAAAGGGCCAAATCTTTTCAATTTCATTTGTTCAATGTATCATATGCCTCGATGCATATTTTTTTCCCAATGCATGTATAATGCACCAAATCCAATCACAAGCATCTCTTTCCAATGCATATAAAATGCACCAAATTATACTGTATTTTCAACAGCAAAAATCATGTTATCACATTTTCATAGTTATAAAACACTTTCGTCGTGTTTTCAAAATTGCGTAATATTTCCGTTTCATTTTCACAATTCCAAAACGTTTACATTACTTTTTCACAATTCCAAAATGTTTATATTACGTTTTCAAAATATTATAACACTTATGTTACGTTTTCAAAAATTCTGAAACGTTTACATTTATATTTTCACAATATCGTGACAACTTTATGTTTTCACAATACAGTAACATTTCTGTTACGTTTTCAAAATACCGCAACTCTTCTGTTGCACTTTTAAAACACATACTAATTTTTTTTTAACGTTTTTCTTAATCGCGTAAAAATATACGTTTCTCAAAATCGCATAGTATTTTTTCACTGTTTCAAAATCGCGTAACTTAAAAATCATTCTTTTAAGTTGTATAAATCTTTTTCCGTCATTCTCAAAATATTTAAAACACTTTCCAAATCACATAACGATTTTCCGCTATTTTCACAATCACGTAAAAATAGTTCATCACTTTTCCATCACATAGTGATTTTTCAATAGTAATTCAGATTACGTAAAATATTTAAACGTAATTCAAATCGCGTAGAAATATTTTAACATATTTAAAATCGCGTAGAAATATTTTTCCATATTACGTAACTTAAAAATCACATTTTTAGGATACGTAAATAATTTTTTCACCACAATTTCATTACCGAAAATATTTCTTGACCTTTAAAAATTCTTTTTTAACTTTTCTCAAAATAATATAACTTTACACTTCATTTAATATATTTTCTTACTCAAGAAAATATTTTTCCACAGTTCTTTACTCAAGAAATTCTTTTTCAAAATATAATTCACAAAATCACTTTTTCATTTATGTAAATCAACGTTTCAAAACTTAACATTTTCTAACGTATTTCAAAACTTGAAAATAAGTTATACGTTAGTAAATTTTCAAAACATCATTATATTCTCCATTTTTCCCAAATCAATTCTAAAATCAATTCTCTTCAAAACAAATTAAGATTCAAACCCTTGCAACTTTTCTTTTTCATTTTCATATGAAAGTTCATTTCTCAAGTGATAAAATACTTTGATTTCCCTTTCCAAAATCCTTATACTAAAACATTTTGTTCAAACATTTTGTTTCCACTTTAAAATTACTTTGTTTCATAAAAACCAAAATTATTCCAACCTCCAAAAATCGTAGAGTCTTTGGCCATTGAAGCCATCAAATATTTTCCTCCTAAATTGACATGATTTTACACAAACAAAACCATTAAAAATTCTTTATTTTCAAAATCGAAATACCGATGGTCATAAAAACCAAACCCATTTGTTCAAATTCATTTTTACTTTCCTTACAAATCCTTTTTCACTTTCTTTGCAAATCCTTAAAATTATCATTGATATTTTCATTTAAATCTCATGTTTAGTAAAACACTTAGAAACTTTTTACACAAAATAAATCAATAGAAATCCTTCTAAAATCGTATTCATGTACTCTTTGAAAAATAAACTCTTTATTTATTTTTCTTGCTTATTCTAAACATCCATTTTCATCATTCAAGAAAATATTAATTTTGTGAACACCTATCTTGAGGTGTCTTAACCGAAATTCACCATGTTCTAGGGATCAAAAATTAATTCTCTTGTTCTTGAAAATTTTCAACATGAACCCTAATCAAGGGCATCAAAACCGTAGCTCTTCCTTGGCTATTGGAGCCAAAAATCAATTTCTTTTCCACCATCAAGTCATGGCATATACATATATATTTCATCATAAATAATATAAGCATACCATCAAAGCCATAAAAGCATGTATAGCATATCAAGCATATCATCAAAGCTATAAAATCATGCAAAGCATATCAAGCATAGAAAATTAATCAAAGCTCATAAACACCCACAAATTAATTACATGACCATGGATAGGAATCCTCACATGGATTCCACATCCATCAAATAAAATACCATCTCTCACCACCATGCTTGGTTGGTGAGATGGATCTCCCTCTTACCTCTTGAAGATCCTCCAAAGCTTCTTGATTTGTTTCTTTTTCCAAGTCCTTCACCACCAAGGGCTTCTCAAATACAAAACAAAACACAAGTTAATTAACATATCAAGCTTGTTTTAGAGGAACCATGGATCAAACATGGTTTAGATCATGAAAAGAGAGAAGAAAATGAAGTTTCCTTATACTTCACCTCAAAAACCCAATAACTTTGATCTTGAAGAAACTCCTTGAAGATGAATGATTTAGAAGAAGTCTTCAACATGAAAGTTGCTTAGAATATCATGGAGATTCAAGATCTAAGGTTGGATGAAATTAAAAGAGCTTGGATGGTGATTTTAGGGGTTTTGACCGAATGATATCTCTTGAAGAACAAAGATGAAATTTTTTATTTTTGATAGAAACTTGAAGCTTGAATTTGAAGATCAAGATGAATGATTTTGGAAAAACTCATAACTAGAGATGTTCTTAGAATGATGTTTAGGTTTAGAAAATCAAGTTGGATGAAATTTTTGAGTGATGGAAGGTGCTCTTGGAATGCTTGGCCAAAACATGAAGAAGGAGAGAAATGAGAGAAAACTTGGTAACTTGAGCTTCTTGAAAATGTCTAATGATGACCAAGGATGGCAATAATGGTCTTCAAACTTTTTCCTATGTCCTAAAGCTTCTCAATTTCGTGGCTTCCCTCCAATGCATTCTCCTTGAGTGCAAATTGATCAATAATGATCAATTATGATGAAACATTGACCAACACCACTTAACGATGACATAAAGCAATTAATAATGGTCATAATGCCTCTTTTTCTTTGTCTTCTAAACAATCCAAAACCATTCCCCTCCATGCATGCTTCTCCTTGTGCATTTAATAAATGACCATAATAATTAGCCACCATTTGGAGCATTTCTAGCCATTGATTAATTCAATGGTTAGGATTTAGGTAGATTTTTAATTTTAGAAGACTAAATCTGAGGCATTGGATTTTTCTCCTTTAAATTCTAGCCCTTAGATGTGTCTCCAAAATTAAGGGTCAAGATTACTCCTTCTTACTTTTAATCCAAGGGTCATAATTAGTCTTTATCACTTTTTAAGACTAAATCTTCACCATTGATTAAATCTAAATCCAATGGTCATAAATGGTCCTTGTTACTTTACAAGACCAATTCTCCACCCTTGATCACTTCTAAATCCAATGGCTATAAATGGTCTTTGTCACTTTTTGAGACCAAATCTCTACCCTTGATTTAATCTACGGTTGATATTGAAGCCTTCCTTATTAAGCTTGTCTAGATTAAATCTCTACCATTGATTAGATCAATGGTTAATATCCAATGCTTCTTTATTAAGTTTGTTTCTTAACCTTTGATTAAATCAATGGTTAATATTCAAACTAAGTATTCTCATCCAAGGGTATAAATCAAGTCAAGCTCTCTTTGTTGACTACGCAGTATAATATTTATTCTTGTATCCTACCAATAATATTTTTTTCTTGTATTTTTATCATCGATAATTAAATACAATATAAAATACGATCTACAAAAAATTTTTAAAGCTGTTTCCAGATTCGGGTTTAGTAAGATCCCCTGTCTCCGTCTAAACAGTACAAATTTTTCTATGCGTAGAAAAATTTTTCACTTTGTGGGACCCACCTGGGCCCACGTAAGGCCACCTGGGCCCACATAGGACCACCTGGGCCCCATAGGACCACCTGGGCCCACATACAGTAAAAAAAATTTATAATCATCCACAAAAATCACAAATATTAGAAAACACACAAATATCAAATCAGATTACGTAAAATAATTACCTAACGGTAAAAATTAAATTACGTAAGGTTTTCCCCGGCCCAAAAAATTTTATTTTCCTGACGCGGAGTAAATCACTTAAAACGATCAAATACGCTGACGGAATAAACAAAATAATTTTACAGTGCACAGAAATTACTAAACAGTAAAATTCTGTTAACTGTCAAAATTACTGTTTAAGAGATTGAAAATTTTGGGGTGTTACATTACTCCCCCTCTTTATAGAAATTTCGTCCTCGAAATTTCATGACCATGATTTCACACTCTCGGAATAAATTGACATTATTCCTTTATCTTTTCTTCAGTTCCCATGTAGTTTCACCTCTTACGTTATTCCAAACGATTCTAAACCATTGAAAGTTCTTTATCTCTTGTTCACTTCTTTTGATCAAACAAATATCTTAATAATTTTTTTTTATGGTTTTCCATTACCGTCTTAACTTTTCCCATAGACAGACTTCTTCAATTTTTGAAGAATCCACCACGCTTCCACTACGCCACTTTGATACTCTGACCTGGATATAAATAGGAATATTCTCTCTTGCAAGATATTCCTTCAATTGCAGTAGATGAAAGAAAACATCATGGAAAAGAACAAAACGAATCGAATATGTTATCAAACATATCCAGCAAAGAATTAGATGTAACTCGATCTTCAAGAATGAATTCTCTGATACCAATACAGCGACTACCATCTTTCATTCATGCCTAGAATAGTTTTTCTTAGATAACTTCCAACTAATGTAATGTATTACTTAAAATTTTCTTATCCTCATATCACTTCATTCTCCAGCTTTAGCTTCTTTAACAGGAAATGTCTCACTAACCAAGTTCTCCTTTCTACCGCATTATATCAAATACTATGCATGGATTTTAAATAGGAATATCCTTTCTTGTAAAATATTCTTTCTTGCAAATGCAATATATGAAAGAACATTATAGAGGTTTAGGAAGAAAAGGTAGCGAAATGATCTAATATGTTACCAAACATATTCAACAAGAATTTAATTTTGCCTGATTTTCAGGAATGAGTTTTTCTGAAATACTAATACTGTATTGAGACAATCTCATAGGATATGGTTGGAAAATAACCAATCCATTTTCAAAGATCACATCTATTTATAAAACAGATCAAACTAATACAAAGTTTTGAGTTTTAAAAGATCACATCTGTTTAGGAAACAGATCAACCTACATAAAAATTTTGAACGATAGATCAAACTAACACAAAGATTTGATCCATAACAACGATTTGAATAACTTGAGTAGCTCGATCGTCTAAGAATAGAAACAGAATTAAACAAATCAGACGATTACGAATAACTCAAACATATAATTGATCTACTCAATCATATGCTATAAGGAATAGGTTATTCACAGAAATATTCAGTATGGTTTATAGGATTAGCTCCAATGACACAATCTCCATTGTTTAAATCTTCCACTCCGAACACTCCCGTTCCATTCAGAGCAACGACTTTCCCTACTGTCCAAGATTTTACTAACAGAAAACTCTGTTTTCATTGGAACTCTATTTTCAAAGATTGTGTTCCAAACTTCTCGTACTTAAAATAAATTATTTCCTTGGACGTACAATCTTTCGTTAAGTGCCCCTTTCCACACTTCTTACATTTCGGTGCAGATGTCACAGTCAAACCAAACCTGTCATTACTAGTACTTTCTCCACAAGATTGTTGTTGTTGTTGACTTCTTGGAGATTGCAAGTACGTTTTCTGTTAGAATCGCTTGACCTTACGATTTCTCCTTTTTCGTAACCAATATAGTCCAACGTTACAGGGTCTCTCATCCTGAGATTGATTTAACTCTAACAAAATCTTAGCTTAAGAAATCAATTCTTTTTGCGGAACAATCTTACGAGTTTCTTTGTATAATTGCTTGACCCTTGTTTGTATTACTTCCAAAGTTACAGTCATATCACCACCATTATGTCTCGCTTCCACACGCGTACGTCTATCACGAGTCATTTCTTTTCTTCAAAGATGGACGAATCAAAATAAAATGGAAACCAGATGTAACCATTTCAAATAAACGCTTGTTTCCTTGACGTATATTCCTTTATTAAGTACCTTCTTTCACATCACTTACTGCCTTTGGTTTCCTCAATGGTCGTAAATACATCTTCTGTTGAAATCAATCACTTTCCAAATATCCTTAAAAATATCGAGTTCCAAAATTATGAAATCTTATATTCCAAGACTGATTCTCTTTCATCAGATCCTGAACTTCAACTTTCTTTTCTTTTTGCTGTTTAGCGATTCTTTGTTCGTGCAGTCGTCTTTCCACATTGCTCCCGTTACTGCCATAGTTGCGGTTGCATTTCTAGTAACATGTTCCACTTCCACTCAAGTACAACTATCCCAAGCCATTTCCTTTTTTTTTTCTCGAGGCGTGCGGATCGAAATACAATGGATCTGATATCCATTATAAACAACATTGTTTCCTCTCGGAAAACAATAACACAGAGAACACAACACAAGCAAAATAGACCTAACCACAAACCCCAAAAGACTCAAACCGTGCTCTGATACCAACTAATGTAACACCCTCCCTAGGGTATCACATGTCTGACTCCCGACTCAAAATCTGAAAATCAATTCATAAAAGGTTTGAGTTATGACAATATGGGTTTCAAAAATTCTCTTCTTTACTGAAACGTAAATTTACTCAAAATATTAAGTAATATTGAAAATCATATTTCAACTATTCATTATGCAATATTGACACTAATTAATATTTCATAATTTAAAGAGAAATATAAAACTAACAGACTCTTCTTTTTTTTAACAGTAGCAAACCCCATGACGGGTCCTACTTAATAGCACAGTACAACACTAGCGTTAAAACTTAACATACTTATTCTGTTGTGTATCTATCTTGTTGCATCAGACATCTGTTCTACATCTGTTCTTTGTCAACACTGCACACCTTCGAGTCCTGAATGTCCACTCCTTATTGTTGTCACCAATCTCAGAGTATCCATTGCCCGTTATGTCTAAGACAACTCGATCCTTCTATTATTTTGTTTTAACAGTACAGACACAGCAAAACCACATAACAAAGAGGTGAGATCACCTACGCCAATACCAACATGGTAGCACAGAGATAACACAAACAACAATATCATACAGGGATATCATACCAAACTTCTAATAATATATTCAATATTAATCAACTATCATCATCCAATTATATATCAATCCAAGTATTCAAAACAGTTGTCATAGCCAATATTCCTCAATTAATATATCACACAGATATAAATGTCAGATTATGCATGTGCACAAAGACTCAGTTTTTAAAAAACAACTTCATGGAGGTTTTCACAATTTCGAGGAGAATGTTCTGTCAATTGTCAGCCTTAGCCCAAAGACAATCTTCCAGTTGTTGAAAAGAATCGTGTTCTTGTCGGGTATCGTCAATGTGTTGCAACGGACTGCATCGCCAAGTGACACAGGGTACTCGCCGGTATTGTCCACTTGGTCGCCGCCGCTCCTCGACGCCCCAAGATCCATCATAGACCTCACTATCAATTCTCATTCCTCTTCAACCACAAGGGCCATATACAATGCACGAATATATCGTGCAAGTCCAACCCCAAAGGGCCAAATCTTTTCAATTTCATTTGTTCAATGTATCATATGCCTCGATGCATATTTTTTCCCAATGCATGTATAATGCACCAAATCCAATCACAAGCATCTCTTTCCAATGCATATAAAATGCACCAAATTATCTTGTATTTTCAACAAGCAAAAATCATGTTATCACATTTTCATAGTTATAAAACACTTTCGTCGTGTTTTCAAAATTGCGTAATATTTCCGTTTCATTTTCACAATTCCAAAACGTTTCTGTTACGTTTTCACAGTTCCAAAATGTTTATATTACGTTTTCAAAATATTATAACACTTATGTTACGTTTTCAAAATTTAAACGTTTACGTTATATTTTCACAATATCGTGACACTTACATTACGTTTTCACAATCTGATAACATTTACATTACGTTTTAAAATACATGCAACTCTTTGTTGCACTTTTAAAACACGTACTAATTTTTTTTAACATTTTTCTTAATCGCGTAAAAATATCGTTTCTCAAAATCGCATAGTATTTTTCCATTTGTTTCAAAATCGCGTAACTTAAAAATCATTCTTTTAAGTTGCATAAATCTTTTTCCGTCATTCTCAAAATATTTAAAACACTTTCCAAATCACATAACGATTTTTCGCTATTTTCACAATCACATAAAAATAATTCATCACTTTTCCATCACGTAGTGATTTTTCAATAGTAATTCAGATTACGTAAAATATTTAAACGTAATTCAAATCGCGTAGAAATATTTTAACGTATTTAAAATCACGTAGAAATATTTTTCCATATTACGTAACTTAAAAATCACATTTTTAGGATACGTAAATAATTTTTTCACCACAATTTCATTACCAAAAATATTTCTTGACCTTTAAAAATTCCTTTTTAACTTTTCTCAAAATAATATAACTTTACACTTCATTTAATATATTTTCTTACTCAAGAAAAATTTTTCCATGATTCTTTACTCAAGAAATTCTTTTTCAAAATATAATTCACAAAATCACTTTTTCATTGATGTAAATCAACATTTCAAAACTTAATATTTTCTAACGTATTTCAAACCTTGAAAATAAATTATACGTTAGTAAATTTTCAAAACATCATTATATTCTCCATTTTTTCCAAATCAATTCTAAAATCAATTCTCTTCAAAACAAATTAAGATTCAAACCCTTGCAACTTTTCTTTTTCATTTTCATATGAAAGTTCATTTCTCAAGTGATAAAATACTTTGATTTCCCTTTCCAAAATCCTTATACTAAAACATTTTGTTCAAACATTTTGTTTCCACTTTAAAATTACTTTGTTTCATAAAAAACAAAATTATTCCAACCTCCAAAAATCGTAGAGTCTTTGGCCATTGAAGCCATCAAATATTTTCCTCCTAAATTGACATGGTTTTACACAAACAAAACCATTAAAAATTCTTTATTTTCAAAATCGAAATACCGATGGTCATAAAAACCAAACCCATTTGTTCAAATTCATTTTTACTTTCCTTACAAATCCTTTTTCACTTTCTTTGCAAATCCTTAAAATTATCATTGCTATTTTCATTTAAATCTCATGTTTAGTAAAACACTTAGAAACTTTTTACACAAAATAAATCAATAGAAATCCTTCTAAAATCGTATTCATGTACTCTTTGAAAAATAAACTCTTTATTTATTTTTCTTGCTTATTCTAAACATCCATTTTCATCATTCAAGAAAATATTAATTTTGTGAACACCTATCTTGAGGTGTCTTAACCGAAATTCACCATGTTCTAAGGATCAAAAATTAATTCTCTTGTTCTTGAAAATTTTTAACATGAACCCTAATCAAGGGCATCAAAACCGTAGCTCTTCCTTGGCTATTGGAGCCAAAAATCAATTTCTTTTCCACCATCAAGTCATGGCATATACATATATATTTCATCATAAATAATATAAGCATACCATCAAAGCCATAAAAGCATGTATAGCATATCAAGCATATCATCAAAGCTATAAAATCATGCAAAGCATATCAAGCATAGAAAATTAATCAAAGCTCATAAACACTCACAAATTAATTACATGACCATGGATAGGAATCCTCACATGGATTCCACATCCATCAAATAAAATACCATCTCTCACCACCATGCTTGGTTGGTGAGATGGATCTCCCTCTTACCTCTTGAAGATCCTCCAAAGCTTCTTGATTTGTTTCTTTTTCCAAGTCCTTCACCACCAAGGGCTTCTCAAATACAAAACAAAACACAAGTTAATTAACATATCAAGCTTGTTTTAGAGGAACCATGGATCAAACATGGTTTAGATCATGAAAAAGAGAGAAGAAAATGAAGTTTCCTTATACTTCACCTCAAAAACCCAATAACTTTGATCTTGAAGAAACTCCTTGAAGATGAATGATTTAGAAGAAGTCTTCAACATGAAAGTTGCTTAGAATATCATGGAGATTCAAGATCTAAGGTTGGATGAAATTAAAAGAGCTTGGATGGTGATTTTAGGGGTTTTGACCGAATGATATCTCTTGAAGAACAAAGATGAAATTTTTTATTTTTGATAGAAACTTGAAGCTTGAATTTGAAGATCAAGATGAATGATTTTGGAAAAACTCATAACTAGAGATGTTCTTAGAATGATGTTTAGGTTTAGAAAATCAAGTTGGATGAAATTTTTGAGTGATGGAAGGTGCTCTTGGAATGCTTGGCCAAAACATGAAGAAGGAGAGAAATGGAGAGAAAACTTGGTAACTTAGCTTCTTGAAAATGTCTAATGATGACCAAGGATGGCAATAATGGTCTTCAAACTTTTTCCTATGTCCTAAAGCTTCTCAATTTCGTGGCTCCCCTCCAATGCATTCTCCTTGAGTGCAAATTGATCAATAATGATCAATTATGATGAAACATTGACCAACACCACTTAACGATGACATAAAGCAATTAATAATGGTCATAATGCCTCTTTTTCTTTGTCTTCTAAACAATCCAAAACCATCCCCCTCCATGCATGCTTCTCCTTGTGCATTTAATAAATGACCATAATAATTAGCCACCATTTGGAGCATTTCTAGCCATTGATTAATTCAATGGTTAGGATTTAGGTAGATTTTTAATTTTAGAAGACTAAATCTAGGCCATTGGATTTTTCTCCTTTAAATTCTAGCCCTTAGATGTGTCTCCAAAATTAAGGGTCAAGATTACTCCTTCTTACTTTTAATCCAAGGGTCATAATTAGTCTTTATCACTTTTTAAGACTAAATCTTCACCATTGATTAAATCTAAATCCAATGGTCATAAATGGTCCTTGTTACTTTACAAGACCAATTCTCCACCCTTGATCACTTCTAAATCCAATGGCTATAAATGGTCTTTGTCACTTTTTGAGACCAAATCTCTACCCTTGATTTAATCTACGGTTGATATTGAAGCCTTCCTTATTAAGCTTGTCTAGATTAAATCTCTACCATTGATTAGATCAATTGTTAATATCCAATGCTTCTTTATTAAGTTTGTTTCTTAACCTTTGATTAAATCAATGGTTAATATTCAAACTAAGTATTCTCATCCAAGGGTATAAATCAAGTCAAACTCTCTTTGTTGACTACGCAGTATAATATTTATTCTTGTATCCTACCAATAATATTTTTACTGTATTTTTATGATCCGATAATTAAATACAGTACAAGAAATTTTCTAAAACTGTTTCCAGATTCAGGTTTAGTAAGATCCCCTGTCTCCGTCTAAACAGTACAAATTTTTCTATGCGTAGAAAATTTTTTCACTTTGTGGGACCCACCTGGGCCCACGTAAGGTCACCTGGGCCCACATAGGACCACCTGGGCCCACATACAGTAAAAAAAATTTATAATCATCCACAAAAATCACAAATATTAGAAAACACACAAATATCAAATCAGATTACGTAAAATAATTACCTAACGGTAAAAATTAAATTACGTAAGGTTTTCCCCGGCCCAAAAATTTTTATTTTCCTGACGCGGAGTAAATCACTCAAAACGATCAAATACGCTGACGGAATAAACAAAATAATTTTACAGTGCACAGAAATTACTAAACAGTAAAATTCTGTTAACTGTCAAAATTACTATTTAAGATATTGGAAATTTTGGGGTGTTACACACCATGGTTGTAATTAACAAGTCTGTAATTTTTTCCCTCTTATCAAACTAGGTTACTTTTGAAGGTGAATTATCCTAAAAAATTATTGTTTCCTTTCAGAATACAATAACGTATCCAATCTAATCCAATCCTTATTTTCACAACAATTAGATTAGAGAGGACCCTGTAAGAACAAGATAATTCAAAGAAAGCCTCAAGAGAATTAATCTACATTCGTGATTAAAAGCTCAAGTTCAATTTCTAGAGTTCTGAAATCAAGGGTCACTTTTCAGTTCTTCCCCTAATATCAAAGAATCATGCAAACACGTGGCCAGCATATTCACAAACAGTTGGTGTGCTAAAAATTGAATCAAGAGAAACTAGCATTAAAGAGGTAAGAAATCCATACATCAAATATTGTCAATACACCATCGGGTTACTCCCAAATCCTAGAAAAAAAGAACTACTCAAACATATTCGTCAAAATACAATCCATTGGTATGAACAAGAACAAAGAGAAAACCAGATTGAAATGCAAAAAGGAGAAGAGAATAAAAACTCTGATGATGTCTTGTTGTTTCTTCCGATTTGCTCTTGTCTAACCCTTTTTTCATTCTTTAGTCCAATGGTTTACTTATATCCTTTCTAATCTCCTCCTTCATATCCCCTTTTCATCTCCCTCTTTCAGTTAAACTTTCTTTTTCAATAAAAGAGCAATAATACAAATTTAAATGTGCTGACGCTCCACGATCCACAGTCGTGGCAGCTGCCATAGGCTAGCCGTGGATCTTGCTGACTTGTTCTTAATCATGTGTAAATTGACACTTCACGATCCACGATTGTGGCAACTACCACAGGCTAGCCGTGGAGCTTATTGACTTGCTCATTTCTAGTCAAAATACTCCACGGCCATGGCAGCTGCCACAGGTAGGCCGTGGAGCTTACTGTTTTGTTTGTTTTTTTCCAGCAACAAGTTCCACAAGTGTGGTAGCTACCACAGGCAGGGTGTGGTTCTTTTTGCACCTCCTTTTTTAGTTAAGCTCTTCAAATTTTGGTGCTTTAAAGTCACAAATCCATTCACCTATGAAATATAAAAACAAAATGCAGTCATCTGAACTAAAGGAATAAAAAGCTAAGATATAAACTAAAAATCAATAAAAAATATGCAACAATTAAATGCTAACTAAGACAAAACTATACACATGTTTCACACACATCATCAATCTCATACGATGCAATGTCATCATAAAATCATTTATCAAATCATCAATCATGCATTAGTACATTCCATTATATCATTTTATGTTAAAACATCATGCATTTTATAGCAAAAATCACACAAGGGAGATTTTACAATGCTGGGAGGGGTTTTTCTAGGTTGTGTCGCGGCTTCATCTTCCATATGTGTCGCGGCTTCATCTTCCATATGTGTCGCGGCTTCATCTTCCATATGTGTCACGGCTCTTCATTTCTTTTAATGGGTGTCGCAGCTCATGGCCTTTTTGTGTCGCAACCTCTCACTCTCTGGTTACATTTTCCTACGTTCCAGAGACTTAGGTGTCACAACTCTTCATGGGATGTGTTGTGGCTCCCTATACATTTTCTGGGTTTACCCAGAAAACCAACTACTCATTGTTCATCAATACATACTTATTCCATCATCAACTCAAAATCTCACTTTATCTTCAAGTTATTCATACACAAGCATCCGAAAATCCATTTAAACAACAGATCAAATGTGGTTTTCAAACCATTTTCAAATCTCAAGTTCATCAAGAAATCAAAGGCAAAGCTTGAAACTTTACTCATAATCAAAGCATAAAAGTATAAATCTTTCATCATCAAGTCAAAATCTCAATCAAAATCATCAAGTTTTCAAGTCTTGAAATACTAAAGATGAAGAGGAAAAAAGTGAGAAAACCCCCTACCTCATCTTTCTTGGCTCGTTGATCTTGTTGTTCTTGCTTGTTTCCTTGTTTTTCTCTTCTTGATTCTTGCTCCTTCATTCTCCATTTTCTCTTTGTCTCATATCCCCCCTCTCCCTTTTTTCCCTCTTGTTTACCTTTATTTCTCTCTATTCTGTTTTTTTTCTCTATTTTCTTTTCTGTGGTAGAGCGTCAGTGAGGAAGAGAAGAGTGTGAAAAAATATCTCAAGGGATAATGATGAAAGGTATATAGCGGTGGGAAAGAAAATAAAAGGAAAAATTGAGTTCCAGCTGGAAACATTATATCTAATAAGAACTCTTTACTATTTCCATAACAAAGTTTTTTAACCTTCACAGGTATCCTAAAAAATTGTAGGATTTCATTCATTGCCTAACTTTATATTTCCACACATATCATTTTACACATTTACCAGTCCCTAAGCTTTACTATTCATCCATGGGTTAAGTTAACCCTTATGGAATTGAATTAAGAAACCTTTAGGTAATCATTTTAATCTATTTCCACTCTCTAATTAGTCTTCATCCTTTATTTGACAATTGCTCATAATCTTATAATTTTCTAAGCTACTTCTCATGTTCAGTGTTATAGATTTACACTCAAATCAATCAAATCATTACAAAAATTATCAAGCAACCTCCACCAATTTTTATTGAGCTACTATAACCCGGATTAGTACTATTAAGTTGTGGAGGATGTTACAATATTCCTCTTATTCATTACAATAAAGATCATGGATTTGTAACTTATGATGAAAATGGCAAAAGCAAAGGTCTTTACTAGTTGAAAAATAAAGTGGAGCAACTGAGCTTAAATGAGAAACCCAAAAAAAGATGGATGAGAAAGATCAATCTAAAGAGAAGTTGAGAACGATGATGAGCAAAATGATAACCCTTCTCAATACCCTGCTGAACTACCCAGAAAATAGAAACAACACTTCTTTCATCCAAAAGAGTTAATCATTGGAAGGACCTTTGCTAGTAAACAAGCTTAATGAAGCAGGAAAGGTAGTAAGGAAAGCAAGGTTAATGACTCAAGGGTACTATCAACATGAAGGTATAAACTTTGCTAAAACCTATACCCTAGTAGTTATACATGAAGCTATTTGAATATTGCTTGCTTATGTTTCCTATAAGAACTTCAATCTTTGTCAAATGAAACTTGATTCTGCTTTCTAAATGATTTTTATCAATAAGAAACGTATGTCAAACAACCCCTTGCTTTTAAAAAAGAGTTTTCAAGTAACATGTTTAATCGATCAAATGCACTCAATGGATTCAAGCAAGCTACAAGAGCTTGATGTAAAAGATTAAGAAGATTTTGGAAAATATGTTTACTAGATGGAAATTTGACTTCATACTCTTTAGAAGACATTTTAAAAAGGTTATTTCTACTTGTTCATATATATTTGAATGATGTCTTTTTTTTGTTTCATTAATAAATTGCTATGCAAGAATGTTTCTGATTTGTTGAAAGGAGAATTTGTAATGCAAAGTCAATGGGAATAACTTTACACCTTTATGTGGTACTGAGCAAAAATGTTAGCTTTGATCTAGCAATGTCTTGTGATGTGAATTGTGCTGGAAATAGAATGGAGAGAAAGTATACAAGTGGAGGTTGTTATTTCCTTAGTGTCTTGCTCATACAAGAAGGAAAACTCTACAGCTCTATTAATTAGAAAAATTGAATGCTTATCAGCAACCAGTTGCTACTCACAACACCATTGGATCAAACACCAGCTTAAGGTTTATTCCTTGAGTACAATAGCTGAGAAAGGTGATGAAACAGTTGTCGACAATCCTTCTCATTTACCCTTGTTAAATTTGTCGGTATTCAAAACAATATGAACGCTAATGCTTTGGTTGAAACTATTAGTGTGAAGAGAAAGGTAGAATGCTTGTTTGATCATGGCAATTGGTGGATGAACTATGGTGTGTTATAAGAAGACATACTTGAATCATTTTTCAAGAAAATGATCTATTTGGAACAGCTAAGTTACACTTTATGATCAAGTTTTTGCTCCCTTTCAAGTCATATTATGCTGCCCAATGCTAGAGGTATTAAGAAAATCCTATATCCTGACTTGGTTATCATGAATCACATTAAGGAAATGAAGCAACTCAAGCTTCATTATCTATTTCTCAAATACATGGTTGCTGCTATTGAAAATCCTAAAAAGTGTGCAAATTTTCCTTATGGGATGTTGATAAATGAAACCTTCAAGAGTTTCAACCTGGACTCAAACAAGGAAGGACATGAGAATGAATATTCTATCTTTTCAAAGAAGAATATGAAGTTGAATCTTGAAAAGTGTAACACCCTAATACAATTATCGTAAAATAAATGGAATATTTCAAGAAAAATTGCGTTAAACGAGTCACTTCAAAAAAAGAATAAAAATAAAAATCCATAATAACCTTATAGTCAATATAGAGAGCCTCGAATAATAAAAAGACCATATATACATACATCACTGGCTAACAAGTCATACTGTATATATAAGCTTTTACATACAACCAAAAAGGTACTAATATACAAACCGGCTCAACCAAAACCAAAACTGGTAAACTAAGCCTTCTACTTTTTCTTTCTCTTGTCCTTTCCCTTTGGAGGATCTTCACCTGGATTTATATGGAACACACAGGGGTGAGAAATCACAATTTCTCAGTATTCGCATACCAAGATCATCAGTTAATCATTTACAATAAATAATTCAACTGAACATAATTTAACATTCTATGAAAAGGAACATCCGATAAGCAACAGTACCAAAGAATAGCTATACAATCCTATGATACTATTGAACAAGCAATCAATCAATCAACCGATTAAACAATGACAATTGCCCATATAATTGTCAAACATGCAATGCTTTATGTTATGAGGTATGATTATGCTCAAACAAAGTCCTAATATAATGTTTGTGCAATGCTAATGCAAGTTTAGTTTTGAAAACACATGTTACTTACGTATTCCCTAGGAACCTCTATTCCCTTGTATATACTGAGTAGGATAGGCAATTTAGCCCCGACACTACCTAGTGATGTGTGGACTTGTTTCCCTTCACAAGGTAAAAGTACTAATTCCAACCCCCAAACACTGATAACCCTAACCATAATAGCATTGCCTACTATGAGAATTTCGGATCCCCTATCTCCTCAAGGTCGTTTCCTACAATTCTCTAGCCATATGGTTGTGCACACCATATAAGGTTACAACACATAAGAAATAACAATAAGTTTGAAAACTAAATATTCAAGAACTATCTCAATTCACAATTAAGACAACCCAATACTAATATATATAAGTCCTAGCCTCACTTATTCAACAAGGTAGCAAGAACTATATAACTAGCATCTCCAAACCTAAAACCTCTCACCATCACTCCACAAGTGATTCTCAAGTCAACCTCATGTTGATTAAGGTTTTAGATAGTCCCTAAGGCATCTTATCTCTTAAAGAACACCTAAGGCTTTTCACAAATTCTCATATATGATAGGAGGTCAATCTCTCTAAGAAATACCTCCATTAGTGTCTTAACACACTTAGAAAGGCATATATGAGTAATCTCATCACTTAAGGAATTCCAAAACCTCAAGAGCACAATCTTGTAAAATTTTGGTACCCATGCCTAGGCATGACATTCCCACGCCTAGGCGTGACCCTCTCTGTCCTGGACTGAGAAAACAGAACACCCACGCTTAGGCGTGGTTTAGTCACACCTAGGCGTGACCCCGAGACAGTAGCTTCTGCAAAATTCTGCAAAAGTGTGGCACTATTACATTAGTGCCACATACGAAATTTGATCATCTCAAATCTATTTCTTAGTGATTTAAAGTCTCAAACAAGTTTACAAACATGAGGGAAACATAAAACACTAATTAATTTCATCAAAAATGAATCAAAACACCAAATCACTCATCTACACTCCAAATCCTACACTTTGAGCATTTTAGGTCTAAATGGATGGTTTTTAGTTTCTGATCCAATCTCTTAGTATGAACAAGTTATAATTAACACTTACAACTCATCCAAGTAAGAAAATCACATAAAGCACCACTAAATCTCATTTTGACATCTTAAACCTCAAATAACCTAAACATGAAAAATGAGAAGAAATGAAGTTTCAAGCTCAAGAACCCCTACCTTTAAGCTCTACTAGCTGCTGAAATGATGGAGATGATGAAGCTTCAAACTTGAATAATCTCAAACCTTGGCTTTGCCTTTGAGTTTCCTTCATTTTTCCTCCTCTTTCTCCACTTTCTCCTCTTTCTCTCTTGTGTTTTCTGTTAGCCGTATGAAGGAATGAGAGAATGGAGATATTAGAAGCAATATCAAAGCATAGAGTCAAGCAAAGTGGCTACTTTCAATCGTGAGAGACTTAGACAAATTAGATATTTTGAAGTATACACTATATCTGCTAAGAACACTTGATTTGCACCAAATCAAGTTTTATAACTTCCAACAACTTTAAAATAAATCATAGGATTCATCAAAAACACTGTTGCACCAAAACCATCATTTTTCATATCTGCGACTAGTCATTTCGGCTTTAAATAGACAACCAGTATGCTTAAAAATACTAAACTGACTCTGAAAATTCTCAAATTTTAACCACATTTGTGACTTAGAAATAAATTATCCACGTCCATTTCCATTAGCTAAACCATTTATGCTAATATCTAGGTCATTTTAAGCTACTTTTCACTTTTCGAGCTGCAAAAAAGTATCTAAACTAACTTAGATTGTCATAAAATCAAACAGGTATGTTAAGCAAGTATTAAACTATCTTTGTAACTATTTACAAGTCTAACATGTTGAAGAGGATGTTACAAGGTATGAGAAAGAGAAAAAGAACCTGTGGATAAAAAGTTCAAAACTGAGAATAAAGGAGAGGCATGACAAAGCTCCAAAGCCTTAGAGATAAAAATAGAAAGATGCTTAGAAGAAGAAGAGGAAGAGAAGCAAGCCACTTGAAGAGAGTGTTGGTGAAGCTTCTCAAAACATTCTTGACCATGCTAAACTAGTTCTAGACCCTGCTAAAGTATCTGTTGATCATTCTCATTCTTACTATTCAACATGATGCCCTTGTAAGTAAAGAAGCTGCTAACAAAGTCAAGAGGTCTGAAGATTGACCATTCTCAACATTGATCCTGTTTTAGCCATTGTAATTATCATGCAAACTCAAGGGAGTGAAGATCATTGTTGATAAAGAGGTGTTGGTAGAGGTAACTAAGGACAAAAGCAAAAGAGCAAAGTTGTTGAGCACAATGAAGAAGAATATGTCTAAGCCGAAGCAAAGTCTACTCAGTAATTGGACAAGTTTACTCAATCTATTAATAAGCCTACTTAAGCTGACAAACAACATAGTCCCATCTCTCCATAAACATCAAAACGCTTCTTTGATTTTACTGAAGTCCTTCCTGACCCAACTCATGATGAAGTAGTAGAAAATGGTGAATGTTTTGATAGATCATAACTTCTCTACCTCAACCTCATTGTACTCTCCAAAAGAAAATCAAGAGAAAGAGGAACATGAGAGGAAGCTGGAGGAGAAAAAAGAAGAACAAGAAATTAAAAAGGAAGTAGATCATAGGAAAAAGTAGAAGAAAAGAATGGAAAAGAAAAATGAAGAAGAGAAGCTAGAAAAAGGTGAAACTAAAGAGCTAAAGGTGGAAGAAATCCAAGAAGAAGAAAGTGCTAAAAAAGATAAAGTCTATTATAGTCAAGAGAAAGAAAAAAGTAATAAGGTTTCTAAAATAGAGATAGAAGCATCCACTAAGTAGTCTCCCTGCTCTACTCAAGGTGATGGATCCATTCGTCTTGGATCTCAAGTTTTTTATGTCAAATCACAAAATATTATTGAGGCTGAAGAGGGTCATAAGGCTCTTGGTCTTGATAAGCTTGATACAAATATTGGGGGTACATCCATGAATGGTTGCTCTATTGATTCATTCTTGAATAGATTGGATCAAGAAATATTGGAAGAGATTGGTGAAGAAAAGAAAGCAAAAGAAAAACAAAAGAAGGAGAAGAAAAAGAAGATAGAAAGTAAGGTGGATAAGCAGAGTGTGACTGATCCTACTTAACTTGTAGTCGAACCTACTCAACCCAGAAATGAATTTGCTCATGCAAAAAGGGAATATGCTCACATCTCATCAGAAGTTTATGAATAATTCTTCGAGCTTAATAAAGCACTCCCTAATATTATTCATGAAGAATCTATTCAAGTTGAGCATGTCATTGTATATATGGAGAAACCAAGGGTTTATTCTACTTAACTTGTGTCTAACGTGGATGCTCACTTGTCAATTGCTAAAATCATCAAGATGGTCAAAGAAGCATATTCTGAATATGAGAAAATCTCAATACTCCTTGTGATAGCAATAACAAGAAGCAGAAGAAGAAGGAAAATAGAAAGAAAAAGAAGAGCTAGATAATCCAGAAGAATACTAGTGAATGTGCTGATGAATCTTCTCATAAATCATATCAGAGTTGCATAGTGGAAATGTGATGGTTCCTAAGATGGAACTCCCAGTGGAAGATGAACCTGAGAGGCATATGCCCAGCCATGTTGTGGAAGAATTTGACTTTGCTGAAGATGTTTCTTGATTTTCCTACTATTAATCATATTGGTGTATAGTTGAAGAAGCCTGCTGCTAATCCTTCTCAACCCCTTCTCAAATATTGATACTAATTGGCTATTGTTGTCATCATCTTTTAGCTATCAAAAGAGCATGATATGCACATGGAAGGGCCTCTGACTTCTCCAAATCAACAAAAAGAAAAAAAGTTGAAATAGAATAAGAAGAAGGAGAAAAAAGAGAAGAACAAAGAAGAATAAAGTGAGTTTATGCTTGAATCTTCTTAACACATGCCTCAAATTGAGAAAACTACTATGAAGGAGAAGAAAGCTTCTATAGTAGATTCTGAAAGAACCATTTCTGATCCAAGAGATATGAAATATTTATAGCGTGCTAAATTACCCTTCTCAAGTACATAACATCACTCTCCCCATGATGAATTATATGTTACTTGATGTTACTGTCCTTATTGGTTTTAAGAAAGAGTTGCCTAAAGATAATGCTCACACTAATTAGATCATAGAAGATGTGAATGAAGATGCTGCCACAGCACCTAAGAAAATTTTCTCTCTTGAATCCTTTCCAATCAGCTAGAGGAAGAGTAAGAGAAATTGGTTAGGGAGTTAGCTAAAGCTAAAAATGTTGAAGAAAATAAGTCTCACCATAAGTCTACACAAGTTGTCCCTACCAAGGCTAAATTGAAGTTCAAAGATAAGAAAGCTATTGAGAAATCAAAAGTGCTAAGAAAAAAGCTATATGAAGGCTTGAAGGAGATCTATAACACAATCTATGAGTTCATGGATCAATTATTAATGTTTGAAGAATGATGGAAAGGAAATATGTGAATAAGCTAAATCTTGGCACAAGAAGGACACCACATTATTTGTATCCTTCTCAAGGACAAATTCCTACCCTTCATCACTCTTCTTATCTCATGAAGCCTCAACCTCAAGTGAAGATAAGTGCTCAATATGCTTTCTATGATGGTTTTTTTTCTTTGCCCTGCTGTTTATTTTGATGATGCCAAATGTAACATCCTCCCAAACCAGTTAGTCTTAATCATGGTTATAGAAGTTTAGTAACTCTAGTAAGAGTTGCCTGTTAACTTTGGTAACCTTTTTAAGTTAGTTGGGTTATTTTGCTATAATAATGAAGGTAAAAAATAGTTGTTAATAGCCCAGAGAGTAGCATAAACTACTTAGATGATGGAAATAAATAAGAAGAATTTATTTCTAAGTCACAATTAAATAGAAAATGATATGGTTAATTTTGGAGAATTAATTGAGTTAGTTTAGTATTTTTAGTAACATTGAGTGAGTGTTTAAAGACCAAATTAAAGTCAGATATCTTGGAAAATTATGAGAATTTATGAAGATATCAAGTAAAGAATGGAGAATTTTCTAGTAATGAGAATAGGTTGAGGTTGATACTTGTAAGCTTATTAGCTTATTTCCTTAGGTTTAATGTAACTTAAGGATGAGTAGTAGAACTTAAGTGACAGTTTTAGGTGTATGAACAATGAGGTAATGATGAGAATATGATTGAGATGAGTCCTAGGATTTTTCATAACACCTATGGAAGTTAGGAAACTTGGATTGGTAAGATCAAAGTATTCTTAAGAGATATAAAGTTTCTAGCTAAATATCTAGTCCATCCTTATCCATCCACCATTCTTATCTATTTTTTCTTTGACTTTTCCAATCAGAATTGAACCATCAGAAAGGAAGAGAAAAGGAAAAGAAAAGAAAAATGAAAAGGAAGAAGGAAGAAGAGGAAGAACCAAGGGAGAGTAAGATGACCAAGCTCAAGCATTATCCTTAGAGACTTGAGGTAGGGGGTTGTCCATGCTCTACCCTTTTCTGTTTTCTATATCTTGTTGATGGTGCATGGTGCATATTTAACATGGTAGAAAATAGGTTTTATGAGGTTTTACTATGGTTGAGATAGTTAACTTGATTAGAAGAAGTTAAGAAAATGGTATGTAATAAGTTGAGACATGCATACCAGTGGTTTAGAGCATGTAAGCATCCATAAAACTCCATCATCTTGTGTTAAAGGAAAAATGGGTTTTGGGATGAGAGTTTTAACATACATGTTCTTGTTTCATTATGTAGGTGATTTGAGAATATGTATGAGAGTTTTAGTATGTATAGAGATCATGTATAAGGTTGAAAACCATCTAAGACTTGTGTTTGGGGGTCAAGGATTGGTTAGAAACTCACTAGAATAGGGCATCTGAGTTTGATGCTAGGCGTTTAAGTACCCAGAAGTGGGGTGCTTAATCGCCAACTGTAACACCCTTGTGGGGATATCACATTTATGAATGCAATGAAATAAAGTCTACCCAAGTTATAAAACATAATTAATATGAATTGTAAAATTTTTCCTTTAAATACAGGATATCGTTAAATGAAATAACATGAAAACATGAAATAAAGCAAACTGTTATCACACACATAATATACATATGATTTTATCTTAAGTTATACAATAATTTACAACTACAAAATATTTAAACAAAGCAGTAAAGAGTTAATATACAGTACAACAACATAAAGTGCCCAAGTGCACATCATAGATCCCTAACCCTCCGAAGGATCACTCTCAGATGAAACCTCAGGTGACAGGAATCCAAGATGTCTCACAGCTCCACGGACAGGAGTTCATGTTGTTGACACTATACTGATCTCACTGGGAACACGAAAGACTCCTCCCCAGTGACGCCTCAGATCCAACGGCATCTCCAGATGTAAGTACAGAGTAGTAGGAAAAACTGGCACAACATCAAACTCTCCTCATAGGGACACAGTCAGGCGTCCCAAGTAGATCACCGATCCTTGATCCTCTCGCAATCGTCAGGCCTCCGAACCTCCGTGAAACTCAAGTCTCACGAAACCAAGAAATCCTGGCAACGCCATACTCACCAGTCAGTCTAAAGGATATGGATGATCAGAAGGCACTCGTCGAACTGATCACCCGTCTGCTGTTGCTCCTCCTCCTCAGGATACACACAATCTAAAGGTTGTTCCTCTTCCTCAAACTCTTTTCAACATAATTAATAATACAAAAACAATGCATATAGAGAGGTGAGATAATCATACATCAATACCAGCATGGCCAATAAGAAAATGACAATACAACAAATATCACAGTTTAATATAATAAAGTATACCATAACATCATAAATATTAACACAATTTAACACAAGAATTTAATACAACATTATCATATAATATCACAATTGATAATATTATGATGCATGACACCAATGCAAATGCAGTATGACTCGTTCCTACTCCATGGAGCTAGACACAGACATAAGAGAGAATGACCTGTAAAGATCTATCAGTACCTCAGGCGGCCCAACCAAACTATTCCATTGTCCAACGTCGTGTCTATAGCCCACAGTCCAACGTCGTGTAGTAGCACACAGTCCAAAATACGTCGTGCACTACTGGCATTGTACTAAATAGTCTTTACAAGATCTTGATTAAGTATAGTGCGTGTCGAGATCATTAGTGTGTTGCCAGTTACCACGACCCAGAGGAGCGACCAATTTTCCACATGTGGAATACTCTGCACACTAATGCCTCCAAGTCCACACAAGATGAACCACACTACGCTTATCACACCGACAACACGGTGTAATTCGCCTCGTCAATCAATCACCAATTCCAAACTAATTGACATGACTCCCAATGCATGAATAAGCATAATAATTACCAAATTACCCTTATTCTCAAAATATTATTATATTTACAAAAATGCCCTAAATATCAAAATTCCAATATATAGTACATCACCACTTGACAGTACCATATCTCAACATGTCTGAGTCCACCACTTTGACCCGACAGTAAAACTCACTGTTCCAATTAATCGCGTAAAAATTTTATCACGTTTTCACAATTACGTCGCTTTTACAAATGTTTTTAAATTGCATAAATATATTTTGCTATTTTTAAAATCGCGTAGCGTTTTTAAATTGTTTTCTCAATCGCGTAAGATTTTTAAATCGTTTTCTTAACCGAAAAGCTTTAAAATCTCTATTTTAAAACTGCGTAAAATATTTAATACTTTTAAACTACGTAAAATATTTTCCTTATGTTATAAATATATTATAAAACATTCTCTTTTATTTTTCTGTTTCTAATAAATTTTGACAGTATTTTGTCTATAAAATTTACTAAAAATGTGTTTTCTATGTTCTTCCTTTAAAAATTCCTTTATTTAGTTTATATCTACAAAACACACTTTAAAAATTATCATTATACTTTAAAACTCAAAGGTAAATATTTTTCAAGAGTTTGGTTTATTTTTCTTCTTTACCATATTTTTAATAAAATTTAGTTTACTTCTTTAAGTCTTAAAAATCCATTACAAAGGTATTCTTTTTAGGTTAAACATCTAATCTACACTTAGAAAATAAATTTTTGGATTGATTACACCTTAAGAAGCATTTTGGCCGAATTTCACAAAACCTTGGCACTTGATCTTTGGATCATTTTTCCATCTTCTAAATCATTTTGGAATTCATTAATTTACCTAATTCTATTAAATCTTTCTTTTAGAAAATGGTTGAGAACATTTTGGTTCTCTTTTCTTTGTTGAAGCCAAAAGCTTCATGGTTGTGTTCTTTGGAACACTCATGCAAACCTTGCATATTATTCACATCCTAATTAATAATCATGCATATATCAACACATGCAATATATTTTAAAGCTTATAGACATGCATACAAACAATATCAAACACAAATAGGAAAGCATTTAAACAATCAAACAAGTGAATCCTTATGGATTCTTCACACACGTACAATCCATTTTCTCATCACCACACTTGGTTAATGAGATTAAATCTCCCTCTTACCTTTAAGGAAGATAAAACCTTCTACTCTCCTTCCTAGTTGATTTCGTGGCCCTCCAAGAATCCTAAAAGATCTTAAACAAAAATTTAAAGAGTTATAACTATAGGAGAAAAATACAAACCATGGATCAATCATGGCTTAGAACCTTAGAAATGAAGTTAGAAATGAAAAATAAGGATCTTCACCTTTTAAGAAAAATCTCCAAAGTAATTTTCCAAGCTTAAGATGAAAGATTTTGGAAGAACTCTCAACTAGAGATGTTCTTAGAATGGTGTTTAGAGTTGAGAAATAAGGTTGGATGAAATTTTAGATGGTTGGATGGTGGTGTAGGGTGTTTGGCCGAATGGTCTCCAAAAAGGGCAACAATGGTGAGTTCTTGTTCTTGAAGAGAGAGAAGAGAGATTTTGTGATAGCAAAGATGAAGAATGAAGTGAAATGGTCTCCTAAACTTCTACTTGGCCGTGGAGCTCATCCAAGAGGAGGTGACCTCTTTGTTTGACCTTCCAAGACCACTTAATCGCCTTAGATGTGATCAAGGGTGGAGAACAAAACTTTGGCTCCAAGCATGTTTCTCATTGGTCTAGGAAAACCTAGTCACTAAGTGACTAAGCTCTTCTTGAAGCTTCTTGAAAGCTCTTGGCCAAATGGCCCTAAGGAGAGCAAACTAAGTTTGTGATCCATTTGGTCTTCTAGTTACATTTAGGTGCATTTGATTAATTCATTTAGTTACTTGCCTAACTATATAGTTACTTAGGTTAACTAGGTTAGTCTTGATATTTTGAGAACAATTCTCTAACTAGAACTTAACTAGATAGCTAACTAGGTTACTTTACTTAGTTACTACATAAGCCTTCTATGTTAACTTAGTTAGGTTTTAAGCTAACTTGATTAAACCTTCTAGTTTGGTTCCAACAAGTCTAACCACTTTTGTGGACTTGTTTTCTATTGGTCTAGAAATGTCAAGCCTACATTGTTGACTTGTTTCTATTGGCTTAGAATTTAATTTAGCCAGAAACGTTGACTGCTTCACTAAACATGGGTCCCATAGACTTTTCTAAGTTCATGGTCGTTTTAGAGTAGATTTCTACTATTTTTGAGACAGTAGGTACTGTCAGATAAAATAATATTATAATAATATAAAATTATTTTATTACACAGTTAAATCTTAAAAATTAAAAGATTAACAATCATATCACTCAGAATTAGGTTTAGTAAGATCTCCCACCTCCGAATAATTAAAACAAGATTTTCCCGGCTCGAAAATTATTATTTTCTTGACTCAGAGTAAATCACACAAGACACTCAAATATGAACACGAAATAGTCAAATAAATTTTATAACATACAGAAAAATATAAAACAGTACAATCAGGATAAAATTATCATTTATCCAAAAGTTAGGGTGTTACACCAACAACTAAAGAGCTTCAGCATTTTGGGTGCCTACGCCCCTAAATAATGAGCTCCTAAGCACGCAAGACCAAAGAGTTCTGGAGTTGAGCGATTGAGCACTCAGAAACTAGGAGCCTAAGTGCCTAGTGACAAATGAACCTGGGAGGGTTTGTTGTCATGGAGCGCCTAACCGTTGAAGATATGAGCGCCTAAGCACCCAAGGGCAGAGTATGCCACATGTTTCCTTTTGAGGAAATGGAGTTTCCTTACTTGCTAGGATATTTTATGCATACTTTTTAATGTGAGTTAATACACTAATAGGGATATTTCATGAAGGAAATAACCACCTAGCACATGTGTAAAAGAATAGGCCTTTGTATATCTAATGGTCGTGGAGTGACATAGGTAAGTTGCTAATCATTGAAGGGCAATGATGTTGCACATGATATCACTTGTGATGTGATGATGTGGTGTATTAGAGGTAAGTATACCAAGTTTGTTTGACAATATTTACTTGTCATAGTGCATGAGTTGCTCCTTTATGATGAAAGTAGAGTTAGAGATGCATGAATGGTAATTGTTTCCCTTAGTTGCTAAAGTTGAGTTGTGAGGGTAACCTAGAAACATGAATTGCTCCTTTATGTGATGAAGTTGATCTGGAATTGCATGTTTGTGAACAATGGCTCCATTATTAGTTAAAGTTGAGCCACATCACAATCTATTCTAAAACATTTTGCCAAGGATGGATTGTAATTAGCTAGACGACATGGAAAATAGTTTTGATGATAACAAACATGAAGATGATGAGAAGACCAAGTCAAAAGATCTTTAAAGATTAGCTTTAGGACTTAGGATCTTTGTAAGGAAACCTTTTTGGATATCTCATTGGTATTGGAAGAAAAGATTAAAATGCTTTTCAAAAAAAGTTTCCAAAAATCCAAAAATTCATTTTCTATATATTTGAAAGTGTTAAAACTATTTTTTGTCTCAAGGTATTCGAATAGAACCCATGGTATTCGAATAGAATGTTTTATATCTTCATACATTTTCTATTTTTCAAAATGGTATTTGAATAACTATACTTGGTATTCGTATAGATCACAAGGTATTCGAATAAATCACAAGGTATTCGAATAAACCTGTTTCATAGAAAGCTTCTTTTAATAGAGGTATTCGAATAACCTGAGAGGTATTCGAAAAATCTTCTTCAGAATTGTTTTTTTAAGCATTTCAAAACAGTGGTATTCGAATAACCTTCAGGGTATTCAAATAATGTATTTCAGAAATGGTTTTTACGAAGCTTTTAGAAATGGAAAGAAATGGTCATATTTTCATATATTACATGATTTAATTGCTCCAATGGCTAGTTTCACAAAGAGCTCTATAAATAGAGAGCTTGGGTCTCTTCTGATCATTGGCAAACCATTTGAATTATTTGTTGCTTGTGTTAAAACGTGATTCACTATTTTCTTATATTTCCTGTGCTCTTTTTGCCAAAACTTTGAGATATCCTAAGAGAGCTTGATAGTGCTTTAATTTGTAATATTTGCTCTTTGTGAGAGTCTCTCTTCATCTATTTTCTGCTTCTGTAAAAAGGGTGAGGTATCCCTTGTTGTAAAGAAGGTGAGGTATCCTTCAAAGGGGGTGTGGTATCCCTTGTTGTAAAAAAGGTGAGGTATCCCTCTAGTGAATAGTGTGAGGTATCCCTGTTGTGTAAAGGTTGCAAGCACCTGTTTTAAGCTTGCATTAAATAGTGAAAAATCTCAAACTGTGTTTCGGGGACTGGACGTAGGCCACAAGTGATTGGTGGTTGAACCAGGATAAATATTGTGTCTGTTTTTCTTATCCTTAATCTTTTATTTATCTGCATTCAATTTATTATCTCTTGCAATTTACTTATTAGTTGTTCTTCTTCTCTTCCTCTATTTCACATTATTTTAATATTTTATTTTAGCATATTTAATTTGTTTATGCTTTTGCGAAAAGTTTTTTAATACTCAATTCACCCCCCTCTTGAGTACTGAAGCCACTTGAGTAACAAGTGGTATCAGAGTTAGACTCTTGTATAAAGAGCTTAGCCACTTCAAGAGAACATGGCTTCCTCAAATGGCTTTTCAGAGGGAACTTCCATAAACTGACCACCCTTTTTCAATGGGGATGGTTATGCATATTGGAAGGAAAGAATGAAAATTTTCATCGAAGCTATTGATCTAGATATGTGGGATGCTGTCGAAAACGGCGCATTTATACCTACACGAGAGATCAATGGTATAAAGATTGAAAAACAAAGAAGTGAATGGTCTAAAGATGATAAAAGAAAAGTTCAAAATAACTTGATAGCCAAAAACATCATTACCACAGCTTTGGAGCATGATGAATTTTTTAGAATTTTAAATTGCAAAACTGCTAAAAAAATGTGGGACATTTTACAAGTTACTCATGAGGGTACTAGTGAAGTTAAGGGGTCGAAAATTAATTCTCTTACTCGTAAATATGAATTATTTACAATGAACCAAGGAGAAAGCATTCAAGAAATGCAAAAGAGGTTCACTCACATTGTAAATCATCTTGCATCATTAGGAAAGAATTTTTCTAATGAAGATTTGATTAACAAAGTGTTGAGATGTTTGAACAGGATTTGGCAGCCTAAGGTAATAGCTATATTAGAATCAAGAGACTTATCAACAATGACGTTAGCTACCCTATTTGGCAAACTTCAAGAGCACGAATTAGAACTCAACAGGCTTGAACAAAGTGAGGAACATGATAAGAAGAAGAAGGGGATCGTACTTAAAGCCACCTCTACTATTAATAATGAAGATGAAGACGATGGAGATGATGCAGACAACACAGAACTAAATGAAGAAAACCTCAGCCTTTTGATAATAAAATTTAGAAAATTTCTATAAAAAAAAGGATCTCAATGAAAAGCATCATCAATTTCAACTTGCTACGAGTGTGGTAAAATTGGACATATAAAGATGGAGTGCCCAACTTTCGAAAAGAAAATGGAGAAATTTGAAAAGAAATCCTTCAAGGAAAGAAAAGGAAGAAGAGCCTACATAGCATAAGATGAAAATGACATAGACTCCATTGATAGCTCAGATAGCGAGGAAGCCAATCTATGTCTTATGGCCAAAGGAGAAGAAGAAGAAGAAGAAAGTGACAATGAGGTAAGTTCTGATTTATTGCCTTCTTATGATGAACTACAAGATGCCTTTGAAGAACTTCATGATGAATCACTAAGGCTCACTGAAATAATTTCCTCATCTAAGAAAACAATTTCTTCTTTGGAAAACTATATTCTAATTTTGAATAAAAAAATTGAAGAATTAAAAATTGAAAATGAGACATTAGGATTAATTGATGCATGCTCAACCTACACTTCACATGCTTCTACTTCTTCATCTTGTTCATCATGTCATATGCTTGAAAAAGAAATTGAAGATTTAAAGAATACTATTGCTAAATTCACTTTTAGAAGAGATAATTTAAATATTTTGTTAGGAAAACAAAGAGTTGTTTTTCAAAAAACTGGGATAGGATATAGCCCGAAAAATCAATAGAAAATTTATAAAAATTTCTTTGTTAATTCTAGTATTTCATGTAGTCCTTTTATTAAATGTTTTTATTGTGGAAAGAAAGGACATAGTGCATCAACATGTAATGTAAGGAAAAACATCAACATGAAAATTGGAACAAAAATGGTTTGGGTTCCTAAGAATACTATACCCAATACTAACACTCAAGGACCTAAGAAAATTTGGGTACCAAAAAACCAAAAATTGAAATGTGTTGTAGGTGTGCTTGAAGACCAAGAGCCAACTTTGGCATTTTGAAAGTGGCTACAGCAAGCACAAAACTAGAAATAATTCCAAGCTCTCTTCCTTGTTTTCATGAAGCTTGGAGTTGCAATCTTGGAATAAGTATTTCATCATTGGGTAACAAGTTTTTTTTTCCTTTCTCAAAATGCACCTCTGTACACGGTAAATATGTTTTCCTGTTTAAGTTATTCGAATAACTCCCTAGGTATTTGAATACCTTTGCATCTGAACGTGAATTCTTTTGTTTTTCTGATAGGTCTATTCGAATAGGCCTGTGGCTATTCGAATACCATATATCAATTTTGAATTCTCATGTTTTTAAAAGCTGATCTATTCGAATACAAACAAAGGTATTCGAATAACTCATGGCTGAAAGCCAAATTTACGTCCTAATCTCTGTTTTGGTTCTATTTTTTTTCTGATGCAAATGCAAATGTAAATGTATTTGACTCTATGAATGACATGCTTTTAATGAAATACATATTATTTCTTTTGAGTCTAAATTTATGCCTTAAATAAAAATTACATGATGCACTTAAATACATATTTCTTAGCTTGCTCTTGCCTCTTCATGTTCTCAAGAATTTTTTTTATGATAAATTCTCTATAATGCAAATGCTTAATGTAATTGGCTACTGTTTTGATAAATATATGAACGTGGTAACAAGTGCAACAAGTGGTATCAAACAAGTGGTTACTTGGCCAAATTAATCAATGAAAAATCTTTTTCCCTTATGAACTCATTTGTTGTTATGCCTTATTATTTTGAATGATTATTTGCTTATGAGTTTGGCTAACCTCTATGGATCCAAAAATAAATGGATACCAAAGAAAGTACTTTGAATTTTGTTGTAGGGAGATAACTACCTCAAGCACACATTTAAATTGAAAAAGTTCATTCAACTTGAGGATATGCAAATGTTAAACCTGAATATATATATCATATTGCTTTGACTTTATGCTCTATCTTGCCCCATCTTTTTTATCATGACAAAAGGGGGAGAAATATTGAGTTGTTTCTTTGAGAAAAGTTAAGGGGAGAAAAGTAAAAATTAGGTAAGACAAAAATGAAAATTGGATTCCAAAAGTAAGGGGGAGCTGTTGTGCACATCTCTGATATAAATCACCTCTTACGATAAAGAGAAGGAGTAAGTTTCTCAAAATTTAACTTTGTGAATTCTAATTTATATAAACTAATGCTTTTCTCAAATGTTAGTTTGTCATCATCAAAAAAGGGGATAATGTAATTGGCTAGACAACATGGAAAATAGTTTTGATGATAACAAACATGAAGATGATGAGAAGACCAAGTCAAAAGATCTTCAAAGATTAGCTTTAGGACTTAGGATCTTTGTAAGGAGACCTTTTTGGATATCTTATTAGTATAGGAAGAAAAGATTAAAATGTTTTTCAAAGTAAGTTTCCAAAAATCCAAAAAATTCATTTTCTATATATTTGAAAGTGTTAAAACTATTTTTTGTCTTAGGGGTATTCGAATAGACCCCATGGTATTAGAATAGAATGTTTTATATCTTCATACGTTTTCGTTTTTCAAAATGGTATTTGAATAACTATACTTGGTATTTGAATAGATCACAAGGTATTCGAATAAGTCATAAGGTATTCGAATAGACATGTTTCACATAAAGCTTCTTTTAATAGAGGTATTTGAATAACCTTTAGGGTATTCGAATAATGTATTTCAGAAATAGTTTTTATGAAGCTTTCGGAAATGGAAAGAAACGGCCATATTTTCATTTATTACATGATTTAATTGCTCCAACAGCTAGTTTCACAAAGAGCTCTATAAATAGAAAGCTTGGGTTTCTTCTGATCATTGGCAAAACCATTTGAATTATTTATTGCTTGTGTTAAAATGTGATTCACTATTTTTTTATATTTATTGTGCTCTTTTTGCTAAAACTTTGAGATATCCTAAGAGAGCTTGATAGTGCTTCAATTTGTAATATTTGCTCTTTGTGAGAGTTTCTCTTCATCTATTTTCTACTTCTGTAAAAAGGTGAGGTATCCCTTATTGTAAAGAAGGTGAGGTATCCTTCAAAGGGGGTGAGGTATCCCTTGTTGTAAAGAAGGTGAGGTATCCTTCAAAGGGGGTGAGGTATCCCTCTAGTAAATAGGGTGAGGTATGCCTGTTGAGTAAAGGTTACAAGCACCTGTTTTAAGCTTGTATTGAATAGTAAAAAATCTCGAACTATGTTTTGGGGACTAGACATAGGCCACAAGTGGTTGGTAGTCGAACCAAGATAAATATTGTGCCTATTTTTCTTATCCTTAATCTTTTATTTATCTGCATTCAATTTATTATCTCTTGCAATTTACTTATTGGTTGTTCTTCTTCTCTTCCTCTATTTCACATCATTTTAATATTTTATTTTAGCATATTTAATTTGTTTACGCTTTTGCGAAAAGTTTTTTAATACTCAATTCACCCCCTCTTGAGTACTGAAGCCACTTGGGTAACATGGATTTGTGAGATAAGTGAGTGAGAAAAACACTTTGTCATAGTAGAGAAGTGAGAAAAACTCTCTACCAAGGGCAATAAGAGTGAGTAAGACTTTTTGCCATGCAAATGAGTGAGAAAAACCATTTGCTAAGGAATAATGATATCTTACAATTGTATGGGAAGTTATTTATCATTATTAGCTATGTTTAAGGATTATGGATTATTTTGCGAATGTTACATATAGAGAGTATGTTAACGTTCCTGTGGTGTTGAGTAGTGACTCAATTACCTGTTGTAATCATAATCTATACTTTATCAGTTTATTCATTGTGATTAGTTAATTATATGATAATTAAACCTTAGTTATGAATAATTGAACTGTCTGTCACGGGAAGAGAAATGAATAGTTTTTGGCTTTTGCCATATTTCTATATGTCATTAATTGATTTGCCTTCCCTGAAGCAGCTGGAGTTATCATGATATCATATATGTGTATATACTACTGAGAATTGTGAAATCTCACCCCGTTCATTGTTTCCCTAATAAATCCAGGTCGAGACTCTTCCAAGGGGAAGAAGAAGTGAATAGAATAGATAGTTTTTATTTGCTTTTAAAACAAAGCTTGTGTTTTAATTATATTAGCTTTGGGTTTGTTTAATGTAACATCCTCCGTAGGACATTACATTTATGACGAATTATAATAAAACTTTATCCAAGTTATAAATCATTTATTAATATATACTAATATAAGTTGTAAAAAATTTCTTTTTGTTCATAATATCACTAAATAAAATAAACAGAACATGAAATAAAACAAACTAACAAATACAAACCATAATTATACATATAATTTTGTTTTTAAGAATACAATAAGTACAAACTATTAGACAGAATTATAAATTGTTTGACTCAAAACAAGCCACAAACTAGCTCAAGTACAGAACTAAAAGTTCTGATCCTCCGAAGGATCCTCCTCTGATGGATCATCAGAAGACAGAAACCCTGGATGTCGCGTAGCCCTTTGGACAGGAGTCTGTGCAGTCGACACATTACTAAGCTCACTAAGGGCATGAAAACAACCACCCCAATAGCGCCTAATAGATAAAGGTAACTCAAGGTGTACATAAACCGTCGTAGTAAACATAGGAACTCCATCGTACTCCCTACTTAGGGACACAATCAATCGTCCCACATAAATGACAGTCTCTCTATCCATATGTAGATGCCAGGCTTCGGAGCCCCCTTGGAACTCCAGTCTCATGAATCCTAGAAAACTTGGTAGCGTTATGTCACGTCAAATCAATCCACACAATAAGGATGAACTAGAGGCTCGCCCTCTATGTAGTATAGAAAATGACAGTACATACAAATACGGGATTTAATACATCTAATCATTTTATCACATCATACATAATATCTCAAATCAAGATAATTATCACATCATGATGCAGACCAAATATGCATATGTAAACAGACTCGTTCCTACTTCATGGAGCTAACCACAATTTTTCAGAGAGAATGATCCAGAAGATCTGTCTGTAGCTTTGGCTGCCTCAAGCCAAGTGCTACACAGTCTATCCATCATGTACAATAGGCATTTTACCAGACAGTCTATGCTAGATCATGATTAAGAATAGTGTTTTGTCGAGATTGCTAGTGCGTTGCCCGGTACCACGGCCCAGAAGAGCTACCAACTGTCCGCATATGGAATCTTCCGCACACCAACGCCTCCAAGTTCAATCAATGAATAATACTATGCCTTCGCACCCGCACTACGGTGTAATTCATCTCTTAGGCAACTTGCCAATACTAACTAAATTGACACGTTTCTCTATGCATGGTGCATGATTCAAAAATACACATATAACAATATTATCATTATTTTTCACAATCACACAACATCACTTAGTAGTACCATTTTCTAACGTAATCGGGTCCACCACATTAACCTGATAACAAACTAATGTTATTTTCAATCGCGTAAATATTTTATTGTGTTTTCACAATCGCGTAACCTTTTTCCAACGTTTTCAAATTGCATAAAATTTTTAAATCGTTTTCTCAATCGTATTGCTTAAAAATCATTATTTTAAATATGCGTAAGGTTTTTCTAATATTTTTCAATTGCGTAAAATATTTCTTTGCTTTCTAAATTAAATTTTGAAACTTTCTCCATTATATATCTATTTTAGTCCTATTTACAGTATTTCCATAATAGAAATTCTCTAAGTAATATTTCCTACTGTTTCCTTTAAAAATTACCCTTCTTGGATCTAACCAATATTTACAGCTCGAAACTTGCTAACGCACTTCAAAACTCAACAGGTGAGCTATACGTTAGTACTTTTCAAGTATTTATTCTATTTCATATCATTGCTTTATTTCACTAATTAAACTCTAAAATTAATTTAATTTACTTTACTTTATTTTCCAAAAATCCATTTAATTAGGTTCTCATTAAATTAATTACATAAGTCCACACTTAGAAAATAATTTTAGATTGAAAACATCATAAGTAGGCATGTTGGCCGAAAATCATTATATGCTCCATAAATCATATTTAATTGTTTTCCATCATCTAATCCCTTGTAAAAATTCTTAATCCAATTTATTAATATTAAATCACTTAATCCATGATTAGGAAAATAGTTTAGAACATTTTGTCCTCTTTGTGGTGGTGTAGGCCGTGAGCCTCATGGGTTGTTTGGAACCCTCATGCAATTCCTTATCATGTTATTCACATCCTTCTACATACAATAACTATCATGCCTTCATACACTTATATTAAAACATATAATCAAAGCTATAAACATGCTTATATCAAAAATCATCACAAATAAGAAAAGCTTTAAACAATCAAGTGAATGAATCCTTATGGATTCTTCACCACAAACAAATCCATTTTCTCACCACCAATACATGGTTAATGAGATTAAATCTCCCCCTTACCTTAAGGAAGACAAACTCTTCTTGGATTTTCTCCTAGGGATTTCGTGCACCACCAAGAAAAATCCTAACAAGCTTAAACAATTCTTAAAGTCATTAACTAAGCTTTGAAAAAGAAAAACCATGGATCAATCATGGCTCTAGAACTCAAGAATCAATTTAGAAACAAGAAACAAGGATTTTTACCTTGTAGAGTAGAAACTTCAAACTTGATTTCCAAGCACTAGATGATTGATTTTGATGAAACTTATAACATGAAAGATGTTTAGAATGGTGTTTGGGTTTAAAAAGTGGTGTTGGATAAAATTATAGAAGAGTGGAGGTTGGGTTATGGTGTGGAGGTTGTGAGCTCCTCTAAGGAAAGCAATGGAGTTTTTGGCTCTTGGAAGAGAGAGAATAGAGAGAATAGCTATTTGATCTTTGGATGGATAAAGATGAAGTGAAAATGATCCTATTTCTCTAAGGTTGGCCGTGTAAGTGAAAGGAGAGATTGGTAGGATTTTTTATTGATATTTTTACTAAATAGATATTTTAGGAGGCTAGCTATTTACCATAAGTGATAAGCTTGAAAATTTTAAGCCTTCAACCTTCCTTGAAGGTGTCTTGGCCGTGGAAGCTAAAGTGAAAAGCAAACCAAGTTTTGGTTCATTTGGTTTCCTAGTCATGCTTAGGTAAATCTAGTTAGATTACTTAGTTCCTTTGCTAACTATCTAGTTAGCTAGGATGTGAATAATCTTTTCTTGAACTTACTAGAACATTATTGTAACTAAAGGTCCTAATGGGTAGCAAACTAGGTTTATTCCACCTAGTTACTACTTAGGCTTTTAAGTTAACTTAGTTAGGTTATCTAGTTTCTAAGCTAACTAGTCCAACTATTATTGTTGACTAGATCCTATTGGCTTAGAAAATTCAAGCCACTAACGTTGACTAGGTTTACCAAGTTATAAGTCACAAAGACTTTTTCGGGTCTATTGTCCACTGGGCATAAGCTACTACTTTTAAGTCAGTAGGTACTGTCTAACAGATAATAAAATAATATTAAAATATAAAATATTTTTATTTTATAGATAAATTCTAAAAATTAAAAGATTGGTACATGTATCACTCGAAATTGGGTTTAGTAAGATCTCCCAACTCCGAATAATCAGATAAAGATTTTCCCCAGTCCAAAAATTATTATTTTCTTGACTCGGAGTAAATCACACACGAAGATCAAAAACAGTCATAGAACAGTCAAAATAAATGTACAGCACACATAAATCGCAAAATAGTACAATTCAGACATTATTATAAATTAGCGAATTTTGGGGTGTTACAACTCTCCCCCACTAAAAAAAAAATTGTCCCCAAATTTATCGCACCTTAGAAAAGTTGTGGGTATTATTCACTTTTCCCTTGTCAGTATCCTTAAAAATATCAAACTTGCTTTGTTGCTTCTCTAAAATTTTCTACAATTCTTATCAATGGTCCTTAGCTAGGAAATAATTTTTTTATATTTATTTCCATCATATCAACTGATTCAGCAGATACCTTAATTATTATCTTGTATTCAAAGAAACTAAATTACGCTCAATCTGGTTCAAAAAATTATCCGAATTAACAGATAACTCTTACCAGTCATATTGAGCTTCTATAACATTGATTAGAATTATTGGGTTAATTGGAATATTACAGACCACGCCATTCGAAATTTACTTACTTGGTATACTCTGATTTATCTTTGAGAACTTGCAATTTCGAATGGCTGATGCCATGAACCTATGACATACTATTCTATTCCATTTGAATTACTACATGATCTTTTCGAAAATAAACCTGCAGAAAGACAAGCTAAAAACTTCATAATAACTATTTCTTACTCTATCACTTCTATATCAATTCCCTTAATTCTACAAGTATCTAACGACATTGTATCTCATATAGAAAAGAATTGGAAACTCAACCACAAACTCTAATAAATATTTCCACATATGTAAACATAGCTTTTCAAATATATACTTAGAAAATGTAACTCAGTTTAGATCTTCAAAAGTTATGACCTTCGAAAATGTTTACATAAAAACATATTAGAAGATCATACTCCTCTCTATCTTAATGAACAATCCTCTATGGTAGTTCTTCATATAATATCATGGTTTTACTGCATGTATAGCATACCAACTGGCCTATCAAACTTGGCTTACTTCCATATTGTTTTCCACATTTTTGTACACTTTTGGCCCTATGTTCCAACTTGAATTTGCTTTCCTTTATATTGTAGAAATTGAGATCTAACTTCAACATCTGACCTTTTACCTTTTTAGAGATTTTGCTAATTCGTTCTATTCCTTGACTTTCACGAAGTTATATCCTTTTTCTAATTAATAACTGATAATCACATATTTTATTCATTAATAAACCCTTGCGTTAGTCAATTGCACTCTCCATTTTCTTAATTGATTGAGTTTGGTCATGATTTATGAGTTTGGGCTCAATTTGGGCTTAATTGAATTTTTCCAGCATTATTAGGCTTTGACATTGTTTCTGTATTTTGGACATAACTTGAGTTTTAGATATCTGATAAACATGAATTTTACCTTGTAAGAAAGTTAAGAGGAAGCTCTACAACTTTGATGAAGAGCTCGAAGTCTCATTCAGATGTCTAGTAGGCCTAATTTTGCATAGAAGTCAAAATACGAGTTCAGAGACTCTTTGATGTTGTTTTGGTTATAACTTGAGTTATAGACCTCCAAATTACATGGGATTTAGGCCCAAATGTTCATAACTGACCCAACTTTGTAATTAATGGGTTTTTAATTATATAAAGCCAAAATATGAGGTAGTTTATGAGGTTGCAAGTCAGAAACTGAGGCACCTCCCATTTGACATTTTTCTTTCTTCTCTCTAGAACTCTTTTCCTCCTCCTTCTTTCTAATTTTCATTTTCTTCTTTCCTATTCTATTTTTCTGAGTTCTCCCTTTCTCATGGAGGAGTAGAGCCTTTAGATCAATCCAAGAGATTGAACATGCTTGGTTGTTAACCTTGAGATTTTATTTTTAATGTTTAAGTTCATCTATTAATCAAGTTTCTCTTCTTCTTCTTCTCTTTATTAATTCTGGTTGCTTAATTAGAATTTTCATATGAATTACTTAATTACCAAGTGCAAAGAGATGAACTCAGAAATTAAACAAGGCACTGAAGGTGTTTGATGAAATGTTTAACTTGGTTGCATCTTGGCTTTTAAGTTAATTTCGGTTTTGATGAGTACTTAACTTGTCCAATCTTAATTAATTAAAATCTAGAAGCATTTCTAGTAGAAGATCCATGATCATTGAGAGGTTTCTTGATGTGGTCTAAGACTAAGGACTTGATTAATAATTGAATGGACCTTTAGTAATCAAGGATAGATTAAAATCAAGTTTGGACAATTTTCTTGGATTGGTTGTGTAACACCCACCGAAGGGTGCCACATTTATGTTACTTAATTACCAAATTACCCCCAAGTTCGTAAAATGTGATGTTGTGATAAAAATACGAGTTATAAAATTTTTTCCTCTTTGATATCGATAAATAAACTTAGCGAAAAATATAAATATTAGACATCATCACACATAATTTACATCATGTACATTACAGAGGTACTGTCGACATTATTTATATACAGACCAAGTCTCAAAAGTAGTTGACATACTTAAATATTTAAACGACTCGCCCAAGTCTAACTAAACAGCAGAACCCTCAGTCGGGTCCTCCTCAGACTCCTCAGCAAATAGGAATCCAGCTCGACGTAAGGTCCTACGGACAGGTGTCTGAGCAGATGACACAATACTAATTTCTGTTGGGACATAATACATAGTATCCCAATGCTGCCTAATTGACAGCAAAAATTTGACATGTACATATATAGTTACGGAAAGGAACGGATCTCCATGGAATTCCCTACTCATGTTGACCGTCAGATTTCCTTGATATATAAGTCCCCTCCCATTGGGACTAGTCCTCCATGCTTCAGCTCCACCGTGGAACTGTAGTCTCACGTAACCAGAGAAACTAGATCTTGATGTCATCTTATCAAAACTCCGCTTCTTTCACAGGAACCTACTCTTCTTCATCCTCTTGTTCTATGCCTTGCTCAACGTCTTGACCAAATATAAATATAGTACAAAATAATATACAAAGAAGTGATATCACCTACGCCAATACCAACATGGTAGCACAGAGATAACACATACAATATATCATACAGATACATCATACCATAATCATAATCGTGCCATCAACATTATTTATCATAACAGATACAATAAATAATAATTACCATCATGCCATTAACATTATTCAAATCACACAATAATTACAATAATGCCATCACATGATTATCATGATCATCATCCATTATTCCTCAACAGTTCAATTGTCATAGCCAATATTCCCCAATTATTATTTCATGCAGATATAAATACTCAAATTTATGCATGTGCACATAAACTCAATTTCCTACTCCATGGAGCTAACACTCAGTTCGGAGAAATTGATCCGAAAGATCTGTCTGTACCAACATGTCTCAGACCACGTGTCACATTTCTCATATGTGCTTGCACATCTAGTATATACACGACAGTCTTTACTAGATCTTGATTAAGAATAGTGTCTCGGTCTGGATCATCGGTGTGGTGCGTTGATCTAACCCACGGTACAGAAGAGCAACCAATTGCCCACTGTAGGCAACCCACAGCCCAATGCCCCCAAAGTCAACAAGTGACTTACACTACGCATATTGCACCCACTCAAGAGGTGTACGTCTCTCCTAGGCAAATAGCCTTATCCAGTCCATCAGACCTTTTTAATGCATGTTCAATGCACCAATGTCAATCATAGGCAAAATTCATCATTTTCTCATATAGTGTCCATACACTAATTTATGCATATAAAATGCACCAATGCCAATCATAAGCAAAATTCATCATTTTCTCATATAGTGTTCATACACTAGTCCAACAGTAAAAACATTTCTGTTACGTTTTCAAATCGCGTAGCGATTTTCCATCGTTTTCTCGATCATGTAAAAATATTTCATCATTTTTCAATCACGTAGTAATTTTTCAACAACATTTCAATAGCGTAAAAATATTTAAACGCTTTCCAAATCGCGTAGAAATATTTTAACGTTTTTCACATCGCGTAGCTTAAAAATCACATTTTTAAGTTACATAAATCATTTTTCACCTTTTACAACCACGTAAAATATTCCAAAATTTCCAATTCAACCTTTCTTAAAATAATATGACTTCTCACATTATTTTCCACATTTTCTTATTCAAGAAATTTTTTTTCACAATTTATTCCATAAATTCACCATTTCATTGAATTAAATCAATGTTTCTCACTTAAAATTCTCTAACGCTCTCCAAAACCCAAAGGATGAGTTTTACGTTAGTAAATTTTAAATCATCAACGTTTCCTTTATAATTCAAAATAAATTCTCAAATTCAATCCTTTTATAAATAATTTGAGGTTCAAACCCTTATAATCTCTATTTTCCTTTTATAACTGAATTTTCTGTTTCTCAAGTGATAAAACACTCTGATTTCCTTTCCAAAATCCTTGTACTAAATCAAATTATATTTTCACTTTGAAAATCACTTTGTTTCATAAAATCAAGGCATTTATAAGCCTTCAAAACTATGTACACGGCCATTGAAACCATCAAAATATTTTTCCTTCTAAATCATCTAAGTTCCATTCAAAGTTTTACACAAACAAAACCATTTAAATTTCTCACCAAAACCGTGAACACTTATTCCTTGAAAACAAACCTTTTGTTTATTTTCCTTGCTTTTCTAAACATCCAATTTTACTATTCATGAAAATATTAATTTGTGGACACCTATTTTGAGGTGTAGAGGCCAAAATCCTCATGGTCATTGGAACCAAAAATTGTTTTCCTTTCCAACAATTTTTATGGTATACATCACATATAATCGACATATTATATTTCAAGCATACCATAAAAGCAAATAAAAATCATACTAAGCATGCAAACACAAATAAATCATGCAAAGCACATCAAGCATAAGCAAATAATCAAAAACACATAAACACCCACAAATAATTACATGACTATGGATGTGAATCCTCACATGGATTCACCATCCATCAAATACACAAACCATCTCTCACCACCATACTTGGTTGGTGAGATGGATCTCCCTCTTACCTCTTGAAGAACCTCAAAAACTCCTTGTTTTGCTTCTTTTTCCAAGTCCTTCACCACCAAAAGCTTTTCAAATACAAAACAAAACACAAGTTTATTAGTATATCAAGCTTGAACAAGAAGAACCATGGATCAAACATGGCTTAGAACATGAAAAAGGGATAAGAAATGAAGTTTTCCTTACACTTCACCTCAAAAACCCTAGAACTTGCTCTTGGAAAAAAACCTTGAAGATGGAAGATTTAGAGCTTGGTCTAAACTACAAAGGTTCTTGAATTGAAGTAAGGATTCAAGATAGGTGGTTGTTTAAAATTGTTGAGTGATGGAAGATGGTTCTTGGTGCTATGGCCGTGAGCTTTGCTTGGAGAGAAAGGAGAGAAAATTTTGTGAACTTAGCTTCTTGAAAAATGATCAATAATGACCAAGGTGATCAATAATGTCTTCAAACTTTGCTTTAGCTTCTAAACCCATCACAAAAACCGTCCCTGTAACACCCCTTTGGGGATGCCACACATATAAGAAAAATAAAAATAAATAAATAAAATCTACCCAAGTTGTAAAACATTCGTTAAATAATAATATGGGTCATAAAGTAGTTCTTGATAGACAGATTATTAAAAATAGAATATTGCGGAAAACATAAAATAAATAGAACAACACCACTCATAATATACATATGTTTTAAGTTATAAGTTATACAAATAATTTACAACTACAATTACAAATATTTAAACAGAAACAGTAAATAAAAACAGTAAAAAAAATCAATATATACATCCATACGCAGACGCGCCCAAAAAAAAACATCAGACATATTTACTCCTCTGAAGGATCACTCTCATCATGAAAGTGATCATCAGGGGACAAATATCCTGGATGCCTCGACTCTCGGCGATAACGTGATCGCGCCGTCGATACGATACTTATCTCACTAGGCTCCGTGGTCATACCACCAAAATGACGCCTAATGGATATGGGTAACTCTAAGTGTAGAAACACTGTCGTAGTCATGATCGGCTCTCCATCAAACCTATGACGTAAGGTCACAGTCATCCGTCCCGCATATGTCACCGAGTCTTTATCTCCTCTCATGTGCCACGATAGCGATCCACCATGAAACTCCAGCGTCACGAACCCCAAAAATCCGGGCACCGCCATACCAAAACTAATCAATCCAATGGATATGGATGATCAGATGGTTCTTGATCGTAAAACTGGGCGTCGATTTGCTGATTTTCCTCCTCCTCGGGGTACAAGACCTCAAGAGGCTGTTCCTCTTCTTCTTCCTCAAACTCTTTATCGCATAAAGTAAATATACAGGAAACACATACAATAAAGAGGTAAGACAATCTAAAATCACCACAAACATGGCCAATAAGAAGACGACAAACAACAATATATACAGTTTATGCAATACGAAAAGCTATAACAGTAATAATAATGGAATAGAGTAAAGCTTAGATATCATAACGTTACATAACATCACAGATATAACACAGATAAAAAAAACACAGATAAAACAATATCACGAGATAGAATAAAATAAGAAATAGACAACCATCATAATAATTACCAGATAAAGATAAATAGAGAAAATGGAATAACATCCAAGATATAACCAGATAAAGAATAACATCCAAGATAAGATAAAGATAAATAGAGAAAATGGAATAACATCCAAGATATAATCATATACACTAAGACACAATCCTACTCCATGGAGTTAAACACAAACAGATATCAGAGAGAATGACTTGCAAAATCTATTAGTACCACGGCTGCCCAACCAACTATCACGCTGTCACACGTTGCGTCAATAGCCTACGACACTGGGAATCCACCATCCAGGCGTAGTATAGTTCACGGTCTTCCGTTGTGGCACTATAGGTAATGTACTACTAGACTTTACAAACCTCGATTGAATATAGTGCATGTCGAGTCCATTAGTGTGCTATCGGTTTACCACGGCCCAGCGGAGCTACCAACTGTCCACATGTGGGATCCCGTACACTAAAGTCTCCAAGTTCATTAGAACAATGAACCACACTACGTTTATCGCATCGACAACACGATGTGATTCGTCTCGTCAACCAAAACACCAAAATTGGCATAAAGACAATACATAATTCCAAAAATATAAAATTACGAAAATGCCCTCAAGATAATATGCCCTCAATGGTAGAAAAATAAAAAGCCTGTACGGGTTCTCATTTTCCCGACAGCGAAAGCTTGCCCTCATTGGCAACAAATATATATATATAGAAAACCTGTACGGGTTCACATTTTCCCGACAGCGAAAAATACAGTAACGGTCAATCGCGTAGAAATTTTATCGCGTTTTCAAAATCTCATCGTTTTTATAATCGTTTTGAAATCGCGTAAATATATTTTTCTGTTTTCAAAATCGCGTAGGATTTTTAATACGTTTTCTCAATCGCGTAAGATTTTTAAATCATTTTCTTGACCGAATTCCTTAAAAATCCTTTGTTTAAATAAAAGAAATACTAAATAATACTTTTAAACTACGTATAATATTTTCCATACCGTATCTTGTCTTTTAGACATCTTTTCTACCTTATTTGTCCATTTTTACTAAAAATTGACAAGATTTTTTGTTTAGAAAATTATATTAATGGTTTCCTAATTTTACCATAAAAATTGTTTATTAAATTTTTAAACCATGTAATTAATCCTTTTGAAAACAACTAACATGCTTCAAAATACAGCATGAGCTATATGTTAGAAATTTTTAAAAGTTACTGTATTTCTCCTTACAGTAAAAATCATTAGTATTAACCTCTTAAACTTAGTTCTAACCACTTTATTTCTTTAAAACTCATTGTAGAAAATTTACTTTAACTTGTATTGCTTCTTCTTGATTGAAAATAGCTTGGAATTAATTTTAGAAATCATGAATACCTAATTTGGCATGTTGGCCGAATTTGATAAAAACTTTGCATTTGATTTCTAAATTGTTTTTCATTTTCTAAATACATGTTAAGTCTCTTGTATTGTCTACATTGATCAAATCATTACCTTAGAAAATAATTTTAGAAATCAAAATGTTGAAGTTATACTTGATGGCCGAAAATGTAAGGTTATGCCATTTGATTTCCAAATTCATTTTTCTTGACTTAAACAACTTGAAACCTTCTTAATTCTCCTAGGTTAATTAAATCACCTTTTAAGAAAATTAAGAGAACATTTTGGTTCTCCATTTTTGTTAGTGGCCGTGAGCCATCATGGAGTGTTCTTTGGAACACACATGCATTCCTTGACATGTTGTTCACATCCTATACATTATCATACAATTCTATACTTTATCATACAATTCTAACACATGCAATATTATCAAAGCTTGTAGACATGCAACTTAAAGCTTGTAGACATGCAAATTATTACAAACAACAAATAGGAAAGCTATTAACAAATACACAACCACATCAAATAAGCTACTAACAAGCACAAACATGAATCCTTATGGATTCTACAATCACAAAATCAAAACTCCATCTTCTTACCACCATCCATAGGTGATAAGATTTGTCTTCCTCTTACCTTAAATGAAGACAAATGGTTTTTCTTTCACTCCTCCTAGGGTTCGGTTTTCTCCACCAAAATACCTAGCATCTCAAACGAAATTCTACAAGTTACCAACCATGAAAAAGAACCTAAACCATGGATAAATCATGGCTTAGAACTTTGAAAAAGAAGAGAGAAAAGAAAAGCATGAGATTTCACCTTCTAGGTAAAATCTTCAAGGTTGGTTTCCAAGCTCCAAATGCAAGAATTTGCAAGAACTCTCAACTAGAGATGTTCTTAGGATGATGTTTAGGTTTAGAAAAGTTAGTTAGATGAAAATTTGGATGGTTGGAGCGTAAGGTTCTTGTCTTGGCCGAATGGTGAAGAGAAAAGACAAGAATGGTGGCTAGGGTTTTTGATGAGAGAGAAGAGAGAATTTTTGCATGCAAGCAAAGTGAAGATTGGTCTCCTAACTCCACATGGCCGTGGACTTCATGCATGCAAGGTGGCCAAATGGTTGGCTTCATCCAAGCCATGGATTGCATCAAAGGTTAGGATTAAAACTTGCTTAACAAGCTTGTCTCCTATTGGTTGATTTTTGATGACTCCCCAAGCCTAGTCACACTGCTTATTAATTATCAGCTTAGTCAGCTAGCTGAGTCAGCTTGTTCTGGAAAGTTCTACTGCTAATGATGTTTAATTAAGCTACTAAGTTAACTGTATTAGCTAAACGTGGGTCCCGCAAAACATTTTCGGGTCCATTGTCATTTTATTATCTTGACTAATAAAATAATATTATAATATTATAAAATTATTTTATTTGACAAGAAAATCCTAAAAATTAAAAGATTATTTATCGTTTCATTTAGAATCGGGTTGAGTAAGATCCCCAATTCTAAATAATAAAATAAGATTTTCCCGGCTAGGAAAATATTATTTTTCGCCTCGAGCAAATCACACAAAAAGTCCATATAAAATCACAGACAAGTAATATCGGGCATTAAATCAAGTAGAAAACAATTAAAAACGAAAAAAACAAAGACGTTCGGGACGTAATGGTCATTTTCCATTTTTTCCCACAACGTAGCTAACTGTTCAAAAAGTTCAAATAAAATTACAGACGGTATTAATTGTCTCGTATATCTTCTAGAAAAATTAAAACAATAGTTCGGAAAAACTTTTATTTTACCGTCTCGGAACAAATTACGTAAAAAGACCAAATAAAATTTGAGCCTGTATAAACGTATTTGTATTTCACACAGAAATCGAGAAACAGTAAAATAAGGACACAACGGTCATTTACACAATAACTTGAAAAACAGCAAACAGTACATTCGAAATATTTTCTAAAAATTGGGGCGTTACAGTCCCCCCTACATGCTTCATCAAAATGTGTCCAATCTCACTAGCCACCATTTTAGGCAATCTTAACCATTGATTAGATCAATGGTTAGGATTAATGTAGCTTCTTGGTTTAACCTTAGATAGAAGACTTACTCTAGGCCATTGGATCTTTCTTCCTTGAAATCCTAGCCATTAGATGTATCTCCAAAATGAAAGGTCAAAATTACTCCTTCAAACTTTACATCCAAGGGTCATAAATGGTCCTAGCCACTTTGTAAGACTAAATCTCCACCGTTGATTAAATCAAGACCAATTCTCCACCGTTGATTAAATCAATGGTGGATATCCAAGCCACTAATGTTGACTACGCAGTACAATATTTATTTTTTTTATCTGCTATAACCCTATAAATAATATTTTTACTGTATTTTTATTGCCCAATAATTCAATACAGTACAAAACACAGTAAAAGAAAATTTTAAAAACTATTTCCGGATTCAGGTTTAGTAAGATCCCCCGTCTCTGTCTCAACAGTACGAATTTTTTGAGCTGTAGAAAAATTTTTACTTTTCGGGACTCACTTGGGCCCACATACAGCCCCCTTGGGCCCACAGACGACCCACAGATAACACTAAAATAATTAGAGTAATATAAAAATTTCATAATCATCCACAAAATCACAAAAATTAGAAAACTTACAAAAATCAAATCAGATTATGTAAAATAATTAAGACTTAACAGTAAAAATTAATTTACATAAAATTTTCTCCAGCCCAAAAATTATTATTTTCCTGACACAGAGTAAATCACACAAAACGATCAAATGTACTGACGGAATATTCAAAATAATTTTACAATACATAGAAATCACTAAACAGTAGAATTCTGTTAACTGTCAAAATTACTGTCAACTAGTTAGGAAGTTTGGGGTGTTACAATACTCCCCCTCTAAAAAGAAGTTTCGTCCTCGAAACTTGATAAACTTGATTTCACACCCTTAGAATAAATATGGATATTGTTCTTTTATCTTTTCTTCCAGTTCCCACGTAGCTTCACTGCTTACATCGTTCCAAACTATTTTAACCAATGAAATTTCCTTACCTCGAAGTTGCTTCGTTCTTCGATCCTCAATCTTGACTGAAAATGTTTCATAGGTTAAGTTTTCCTTCAGTTGTACTGTGTCTGGCTCGATAACATGGGTAGGATCAGGAATATACTTCTGTAGTTGTGATACGTGAAATACATTGTGAAGATTCGACAAAAAATGTGGTAATGCAATCTGATAAGCTACCGGACCTATCCGACGTAAAATCTGATATGGCCCGATAAACTTTGGAGTGAGCTTCTTGGACTTAAGCACTCATCCAACTCCAGTCGTAGGTGCCACTTGCAGAAATACATGGTCAACTTCTTCAAACTCAAGCGATTTTCTCTTTTCATCAGCATAGCTCTTTTGCCGAGTTTGAGTCATCCGTATCTTGTCTTGAATCATTTTCACTTTCTCAGTTGTCTGTTGTACAAATTTTGGTCCTACCATAGCACTTTCACCATCATGATACCAACACAACGGTGTTCTACATCATCTCCCATACAATGCCTCATAGGGTGTTATCCCTATGCTCGAATGAAAACTGTTGTTATATGTGAACTCTATCAATGGCAAAAATTCATCCCAACAACCAGTTTCTTCTAGAACACAAGCTCTCAACAAGTCCTCTAACGACTGAATCGTCCTTTCTGACTGACCATCAATTTGTGGATGATAAGCAGAACTCAGGCGTAGCTTTGTTCCCATCGCTTTTTGTAAACTATTACAAATTCTCAACGTAAACCTTGGATCTCGATCCGAAATAATACTAGATGGTACACCATGAAATCTAACAATTTCATTGATGTACACTTGAGCCAACTTTTCCATTGAGTACTTAATATTAATCAGCAAAAAGTGCGCCAACTTAGTAAGCCAATCAACAATTACCCAAATAGAATCGTGACGTTTCCGAGTCTTTGGTAGTCCTATCACAAAATCCATTGCTATGTCATCCCATTTCCATTCAGGAATAGGCAAAGGTTGCAACATTCCTAAAGGTCTTTGATGTTCCACCTAAGCCTTTTGACAAACTAAACAGAATGATACATATTCAGCCATATCCTTCTTCATTCCTTGCCACCAATATAATTGCTTCAAATCTTGATACATCTTTGTGGCTCCTGGATGCATACTCAATTTACTCCTGTGAGCTTCATCCAAAATCAATTTCCTAAGTTCAGGATCATTTGGCACACAAACCCTTCCTTTAAACTTCAGAATTCCATTAGCTCCTTCGCTAAATTCCAACATCGCTCCTTGGCTCCTTGTTTCTTTTGCTTCTTGCAAATATTAGTCACTGTTTTGTCCTTCTCGTATTTTATTCATCAAATCATTTGAAATGGTGATCATGCTTAAACACATCTTTCCTGGCGTCAATTTCACAGACAAACGCATATCCCGACATCCCTCTATTAATTCCTTCTCCTTAATCATCCTAACAGAAGCACTAAGCATTTTCCTACTTAAAGCATCTGCTACGACGTTCGCTTTTCCGGGATGATATTGTAACTGAAAGTCATAGTCCTTTAGAAACTCTAATCAATGCCTTTGTCTCATGTTCAACTCTTTTTGGTCAAATAGATACTTCAAACTTTTATGATCACTAAAAACAGTGAACGTTGCTCCATAGAGAAAATGTCTCCACACTTTCAATGCAAACACCACAGCTTCCAATTCTAAGTCATAAGTTGGATAATTCCTCTCATGCACTTTCAACTGCTTTGAAGCATAAGCCACCACTTTACGGTTCTTCATAAGTACACAACCCAATCCTTGATACGAAGCATCGCAATATACTTCGAAAGGTTCGTTTGGATCAGGTAGAATCAAAACTGATAAAGTAGTCAATCATCTTTTTAACTCTTGAAAACTTTCTTCGCATGCATCAGTCCACACGAATGGTTGATTCTTCCATGTAAGTTGGGTAAGAGGTCCTGCTATCTTCAAAAACCCCTCAATGAACCGTCGATAGTAACTAGCTGATCTGACAAAACTACTGATTTCAGATACAGTCTTCGGTCTTTCCCATTCCAAAACTGTCTCCACCTTTGAAGCATCAACTTCAATTCCTTCCTTTGATATCACGTGTCCTAAAAATTGAACTTCACTTAGCCAAAATTCATATTTGGACAACTTGGCATACAACTTATTCTCCTTCAAAATCTGGAGAACCACTCTGAGATGTTCAGCATGTTCCTCTTGACTTTGAGAATAAATCAAAATGTCATCTATAAAGACAACAACAAACTTATCCAAGTATGAACGGAAAATTCCGTTCATAAAGTCCATGAATATGGCAGGTGCATTTGTCACACCAAACGGCATCACTTGATACTCATAATACCCATAACGAGTCCGAAATGCAGTTTTGGGAATATCCTCTGCCTTCACACGAATCTGGTGATACCTTGATCGTAAATCAATCTTGGAAAATATTGCGGCACCTTGCAACTAATCCATCAGATCATCAATTCTTGGTAGTGGATATTTATTCTTAATCTTAATCTTGTTCAACTGCCGGTAGTCTACACATAGACGTGAAGTTCCATCCTTCTTCTTTACTAACAATACTAGAGCTCCCCATGGTGACACACTTGGTCTCACAAATTGTTTCTCCAATAAATCCTCCAGCTGTTTCTTAAGTTCTGCTAACTCTACTGGCGACATCCGATAGGGCGCAATAGATATAGGTCCAGCTCCAGGTACTAAATCAATAGCAAACTCAATTTCTCTTTTTGGCGGTAGTCTAGGTATATCTTCAGGAAATACCTCTGGAAATTCATTAACAACAAAAATATCTTTCAAGACATCTTCATATTGAACCTCCAAAGAAGACAACAATAGATACCCATGATTTATTTCCTTCAAACAAGCTTCTACTTGAGTAGCCGTTAGGAATCTAGGATCCTTAGCCTCAGGAAATACTAATGTCTTATTCGAACAATCAATTAGGATATAGTTAGAAGATAACCAATTCATTCCTAAGATTACATTAATCTTGGAAAGAGGCAAACAAATCAAGTCCACATGAAAGATTCTATCCCTAACACATACAGGACAATTCAAACATACTTTTGTAGTTATCACAGACTTATCAGTAGGAGTAGCAACACTCAAATCATAAGGCAATGTAGTCACAGTCAATCCCAAACGCTCCACACAATCACATGCAAAAAAAGAATGTGTTACTCCCGAATCATAGAGTACGGTTAAAGGATTACCTTCAATAGCACACTCCTCCATGATTAAGTCCTCAGATTTCGCGGCTTCTTCCCCGCTCATAGTATACACTCGACCACCCGCCTGTGGCCTTGCAGTACGAACATTCCCCACAGAAGGTTCCCTCTTTATCTGATCACAATCCCTGGATAAATGTCTAGGTTTCCCACATCTATAACAAACAATTCCTTTATGCTGACAATCCTTGGTCAGATGGTCCTTCCCACACTTAAAACATTTAATCATAGAAGTTCCAGCTTGACTTGCCTTACTGCCACCAGAACTTCCTCTACCAAATTGCTGCCGGTTCTGACTTCCTACCAGTTTGGTGTATGGTTTTTGCTGAAAACGGTTTCCTCCGCTACTCTTTTCTCTTTGGAATCTTGTAGGTCCAAAGTTCTTATTTCTTACCACACGCTACTGATCAATCTCCTCAACCTTATGACACTTATCCAATAATTCTGCAAATTGTTCAATTCCCAGGGTCGCTACAGCTCGCTTAATGTCAAGCTTCAATCCTTCCTCAAATTTTCTACACTTCCAATCCTCATCTGGGTGCATCTGAAAATATCTCAAAAACTTAGACAAGCTTTCGAATTTTGCAGCATACTCACTTATAGACATCACCCCTTGCCTTAAACTAAGGAATTCCATCTCCTTAGCATGACGAACACTTGCTGGAAAATACTTTGCCAGAAACTTCGGCCTAAAGAGCTGCCATGTCACAACTCTTCCTTCAGCTTGTAACAATCTTCGGGCTCCTGCCCACCAGTTTTCTCCATCTCCCACTAGCATAAATGTTGCAAAAGTCAACTTCTGCTCATTAGTACAACCCATACCTTCAAATATTTTCTTTAATTCCTTGATCCATAGATCAGCTTTGTTTGGGTCAAATTCTCCACGAAACTTGGGTGGATTGTTCTTACTGAACTCTGACAAATTGTGAGCATCCTTAGTTGTCCTTTGGTTTTGTTGTACCACAATATCAGCCATTTGTTGCATTGCTGCTACAGTTGCAGCCATGTTCTGGTTATCATTACCAACATTTTCCATTCCTGCTCTAGTATTGACATGTCCTCGTCCTCGTCCAGCCATTGCTTTTCTCTACTCAAACTGGACAACACAAGAAAGTAATGTCAATCTTCAAACAATATTGTTTCTTTTAATAAAACAATCACAGAGAATCACACAACACAAACAAGACAGACCTAACCACAAACCCAAAAGACTCTAACTTGGGCTCTGATACCAACTAATGTAACACCCACCGTAGGGTGACACATTTATGTTACTTAATTACTAAATTACCCTCAAGTTCATAAAATGTGATGTTGTGATAAAAATACGAGTTGTAAAAATTTTTCCTCTTTGATATCGATAAATAAACTTAGCAAAAAATAGAAATATTATACATCATCACACATAATTTACATCATATACATTACAGAAGTACTATCAACATTATTTATATACAGACCAAGTCTCAAAAGTAGTTGACATACTTAAATATTTAAACGACTCGCCCAAGTCTAACTAAACAGTAGAACCCTCAGTCGGGTCCTCCTCAGACTCCTCAGTAGGTAGGAATCCAGCTCGACGCAAGGTCCTACGGACAAGTGTCCGAGCATACGACACAATACTAATTTCTGTTGGGACATAATACCTAGTATCCTAATGTTGCCTAATTGACAGCGAAAATTCGACATGTACATATATAGTTACAGAAAGGAACGGATCTCCATGGAATTCCCTACTCATGTTGACCGTCAGATTTCCTTAATATATAAGTCCCCTCTCATTGGGACTAGTCCTCCATGCTCCAGCTCTACCGTGGAACTATAGTCTCACATAACTAAAGAAACTAGGTCTTGATGTCATCTTATCAAAACTCTGCTTCTTCCACAGGAACCTGCTCTTCTTCACCCTCTTGTTCTATGCCTTGCTCAATGTCTTTACCAAATATAAATACAGTACAAAATAATGTACAAAGAGGTGAAATCACCTACGCCAATACCAACATGGTAGTACAGAGATAACACATACAATATATCATACAGATACATCACACCATAATCACAATCATGCCATCAACATTATTTATCATAACAGATACAATAAATAATAATTACCATCATGCCATTAACATTATTCAAATCACACAATAATTACATTAATGCCATCACATGATTATCATGATCATCATCCATTATTCCTCAACAGTTCAATTGACATAGCCAATATTCCCTAATTATTATTTCATACAGATATAAATACTCAAATTTATGCATGTGCACATAGACTCAATTTCCTACTCCATGGAGCTAACACTCAGTTCGGAGAAATTGATCCGAAAGATCTGTCTGTACCAACATGCTGCAGACCACGTGCCACATTTCTCATAGGTGCTTGCACATCTAGCATATACACGACAGTTTTTACTAGATCTTGATTAAGAATAGTGTATCGGTCAGGATCATCGATGTGGTGTGTTGATCTAACCCACGGTACAGAAGAGCAACCAACTGCCCACTGTAGGCAACCCGCACCCCGATGCCCCCAAAGTCAACAAGTGACTTACACTACGCATATCACACCCACTCAAGAGGTGTACCTCTCTCCTAGGTAAATAGCTTTATCTAGTCTATCGGACCTTTTCAATGCATGTTCAATGCACCAATGTCAATCATAGGCAAAATTCATCATTTTCTCATACAGTGTCCACACACTAGTTTATGCATATAAAATGCACCAACGCCAATCACAGGCAAAATTCATCATTTTCTCATATAGTGTTCATACACTAGTCCAACAGTAATCCTACTCTTTATTCAATTGCGAAAATCATATTATCACATTTTCATAATCGCGCAACACTTTCATCGCGTTTTCACAATCGCTCAACATTTCTGTTACGTTTTCAAATCGCGTAGCGATTTTTCATCGTTTTCTCAATCATGTAAAAATATTTCATCATTTTTCAATCACGTAGTAATTTTTCAACAATATTTCAATAGCGTAAAAATATTTAAACGCTTTCCAAATCGCGTAGAAATGTTTTAACATTTTTCACATCGCGTAGCTTAAAAATCACGTTTTTAAGTTACGTAAATCATTTTTCACCATTTTACAACCACGTAAAATATTCCAAAATTTCCAATTCAACCTTTCTTAAAATAATATGACTTCTCACATTATTTTCCACATTTTCTTATTCAAGAAATTTTTTTTCACAATTTATTCTATAAATTCACCATTTTATTGAATTAAATCAATGTTTCTCACTTAAAATTCTCTAACGCTCTCCAAAACCCAAAGGATGAGTTTTACGTTAGTAAATTTTAAATCATCAACGTTTCCTTTATAATTCAAAATAAATGCTCAAATTCAATCCTTTTCTAAAATAATTTGAGGTTCAAACCCTTACAATCTCTATTTTCCTTTTATAACCAAATTTTTTGTTTCTCAAGTGATAAAACACTCTGATTCTCTTTCCAAAATCCTTGTACTAAATCAAATTATATTTCCACTTTGAAAATCACTTTGTTTCATAAAATCATTGCATTTATAAGCCTTCAAAACCGTGGACATGGCCATTGAAACCATCAAAATATTCTTCCTTCTAAATCATCTAAGTTCCATTCAAGGTTTTACACAAACAAAACCATTTAAATTTCTCACCAAAATCGTGAACACTTATTCCTTGAAAACAAACCTTTTGTTTATTTTCTTTGCTTTTCTAAACATCCAATTTTACCATTCATGAAAATATTAATTTGTGGACACCTATTTTGAGGTGTAGAGGCCGAAATCCTCATGGTCATTGGAACCAAAAATTGTTTTCCTTTCTAACAATTTTTATGGCATACATCACATATAATCAACATATTATATTTCAAGCATACCATAAAAGCAAATAAAAATCATACTAAGCCTGCAAACACAAATAAATCATGCAAAGCACATCAAGCATAAGCAAATAATCAAAAACACATAAACACCCACAAATAATTACATGACTGTGGATGTGAATCCTCACATGGATTCACCATCCATCAAATACACAAACCATCTCTCACCACCATACTTGGTTGGTGAGATGGATCTCCCTCTTACCTCTTGAAGAACCTCAAAGACTCCTTGTTTTGCTTCTTTTTCCAAGTCCTTCACCACCAAAAGCTTTTCAAATACAATACAAAACACAAGTTTATTAGTATATCAAGCTTGAACAAGAAGAACCATGGATCAAACATGGCTTAGAACATGAAAAAGAGATAAGAAATGAAGTTTTCCTTACACTTCACCTCAAAAACCCTAGAACTTGCTCTTGGAAAAAATCCTTGAAGATGGAAGATTTTGAGCTTGGTCTAAACTACAAAGGTTCTTGAATTGAAGTAAGGATTCAAGATAGGTGGTTGTTTAAAATTATTGAGTGATGGAAGATGGTTCTTGGTGCTATAGCCGTGAGCTTTGCTTGGAGAGAAAGGAGAGAAAATTTTGTGAACTTAGCTTCTTGAAAAATGAACAATAATGACCAAGGTGATCAATAATGTCTTCAAACTTTGCTTTAGCTTCTAAACCCATCATAAAAACCGCCCCCCCTCCATGCTTCATCAAAATGTGACCAATCTCACTAGCCACCATTTTAGGCAATCTTAACCATTGATTAGATCAATGGTTAGGATTAATGTAGCTTCTAGGCTTAGCCTTAGATAGAAGACTTAATCTAGGCCATTGGATCTTCCCTCTTTGAAATCCTAGCCATTAGATGTATCTCCAAAACGAAGGGTCAAGATTACTCTTTCAAACTTTACATCTAAGGGTCATAAATGGTCCTAGCCACTTTGTAAGACTAAATCTCCATCGTTAATTAAATCAAGCCCAAATCTCCACCGTTGATTAAATCAATGGTGGATATCTAAGCCACTAATGTTGACTATGCAGTACAATATTTATTTTTTTATCTGCTATAACCCTACGAATAATATTTTTACTGTATTGTTATTACCCGATAATTCAATACAGTATAAAACATAGTAAAAGAAAATTTTAAAAACTATTTTCGGATTCAGGTTTAGTAAGATCTCCCGTCTCCATCTCCGTCTCAATAGTACGAATTTTTCGAGCTGTAGAAAAATTTTCACTTTTCGAGACCCACTGGGCCCACATACAGCCCCCTGGGCCCACCGATGGCCCACGGATAGCACTAAAATAATCAGAGCAATATAAAAATTTCATAATCATCCACAAAATCACAAAAATTAGAAAACTTACAAAAATCAAATCGGATTACGTAAAATAATTAAGACTTAACAGTAAAAATTAATTTACGTAAAATTTTTCCCAGCCCAAAAATTATTATTTTCCTGACACGGAGTAAATCACACAAAACGATCAAATGTACTGATGGAATATTCAAAATAATTTTGTAGTACACAGAAATCACTAACAGTAGAATTCTGTTAACTGCCAAAATTATTGTCAACTAGTTAGGAAGTTTTGGGTGTTACAGGTTGCTTTCTTAATTTTGATTAATTCAAACTTTGTTTGTTGTTTGTTAATTTTGTTTGTTAAATCTGCTTCTTAATTTTTCCTAACTCCCCCATTTTAACTTGACTTGATCAAATTGTGTTTTATAATCCTTGAGAGATGATCCGATGTTACTTCCTATGCTACAAGCCGTAGGCATAACTTGGTTATAATTTTGGTGAGTTCGGCATTCGTCAATAACAAATTCGTCTTTTTAAGATCCAGATAATCATGGGACTTCTGATCCCAGTTGTTGAGGTGGATTGACTTCCATCCTGACAAAAATTTTATTAATATTTGCAACCCATTCACTAGTACCATTTCTAGTGAACTCCATAACTCACAACTCAACTTCACTAAATCATGATTTTACTTCGAGTATTGGGATAAACTCATTACTATTCACCAAACTTCGACTTTATATTGTCTTATAAACATACTACCCTGCTTCAACTCAAGGAATTACATTCCATTGTCATTTATGTGCCAGCAACATTCATTAATCTTCTCGAATTAGTCAACCAATGCTCCATTTCTCCCTTCAACCGAAACGTGACAACAACCGAAACGCGACAAAAACACCTTCTATTTGTCCAAACAATTCATCACCTTGAAAATCTTTCCTATTTCAATTGACCATTCTTTGACTTTTGCTAGATCAGGCTCTCTTCGAAATGATAGAGGGTTCAATTTCCTGAATTCTGGAAGATCATAGAAGCGCTGGTTCCTTACGATCGCTACTTTCTTAATTGGTGGATTTGATCTCATTCTCTTCATCATTTTATTAATAGCCTCAGCCCGCTCCCACATCATTCTATTAGTAGCTTTTATTTGTTCTCTAGTCATAACGCTTTATTCCCTCATCTCCTTCACCAATAGTTTAACTATCTCAGACATATCATTATTACCCTATTTGGAAGCTTTCCTATTCTCTCCAGTGTTTGCCTAAGAGGTGTTATAATTTCTTGTTCACACAAAACATTACATATTGAGTTGGCCAGTCTCAATATCATGTAACAGTATTCCAGTAATTATTAACATCCAATCCTAAGGATGTCATGCAATTCTATTCATATATCTCACATTGAGATAAAAGAATGCACGATACAAACAAAAACATCTAAACATGCCTAAAAGCATAGTCAGTCTATTCCCTGACTCGATAGGATGAACTGCTCTGATACCAAAATGTAACACCCTAACTCTATATATTGTAGTATATTGTCAATATACTCAAGTAGATAGAATCAAGCATGTCACTTCTAAACGTAAACTTAAACACAACCTGTATACAAACTATCAACAAATAAATGTATAGAGCCTTTAACATAAAAGTAACCAGAACAAGACTTTTTACACACTGTGGGAAACTTGCTCTTTACTATATAGCTACACGATATGTCTGAGATTGCATACTTTTACAAAACTAACCATATAGATTTAATTATAGAACCGTAATTCTGAGTACAAAACTAATGTATATACATAAACAACTCTACTAGGTCTTCAACGCCTTGTCTTTACTCCTACTTTGTGCTTCCATTGGATTTAACATCGAAAAACATAAAAATGGGGTGAGAATTTACAAATTCTCAGTAGTACATTTTAAAAATGTGTCATCACAAAAAATCTAGCTGTTTCGGAAAACACACACACACACACACACACACACACACACACACACACACATATATATATATATATATATATATATATATATATATATATATATATATATATGTTAGAGAGGTGGGAAATTGTCAAAGTTGGTCCTCTCTCTTCCCAAAACAGAGGTTCAATTATTATCCTTTATAGAAATCATTTGCACTCTCTAATCAATCATACAATTTCAAAAAATATATATATATATATATATATATATATATATATATATATATATATATATATAAGTTAGAGAGGTCAGAAATTATCAAAGCTAGTCCTCTCTCTTCCCAAAATAGAGGTTCAATTATTATCCTTTATAGAAATCATTTGCACACTCCAATCAATCATACAATTTCAAATTCAGTCCTTTATCACAATCAATTCAAGCATTAGTACTAAGTACACATAATTTACTTCATATGTATTGATCTGTTATAATAAAACATAAGATATTAATAATCTATATCAATTATCATACCTCAACATAATCACTATATTTCATTTTTTCGGGATATTTTCAAGTCAGGCATCAACCTTGATCCTCATTAATATAATTCTAAAAACAAGTCAATTGCCCATACAATTGTCATTTTATGTAATGCATTATGATGAATGATTATGCCTAAGGAATGTCCTAAAGTATTCTTATGCAATGTTTTTAAAATATTTTATTTTTAGAAAACACATGTTACTTATATATTTCAAAGGATCCCTTTCTTCCAAGACGACCTTTATCCTAGGAAGTCCTTCCAGGAAAAACTTTGTTCTAGGAAATCCTTTTGATCCTTGTATATCCTCAAGTAGGAAGGGATAGGACAACCTTTGCTCCTTGACCTCCTTACACTACCTTGGTATGAGTGGTCAATCTTGCCCTACAACAATGAGGTTATCATTTACCTTTCTACCATACTGGGTATGAGTACCCACAGCCTTGACACTATGAGCACCTTTGGCTCAAGCCATAGGGTCATTCATACAAGGAAATGACAAGTAACAAGTTTGAAAACAAAACATACAACAGTATTTTAAAACCTTTCCTTCATTCACTTTTCATATAACCTTACTTTTCTTTGCATAAAAGGCATAACCTTAGTCATCAAGCTTTTCATTCATGCAGTTCATTGTATGTATATATATTATTCAATCCTTTGATCTATATTCAATTAGAGTGGGAGTGACTCACTCAACCTCAGTCTACCCTTATCCTTTCATTTTTATGCCTCTCAATACCATGCTTGTCAACATTATTCATTAACATGCATATATCAATATGCTCCTCAACATCATTTATATATATATATATATATATATTATATATATATATATATATATATATATATATATATATATATATATATATATATATATCATTCCATACAAACTAAAGATTCATATCATAAGTAATTCAATTCATCATATTCATATATCAAATATCATACATTCATTTCATTTCAATACTCTATAAAGGAGCATTTAGTTCAAGTTTAATCTATAAAAGGGCAAACACATTTCTAAATTCTACTATACATTCATAACTTAACTTTAACTATTAAAGAAGTTACTAATGTTTCTAGGGTTCAAACCATCACAAAAATACCTCAATTTTTGCCTAAAAAAGCTGATTTTCATGAATGCACCAAATGTTCATCATAAATTCTAAAATTCTAAAATTTTATAGGCAAATAGCCTCCTCTCACATCTTTCAAATGCCACAAACCTCACCTCATTTGGCTAAGTTAGCCAAAGTTATGTCACATTATGCAGAAGCTAAAATAGGGCACTCACTGTTTTAGCCGAAACTGACTTGACTTTAAAATGAAATTGGAAACAAATGAAGAGTGTAAAAATACTAAATTTTTTATCTCTTATAGCCTTACATATTAGCTTTTAAATTCCACTAGTCTCATGTAATTACGACATCAGAGCAGAAAATTATGCATTCTGGTTTACTGGTTATCAGATTGTTGTTTTTGCAAAATTTGTCTCCGATTCAAACAAAAACTGGTACCACTTGAGTTAGCCTAAAATTTTGATATTTTTACTACATGAATTCCTATGTCTTAGCTTTCAAATGCAATAAGAAGCAAGTCATTTCAATATCTATAGCTCAAGTTATGCAATGAAACCTCCAGGCTATTTATTCTTAACAGTAAAACTAAAAGTATAGAACTCACATTTCTTAGGTTTCCAACTAATTTCCAACACCTCAATCATTTAATAATCTCTAAACACACTTCTAATCCATCAAACTTAGATAAAAAATCAATCATGAACCAAGATAAAACCTCATTTTTGAAACTCTACCTTTCATGGAAAAACAATAAATTCTAACTCACAACCATCCTCCAACGATCTAAAAACAACCATCATCAAGCTTAAAAAGAAGAGAATCAAACATGGAAATCATTAATCAACACTCAAACCCATTTGTTTCCAAGCTCAAATGTGAAATAGCAAAAGAAGGAAACAAAGATGTAAGTGTAAATAAAAGAATCCCTCTACCACAAACTTTGAAGATGAACCACAAGACTTGACCTTGCTCTTCCTCTTTTCTGTAACACCCTAAATTTTTGGGGTATTATCGTTGTGTCCTGAATGTACTGTTTGATGTTTTTCAACTTTAGGATAAATGACCGTTATGTCCTTTTTGTATTGTTTGTTGTTTTTCTATATGAATTACTATTTTATATTACTGTCTGTGATTTTATTTGGACTTTTTGTGTGATTTGCTCCGGGATAGAAAAATAATATTTTCCAGGCCGGGGAAATATTATTTTAATTATTCGGAGCTGGGGGATCTTACTAAACCCAATTCTGAATGATACGGTTAGTAATCTTTTAATTTTTAGGATTTAACTGTAAAATACAATAATTTTATATTATTATAATATTATTTTATTAGTCAGTACAAATAAGTGGTAATAGACCCGGAAATGTTTTGCGGGACTCATGTTTAGTGAAAACTTAATAGGATTAGTAGCTTAATTAAACGTCATTAGTGGTGGAACATTCAAGAGCATGTGACTAAGCATGTGACAAGGCTTAATTAGTGACAAGGCTTAATGACAAGGCTTAGTGACTAGGCTTAGATTAACCAATGAGAGCAAAGCTTAGTGATCAAGTCTTAATCCTCACCATTGATCATTTCTAAGGCTTGGATGGAGCCAACCAAATGGACACCTCCCTTGCCTTGAAGTCTACGGCCATGCACCTTTTGGAAGGGTAATTATCACTTAATTTCTTAACATTTTCTCTCTTCTCTTTCTTCCAAAAATACCAAACTCCATTGTTGTGTTCTTGAAGCACCATTCGGCCAAACACCATTCTTCACCATCCATCCACCCAAAATTTCTTCTAACCAACTTTTCTAAACCTAAACACAATTCTAAGAACATCTCTAGTTGAGAGTTCTTGCAAAATCCTTCATCTTGGGCTTGAAAACCTACTTGGGAGATTTTACCTAGAAGGTGAAATTTCTTGTTTTTCATTTCTAAATTTTTTTTTCCAAGTTCTAAACCATGATTGATCCATGGTTTAAGCTTTCTTTCATGTTAATAACTTGTAGAATTTTGTTTAAGCTTGATAGGTGTCTTGGAGGGTGAAAACTGAAACCCTAGAAAGGAGTGAAAGAGTGTTTGTCTTCATTTAAGGTAAGAGGAAGACTTAAATCTTATCATCCTTGGGTGGTGGTAAGAAGATGAAAATTGTTTGTGATTGTAGAATCCATAAGGATTCATTTGTGTGCTTGTTATTAGCTTTCCTATTTGTGATTTGTATTAACTTGCATGTCTACAAGCTTTGAAATAATGTATGTGTTAGTAGATGCATGTGTAAATCTTAAGATGTGAACAATATGTCAAGGATTGCATGAGTGTTCCAAAGAACACATCACCAAGGCTCATGGCCTCAACCAAAAAGGAGAACCAAAATGTTCTCATCAATTTTCTAAGAGTGTGATTTAATTAACCTAGGAAAATTAACAAGATGCAAAATTGTTTAGAGCAAGAAAAATGAATGTAGAGATCAAAAGGTAATTTTAAGTATTTCGGCCAACATGCCAAAGCCAAGGATTTATGATTTCTAAAATCATTTCCAAACCATTTTCAATCAAAACGAAGCAATATATGTTAAAAGGAATTTTTCTACAATGATTTTCGAAGAAATAAATTGATTAGATTAAGTTTAAGAAGTTAAAACTAATGATTTTAATAGTTAAAAGGAAATATAGTAGCTTTTGTAAAATTTCTAACGTAGAGCTCATATTATATTTTGAAGCACGTTAGTAGTTTTCAAAAGTGTAATTAAATTGTTATAATATAAATAAAAGAAATTTTTACGGAAAACTTAGAAAATCATCGTTATACATTTTCTAAGCAAAATACTGTCAAATTTTGCTAAAAATAGACAAATAAGATAGAAAAGATAGCAAATATAATTTATACGGTATGAAAAATATTCTACATAGTTCAAACGTATTAAATATTATTTCTATTTATTTAAACAGTAATTTTAAGGAATTCGGACAAGAAAATGATTTAAAAATCTTACGCGATTGAGAAAACGTTTGAAAAATAGTACGCGATTTTAAAAATAGTAAAATATATTTACCCGATTTAAAAACATTTGTAAAAGCGATGAGATTTTGAAAACGCGATAAAATTTCTACGCGATTGATGAAAACAGCAAGTTTTACTGTCGGGCCAAAGTGGTGGACCCGGACAGATTGTGAAACAGTACTGTCAGGTGGGACGTACTGTATATATATGCGATTTGCCAGTGAGGGCATATTCGTAATTTTTGCCAATGAGGGCATATTTGGAATTTTGCCAGTGAGGGCATATTTGGAATTTTTATCATGCATTGAGTTGTGCCAATTTGGTTGAAAATTGGTGGATTAATTGACAAGATGAATTACATCGTGTTGTCGGTGTGATAAGCGTAGTGTGGTTCAACTTGAATGAACTTGGAGATATTAGTGTGCAGATTATTCCATTTGTGGACAGTTGATCGCTCCTCTGGGTCGTGGTAACTAGTAACACACTAATGGACTCGACACGCACTATACTTAATCAAGATCTTGTGAAGTCTATTAGTGCAAGCCTGTAGTGACACAACGTATGACACTGTGCTACACCACTACATCTTTTTTTTACAGTGGGCTATAGACGCAACGTGAGACAGCGGAATAGCTATTGGGCGGTCGACGGTACTAATAGATTTTGCGGGTCGTTCTCTCTGATGTCTGTATTTTTAGCTCCATGGAGTAGGGTTGAGTCACATTTCATATATTTATATTTTATACATTTTAATGTTATTTAGTTGCACTATTTTATCTATCTGTATCATTTTAATTATTTGTACCATTTTATTCATCTGTACCATTGTATGTTATTATTGTATTGAGTTTTGTATTATTTAATATTATGGTTTATGTTATAATAGTATGCTATATTGTATGAATTGTTTTACGTGTTGTATTGTCGTTTTCTTATTTACCATGTTTGTGATGATTTAGATTGTCTTACCTCTTTCTTGTATGCGTTATCTGTATATTTAAATTATGTGATAAAGAGTTTGAGGAAGAGGAACAGCCTCTTGAGTGTGAATATCCTGAAGAGGAGGAAGAGCAGCAAGCCGAAGATCAGTTCTACGATCAAGAACCATCCGATCATCCATATCCTTTGGATTGATAGTGTGGATATGACGCTACCAGGATTCTTTGGATTCGTGCAACTTGAGTTTCACGGAGGCTCTGAAGCCTGGCGTCTGCGAGAAGATAGAGATTCGGTGATGTACGTAGGGCGTCTGACTGTGACCATACGTACGGAGTTTGATGGAGTGCCGATCTTTTCTACTTTATTGTACTTACATGTGGAGTTGCCGCTATCTCTTAGGCGTCATTGGGGCGGTATGTTTGATGCGCCTAGTGAGATTAGCAGTGTATCGACTGCACGGACCCGTGTCCGTAGAGGGTCGAGGTATCCTGGATATCTATCACCTGAAGTTTCATCTGAGAGTGATCCTTCAGAGGGTTAGATATTTGTGATGTGTACTTGGGCGCGTCTGCGTTTGTATATATTAACCTTTTACTGTTTTGTTTACTGTTTTAGTTTAAATATGGATAGTTATAAATTATTTGTATAACTTATAACTAGTACCATATGTATATTATGTGAGATGTTGGTTTGTTTATTTTGTGTTTCTGCATTATTTTATTTAATACTATTCTGTTTAACAAGAAGAATTTTACGACCCGCAATATTATGTTACAAATGTTTTACAACTTGGGTAGATTTTGTTACCCAAGTGGCTTCAATACTCAAGAGGGGGGTGAATTGAGTATTTAGGAAACTTTTTCGCAAACCCTTTTTAATACCAATTTCTTGAAGCAATATAATGAATATAATAAAATGCCTTAATAATAGTAAATAAATAATTAAGCAATAATAAATAAATTGCTGAAAATAAAGAGATGAAGGATAGACGAACAATTAATAATTAAATTGCAAGAATAAATAAAGTGCATAAAGATAAAAGATTAAGGGTAGAAAAGCAGGCACGATATTTATCCTGGTTCGACCACCAACCACTTGTGGCCTACGTCCGATCCCCCGAAACACAGTTCGAGATTTTTCACTATTCAATACAAGCTTAACAACAGGTGCTTGCAACCTTTACACAACATGGATACCTCACCCTATTTACTAGAGGGATACCTCACCCCCTTTGAAGGATACCTCACCTTCTTTACAACAAGGGATACCTCACCCTTTCACTGAGGGATACCTCACCCTCACAAATTCACTAAGGGATGCCTCACCCTTTTACAAAAGTAGAGAATAGATGAAAAATAAACTCTCACTTAGAGCAAATATTACAAGTTGAAGCGCTAGAAAGCTCTCTAAGGATATCTCAAGGTTTTGGCGAAAAGAGCACAGAAAATATGAGAAAATAGAAAATCACGTTTTGACACAAGCAAATAATAGTTCAAGTGATTGAGCTGTTTTCAGAAGAGACCCAAGGTCTCTATTTATAGAGCAATGAAATAAAATAGCCGTTGGAGCAATTAAAACCATGTAATTATTGAAATTATGGCCGTTTGTTTCCAATTACGAAAGCTTCGTAAATCTGTTTCTGAAAAACGTTATTCGAATACCTTATGAGGTATTCGAATACCTCTTGCCAAAAAATTTTAAAAAAAGCGATCAAAGTTGGGTTATTCGAATACCAGTTAAGGGTATTCGAATACCTTAGTTAAAGAGGTATGTTATGAAATCAGGTTATTCGAATACCATAAGAGGTATTCGAATACCTCTGTTTGAAGAAACAGAAACATTTGAATTGGAATCAGGTTATTCGAATACTATAGAGGGGTATTCGAATACCACTTTGAAAAACAGAAAACGTATGAATATTAAAATGAAACGTATGAATATTAAAACATGGTTATTCGAATACCATAGAATGTATTCGAATACTCCTGAGATAAAAACAGTTTTAGCACATTCGAGTAAGTAGAAAAATGAATTTTTCATTTTGGGAACTTATTTTGAAAAGCATTTCTTTGCAACCAAAACCAATGAGATATCCAAAAGGCTCTTTACAAAGATCCTAAGTCCTAAAGCTATTCTTTGAAGATCTTGGACTTGGTCTTCTCATCATCTTAATGTTTGTTATCATTAAAACCATTTTCCATGATAGCTAGCCAATTACAGATTTTATTTATCTTTCTTTTATTTTATTTATATATGTGACATCCCCACAAGGGTGTTACATTTTCCTTCTCCCTTTTCTCTTCCTCCCCTTCGGTTCCTTTGTTTCTTCTTTTTCTATTGCCCAGCAGCCGAAAGTGAGAAGAGAAAGTGAGTGGAAACTCACTTTAAAAGAAATAAGCGTTAAGGGTAATTTGGTCATTTTATTGAACTTTGTATCTATTAAGAACATTTTGATTTTACTAAATCAAGTTTCCTAACTTCCAACAACATTAGAATAAATCTTAGGATTCATCTAAATTCTTGTTTCATCATTTTCATAATTTTCCAAATCTGTTACACATCAATCAAGTATTTAAACACTCACTTGGTGTCCTTAAAAATACTGAATTGATTTCGTTTATCCTCAAAATTTAACTACATCCTTTTCTACACATTCGTGGCCTAAAAATAAATTTTTCATATTTATTTCCTTTAACCAAGCAGTTTATGTTATTTTCCTGAGTTAAAATAGTCATTTTGTACATTCTGTGTTGCAGCAAAGTGCCTAAATTAACTCAAAATGTCACAAAATTTAGCAGACATGTTAAATTAGTATTAAGCTACTTCTATAACTTTATACAAGTCTAACATGTTAAAAAGAGAATGTTACATGAGACACTAAACTATTTCTAATTAGTTAATTAGTTATACATGATAGCCAATGGGAACTAAACACCTTACGAGACACTCACTTTATTATCATTGGTTAGTAGTTACACTAAACAAAAATTGATTAGTTGATTAAGAGAAGGCAATGAGATTTAGACACCTATTGAGACACTAACTCTAAGATAATTAGTTAATTAATATACTAAATCTATTCTTATTGGTTGATTGAAGCCAATAAAATCTAGACACCTTGTAAGACACTAGTTTTGCTATAATTGGATAGCCTAACTAGAAGTCAATTTAGTTTAGCTAGTTGGACTAATTTGCTATAATTGATTGGTTGCTAAAAACACTAATCAACATCTTATCGGTTGGAAAACTAAACATAACTAACTAACATCTAAATCCCATATTAATAAATATCTTCTTGGATTAAAAAGAAAATATCTAAGACAAAGAAAGAAGGAGGATTCAACCAAGAAGAAAAAAAGAAGAAAGAAAAAAAAGGAAGAGGAAAGAAAAGGAAGAAAGAAGAAAGAAGGAAGAGAAACTGAAGAAAATTCAAGGAAAAATCCCCAAAAATTTGCTAAAAGCTTCAAAAATCAAGAAATTGAAGAAAAGCTCAAGATTCTTTCTTGTACTTCTAGTACATCATATCTAGTTAGCTTGGACAAGAGGTAGGAGATGCAAACTTTAATATTCTTGATTTTTAATTCAATCAAGTATGTTAGATTAGGGTTTTACTGTATGATTTTGACTTTTATATACTTGTATTTTAATTCTAGGGAATGTTTCTATGATAAGGTGATCATGAATGGATACTTGTTTTGGGTAATTATATGAAGTATAATTGATTCTTGGTATTATTATGCTTGAAAATTAATTAAATTGATGGATTTACATTTGGATTAAAGATAACCTAGGGTTCGAGTAATAACCTAGGGTTAGGGTTCTAAGGGTTTAAGAATCCTAAATTAAAAACTAAAGACATGATTATAATTGAAATTAGTTTAATTGATGAAACTTTCATTAAAAATTAAGATTTACCTAGGGCTATGGGTTAGGGTTCAAGAACCTTAATTTGAAAGAGTAAAGATTTGATGAAATTAACATGGAATTAAAGTTTAATTCAATTAATACTTCCAATAATAGCAAACTAATTAAGAATGGAAATGAGAAATTTAAAAGAAAACCTCTTATATAGGTTTCGGCCATAACTTATATAATTAGGTATCTTGGATTTACTTATTTGTTTTGGTTTATCAATGGTCTATAATCATGAAATGAAGATGGTGTTAACATGCATATGTGATATTTGATGGAAACTTGAGTGTTAAGCAATATGGCCAAATGCTTCAAGTGACTAGATCTATGATTTTCTTGAGAATTGATGCACAAAATGTAACACCCTCCGTAGGGCATCACATTTCTGACTACCAGCTCATAATCTGAAAATGATTTCATAAAAGGTTTGAGTTATAAAACATGAGTTTTAAAATTTCTTTTCGCAAAAACATAAACTTACTGAAATTTATAGGTAATACCGAAAAATAGATTTAAAACTAATTAATATATATTATTAACACCACATAACATTTAACAATTATTTAGGAAACATAACACTTACAAATTCAATTTCAAACAGTAGCAAACCCCATAACGGGTCTAACTTAATAGCACAGTAAAACACTATCGACAAAACTCAACATACTTATTCTGCCTTGTATCCATCTTGATGCGTCATGTATATGTTCCTCCTCAAATCTGTACACCATCGAATCCGGGATGACCACTCCTCGATATTCTCACCAAACTCAGAATATTTGCTTCCAGTTAAGTCTAAGAAACTCGTTCTATCTACTATACAATTTTAATAATACAAGCACAACAAAATAATATAACAAAGAAGTGAGATCACCTATGCCAATACCAACATGGTAGCATAAAGATAACACATACAATATATCATATAGATACATCATACCATAATTACAATAATGCCCTCAACATTATTGTCATCACACAGACATAATAAAATAATAATTATGATAATGCCCTCAACATTATCCAAGTATTCATCAATTCAATTATCATAAATAATATTTACAATAATGCCCTCAATCATTATTTATCACCACAAATATAATAAATAATAATTACTATCATGCCATTAACATTATTCAAATCACACGATAATTATAATAATACCATCAACATTATTTATCATCATCATCATCCAATATTCCTCAATTAATACATCACACATATATAAATACTCAGATTATGCATGTGCACATAGACTCAATTTCATACTCCATGGAGGTTTTCACAATTTCGAGAAGAATGCTCTAGTTAATTGTCCAAGCTTAGCCCACAGACAATCTCCAGTTTACGAAAAGAATCGTGTTCTTGTCAAGTATCGTCAATGTGTTGCAACGGACTGCGTCGCCAAGTGGCACAGGGTACTTGCCACTGCCCATTGGATCGACTGTCGCGCCTTGATGCCCCCAAGATCCATCATAGACCTCACTTTTCAATTCTCATTCTCTCTTCGACCATAAAGGCCATAATAGCTATTAGCTATATTTTCGTTCAATGCATTAATATCTCAATGCGATTCTGTTCAATTTCATCATATGCCTTAATGCATATCTTTCTAATGTATGTATAATGCACCAAATGCCAATCACAAGCTAATCTCATCATTTTCTCATACATACACTGGTTCATGCATGTAAAATACACCAATGCCAATCATAGGCAAAACTCATCATTTTCTCATACAGTGTCCATACACTGGTTTAACAGTAATAATATTGTATATTCAATAGCGAAATCATATTATCGCATTTTTATAGTCGCAAAACACTTTTGTCACGTTTTTCACAATCGCGCAACATTTCTGTTACGTTTTCACAATTTCGCAACATTTCCATTGCGTTTTCAAATCGCGTAGCGATTTTCCATCGTTTCTCAATCACGTGAAAATATTCCATCATTTTTCAATCACGTAGTGATTTTTCCATGTTTTCTTAATCACGTAAAAATATTCCATCATTTTTAAATTGCGTAGTGATTTTTCAACAATGTCTCAAACATGTAAAAATATTTAAACGCTTTCCAATTTGCGTAGAAATATTTCAATATTTTTCAAATCACGTGAAAATATTTAAACATTTTTCCAAATCTCGTAGCTTAAAAATCACATTTTTAAGTTACATAAAGCATTTTTCACCATTTTTCCACTACGTAAAATATTTCTCAACATTCTAAATTTCAATTCAACATTTCTCAAAATAATATGACTTCTCACATCATTTTTCACATTTTCTTACTCAAGAAATCCTTTTCACAATAATCTCCCCAAATTCACCATCTCATTGAATTAAATCAATGTTTCTAACTTAAAATTTCCTTACGCACTCCAAAACCCAAAGGATGAGTTATACGTTAGTAAATTTCAAGTTACCAATGTATTTTCCATAATTCATGAATCAATTCCAAAACTCAGTTCTCTTTAAAATAAATTGAGATTCAAACACTTTCAATCTCTCTTTTCCATTCATATATGAAAATTTCATTTTTCAAGTGTCAAAACACTTTGTTTCCATTTCTTTAATCCTTGTACTTCATCAATTATTTTTCCACTTTGAAAACATTTTATTTCATAAAATCAAGGCATTACAAGCCTTCAAAACCGTGGTACATGGCCATTGAAACCATCAAATATTTTTCCTTTTAAATCAATTAAGTACCATTCTTGTTTTTACACAAACAAAACTATTAAAATTTCCTTCAAAAATTATGAGACTCTTGGTCTTTAAAACCAATTCATTTGTTCATTTTCATGTCCACTTTCTTTGTAAATCCTTAAAATCATCAACGCATTACTCATAATTAGTAAAATACTTAGAATCTCTTGCTCCCAAAATTAATTGGAGGACGTGATGCTCCTGTGTTCTTTGGAACCAAAAATTATTTTCCTTTCTGTAACACCCCAATTTTTGATAAATTATAGTAATGACTAAATTGTACTATTTTATGATTTCTGTGCATTTATTTTAACTATTATGTGAATGTTTTTTATCTTTGTGTATGAATTACTCCGAGTCAGGAAAATAATAATTTTCCCAGGCTGGATGAATTTTTGAACTGTTCACATGGGGCCGGGGGATCTTACTAAACCCGAAACCAAAAATAGTATTCGAAAATCTTCATTGTTTGAAAATTTATCTAGTTACGAACTATTATTGGATCACAGTAAAAATTTAATTTTTACTACAAAAATTTTTCCAATTTTTAGAAAATATTCGAATATCTTTTTTTCTTTTTCATGCTTTTGTATGAATGACCGTGTGTCCTATTTTTTGTTCTTGATTTTTGTATGAAAACAACTACGATAATCTGAGGTTCAAATTTTTTTAATCGTTTTACGTAGTTTTGCTTCGAGACGGTAAAATAAAAATTTTTTCGAAATTTCTTGTATTAATTTTTATGAAAGATATCTGACTAAAATATCTTCTTTGGATATTTTATTTGAACGTTTTGGACGATTACCTACGTTGTGGGAAAAAATGGGAAAATGACCAATTACGTCCCGACGTCTTGTTTTATTTGTTTTTGTCTGTTTTTAATTGTTTTCTTCTTGATTTAATGCCGAAAATACATGTCGTAAATTTTTATGGACTTTTTGTGTGATTTGCTCGGCGGGAAAATAATATTTTTCCGGGCCGGGAAATCTTATTTTAATATTTAGAATTGGGGGATCTTACTTAACCCGATTCTGAATGAGACTAAAGATAATCTTTTAATTTTTAGGATTTAATGTCAAATAAAATAATTTTATATTATTATAATATTATTTTATTAGTCGAAGAAGTTTTAGTGACAATGGACACTGGAAATATTTTGCGGGACCACAATTAGCAAAGCGGTTAGATCGGTAAGCTTAATTAATCACCGTAAAATTTGTAGAACTTTCAGAACAGTGACTCTATTTGACTCAATGAGCATTTATTACACAGTGTGACTAAGCCAGGTGAGTCACCATGAGCAACCAATAGAATTAAAGCTTGTTAAGCAAGATTTGATCTTGACCTTTGATGTGTTCAATGGCTTGGATGAAGCCAAATCCATGCACATCCTTTGCCCTAGAAGGCTACGGCCATTGGAGAGAGAAAGCCAAAAATCACCTTCCATCTTCATCACTTTTCTCTCTTCTCTCTCATCAAAAACCTAGCCACCATTGTTGTCCATTTTCTTCCTTCCATTCGGCCAAGACACAAACTACACCATCCAACCATCCAAAAATTTTTCTAACCAAGTTTCCTTAACCTAAACACCATTTTAAGAACCTTTGTAGTTGGAAGTTTCTTCAAATTCTTCCATCTAGGGCTTGGAAACCAACCTTGGAAGTTTTACTTAGAAGGTAAAATTTCATGCTTTTCTTTTCTCTATTCTTTTTCAAAGTTCTAAGCCATGATTTTTCCATGGTTTAGCTTCTTTTTCATAGTTAATAACATGTAGGTTTTGTTTGAGATTTTTAGGTGTTTGGTGGAGTGAAAACCGTGACCTAGGAGGTGAGAAAGCAAGCTTTTTATCTTCATTTAAGGTAAGAGGAAGACAATTCTTATCATCCCTTGATGGTGGTAAGAAGATGGGTTGTTTGTAGAATCCATAAGGATTCGGTTGTGGTGTGTTTAATGATGTGTATTTGTTAATTTTTGTGGTTGCTAGTAGCTTAAGTGTTATGTGTTAGTAGCTTTCTTATTTGGTAATTGTAATAATCTTGCATGTCTAATAGCTTTTGATTGTATGTCTATAAGCTTTGAATTAGGTTTTATGTGTTAGAAATATTTTGCATGTGTTAGAAATATTTTGCATGTGTTAGAGAATATAAATGCATGTGTTAGAATTGTATGATAAGGTTTAGGATGTGAATAACATGTGTAAATTTGCATGAGTGTTCCAAAGAACACATTCCTTAGCTCACGGCAATGCCAAAGTGTGAGGACCAAAATGTTCTCTTCATTTTTCCTAAAGTGCAACTTAATTGATTAGGAGAAATAAGAAGGTTTCAAAGGGTTTTGATCAAAGAAAAGGAATTTATAAATCAAATGGTAAAGATTTAGTATATTTTGGGCCAACATGCCTAAAAGATTTATTTGATTCCAAAATCATTACCTTATAACATGATTTAATGAATTTAGATAAGATAATACCTTTGACATGATTTAGAAATCAAATGAGAAAGTTTTATAAAATTCGGCCAACATGCCACTATAGGTAATTATGATTTCTAAAACTTGGTTTCAAACCTTTTTCAATCAAAAAAGAAATAATACAAGTTAACAAGAAATTTTCTATAATGATTTTTGAAGAGACCAATTGAGTAGAATTAAGTTTAAAGGATTAAAACTAGTGATTTTATCATTAGGAAGTAAAATACAGAAATTTTGAGAAATTTTCTAACATATAGCTCACTTTAGGTTTTGAAGCATGTTAGAGATTTCAAAAGAGAATTAAATGATATGGATAAAAAAATTAGGTAAATAGAAAATTTTATGGAAAATTTAGAAAACCATTATTATAAGTCTATAAACAAAATGCTTTGTCAATTTTTAGTAAAAATGAACTTATAGGATAGTCAAAATATCCTAATGACAATTATGCGGTATGAAAAATTATTCTACGTAGTTTAAATGTACAAATTATTATTTCTATCTGTTTAAACGGTAATTTTAAAGGCATTCGAATAAGAAAATGATTTAAAAATCCTACGCGATTGAGAAAACGTATTAAAAATGCTACGCGATTTCAAAAACAGAAAAATATCTTTACCCGATTTTTAAACGTTTGTAAAAACGACGAGATTTCAAAAATGCGATAAAATTTCTACGCGATTGACCGTAACCATTTTTTTTTATTTGTCGGGAAAAAGTGAACCCGTATGAGGCTTTTGAAAATCTATATCTTTGTCGGGAAAATGTGAACCCGTCTGTGCTTTTGAAAATCTATTTCTTGTCGGGAAAATGTGAACCCGTACGGAGTTTTGAGAATTATTTCTTTGTCGGGAAAATGTGAACCCGTCTGAGCTTTCCATCTATTTTTTTATGTGTGCCATGTATTTGGTGGATTGGTTGACGAGGACGAATCACATCGTGGTGTCGATGCGATAAACGTAGTGTGGTTCATTGTTCTAATGAACTTGGAGACTTTAGTGTACGGGATCCCACATGTGGAAGTTGGTAGCTCCGTTGGGCGTGGTAAACCGATAGCGCACTATGGTACTCAACATACACTATATTTAATCGAGATTGGTGGAATCTAGTAGTACATTTGCCTCGTAGTGACACAACGTGAGGCCGTGAACTACACCACGCCCTGGATTGATGGATTCTGTGTCGTGGGGCTATAGGACGCAAGCGTGTGACCGCGGAATAGTTGGTGGGGCAGCCGTGGTACTATTAGATTTTGCGAATCATTCCTCTCTCTCGATACTTGTGTTTTTCTTTAGCTCCATGGAGTAGGATTTTGTTATATTATTTATCTCTATGTCTATTTGTTTCCATCTTATCTATTTATTTTATCTATATCTTATTTATTTATTTTATCAGTTCTTGTTATTATTGATTATTATATCTTATTTGTGTATTTTGTATTTCTTATTTTATCGTGAGGTTTTATCGTGATTGTGACATATTGTGATGATATCTAAATTTTACTTCAATTAATTATTGTAATTGTTAAAGCCTTATGTATTGCATGAACTGTATGTATATATTGTTTGTCATCTTTTTATTGACCATGTTGTGATGATTTTATGTTGTCTTACCTCTTTGTTATATGTATTTTCTGTTTGTTTATTTTACGCGGTAAAGACTTCGAGGAAGAGGAACAGACCTCTTGAGATTGTGTACCCTGAAGAGGAGGAAGATCGGCAAGCAGACGACCAGGTTGACGATCAAGAACCATCCGATCATCCATATCCTCTGGATTGATTGTGAGGGATGGCGACGCCAGGATTTTTGGGATTCATAGAGTTGGTGTTTCATGGAGGTGCTCTGGCTTGGCATCTATGAGGAGACCGTGACTCGTGACGTATGCAGGACGTGTGGCCGTGATCCCTACGTCATCGTTTTGATGATGAGCCTGTCATGACGACGACGTTATTTACGCACTTAGAGTTGCCCTTATCCATTAGGCGTTATTGGGGTCTTGAAAACCCCGAGCCTAGTGAGATAAGCATCGTATCGACCGCGCGATCCCGTTATCGCCGTGTGTCGAGGCATCGGGATATTTATCCACGATGATCATTTTCGGTGATAGTGATCCATCGAGGATTAGATAACCATGATGTTTTTTTTAGGGCGCGTCGTATATGTGTATATATATTAACTCTTTTATTGCTTTCTTTCTTGTTTTTGTTTAAATATTTGTAGTCTTAGTTGTAAATTATTTGTACAACTTATAACTTAACCATATGTATATTATCGGTGATGATGTTTTTTTTATTTCGTATTTTCCGCTTTATCTTTTTATATCATATTTAAATACTATCGGGAATTATTTTACGACTTCGTAATAATATTTAACAAATATTTCACAACTTGGGTAGATTTTATTTCTATTTCTTTTATTTTCTTTTATGTGTGACATCCTCCAAAGGGGTGTTACAAATTTTAGACAGTAAAAATTAGTTTTTACCGCAATAATTTTTGTCAATTCAAAATTAACTACCGGTTAAAATCTACATAGAGAAATAGACGTAGGTAAAATCATAAATCTATTTACCTTAGGTAAATTATAAATCTATTCACCTTAGGTTAAAGTTATAAACCTATTTACATTAGGATAAAGTTATAAATTTATTTACCATCAGTTAAAGTTATAAAAAATTTTATTCACCCTAGGTTAAAGTCATAAATCTATTTACCTTAGGTTAAGGTTATAAATCTACTTACCATAGGTGAAATCATAAACCTAATTACCTAGCCCTAGTTATTAAGTTTTCTATTTACCTAAATTCTATAATCATGTTAGTGGACCTAGTGTGTTTAATTTAGAAACCAAAGTGGTAAAACACTTTGACCCACCTACAACTCATGCACTTCATTATAACATGGAATGGAATTCTTTTGTTGGTGAATTCTACCAAGGCCACACGGCCATGTCTCTTAAAGAAGGCAAATGATTCTTCAAATAATGCATTCTATCATTCATGATCACTTGGAGGCTAGTCATCCTTCAACTACCTTGTCTCACACTCAAATATTCAATGAATTTCTATCCATTCACTCCATGTAACTCCAAGGCAATGCATATGATTTTTAGGCTATCATTTTGATTCCATCACACTTAATCATACACTTTAGTGAGCTAGCATGCACCACCTTGTCTCCTTGAGTGCTCCACCAAGCAATTATCACAAATCATTCCACCCACTCCTCCAATGCACCACATGGCTATATATAGTGTAGGAGACCTCTCCACTTCATTTTCCATCACTCCTATTTATTCTCTCCATTCTCTTTCTTCAAGAACACAAAGAAGAACTTCATCTTTCTCCATTTCTTGAGCTATTCGGCCACCACTCCCAAATCACACTTCCACTCTTCAATAATTTTATCTAACCTCATTTCCTAAAGCTAAACATCATTCCAAGCATCTTTCATGTTGTGAGTTTCTTCAAAATCAACCATCTTGAGCTTGGAAATCAAGGTTGAAATTTCTAGCTATTAGGTAAAATTCTTGTTTCTTATTTCTAAATTTGTTTTTAAATTTCTAAGCCATGTTTGATCCATGGTTATTCTTTCTTAAGCTTAGTTTTGTATTTTGTAAATTGTTTAAGCTTGATAGGTATTTTCTTGAAGCCACACAAAATTCTCTAAGGAAGCTTTCAAGAAGGATAGTCTTCAAGAGGTAAGAGGGAGATTTAATCTCATCAACTATTTTGGTAGTATGAAAATGGATTGTGTGTGGTGAAGAATCCATGAGGATTCATTTACTTGATTGTTTATGGTTTTACTTTGTTGATTTTGATGTATGTGTTTTCAAATGCTTGATTTATTGAAGACATAGTAAATTTCAGTCACATGTCATTCAATATACTTTTAATCTAAAATTATTTTTCAAGTATAGATTTTAGAGGATTAAGTAACAAATAATTGGATTAAAGACTTTTACAAAGGAAAATGAGATAGGAAATGATTATATATTTGGTTATAGAAAATAAATTAATTTCGGGCCAACAAGTCAAGAATTGGTGTTTAGATAAAAAATTTTTTTTTCTTAAAAGTAGTTTTGAAAGATTTATTTAACAGGAACTCAATTTAGTAATTTTTATTATGATAATAGAGAATACATTTTAAAATTGATTTAGTGCTCTAAGTATTTTATTAAAAAGGATTCTTAATTTCAGAAAGTTTCAAAAATTAATTTAGAACATCAAGAAATATTTTATAGGGTGAAAAATAGTAGAAATACTTTACGCGTATTTAAAATGGTGATATTTAAATTACGCGATTGATAAAATGATTTAAAAACGTTACACGATTGATAAAATGATTTAAAAATGTTACACAATTTAGAATATGGTTTTAAAAACGTAGGAAAATACCTACGCTATTTGAAAATGTTGAAAAATATTTACGTGGTTGAGAAAACGTGGGAAAATACCTACGCAATTTGAAAACGTTGGAAAATAATCATGAGATTGTGAAAATGCGGTAAAATATTTACGCGATTGAAAATAACAGCGGTATGTTGTCGGGTTGGACCTGGCTATATTGAAAAATGGTACTGCCAAGTTATGGCACTTGACCATGTGATTTGATAATATTATGATATATGTGCATTTTTGAGTCTTGCACCATGCATTGAGGTATATGCTGTTTTTGGTGTCATTGACGAATTATACCTAAGAGGATGAATTACACCCTTGTTTGGGTGCGATAGGCGTAGTGTTGTCCATTTATTGAACTTGGAGGCATTAGTGTGCAAAAATTCCACATGTGGACAGTTGGTAGCTTCTCTGGGTCGTAGTACCTGACATGACACACTAATGATCTCGACAAAGCACTATTCTTAATCACGATCTTGTTGGGGACAGTCTTGTAGAATGCCTGTAGTACACGATGAGTTTGACTGTGTACTGTGCGAGTCATGATGAATTTGACTGCGTAGCACGTGGCCATGATGGCACCGAGTTGAATGACAGGGTTCTTTCGGGATCATTCCCTCTGATTGGTTGTGTTTAGCTCCATGGAGTAGGTTTGTGTCGTGTACATGCGCATTATGAGTCTGCATATTATGTTATTCTGATATATTCTATGAAATGTTATATATGTTGTAATAACATGTTTTGATGACATATCTGTTTGTATTTATCATTTTCTATACTGCTTGATGGTAATGATGACAGATTGTCTCACCTCTTTATATGTATTTCTGTGTTATTATTATTATGTACGATAAAGACGGTGAAGAGGATCAACCTCTTAATTTTCCATAAGAGAAGCAGCAATCCGAGGACCAGCACGAAGGAGGCGAGCCATTGGATCATCCTTACTGGTTGGCTTGATTGCTTTGTTTTGGTTATGTTTGTACTGTATTTTTTTTTTTTTTGGGTTTTCTTAGTCTGTTGGACTTGAGCAAGTCTGTTATCTACTCTTTTGTGTCAAACGGTTTATGATTTAATTTTTAATTTTTATTTTAAATAAAATCATATAAATATTATGGTATGTATGTAATAATATATTTTATTTCATATTCTGTTTTTATTTTATTTAGTAATGTTTTTCGCAAGAAGAAATGGCCATAGGATGAAGGTTGAAACAAAAATGGAAGATGATTGAATTTGTATAGGATGATTATTGATCTTCTTAGAATACATAACTAAAATTTTACAACTCATGTTATATTTATTATCAAACGATTTATAACTTGGGAAGGTTTTTATTTTAATTTGTCGTAATTGTGACGCCTACATCGGGTGTTACACTTTCCATCATCAAATCATGGCATACATATACATATTCATCATATATATCACAAGCATGCCATAAACAAAAGTAATAAATCATGCAAATCATATTAAGCATAAGCAAATAATCAAAACACATAAACACCCACAAATAATTACAAGACCATGGATATGAATCCTCACATTTATTCACCATCCATCAAATACAAATTCATCTCTCACCACCATACTTGGTTGGTGAGATGAATCTCCCTCTTACCTCTTGAAGAACCTCAAAAGCTCCTTACTTTACTTCTTTTTCCAAGTCCTTCACCACCAAAAGCTTCTCAAATACAAAACAAAACACAAATTTATTAGCATATTAAGCTTGAACAAGGTGAACCATGGATCAAACATAGCTTAGAGTATGAAAAAGAGATAAGAAGTGAAGTTTCCTTACACTTCACCTTAAGAACCCTATAACTTTGCTCTTGAAGAAAGTCCTTGAAGATGATAGATTTAGAATTTGGCCTAAACTACAAAGGTTCTTGGATTGAGGTATAGATTCAAGAAGTAAGGTTGTTTAAAATTTTTGGAGAGTGATAGTGGGTTCTTGAGGTCATGGCCGAAACTTGCTTGAAGAGAAAATGGAGAGAAAAGTTTGAAGAGCTTTGCTTCTTGGAAATGATCAAGAATAGCAATAATGGTCTTGAAACTTTTGTTATGGCCTTAAGGCCTCACAAATCCGTCCCCCCCCCCCACTCTTACACTCTCAATGAGTGACCAATCTCACTAGTCACCATTTTGAGCATTCTTAGCCATTGATTAGATCAATGGTTAGGATTAATGTAAATTCTAGGTATTGCCTTTAGATGTAAGACTTAATCTAGGCCATTAGATCTTTCCTCCTTGAAATCCTAGCCATTAGATGTATCTCCAAAATGAAGGATCAAGATCACTCCTTCATACCTTACATCCAAGGGTCATAAATGGTCCTAGCCATTTTATAAGACCAATTCTCCACCGTTGATTAAATCGATGGTTGATATTCAAAGGCTTCAACATTAAGCTTGCTTCCTATTGGTCCGTCATAAAGTCGTCATAACCACTAATGTTGACTACGCAGTATAATATTTATTTTTATCTGCTATAACCCTACAAATAATATTTTTACTGTATTTTTATCGCCCGATAATTAAATACAGTACAAAATACAGTAAAAGAAAATTTCAAAAACTATTTTTGATTTCGGGTTTTTGTAAGATCCCCCGTCCCCATCTCAACAGTACAAAATTTTCTGGCTGCAGAAAAAATTTCACTTTTCCGGACCCACCTGTGCCCACGTACAGCCCCCCTGGGCCCACAGACAGCCCATGGATAATACTAAAATAATCAGAGAAATATAAAAATTTCATAATCATCCACAAAATCATAAAAATTATAAAACTTACGAAAATAAAATTAGATTACGTAAAATAATTAAGACTTAACAGTAATAATTAAAATACGTAAGATTTTCCCCGACCCGAAAATTATTATTTTCTTGACACGTAGTAAATCACACAAAACGATCAAATGTACTCACAGAATACTCAAAATAATTTTACAGTACACAAAAATCACTAAACAGTAGAATTCTGTTATAACTGTCAATATTACTGTCAAATAGTTAGAAAATTTGGGGTGTTACACAAAATATGTTTTGTTGTGAGTAATGATCAAATTGATAGATAATGTTTCAATTTGGTATATATATATATATATATATATATATATATAAGGAGGATCGGTTTACACCAGTGTAAGTCTTTTTTGACTTACACTCATTTTCAACCATGAGATCCACTTTTATCTAATGGTTGAGATTATTTCATTAAAAGTAACCATTAGATGAAAGTGGATCTAACAGTTAAAAATGAGTGTAAGTCAAAAAAGACTTACACTGGTGTAAGTTGATCCTTTCTCTCTCTCTCTCTCTCTCTCTCTCTCTATATATATATATATATATATATATATATATATATATGTATTATGCTTCAAGTGATTAGATCTATGATTTTCTTGAGAAATGATGCACAAAATATGTTATGTTATGAGTAATGATCAAATTAATAGATAATGTGTGTGTGTGTGTGTGTGTGTGTGTATATATATATATATATAGGTAGAAGTTGATGCTTAATGTGTGTACACTTTAATTATTGGTCAAATTGATAGTTGATGATGCTTCAATTTGGTTTAAAATATGACATGGTTGATGATCAAATTATTGGATGATGCTTCAATTTGTTACTTTGTGCTTAGAAGAGTATAATGTAAATTATGTTTAAGGATGAGCTAGGTGCAGCAACAAGGCCTTGGAGACTAAGGAACATCTTAGTATAGAGAGCTCTCTTAAAGAAATCAGGCACAACCATCCAATGTAGCATTTCAGCATTGTATTGCATAAGCATCATACAACATCATATAAACATTTGTTATTTATTGGGAGCTACACCAACCTTATGGGTAACTCTTTTGCTAACCGCAAGTACATGGGTCGCTCAAGTAACAAAAATGATGAGTAGAGATCGTTCCCACGGGGAATATGATTATTTTCTAATGCTAAATATTAACCTACAACTTAACTAATTCTATTCAAGCAAACATAAATTGAAAAAAAAAGTTGATTAGTTAAACCACAAAGTATAAAGAAAAGATAAAGATATGGTTAAGAGAATAAGGAATCCTTTTTCACCCCTTACTTCAATTAATAACATGTAATCCTTTTAAGTAATACTAACGATTAGATTAGGTTAGCTTGAGAAATTAACTTGATTAAAAGTCTATATCTAGGTCGATTAACCCTATGTCACTTACCTAGTTCACTATGCGTCTATGAGAATCAGAGCAAACAAGTATTAAGATTGATTCTCAAATCTGACTATGCATGACTAAGAGGTATATGTTTATCCCATTAGCGAATTAATCTATCCCGCCATTGGAATGAAATAGAACATGCATCTATTATACGTATGATCTTAAACCCAAAGTCCTATGTCTAGGCTTATTAGATTTCATCAAATCACCTAAAAACTGATCAAACAAGTAAGAGCATTAAGCACCATATGATAGAACAAAACCCAAATCATTCATATAAACTCAAAAGAGTACAAATCAATCAATATCCATAGGGGGATCCAAAGAATACCCTAACACAACTTAGCTACTCATTGAATACGAGAATGTATTACAAAAATTCATATTCAAGATAAAGGGAAGAAAGAAAGAAAAATGAACAGAAGATGAAGCCCAATGGGGTGAGCCTTGAAGCTTGAATCTTCTTCCAAGATGAAGAGGACCTCCAATCTTAGCTCTTTCAGCTCACTTTCAACCCGAAAATGAAGATTTAGCTGTTGGGTTCTCTCGGAGACAAAAGCTAAATAAAATTCTAAAAGCTCTCTAAAAGTCTTTTTCTGAAATCTCCGTGCAAAGTATTTATAGGCTCACAGATTTTACGCATCATGCCGCGACATTCCATAATACACGCCGCGGCGTGCAGAAAATTAGGTCACTAGCGCCGCGACGTTCACTTCCTTATGCCGCAACGTTAAGCCCTCGAGTTATCAAGGTTCACAGGCAAAGAGTAGCACACTGCGACATGATCCACTAAAGCTTCTCTTGTGATTCCTCTTCCAATGCAGGGCCTTGGCTCGCATCAATTTGGTTCTTTTGGGCTCATCCTGCAATTGAGAAATTAATCAGTCAAATACAAATGTAATCAAACTCAATCCAATCAAAGATTAGGAAGAATTTTAACAAGATTGGAAAGGAAGACATCAACATGGATTTTACATGAAAATGTGGCTAAAGCCTTCCAACAATGCATAACAACAAGGATAAAACTATCAATAATACATAGAGATAGGGTACAAATAACTACATTCTATGGAGTTATCATTATTACATTTTGCTGCTAAATTTTCTAAATAGTGAATTGATGTATGGATATGATTACTATCATTGTTTATGCTCTAACTCAATGTGTAAAGTGTTTTATATGATTTGACACAGTCAGAAGCACCTTGGTTTGTATATTAGTATTTTACTTAATTTGTTTTCATATTGGGAATTATAAAATTCTCAATATTTGTATGGTGTTTTCCAAAGAAACAATAATGACTTTGATCACTCAGTTGATTGATATTGAAGTTGACTAGATGTATAATCTTGATGATAATGTTTTCATTTTGCTGATCTAGAATGTTATTATTTTCCACTCTTGTACTATGTAATTATGTAAGTTGCCAAGATTATGTGTATATCATTTGAACTAAGGGCATGTGTAAGCCCTAAACTTTGGATGCCTAGGTATTTTGTCTGATTAGTCCAAATAGTATAAGTTTTTACAAAACTTTGTTCATAATTTAGTACAGATGGTACACTTGTAAATAAATAAAAGCTTAATTTTGATGTTTGATGCATATACAATATTATTTTACACTTAATTGATCATGTAAATTATATAATAAAATTAAATTGCAAAGAGATAACTTTATGATGATTCTAAAGTAAAGTAAAGAATTAATAATTTAAGCCTATCTTTTAAATAGAATTATGTAATTGAAATAAGAAAACAACTATTATAATCCAATTTTGATAATAAAATCTCTTAATAATTATTTAAATTTATTGAACGTTACATCCTGCCACTAGTCCTGCTTTGTTGCAACTTATCTTCTGGTATTGATTGTGGTGGATATGGGAATCGTTGTTTAACGTTCCCACAAACGATGCTAATATTTAAAATTAGGATCATAAGGTAGTACCTAATCGTACTCCAAACAGTGGTAAATGGTTGGATTGAATGACTTCTAGAGTGGCAAATAGAAGGTGGTACATCTGTAAGGCACTTCGACGCTTAACCTGATATTTATAGCATGAAATTACTTGCTAAAGAAGTAATATATAAAGAAATATATTTTCTTTATATTCAGGATAGATAATTATGAAAAAAATTGATCCCAAAATATTCCCATTAAAGGAAGGATTCTCTTAAAATATAATGATTACTCGTTATCAAAGCAATTAAGCTTGTGGCGCAGCAACAGGCCTGGCTGCCATTTGGGCTGGTCAGGTTGAGTCACTTTTGTTGGGCCTAGATATGGGATAGCTATGCACCTGTCTTCTTCATCCTCCTTTTTTTTTTTTTTTAATATCAACATTTGCTTCTGTAATTCGATTTCTTTGATGACTTCGTTGTACAATAAAAAAGAAACTGGTCGGGTTAGTCTTAAATTTCCCTGAAACCCAACCCAACCACACCGGGTTACGTACTCCCGTACTCAAATGGACCATTTTGCAGAAATTGTAAGGCAGCCCCAGCCAGCGAAGTGCGAGCGTGACTGACTGTATGAGAGAGGGGTTCGAAACAGCACTGTAACTGAAAGATCATACTCAGCTTTGCGAGCAAATCTTAAATAGAACCAAGAATTTGAGGCGATGATGCAATGTAAGACTCTTTTATCGGTTTCCCATTTCTCTGGTCACTTCAAATCGTTGTTCCTATCCCCCAGTAAGCTCCACAATTCTTGGAATTCCAATTTCATTTATATCTGATACATTTTCACTCTTATTTTAGCTCCTTTTTTTTTTTTAGAAATTTCTGTTATTGCAGTTAAACTTATATGGCATGCGGGTAGCTTTCGCACAGATTGGCAATCCGCAATTCCAGATACTTTTTTAGATTCAGATGTTTCAGAGGGTGGCAAATTGGACAGTTCATGTATTATAGATGACAGGAACCTTCTTCGTTCGAGTCTGAACTCCAAAACTGGTCTTCATGTTCTGGATCTTATCGACCGCGGTTCACTCGAACCAGACCGAACCCTGTACAATACGTTGCTAAAGAGATGCACCCAGTTGGGGAAGCTTAAAGAAGGAAAATTAGTGCATTCCCACATCCTTAATTCCAAGTTTAGGGATGACCTTGTTATTCAAAATTCCGTTCTTTTCATGTATGCAAGATGTGGCAGTTTGGAAGACGCTCGCCAGGTGTTCAATGAAATGCCGTCCAAAGACATGGTTACTTGGACTTCCTTGATTAGTGGGTATGCCCAGAATGAACGTGCTGAGGATGCACTTGTTTTGTTCCCTCAGATGCTCCGTGATGGGTCCAAGCCAAATGAATTCACATTATCAAGCTTGGTGAAGTCTTGTGGGTTTATTCCAAGCTATAAAGATGGGAGACAAATTCATGCGTGTTGTCTGAAGTATGGATGTCACTCAAATGTGTTTGTGGGCAGTTCGCTTGTGGATATGTATGCAAGGTGTGGGTACTTGGGTGAAGCACGATTTGTTTTTGACAAGCTGGAGAATAAGAATGAGGTTTCTTGGACTGCTTTGATAGCTGGTTATGCTAGGATGGGTGAAGGAGAGGAAGCTCTGTTTCTGTTTCTGAAGATGCAAAGGGAAAATTATAGACCAACTGACTTTACATATTCTGTGCTTTTATGTTCTTCTTCCTGCATGGGATCTTTGGAGCAAGGTAAATGGCTTCATGCACACATGATAAAATCAGACAGAAAGTTAGTTGGTTATGTGGGCAACAATCTTCTTCACATGTATGCAAAGTCAGGCAGCATTCAGGATGCAAAAAAGGTATTTAATCGATTGGTAAAGGTTGATGTGGTTTCTTGTAATTCGATGCTGATAGGATATGCCCAACATGGCCTTGGAAAGGAAGCTGTGCAACAGTTTGAAGAAATGCTAAGGGTTGGGATTGAACCTAATGATATAACATTCCTCTGTGTTCTTACTGCTTGTAGCCATGCTGGACTTTTGGATGATGGTAAACATTATTTTGGACTAATGAGAAAGTACAATATTGAACCAAAAGTCTCACATTACACGACAATTGTTGATCTTCTTGGTCGAGCTGGTCTTCTTGATCAAGCTAAGAGGTTCATAGAAGAAATGCCAATTGAACCCACTGCAGCTATCTGGGGAGCTTTGCTTGGTGCTTCTAGGATGCATAAGAATATGGAGATGGGTGCTTATGCTGCTGAATGTGTTTTTGAGCTTGATCCTTTTAAATCAGGGACTCATTTATTGCTTGCCAATATTTATGCCTCTGCTGGTAGGTGGAAGGATGTTGCAAAAGTCAGAAAGATAATGAAAGATAGTGGATTGAAGAAGGAACCAGCTTGTAGTTGGGTTGAGATTGAGAATTCTGTCCATGTGTTTGTGGCGAACGACATTGCTCATCCACAGAAAGATAAGGTCCATAAAATGTGGGAGAAGCTAAATCAGAAAATTAAGGAGATTGGCTATGTTCCAGACACTAGTCATGTGCTTTTGTTTGTAGACCAACATGAGAAAGAAGTAAATTTACAGTATCATAGTGAGAAGCTGGCTCTTGCATTTGCCCTTCTGAATACTTCTCCTGGATCCACCATACGCATTATGAAGAATATTAGGGTCTGTGGTGATTGCCACTCAGCAATAAAATATGTGTCATTGGTGGTGAAGAGGGAAATCATAGTGAGAGACACCAATCGGTTCCATCACTTTCGTGATAGCTTCTGCTCATGTGGAGACTACTGGTAGTGTCAATTATTATCAAGTAATCATGGAGAGGTATTATGGGATACTGGTTGTTCTGAATATTATCACTCAATCACTCTGTGCAGAAGGTTTAGTTGATTTTGCAACATTCCCTTCTTATTTTGTGATCTGACAATCTCCATATTTGCATGAAGGTAATGTCTGAAGGCTTAAGTCATGACTGTGGCTAAGGTTCTTTCAAAGTCAGTTCAAACATAAATGTATGGGCTAGTGAGATATACCTAACTGCTTATTTGAGGCAGAAGGTGAGGTTGTAATATGAGTTTATATAGTTATTTTTTCAGAGATGCATTTAAAATTCATATGTTACCTGTTGTTTACTTTATAGTGCTCACTCATACATGAGAGTCTTATTCTTTCTTCTGTTTTTAATTGATGTACTTTCAATAAGATTTCTATTTATACTGTTTTTTCCCTCTTGTTTGTGAGTGCTTGTTGCCATTTGGTGAAATATTGGAGGTAATATATAGCAACTTCCTCATTTAGTGTATAGGATTTCTAGTTACTCATTATGCTTTTTGTATGAGTATTATTACTGATTCCATTCTACATGTCTGATTGACTGGAGCTTTCATATATCATTCTATTATTGATGGGTACGTACCTCTACTTTATGCTAGGCTCTAAGGTCTGTTTGGGAGTTAGTTTTAGGAGGGAAAGGGAGGGATAAACCTTCCCCTTATTTGGAAGTTTTAAAAAAATGTGGGGAAGGAATAAGAGATTTTTGATAGATCCTCCAAAACCCTCCTCACATTGAATTTCAGAGTTCCCCCAAAATGGGGGGGTTTTTAGAGGAAAAATAAGTAATTTTACATATGTGCCTTTATTAAAATTTAAAAATTACATTTTTCTTATTTTCCACAGAGATTTCGATTGGAAACTCTCATCACTCGTGAATAGTTTTCAGAAATCCCTCTTATGAACCCTAACCCCCAAATCACGATCACGATTCACAACGAATTGGTCAATTGGTGACACATTCAGGCTTCAGGTTTCAAGATCACTACTCACTACGTCACTCACTTGGGACTAATTCGCTGCGAGTTGGAACGAAACCTTACTGCATGTGCCATCGCTGGCTTTTGCATATTCATCTTTCTGGTGAGAATCCTTGATACAAGAACCCTTGATCTGCGTCTTCATCGATTTCCTTCTTCAACCTGAACCCTTGAATGTTTTTTTTGTTTTTTGTTTTTGAATCTTTCATTCTCGTTTTTTATTTTCTTGGTCTTTTCTTCAGCAGCTGCTGTAATCTTGGTTGAAGCTTGGTCTCTATATTATCGGTTTCTACATATTAGTGGAAGTTGATTCTGATTTTTTTTTTTTATTCTGATAACCTTGTTTCCATTTTTGAGCTTCATGCAACCTTGATTGCTTGATTCCTCTTATATAATATATATAATCATGGAATTGATTGCTGCATTTACTGGATTGAGTGATCATGCTATAGCTTATGTGTTCTAGAGTGATTCTCTTCATTTGTGATTTATTTGCTACTGGAAACCCTTGGTCAATTTCGCTTTTGATTTTCAATTGGACTTTTTTTTTTTGTTGTTACTGAGTTTCTTGTTCTGTATGATAGTTGATGAGATTATTAAGAACTTCTAAAATCGTCAAAGTCAGTAGGCTTGTTTCTGTTGATTTGACATAGGTTTCTGCAGTTCTCTGTTAGATGTATTCAGTTTTAGATAGGGGACATACGTGGTGATTTTAACTTTGTTTGAGGACTAGAATTTGGAGCTGTCTTGTAATTGATGTAAAAGGAAAGGATGATGGGAGACAGGCATAGTAATAGAGCTTGCTTCATGGTGGTTGTTGGGGTATCTAAAGATTAATAGAGAAAAACAGTGTAGAAGTGTAGTATTATTGATGAACAACAATATCAAAGGGATACTGAGCTTGATAGAAATAAGAACAGAGCTACAATTGGATAGCTAAGCAATTCGAGAGGCTTAGTTCTCTCCCAAGGGTCCCAAAGTCCAATTCCAGCCTGAAGGATATTTCCCTACCTCATGCTACCTATATCTCTCTCATCTCAGCAACTGTTTCCTCACCCCCCACTCCCCACGCGACTGCTACTGCCAACTAGGCAGAAGTTAGTTACAATTTCTCTCTCATGGGGAATGATCCTATGCATCACCTCTCTTGAGCCAATTAATGGACTTCCACTTTCCTCTCTCGTAGACTTTAGCCCCAGTGGGCCTTATGTCCGCATCAATACTTGCCCCTTCAAAATTCACCTTGTCCTCAAGGTGGAAATCAGGAAACTGCTCCTGGAGGTCTGTTAACTTCTCCCAGGAAGTTTCACAGGTAGGCAAGTGCTGCCATTTCACCAGAACTTCCATCTCAGTAGGACTGGTTCCTCTTTGATAAAAACCAATAGCAGATAGTAGGAAAACAAACTAGAAATCAAGTAAAATACTGGGAGAGGTTACTGTATTATTTAGAGGAAGAAGAAAATACAAAGGAATCAAGGTAACCTTGCCCAGAGCCAAGCTCCTTCAGAGAACAAGTTCTCTGCCCAATAACTAACTAAAATTCTTCAAGATGCCTCACCCCCTCCTCTACGTGCCTACTATAACCGAATTCCCACATCACACGCCCTGCTCTCCTCTCTCTCTCTCTGCCACCTCAGCATTCATTCCCTGTCCCTTCCTATTTTTCCTGACATAAACTCTCCAAGTTGTGGGCTTGGTCACTGCTTGTGTTGCTGGGCTATTTGGGCCTACATTAACATGAGAGGTACTATCATTGCCCTCCTCTTGAAGAACAGACTTGTCCTCAAGTCTGAGATCTGGGAATTGGCTACAAATATTGAGTTCATCCTCCCATGTAGCCTCTTCGACAGCTCTCCCTTTCCACTGCACCAGTAACTGCCGAACCAAGTCTCCTCCCATGGTGACTATACGAGCTGCCAGTGTAACACCCTCCTTAGGACATCACATGTCTGACTCCCAACTCATAATTTGAAAAGAAGTTCATAAAAGGTTTGAGTTATAAAAGGTGGGTTTTAAAATTTCTTCTTTACTGAAACATAAACTTACTGAAATCCATAAGTATTACTGAAAATATATTTACTGATTAATATACAATATTGACACCAATTAATATTTAACAATTTAAAGAGAAATATAAAACTAACAGACTCTCTTTTTAACAAGAAGAAACCCCATCACGGGTCCTACTTAATAGTACGGTACAACACTAACGAGAAAACTTAACATACTCATTTCTTTTTGTATCCCTCTTGATGCATCAGACATCTACTCCTTATTAACACTGCACGCTATCAACTCTGGAATAGTCATTCTCTGATGTTGTCTCCGAACTCAGAATATCTACCTCCCGGTATGTCTAATATAATTCATTCCTTCTACATTATAATTTTAACAATACTGTATACATAACGAAGACAACATAAAGAAAGAAAGTGAGATCACTTTCTACACCAATACCAACACAGAAGTAGCGGAGATAACACAAACAACATAACATAAAGATAGATCATACCAGAATTATGATCATGCCATCAACATTAATCAACTATTATCATCCAAGTATTCAAAACAATTGTCATAGCTAATATTCCTCAATTAATATATCATACAGATATAAATGCTCAGATTCATGCATGTGCACATAGACTCATTTTTTCAAAAACAACTCCATGGAGGTTTTCACAATTTCGAGGAGAATCTCGTTAATTGTCACCTTAGCCCAAAGACAATCTTTCGGTTGTTGAAAAGAATCGTGTTCTTGTCGGATATCGTCAATGCGTTGCAGAAATTATATCGCAAGTGGCATATGGTCGGCCTTAGCCCACAGACAGATATCCACCTGGTCGACCGCCGTACTGACGCCCCAAGATCCATCATAGATCTCACTATCAATTCTCATTCCTCTTCAACCATGGTAAGGCCAAAATAGCTTATTAGCTATACTTTATACAACGTGAATATATCGGTGTAAGTCAACCACAAGGCCAAATCTTTTCAATTTCATTTGTTCAATGTAATCATACGCTCTCAACGATATTTTTCCAATGCATGTATAATGCACCAACGCCAATCACAGATATCTTTCCAATGCATGTAAAATGCACCAAATGCCAATCACAGGCAAAACTTGTCATTTTCACAAACAGTGTCCATACACTGGTTCGACAGTAATTCATATTGTATATTCAATAGCAAAATCATGTTATCACATTTTCATAGTTATAAAACACTTTCGTCGTGTTTTCACAAAATTGCACAACATTTCCGTTACGTTTTCACAATTCCACAACACTTCTGTTGCATTTTCAAATCATGTATTGATTTTTCAATGTTTTCTCAATCGCATAAAAATATTTACACGTTACTCAAATCACGTAGCGATTTTCTACCGTTTTCACAACCGCGTAACTTAAAAATCATTCTTTTAAGTTGCGTAAATCATTTTGCATCATTCTCAAAATATTTAAAACACTTTCCAAATCACATAACGATTTTCCATCATTTTTACAATCACGTAAAAATATTCTATCACTTTTAAATCACATATTGATTTTTCAACAGTAGTTCAAATTACGTAAAATATTTAAACGTAATTCAAAACACGTAGAAATATTTTGACATATTACCAATCGCGTATAAATATTCTATCGTATTTCAAATCGCGTAGGTTAAAAATCACGTTTTTAAGATACGTAAATAATTTTTCACCACAATTTCATTACGAAAAATATTTATAAATCTTCAAAAATTCCTTTTTAACCTTTCTCAAAATAATATAACTTTATACTTCATTTAATATTTTTTTACTCAAGAAAATCTTTTTCCACGATTCTATACTCAAGAAATCCTTTTCCAAATATAACCCACAAAATCACTTTTCATTGATATAAATCAATGTTTCAAACTTTAAGAATTTCCTAACGTCTTTGGCTCGAAAATCGGTTATATCGTTTAAATTTTCAAAACACCATTATATTCTTCGTTTTTCCCAAATCATTTCCAAACACAACCTTTTTCAAAATAAATCAAGTTCAAAACATTTTCGTTTAAAAACTTGATTCTCAAGTGATAAATATTCTATTTCCTTTCCAAATTCTTGCGAAAATCATTTCGTTATAAAATCAAGGTATCCGCAAGTCTTCAAAAACCGTGAACGTGTTCATTGAAAACTGTCAAATCTTTCGAGTGACAAAACACTTCGTTTTATAAAATATCACTTTGTTCATAAAAAATCAAGGCATTACAAGCCTTCAAAAACGTGGATATGACTATTGAAACCATCAAAATATTTTTTTTTCCTTCTAAATTGATATGATTTTACACAAACAAAACTATTAAAAATCCTTTACAAAAACTGTGAACACTTGGTCTTTGAAATCAAGTCATTTGTTCATTTTCATTTTTCACTTTCTTTGCAAATCCATTTTCATTTTTTTTATAAATCCTTTTTCACTTCCTTTGCAAATCCTTAAAATCAACATTCTATTTTCATTTAAAACTCATGTTTAGTAAAAAACACTTAAACTTTTTACACAAAATAAATCAATAAAAATCTTTCTAAAAAAGCGTGTTCGTATCTTTCTTTGAAAAATAAATCCTTTGTTTATTTTTCTTGTTTTTCTAAACATCTCATTTCATCATTCATAAAAATATTAATTTGTGAACACCTATCTTGAGGTGTCTTGACCAAATTCACTATGTTCTAGGGACCAAAAAATTAATTCCTTTGTTTTGAAAAATTTCAACATAAACCTCAATCTTGAGAGTCAAAAACCGTAGCCTCCTTTGGCCATTGGAACCAAAAATTGATTTCCTTTCCATTATCACATCATGGACATACACATACATATTTAAATATATATCACAAGACATGCCAAAATCAAAGCAATAAATCATGCAAATCATACCAAACATAAAGGCGAAAATAATCAAAGACATAAACACTCACAAATTATTACATAACCATGGATTGGAATCCTCACGTGGATTCTCCATCCATCAAATACCAACCCATCTCTTACCACCATACTTAGTTGGTGAGGTGGATCTCCTACTCTCTTGAAGATCCTCAAAGCTCTTTTTTTGCTTCTATTTCCAAGTCCTTCACCAGAACGCTACTCAAATACAAAACAAAATACATAGAAATTAAGATATCTTAGGCGATTAGAGAGGAAATGGATCAAATATGGTTTAGATCATGAAAAGAGAGAAGAAATGAAGTTTACACTTCACCATAAATCTTCCATAAACATGGATCTTGAAGAAAGTCGTGAAGATGAATGATTTAGAGGAAATCTTCAACACGAAAGTTGTTTAGAATATCATGTAGATTCAAGATCTATGGTTGGATGAAATTAAAAGAGATTGGGTGGTGGTTTTTTGAGTGATATGGCGAATGGTGTGTTTAGGGAGAGAAATGGAGTTTTTTTCTTTAGTTTTTCTTCTTGATACTTGAATGAAAAGATGAAGATGTAATAATATGGAGTATGGAAATGAATTTTTGGTCTCCTTTAGGGTGCATGGCCGTAAACACTTGGAGAGAAAGAAGAGAAATTTTATATGGTTCTTTGGTTCTTGAAAAATAGAAAAGATGTTCAAATAAGCTAAAGTCACAATATTGGCTTCCTAAGGCCTTCTTGACCGTGCACTTGTTTTGAAAGAAAGGTGAGAGATGTTATTGATAGAAAAGTGATATGAATTATCAAGTAAGGAGTTAATATTTTGCCCCCCCCCAAAAAAACTACTTGGTTGTGAGTCAATTTGGAACAAAAGAGATAGAAATGAATTAAAGATAAGATGTTTTCTCTTTTACAAGCAAGCATAGCCAGTAGGAAATTGGAAAGAATAGCCACCAAACATTGACTAACTTTGTATAGCTTCTTGTAGGCATAAAAACAATAGCCAAATGAATTAATTGCATGAATCTTGTCTCCTTCAAATGAATGGCCGTAGAAAACAAAATGGAGAAGCCACCATAATTGACTATTTCATTGATATTTGATATAATTGAAGAAAGAAGAATTAAGTGTATAATTTTGGCCATAAAAGAGTGCATGGCCGTATAGTGAGGAGAGAAAAGAATGAATTATTTGAAGCAAATAATTGGTACTACATTATTTGATAGAAAAAGTGATGAAGTGATATAGCAAATACATAAAAAGATTTTGGCCCCTTTTTCCTTGCATTGCCGTGGAGCTTCACAAATAAAAAGCCATTTTATTTGACAGTACCACTTTGTTTTACTTGAATTAGATTCTAATATCACAAAGTGAATTGATTATTAGAGCAATTTTCTCTTCCTCCACCGTAGAAGCAATAATTCTAAGGAGTCCAAATATTTATTCAACAATTTTATTTCCTATTGGTCGTAGAAAGTCAAGCCATTATTCTTGACCAATTTCTATTAGTTTTTGGAAAGTCTAAGCCATTAAGTTGAACCAATCTCCACCATTAATTAAATCCACATCCAATGGTCACAAAATGGTCTACCACTTTGTAAGGCCAAATCTCCACCCTTGATCAATTCTAAATCCAATGGTTGTAAATGATCATAGTCATTATATTAGACTTATCCTACAGTTGATTAAATCGATGGTTGATATCAAAGTCTTGATATTAGACTTGTTTCCTATTGGTCCATCAAAAATTATCATAACCACTAATTGTGGACTTAAATATAATTTCTATTTTTATCTGTTAAAACCCCACGAAAGATTATATTTTCTTGTATTTTTATCGCCTAGATAATTAATACAAGACAAAACACAAGATCAAGAAATTTTCTAAAACTATCTCCAGATTCAGGTTTAGTAAGATCTCCTGTCTCCGTCTCAATAGTACAAATTTTTTTATGCGTAGAAAAATTTTCACGTTTTGGGACTCATCCCGAGCCCACGTAAGACCACTGGGACCCACAAACAGTCAAAAAACGGTCGGAGTATCATAAAAATTTCATAATCATCCATAAAATCACAAAAATTAGAAAACGCATAAATATCAAATCAAATTACGTAAAATAATTAAAACCTAACGGTAAAAATTAAATTACATAAAGTTTTCCCTAGCCCGAAAATTTTTATTTTCCTGACACGGAGTAAATCACTCAAAACGATCAAATACGCTGACGGAATAATCAAAATAATTTTACAGTACACAGAAATCACTAAACAGTAGAATTCTGTTAACTGTCAAAATTACTGTCAACTATTTAGGAAATTTGGGGTGTTACAGCCAGCACTGCCGCAGGTACAAAGGAAGTTGCTGTATCACTCTCCATGTCCTAAGGAAGATCCTCTTCTACCTTATAGTCACCAATAGCCTTTTTTAACAGCGAAACATGGAACACAGGGTGAATCCGGGCTGATTCTGGTAACTGAATCTTGTAGGCTACGGCTCCTATTTTTTCCAGCACCTGAAATGGACCATAGTACCTAGGAGAAAGCTTGGGACAGATTCTGGCTCCTATTGTTTGCTGCCCATGAGGGCGTAGCTTTAGAAAAACCCAATCTCCTATCTCAAAGCACCTCTCTTTCCTGTGAAGATCAGCCTGAGACTTCATTCTTCCCTGAGCTCTTAACAAATGATGTTTCAGTTGGCGCAAGGCCTCATCACGATCCAACAGTTCTCTTTGGACAGCTTCAACCTTGGTTTCCCCTGCTATGAACCGAGACACAACTGGAGGTGGTCTCCAATACACGGCTTCGAAAGGTGTGGTACCCGTATACACATGGAAAGTAGTATTGTAGCAATATTCAGCCCATGGCAGCCACACCACCCAAATCTTTGGCTGGTCAGCTATGAAACATCGGAGAAAAGTCTCAAGGCACCGATTGACAACCTCCGTTTGCCCATCTGTTTGTGGGTGATAAGCGGTGCTCATTTTCAAATAAGTACCTTGCAACTTGAACAATTCTCTCCAGAATCCACTAACAAAAATAGGATCCCTATCACTCAAGATAGATGCTGGAACACCATGCAACCGCACGATCTCTTTGGCGAAAATTTCAGCCACTAACTTAGCCGTGTAAGGATGCTTCAATGGAATAAAGTGGCTGTACTTAGAGAGGCGGTCCACTACCACGAGTATTGCTGTAAAGCCCTTGGATTTTAGAAGTCCTATGATGAAATCCATAGAAATTTCCTCCCAAACCTGATTAGGAATGTTTAGAGGTTGTAACAAACCTCCCGGGGCTGTAGCTAAGTATTTCTGCCTTTGACAAACATCACACTCTTTAACAAACTGCTGTATGGAGTGTTTCATGCCAATCCAGTATAAGTTAGCTGCCACACGTCTGTATGTACGATAGAACCCGGAATGCCCTCCTTGTGGAGTGGAATGGAACTCTTTGAGCAACGTCGGGATCCATGATGACTTGGCTGAAATTACCAGCCGCCCCTCATAGAATAAGACCCTGTTATGGTAAGAAAAACCCTTCCTAGCCTCTATGTTCTGCTGTAAATCAGCAATGATGCTCTTTAGTTCTTCATCCCGATGCACTTCCTCTACCACATTCTTACCTTCTGACCAATTGGGATAATGAATGAGGGCAGCGAACTCTCCCCCGCCATACATCCGTGATAGAGCATCGGCCCCCCTATTTTCCAAACCCGGCTTGTAAACAATGTCAAATTTGTACCCGAGGAGTTTAGCCACCCAGTTTTGTTGGTCCATTGTTGTGACTCTTTGCATCAAAAGCTGCTTCAAACTCTTTTGATTAGTACACACAGTGAATTGTCGGCCAATTAAATGTGGTCTCCAATGCTGAATGGCCAAAGCTACAGCCATGAGTTCTTTTTCATAAGCTGATTTAGTCAAATTTCTTTTTCCGAGTGCCTTACTATAGTAAGCTACAGGTCTGCCTTGTTGAATAAGAATAGCACCCAACCCTTGGCCGGAGGCATCACTTTCAATGGTGAACTCTTGGCTGAAATCCGGTAATGCTAAAACTGGGGCAGTAGTCATTTTATTTTTGAGAAGATCGAAAGCTTCCTGTGCCCGAGGTCCCCATTGGAACCCTTCCTTCTTAGTGAGCTTTGTTAACGGTTTAGCAATCTTGCCATAGTCTTTGATAAACTTCCGATAGTAGCCAGTTAAGCCCAGAAAACCCCTTACTCCCTTCACATTCTTAGGTTGTGGCCATTTAAGCACACTGCAGATTTTATTTGGATCTATAGCCACCCCTTCTTTGGAGATGATATGTCCCAAATATTCCACGGAAGTCTGAGCAAAGTAACATTTCTTTTTGTTGGCCACCAGCTGCTGTTTTTTTAGTACTTCCAGAACTGCAGTTAAGTGTTGCAAATGAGTTTCCCAATCCGGGCTGTACACTAAGATGTCGTCAAAGAAAACCAGCACATACTTGCGCAACATAGCTCTAAAAACCTCATTCATTAAAGCTTGAAATGTAGATGGCGCATTCATTAACCCGAACGGCATTACTAAGTATTCATAATGCCCTTCGTGAGTTCTGAATGCTGTTTTGTGGACATCTTCAATTTTTACCCTTACTTGATGGTAACCTGACTTAAGATCCAACTTCGAAAAGAACTTAGCCCCATACAACTCATCCAATAATTCATCTATCACAGGTATTGGAAATTTATCCGGTACAGTAACCTTATTTAAAGTTCTGTAATCGACGCACATTCGCCATGTCTCATCCTTCTTTTTCACCAAAATTACTGGACTAGAAAAAGCACTTTGGCTGTGGCGTATCATACCTGAATCGAGCAGCTCCCTCACTTGTTTTTCAATCTCGTTCTTATGATGATGCGGGTAGCAGTAGGGCCTCACATTCACAGGTCCCTGACCCTCTATAAGGTTAATGGCATGTTCCTTACCTCTCTTAGGCGGCAGTCCTTTTGGCTCTTTAAAAACCTCTTGGAATCTGGACAATAAGTTTTCAATTTCAAGCTTTTGTTGGGGCGTAACCTCTGCTGTACTTGTTTCATTTCCAATAACAGACCTGACCTGCAATTCTTTAGCAAAAAACAGCCCTTCTATCCACTGTGAAGACTTCCCGAAAAAACTTTGTAGTGCCACTTGACCTGAAACTCCCTTGCTCTCTCCCTTCAGCTCTACCCAATGATCATTCAACTGGAATTTCATGTTCTGTTTCCCCCAATCGATCCACATTTCCCCAAGAGAAACCAACCAGGACATTCCAAGAACGACATCCATTCCCTCCAAATCAAAGAGTAAAGTATCAACCGTCATCTTGCTAGTCCCTAATTCCAGCTCAACGTTCTTACACACTCCTTGTGCTATGGCTTTATACCCGTCTCCCAACTTGATTCTCATCGGTTTGGTCTCTTTTACGGGCAACCCCATCACTGTCACTAACTTCTTAGAAATGAAATTATGGGTAGCTCCACTATTGATCAAGATAAGAATGGGCACTCCCTTCACTACACCCCTCAGTTTCATAGTTTGCGGTATTCCTCCTTTTTCAGCAAGTAGACTCTCCAAATTCATCATACTGCACTCTCCATCAACATCTACTTCCTCCTCCTCTACGGCCAAAACTTGGGCTTCACCGTCCCCCTCCTCCTCATCGTCTATCACCATGATTCTTAATTGACGATTAGGGCACTGATGGCGAGGGTGGAAAGCTCCGCCACATCGGTAGCACAGCCCCTTCTGTTTTCGGTCCATCAATTCGTGGTAGGGAAGATGTTTGACGCCTCGTTCCCTCTGCTGAGTATGATTCTGGTCCTGTATTGGATCTTTAGGAGGCACTGGTCCATTATGCCCATTCTCCCGCACCTCTTTATTGCCACGCACATACACCCAATCATTCCCAGGTGTGCGACCCGAACCCATTGGGCCAGGCAGAGCGTTCGGGTTGGGTCGATAATTGGAACCCGAACCGAAACTGCCCCGAAACCCGGTAGCCCGTTGTACGTTCCCACCTTTCTTCTCCAACAATTCCTGCTCCACTGCTCTCGTCAAGTTCAGTAGCCATGAATGTGACAGAGGACCCAATGTCTTCATGCTTCGTACTCTCCCCTTTATACCTTCCTTCAACCCATGAATGAAATACTCGCAATATTGCTCATCCGGAAGGCGCAGAATCTGGGCAATCAGTTTCTCGAACTCTCGTATGTACTCCTCCACACCTCCTACTTGTTGGAGCGTCGCCAGCTGCTCGTAAATATTCCCTTCGCCGATTCCACCGTATCGCTCTAATAGCTCGGCTTTGAGTTGTTCCCAAGTGAGTTCCACTTCGTCGTCGAGCAACGATTTGAAGAAGTGGATCGTTGGCCCCTCCATGCATAGCTGGGCCAAGCTCACTCGTATCTCTGGGCTCGTCTCCTGGATCTGAAAATAAATCTCCGCCCTCGCAATCCATCCCGCCGGGTCATCGCCATTAAACATAGGCAACTCCACCTTCTTCACAGATTGACGAAACTCGTCTAAAGAATCTCATTGCAATTTCTTCACTCTCGATCCTCCGATACTACTCGCCTCCAAACTCTGAGCAAGCATGGCGATAAGCTTCTCCTGATTCTCATCTGCTTTGGACTGCATTGTTACGAGAGTGTTTTGGAGATTGGCGACTTCATTTTCCAGAGCTGCAACCTTTGCCTCCATCTTCTTCGGTGGCATCCGATTCTCCTCCACACTGGTCCTTTACTAAAAAAAACGAAGTTCGTCTCCCCTACGGATCCGGCAGGTCGGACCAGTTTGATAAAAACCAATAGCAGATAGTAGGAAAACAAACTAGAAATCAAGTAAAATACTGGGAGAGGTTACTGTATTATTTAGAGGAAGAAGAAAATACAAAGGAATCAAGGTTCCCTTGCCCAGAGCCAAGCTCCTTCAGAGAACAAGTTCTCTGCCCAATAACTAACTAAAATTCTTCATGATGCCTCACCCCCTCCTCTACATGCCTACTATAACCGAATTCCCACATCACACGCCCTACTCTCCTCTCTCTCTCTCTGCCACCTCAGCATTCATTCCTTGTCCCTTCCTATTTTTCCTGACATAAACTCTCCTAGTTGTGGGCTTGGTCAGCTGCTGTGTTGTTGGGCTATTTGGGCCTACATTAACATGAGAGGTTCTATCACTCTTATAGCCAATGCTTCTTCTGGTTGAGCTTGGAGCTCCCATTCCTCCGACACAAAAGGAGGCAGGGTCTGCACTGTGACATCTGCTACAACATTTTTCTTCAACATTGACACATGGAAGACTGGATGCACTCTACTTTCTTCTGGTAACAATAGCTTGTAGGCAGCTGCACCAATCCTGTCAATGATCTCATACGGCCCATAGAATCTAGTACTTAGTTTCTGGTTAACTCTCTTAGCTAAGTTCTTCAATTTGTAGGGCTGGATCTTTAAGTAAACCTTATCTCCAACCTGATGTTTCACATCTCTTCTATGTTTATTGGCCTGTTGCTTCATTCTGTTCTGAGCCTACACCAATTGTCTCTTCAATTCCTCTAACATCTCATTCTTGTCCAGTGTCATTCTATCCACCTCATCTATTGCCGTTCTACCCACATCTCCTCTGACCACAGCTGGTGGATCCCTTCCATACAGTGCCTGAAAAGGGGTCATCTTTGTAGTTGAATGATAGTTGGTATTATACCAGAATCTGTCCAACTAAGCCATTTGTGCCACTGTTTGGGTTTAACCCCAGTAACACATCTCAAATAAGTCTCCAAGCACCTGTTAACCACTTTAGTTTGGCCATCTGTTTGAGGATGGTAAGCAGAACTGAACTTCAATTTAGTCCCAGCTAGCTTGAACAACTCTGTCCAGAAAGAGCTAAGGAAGACCCGGTCTCTGTCTGATACTATTGACATTGGAAAACCGTGGAGTCTCACCACTTCTCTGATGAATATTTCTACCACTTCTTTAGCAGTATAGGGATGAGCTAGAGCAATGAAATGAGCATACTTTGTTAATCTATCCACTACCACGAATATTGTGTCCATTCCCCCAGATTTTGGCAAGCCCCCGCTGAAGTCCATTGATATGTCAGACCACTGTTGTGCAGGTATAAGTAGAGGCTGCAGTAGCCCTGCTGGATTTAAGGCCTCATATTTGTTTCTTTGACAAACCTCACATTCTTGAACATACTGCTGTATGGTCTTCCTCATTCCTTCCTAGAAAAACAGTCCAGCCACCTTTTTATAGGTTCGGAAATAACCAGAATGGCCCCCCAATGTCAAATCATGGAATTCCTTAAGGATCACATGAATTTTTGAGGAACCCCTAGGAATCACCAATCTCCCCCTATGGTATAACCTGCCTTTTGTGACTTTATATCCTGGGTGTGCCCTCTCATCTAACATCTGATCTTGCATGATCTTTCTCAATTTCTCATCCCTGGAAATCTCCTTTTCTAAATCCTCCCATTCCAAACACTGCACAGTTGATAAGGCTGAGAATTGCAACTTTCTGGATAAAGCATATGCTGCTTTATTCTCTGGTCAATGCTTATATTTGATCTCAAAATCGAATCCTAGCAATTTGGAGATCAACCTCTGCTGTTCTTCACCCATTAATCTCTGTTCAGTCAAGAACCTGAGGCTCTTTTGGTCTGTATGCACCACAAAATGCCTCCCTAGCAAGTAATGTCTCCATTTCTAAATGGCCAATACCACTGCCATTAATTCCTTCTCATAGACTGACTTGTTCTGGGCTCTATCTGAAATTGTTTGACTCATGTATGCCACTGGCCTGCCCTCCTACATCAAAACTGCTCCAATACCCTTCCCGGATGCATCAGTCTCCACTACAAAAGTCTTGTCAAAATTTGGGACTACTAGCACTAGAATGGAAGTCATGACCTGTTTCAGCTGCTCAAAGGCAAGCTGAGCACCCTCATTCTATTGAAACTGATCCTTCTTAAGTTGTTGAGTCAAAGGCCAAGCTATTTTTTCCATAATTTTTCACAAATTTTCTGTAGTATCCAGTTAGGCCGAGAAACCCCCTTAGCCCCTTGACATCTTTAGGGGAAGGCCAATCCAACATGTCTTTGATTTTGTTGGGATCTGTAGAAACCCCTTGACCAGAAACAATGTGTCCCAGGTACTCTAGCTTCTCTTGCCCAAAGGAACACTTCTTTTTGTTAACCACCGACCCATGCTCTCTTATATGGCGGCCATGCGTCACTGGCCTATGTATCAGTTGGACATTAAAAATGTCTTCCTTCACGGTGATTTGGAAGAGGAAGTTTATATGGAGCAACCTCCTAGGCTTGTTGCTCAGGAGGAGTCATGTGGATATGTTTGCAGGTTACATAAGGCCTTATACGGCCTCAAGCAAAGCCCTCGAGCTTGGTTTAGCAGATTCAGTGCAGTCCTTACACAATTTGGCATGATCCGCAGTGGAGCAGACCACTCTGTGTTTTATAAACATTCTCCTTCTAATCAGTGCATTTATCTTGTTGTTTATGTAGATGACATTGTCATTACTGGGGATGATAATGAGGGCATCAAACGCCTCAAGGAGCACTTGTTTCAACATTTTCAAACCAAAGATTTGGGACGGTTATGATACTTCCTTGGAATTGAAGTAGCTCAATCCAGCACTGGTGTTGCTATATCTCAGAGGAAGTACGCACTTGATATTTTGGAGGAAACAGGGATGATAAATTGTAAACCGATTGACACTCCTATGGATCCTAATGTTAAACTTATGCCAGATCAAGGGGTGCCCTATTCAGATCCAGGGAGGTATCGGAGACTAGTAGGGAAGTTAAATTATCTTACTATGACTCGACTAGACATCTCTTTTGCTGTTAGTGTTGTGAGTCAATTTCTTAACTCTCCCTGTAACTGTCATTGGGACGCAGTAATTTGAATATTGAGATATATTAAAGGTTCTCCGGGACGGGGGTTGGTCTATGAGAATAGGGGTCATACTGATATTATTGCCTACACAGATGCAGATTGGGCAGGTTGCCCAAGTGATAGGCGATCAACCTCAGGGTATTGTGTTCTTGTTGGAGGCAATCTTATTGCATGAAAAAGCAAAAAGCAGAATGTTGTTGCTAGATCGAGTGCAGAAGTAGAGTATCGAGCTATGGCTCTTACAACATGCGAACTTATATGGCTAAAGCAATTTCTTTCTGAGTTAAAGTTTTGTAAAATAAGGTCTATGAATCTTATTTGCGATAATCAAGCAGCTTTGCATATTGCCTCTAATCCAGTCTTCCATGAGCGGACTAAGCACATAGAGATTGATTGTCACTTTATTTGTGAAAAGGTCATCTCTGGAGAAATTATCACATCATTTGTGAATTCTAATGATCAGCTGGCGGACGTGTTCACTAAGTCACTCCGAGGTCCAAGGATAACATACATATGTAACAAGTTGGATGCTTATGACATATATGCACCAGCTTGAGGGGGAGTGTTGAGAATATTGAGGTTCATTAATTAGATTCCATGAACCGTTCCATAGGTTCATGTACAGGTTCATGTATACTTGTAGTTATTAGATTCATGTACATAGGGAGTTAGCTATCTAATTAATCATCCTTGTAAATTGTAAATTCTGATTAGTATATATATATCACACTTGCTGAGTTTTACACACTCAAGCAATTCAGAAATCCTCTCTAAGTAGTCTAATATTCAAGTGGAGTAAAACTCTTACCCTTAAAATACTCTCTCTGTGTTTTCCCCGCAATCCCTTCCTTATCCCTCCATCCCTTCTTCTCTTCATAAATCATCCCACCTCTTCGCAGGGCTACATTCTTTTCCTCCAACAACAGGGCTCGGTCCATCAGTTCTGACAATGACTCCTAGGCATGTAGCTTCAGTTCAGCTTGTATTTCATCCTTCAATCCATTCAGAAAAATCCCTTTCAACATCACTCGCTCCCCCTTCTTTAAAGGCGCAGAAGCCATTTCAAAACGTTCCCTGTATTCCATTACTGTCCCAGTCTGCTTAATGCTAAGCACGGTCCAAACGGATTTTGAACTAAACCCGGTTGAAATCGACGTAGCACCGCCCTTTTAAACTCCTCCCAGTCAGCTGAGGGAGCTTGTTCCTCCCACCATTGGTACCAATTCAGTGCCTTATCTTCCAAGGCAATCACCACCGCCTCCAGTTTTTCACCGTCTCTCATAGAGTTCAACTTGAAGTACCTCTCAACCTTCACGCTCCAGGCATAAGCCTCCTCTCTCGTAAACACTAGGATCTCCAACTTCCTTCCACCCAGATCATAGAATGGTGGTCTACTGTCAAGCCCAAAGTGCGATCGTGATCGCGACCCACTCGATTCGCTTCCTCCGCTTCCCTCTCCTTCACCTTCCGTTGCCAGTGTTCTCCGATGTCTTGATCGTCCTCTCCGACGACGATCGCGTGCTTGAAGGAGCTGTCGCATCTCCTCCACAGCTCGCATTAAGTTCCTTAGTCCAGTTTCCAGAGCATCCACACGTTCGTCCATTCCACCGCGCGTCTGAACCATTTGCTCGAGGAAAGAGCTTTGATACCAATTGTTGGGGTATCTAAAGATTAATAGAGAAAAACAGTGTAGAAGTGTAGTATTATTGATGAACAACAGTATCAAAGGGATACTGAGCTTGATAGAAATAAGAATAGAGCTACAATTGGATAGCTAAGCAATTCGAGAGGCTTAGTTCTCTCCCAAGGGTCCCAAAGTCCAATTCCAGCCTGAAGGATATTTCCCTATCTCATGCTACCTATATCTCTCTCACCCCAGCAACTGTTTCCTCACCCCCCCACTCCCCACGCGACTGCTACTGCCAACTAGGCAGAAGTTAGTTACAATTTCTCTCTCATGGGGAATGATCCTGTGCATCACTTCTGTTGAGCCAATTAATGGACTTCCACTTTCCTCTCTCGTAGACTTTAGCCCCAGTGGGCCTTTTGTCCGCATTAGTGGTTCACAACTTACACACAGCACTAGTGGTGTTGTTTATGCGGAATTTTGGTTCAAAGACTTAGAATTAATTCCAACAAACAAATATATTTTATCAAACGAATGTGGGTTCACAAGTTATGCGGTAATCTCGTTTATGAAAATGATTTTAACAGCAAACAAAGGAAATTTAAGGAATAGGAAAATGCAGAAAATTAACTGAAAGCATGTAAATGGCACGAAATTAAAGTGCAGAATTTAAATGGAAAAAAGATTAAGAAAAGCAAATAAGAGTGCGAAGAATCGTAAAAAGAATTTAAAAGAACAAGACCGAAAAAAGTAAAGAATTTTAAAAGAAACGTTCATTAATTTAAATGACATGAAATGGTAAAGGAAGCATACTTGGACAAAAATCCTTTAATCGCTTTCGGGTTGAGATGTTAGGATTTTTTATCAAAGCAAATAACCTCTCTTTTACATTACGCACACCACTATTTATAGACATCACAAAAATAATCGACATTCTAAAAAACCAACACGTTCTAGCGGTTTTTTTTCATAAAGAAATACCTAATTTTTTTAAAAGAAGATGACTGGACCATTCTAACCAATTTCCATCGAAAACATGATCTTCATGTCGGATATCAATCCCTTAGTCATTTAAAATCCTCCCTTTTCATTCGTCGCTTTTGTCGATTTAGCACTTCTGTCGGTTCCAAAATTTTCCAAAAATCATCATCATCCGACAAACTGCCAAATCTTAATTTTTCTTCCAACAAATGCCCCCCAAAATTTTTCTTTCGACGTCGACAGAAGAAAGAAAAAATTTTAAAATTCTTTCACATAGATATCTCCAAATCTAATCAAATCTCTTCATCAATATCTGAACGGCCACAATCAATCTTATCATAGCAATCAATAAATAGCCGCTCCTAGTAAATAGGGCTCATGATTACCCCTATTTTCTCGCGAAAAAACTAATCGTTTGAAATCCGCACGACTTCTTACCCTATATTACTTTTCACCATCTTCAACCTTTATTTCTCCTTGTTCATCATTTTCAATTTCTTACTCCTACCTATTTCCTTTACAACCTTCTCCAATGGCTTCTGGCTCCCAAACTCCCAACGCGCCAACAACAGACTTGGGTAATCATGCAGTCTTCCGAGACCCAGTTCTGCAAAAATCTGAACTTTGGCACTTCTCGAAGGTAATACTTCCCATCAACGACTCCTCATTGTCTTTGGACCCTCCGGCTGCTTTCCTAGGTCCAGTTTTGCCCAAGGAATCTATTACAAACGAAATAAATTCCTTTTTTCCTTGTAAAAGTTCCCAAGAAGCTATCTTGGCTTCTCTTCCTTCCATTCCAATCAGCTACTTTGGAAAATCTGAAAGGCTGTTCAGGACTCCCCCTACCCACATCAATGGGTATCTTGAATGGCTTGACAGAGTTCAAGCTTCCAAAGAAAGTCTTTGGAGGAAATAGGAATTTTTGATTGCATCCAATTTCTCGCTATCCCATAAAAATGGATTCTTGCATGCTAGGTGCTTCTTTCTTCTTTCTGGAATAAAACCACCAACTCTTTCCAATTTCCCTATGGCATGATGGGTCCAACACTTTTCGACATATCTGCCATAACTGGTCTTCGACCAGATGGGGAAATAATCACACCCGTTCTTCAACCCACAAACACTATTGATGTATACTCAAAAGCCCCAACTTCTTTTTCCAATTTCATAAATTTTTATTCCTCTGGATCAGATTCTGTAACCGACGAAGAACACATAGCTTTTCTTCTACTCTGGCTTTCAGCTTATGCTATTGGTTCTAAATCAGTACAAATATCCAAATCCTTTCTTGACTTGCCAATCTCCTTCATGAAGGTCGACGACTAGCTCTTGGTCAATTTCTCCTGGCCAATCTTTATTTGAGCATAGGTGAAATTGTCCAGAGCATCAGAGCTAAAATAAAGAAAACCAACTCTGGTGGTCCAATGTGGCTACTTCAACTTTGGTTGAATGCCATATTAGGAGACTACCTAGTCGATTCTTCTCCTCCTACTGTCTCTCTTGCTACATATGGCATTAGACTTTGCCATGTGAAGCATGAGAAAACTCATAAACAGAGCTTGGAGAATTTCATGTATTTCTTCAGTATTTTTCATTCCATCTCCTTTAGCACTGAAGATATATATTTTGCTCCTTTCGCACGACCGTTCTTTTGGTCCTGAATGGTTTACTCGACCAATTCTTTCGATGACCCTCTAATTCATGCGACAATGTTTTGTCTGGTCGAATTTTCTCTGCCGACAAGTCTTAGTGGCTGGTCTCCTCGGTTCGACAGACAAATCTTTAGAGCTATGTCTCCCAAATTCAGTAGCTCGACAATTGGGATTCTGTCAAGCTATTCCAAAGCGCCTTTTTCCCATAAAGCCAAAGAACACTTCATCAATGGCCATCTACCAAGCATGTCGGATCTCATTCGAGTAACCTCAAAGAATGAAAGGCACAAGAAACATTTCAAGATTTCTGCCTTCACCCCTACAGAGGAGTTTCAAAGGATTTTGTAGATTGGTGGACCGAATACTATAGTCCTTATCATATCGACATTGACATTTGTCGAAGCCGTGTCACTGAAATTTTGATTCCTGTGCAGGACCAAGATTCTTCATCAAAAACCAAAGGTACACATACTCAGGATATCAAGGCTTTTGAAAAATACTACAAAATCAAGTGGGACTTCAGGTTTCCTTGCCTAATTGTTCGACATTGTGAAAAAATCGTGGCCGATCTAAAACGAGCACACAAGGAAAAATGTTCTACCAAATTTCTTTCAGTCTCCATAAAAAATCCTTTAGCACGGCTTGAACCTTTTCAAATCCCTTTTCCAAAGCCAAGTGCCTCTTCCTTGTGCTCGTTTTGGATTAGCCGACGAATTCCTAGGTAAACATACAAAGGCTGGTAACTTCCCTATTTTAGATAGGACATATTCTGTGAGTAATATTTTTCTTACAAGAACTCCAGAAGTTGAATTTACTCGTCGGTTTGCCTTGTCGTACGAACAATTTGCTTGGAACACCCGAGTCATCACTAAAATACCTGAAGGTATTTTCCTCTTTATATTCTGTTACTTCGAATTTTCTCCCACATTTATTAAATATACATGTCTTCTTACAGCACTCCCTTTGAAAAGACCCTTGGAGTATAAACAGCCTCAAGGAAGCGATGAAGATGAAGAAGATGAAACTACTTCTTTAAAGAAGAAGAAAAGCAAGAAGGCTCACAAACCTCCTATTCCCAAGGCTTCAAAGGCTAAATCTGCTGCGTCAATGCCGACAAAGAGTCCTCTGAAACAAGACGCTTCTAAATCAAAAACCCTCAAGGTATATACTTTTCCGACTATATACCAAGACTCTTCTATATACTTGTTTCAATCTAACTTAATGTCGGACTCAGATTAGCGAATCCGCTCCTGCCACTCTAGCTTCTCCTATCGAATCTTCAATTCCATCTCCAGAACATCCTCCAAAGGTATACATCTTTATTGCACTTTTTTTTTTAAACACTGTGCACAATATCTCACCCTTTTTCTCCTCCTCAGAAAAAGAAAAAGAAAATTCAAACCACTGTTTCCACTTCAAAACCTTCTGTCGAAGAAACAGAGACCATTTTTCTTTCATCCGAGGTAAATTTGCACACTTCCTTTCACTAAATTCTTGGTTCTTGCTACTCATTTAACACCCAACCTTTCATTTCAGGATCCAGAAGATGAACAATCCACGGATTGTCTTCTTGAACCAACTGTCGAATCAAGAGCTGAAGATCCTATTCAGCAATCTCCTGAAGTAATGTATCTCACTTTATCCAATTATATTTTAATATATTAATTATTTTAACATTTCTTCCATTCGACTTTGGATTCGACACAGTTGGCTAGCCCACAAAGGCCAAGGACCGAGAATCTTCCAGAAACTCATACATCTTCAGTCCTTGCTGCATCTACCATTTCTTCATCACTTCCGACAGAATCCCATACTGTCGAAGTCTTAAAGCAAATTCCAATCCCCCCAAGCATTGAAGGTCCTTCTCATTCAGAACAAACCAATCCCGATCAAATTATCCCAGAGGAATTCAACATGGAAACCTCTGGCGGAATTTGCTCAATTAATCCACCTCCATCTCCTCCAACCAACTTAATGATTGCTGTACCAGAAAGTGGCGAGGATATGGAAGCAGATTTGGATGAATTGATTACAATGCTGTCGGGAGGCCACCAAAGTTCTCCTCAGTCGGCTCGTTCTTCGACTCAACTCGGACAAGATTCCAGTGATTCCCATATTACTGGACTCTTTGAATTGAAAAATGTCTTCACCTATTCTTTCGAGCACTTGATCTCTGACCAACCTCTTCAAGAAAGAATGATGGCAGTCGTAATCGAACTTGAGCCTCTTGCTCAACAATTACCCATCACTAGCCGAGCACTTCCGACAACTGTTAAAGATTTTCTTCAAAGTTTAACAGCAAAAATGCCAGTCATTCGTCGAGTCATTCCTGCTTACACACAAGAAATTCAAGAGAAATCCAGGATTTTGAAGCAGTTGGTCGACGCAAAGAGTGAAAGTATTACACCGAAAGAAAATCGACAAAAGGAAAAGCCAAAAAGAAGAACTCGACAAGGAAATTGAAGACTTGGAGAAAAAACTTGAAAATTTCGTCGTCGCAACCAAAAACTCCAAACAACATTAGAACAAGGGTTGCTAGACAACAGAGCATTGCCAATAATACCAAGCAATACAATGTGAAGCCAAAAGCGTATTGGCAAAAATTAATTCTCTTGAAGCAGAGTACCAAAGCGCTGCTCCGACAAGCAATCTCTAGAAGATTCCTGGGGGATCCTTCAAAAATTTGAACATTTTTTTTATTGTCGATTTATCAAACCGACAGAATTTTTATGGCCTTTCAAGCCAATACTCAATAAAACATTTCTTTTGATCATTTTCCCATACGCTTTTATTATTTCTCCATAATTCTATACATTTTAAATGCTTTTATTCCGTTTCTTTTAACACATCTCGTAACTATGCATAATAATTAACATAATTAATTACAATGAAAGTTACAAGACGTCATTTAATAACCTATTTCTGCAAAAATTCCCTATAAATAGTGTTCCCTGATTCACCAAGATTCAACAGAATATAATTCAACCTTCTCCTTTGAAACTTCCATGAGTTCAGATAATTTTCTTTTCCCCCAAAGGGAAAAATGGAAGAAGGTCTCTGTTTTGATGGTGACACTTATTTTGAGCTTCAGTAAGAATCGTAATATTCTTGATGAGCTTCAGTAATCATCGTAATAACCCAATGTTTTTTCAACATGGTTATTATGATGAAAATGACTCATCAGGGAGTAGACGACCATTCAACCTCTCGTCTAAGACAAGTTAATGGTCATCCACTTCTTCCTCTTCTTCGGGTCCTACGAGCTTAAACGGAACACACTCAGCTGGGGAGAAGCTTCTGGTTTACTTAAAATAAGTTGATTTCTCTGTTATCTTCCTTGACAATCTAAACCGGATGTAACACCAATATGTAATTTGTAAATGTCGACAATATGAATGAGATTTCACTTTTACTCGATTTATATGTACTTCACACATTGTCGGTTTGTATGGCTTTAAATATTTGCCATTAATTGATTTAATTCTTGAACCAAGAATTAACCTCGACAAGTGCATAAGCATTTCCAAAAAATATTTGAGTAACTTTAAATGGTCCTTCCCATTTTGGTGACCATTTTCCATATTCTCGACAACTCTTATCTATGGGCAAAATAACTTTCCAAACCAAATCATCAATCTTGAAAGATTTATACTTAACTCGACCATCGTAAAATTTTGCAATTCTTTCTTTCTGTCGAATCAAGTTTTCTAAAGCTACTAATCTTTCATCACTTAATTCGTTTAATTCATCAAACATCAAGTCCCAATAATGTTCAATTGGTAACTCGTCTTGTTTTTGAATTCGAATGGATTGAAGATTGATCTCAACCTGGTAACACTTGCATCATGACCATAAACTAGCTTATATGGTGAAGTGCCCGTCGATTCTCTTGGCGAATTTCTATATGCCCATAGAATTTGATTAAGGGTATTATGCCGTTTCTAGGTTGTCGCCAATATGCTTTTTAATCAAATTTATGATTATTTTGTTCATGGCCTCTACTTGGCCATTCGCCCGAGCATAATATGGCGTTGACGTGAGCATTTTGATTTTCCTTGAATTGGCATATTCGACAACTTTCTTTCCAATGAATACGATCCTTGGTCGGTCGTCAAAGTTTGTGGTATTCCAAACCGACAAACTATATTATCTTCAATAAAGTTAATCACATCTGTGAGTTACATCCTTCAAGGCCACGGCCTCTACCCATTTGGTGAAGTAATCGACTCCTACTAGAATGTATTTGTGTCCTTTCGACGAGACGGGATGAATTTGGCCAATTAAATCAAGCCCATCCTCCGAAAGGCCAAGGTTTAACTATAGCGTGTAGCTCACTTGGCGAACATTTTGTATATGGCCATGTCTTTGACACTTTCTTCACAAGACTTGGCAAACATAATACAATCCCTAACTAGTGTTGGCCAATAATACCTTTGACGTCGAAGGACCCATTTCATCTTTTCACCTGCCTGATGAGCTCCACAAATTCCTTCGTGGACTTCTGCCAAGGCAATATAAGCCTCAGCTTCACTCAGGCAAACTTCTAAATTTCCATCGACAGACTTTCTATATAAGGCTCCCCCTAATACCACAAATTTCGATGCTTTATATTTGAGCTTTCTATGCACATCCTGACTGGGATTTTCCAAATAACTTACTATTGGTTGTCTCCAGTCATTAATCGTCGAAATATCGTTTTGTAGTATATCTCTTTCCTCTAATGGATATAAAAGTTCTCTTATTTCCATTAGACTTGTAAGAACCTTGGATGAAAGTCTATAACCAGAGGCCATTTGCGCTAATTCATTAGCCTCTTCATTCAAATTTCTGGAAATGTGTTCGACAGTTACTTCGTCGAATTGTTTCATTAACTTACTTGCCACAATATAATATTTCATTAGATTTTCACTAACACATCTATATTTTTGGGCAAGTTGCTTAACGACCAACTGCGAATCACCAAATATATGCACATTACGTGCTTTCATTTCCACTAGTATCTCCAATCCGACAATTAAGGCTTCATATTCAGCCTCGTTGTTAGAACAAACATATTTAAGTTCAAACATGAACTTGGTGGAATACCTTTAGGGGAAACAATTAAAATCCCAACTCCAATTCCATTTTGATGCCTTGATCCATCAAAATATAAACACCACGGCTTTAAACCGACAATATTTATATTTTCTACATCCAGACAAGGATGATCGGCCAAGAAATCGGCAATCGCTTGGCCTTTTACTGCTCTCATTGGTACATATTGTAAAGAAAATTCTGATAAAGCAATAGTCCATTTCCCAATACGACCATTTAAAACTGGTTTCGATAACATATATTTTATTACATCAGTTTTCGACATAACCAGTACATTACAAGGCATCATATAATATTTGAGCTTAGTACATGAGAAATACAGTGCTAAACAAAGTTTCTCTATTGCACTATATCTTCTCTCGACATCATTTAAAACCCGACTAAGATAATACACGGCCCTTTCGACGCCATTCACATCTTGAGCCAGCATACTTCCTATGGTTTCTTCTGATGCTGATATATACAATTTCAACGGTCGATGGGGCACTGGAGGCATCATGACCGGTGGTTTTGTCAACATTGCTTTATCGGTCAAAGGCTTCTTGGTGGCAAGGTTCCCACACAAAATCTTGTTCAGCCTTCAACTTGATCAATGGAGCAAAAACTCTGGTTCTTCCCGACAAGTTGGATATAAATCTTCTTAGGAAATTAACTTTGCCTAAAAAAGATTGCAATTCTTTTTTGTTTGTCGGTGATGTGGCCTCCAAAGCGCCTTGGCTTTATTCTTGTCCACCTCTATACCTTTCTTATGGACTAGAAAACCCAAGAATTTAGCAACCGACACGCCAAATCCACATTTTTTCGGATTCATTTTAAGGCTATGCTTCCTCATTCGTCGAATGCCCGCCTTAAATTTGTCAAATGGCTTTCCTTCGTTTCCGACTTGACAATGACATCGTCGATGTAGACTTCCATAAATTTTCCAATGACATCATGGAAAATTGTATTCATTGCCTCTCGATAAGTGGCCCCGCATTCTTTAAACCGAAAGGCATGACTATCCATTCAAATGTCCCAATAGCTCCGGGCACATCCGAAGGCGATTTTCGACACGTCCTCTTCGGCAATAAAAATTTGATTATAACCGCATGGCCATCCATAAAACTTAATAATTCATGTCCAGATGCGGCATCAACTAACATGTCCGCAATTGGCATAGGATATTCATCCTTAGGTGTGGCGGTGTTCAAATTTCTAAAGTCTACACATATTCTCAATTTACCATTTTTCTTAACTACAAGAACAATATTAGAAAGCCATTCGACATACCCGGTGGTTCGATGAATTTGGCTTTGAGCAATCTTTCAATTTCTTCTTTTATCTTTAATACCACCTCAGGTGCAAATCTCCTGTTGGCTTGCCGATGGTCTACATCCTTCTTTCGAGGCAATCGTGTTCGACAAGATTTCTACTCAAACCAGGCATCTCATCATAATCCCAAGCAAAACAATCTTTATACTCCAAAATTAATTCGACAAGCTTTTCTTTAAAATCCTTTTGAGAAATGAACTTACGAAAATGGGCCTTCTATCCGTTTCGGTGCCCAAGTTTATTTCTTCCAAAGGATCTTCCACTTCCACACTTTGCTTTTCATCAAGCCCTTTTTCAAACCCTAAAGGGCCATCGTCAATTATGCAATCCGACAACATGCTTTCAGCGGTGAATACGCTTTGTCGGCCAAATAAGCCGAATCTTTCTTTCCGAATAATCATCAACACTCATAACTAGTGCTTGGCCGATCTTCTTCGGCCTTCTTCACCGATCGTACACCAAATTGATCCCTCAAGCAAACTTCAAGTGCGTCCTCGTTAATCACTCCACCACTTGTCGTATTCTTGGTTTAACATTTGGAGCATATATTCGAAGTCGACATGAAGTTCTTTGAAGATAGCAAGGACCGTCATCTGCTTCTATTATCTCCACTTGATCTTCCTTATTCCAAAGAATGAGCTTTTGATGAAGTGTTGATGGTATTGCTCGACGGCATGGATCCAATCTCTCCCAAGTAAAAGATTGTAACTCGACTTCGTCGGTATTACCACAAATAATGTCGGCCTTACAACGGATCCGACTTGTACCTTTAACATCAACACTCCGTCTGATGGAGAAGTCTTGCCACTGAAATCCGTGACTACCATGTTTGTCGACATCAAATCTGACTCATCTTTCCCAAGTTTTTTAATCATAGCCCTCGGGATTAAGTTGATTGCTGCCCCCCGTCGATCAAAACTCTATTGGTGGGTTTTCCTTCCAATGAGCCTTGATGTGTAACGGTCGTAAATGAGCCTTCTGATCTTCTGTCGGTTTTTCAAGCTGAGCCGTATTGTCAAAGACCGTGATCATATTGTCCTGAAAAAGCCAATGATCGTCAAGGTCATCCGCATCTTCTTCATTCTCTCCAGTGTATTCAATTTCGTGATACCCTTCAAAAATCACAGTAACACCGAAACTAAATTAACACTCATCGCCTTCAAGAATTCCTCTTCATCAGACGGCTCTTCATCTAAATGCCTCCCCATCCTCAAGTAATCTTCCGACGGCAAATTACTATCCATGGCCGTCAAGATATCATCCAGATTATCTTCCATATTAATATCCATGTCGAATTGCTCCTCATCACCAAGGCCTAAAGGATCCTCTGGATCATTCAAGGCCTCAATGACTTCATCAGTCATTGGATCTATATCTTGGCAATCAGACTTTGCCAATCTTTCTCTTTCTTTTCTTATGTCGAGCATTTTCTTCCTCCACTCAACATCTTGCTCTGGGTCTTCTAAAATTCTCCTGATTTCTTCATTCGACCCAGTCTTCAATATTCTTTGTTTCCCATTCCGAATCCTTAACTTGCTCTTTCCCATTTTCTCGGTTTTGCAACACTCGAACTGATTGATTTCTGGTCTTTTTCGACGGGTAAATTATTCTCCCTTGCCTTTTCTCTTGCCTCTTTTTCTGCCGCTATCAAACCAATTGGCCATTTCCTTTTTGTTTTGTTTGGAATTGGCCTTTGAACTTGCTTTCCCTTTCTTATTTCTTCTAACTTTTCTTGTCGGATTTTATCATTAATGTCAAGTCGTCCGATTGCATTTGTCATCGGCTCCCCTGGGAATGATCCCTTGGTAACAACACTTAACTTCTTATCATCTTTATCTTGATCAAAGGCATGGGTTTCTTTTTCGACCACCAAACAACTTTGTTTCTACGGTGTTCCTTGATCACTAACCCTTCAGCCATATCTCTTCTCTTCTGTGCTTGTCTTAATCTCTGTAATCTCCTTTTCTTGCTTTTCGACATTGGAAGAACCTTCGATGGCCCTGCTTCATCTTGGCCAATCAAGGTTTTTCCTAGATTGATCCTCCCATTCCTGTAGTCTTCATTCCAGAAAGGTTGATCCCTTTGGAAATTATTCCTCCTGGCAGACACATTTCGTCGAAAATACATATGTCCATCCATTACGGAATTCTTCACCCACTTATTAACAGTAACATTGGCAGGTGGCACCCTAGTCTTAGAGGATCTATCATGAACTCTGTTTCTCACAAATCCCTGAGATTCGACCAACCAACCATTCATATTAGGCCTAGGCGTGAAAACTGGCTTTGGCCTTGGAGTATGGAAAGTCTTCTGTGGTCTCAGATTCTTTTGTCAAGAACGTTTCCTTTATTCTGTTGGATGCTTGGTTGTTCTTCAGCAGCTTTCTTCGCAGCAATCTCATCATATACTGCGTTACACCTTGGGCACAACCGTACCTTGCCCTCATCTTTCTTTCTCTCAAGAAATGCTTCGAGAGACTCTCCTGGTTTAGGATATACGTCGGTTGCATCCTTTGTATCTACGTTGAATTCTTGCAATCTCCTAATGTTGAGCATCCCAACATTTAGAGGAACTTGTTGATCAACACAAGATACTTCAGCCTGAAACGGATCTGTGTCAACTTTCATGTCCGCTTTAAGCTTGTCGGCAAACTTCAGACGCCCATCCATTATTGCCTTTTGAATTAAGTCTCTGAAACGAACACATTCATTAGTAACATGACCGAAATTATTATGAAATTTACAATATTTGCGGTCTTTAATTTCATCCATCTTTAACAACCTATGGCCTTCCGACAGTTTAATCTGTTTGTCTTTTAATAACAAATCAAAAATCTTGTCGGCTTTAGTTACGTCAAATGTATATGTTTTTCTATTAACGTAACCCATTTTCTCCTTATTTCTAGTAGGCTGTAATGCCTGACAAACATAAGGAGGACCATTCTGAAGTTCAGCAATGTTAACTTCAAACTCATCATCGCTGCCTTCAAACTCATTGTCGGGTTCATCTAATCCGACAAACGCCACCTTTTCTCTTTTAAGAAATCTTTTTTGTTTTTGAATCTTCTCAACTTTTAATTGTTCTATTTGCCTAACCTTTTCACCTAGTTGGGCAAGATCAATCAAATGTTGATTCACTAACTTCTTCCTTATATAATAATCTAAACCGTTTGCAGCTATCTTTACTATTTCAACCTCAGGTATAGGAGTAAAACATCTACTCCTCATTTGTCGAAACCTAGCAAGATAGTCATCCACAGTTTCATTATACATCCTTTTGATGTTGAAAAGTTCTGTAAGTCCTACTTTCAAATCCCTCTAAAAAATTGATCATGGAAGCTTCTTTCCAATTGAGCCCAAGAATGGACTGAATTTGGTCTTAATGTCGAAAACCAGGAAAAAGCATTCTTTGTGAGGGAACTTGGGAAGAATCTCATTTTAAGGCCTTCAACAATGGCCAACTCCCCATTTCTATTGTAAAGCGTGCGATATGTTCGACGGTCGATTCCCCACTTTCTCCCGCAAACTTAGAAAGTTTTGGAATCTTAACTCCTCTAGGCAACTCGCTTGTTGGACCCATTCGGGAAATGCTGATACAAAATATGGTTGGTTGGCGTAACCAACGTTGAAACCAAATCTATTCAAGCACTTGTTCCACCACTTGGTTTACATTTTGTTCGATTACTTGGTGCCCCCAAGATTTTGTCGAAGCAACCTCATGGCTACATCATTTCTCGGCCATTTGATCTTCATTTCCTCGACGAGCATATGGACATTTCCATATTCCAAACGAGGCCGATCATTGTGGCCTGGTTGGTCTAAGTTTTGTTGATTTTGTCCCACATTTGCTCGAGGTACGACCATTTCTCTATTTACCCCAAGTGGGCTCCCGAATATTATCATTGGCTACATCCCCTAGTCCTAAGGCTTGGTTTAGCCTTGCCATTTGTCGAGCCAATGCACCGCAAACGTTATTCGTATTTTCCATGATTGGCGTAATCAAGACACCCATTTCTTCGAGTGAACATATGCACCATATCATGATTACTCTCATCCATCCATTGTTGTCAAAAAGCGGCCAAAGAATTCATAGTTGGCCCCTGTTACATTTTGGGGATTATCTCTCGACATGTTTGGGAAAACGGTCCCAAATTCAATCTTTCTTGTCGAAAGGGAGTTGGATTGCTTGTACTTGCAACCCCTACTCTTTGGCTACCAAAACTTGCCAAGGCCGAACTTATCTGCGGTTGGCCTTGTGAAACTACTGATTGTCCGACAGTATTAGTTAAAGTAGCACCAATTCCGTTTGTGTCATAACAGAGGTACATAATTCGGTGGCAACCCATATTGGGGCACAAACCTCGAATTTGAATTTATTATGCTTTGGTTACTTGGCCGACTCGGCGATAGTGAGTTATTCCGTGCGCCACTTGTTCGCCACCGGATTACTCAGGAGAGCACCGGTTGCTATAACATCCTCTACCGACCCGGTATTGGAGGGTAACACGAAGAATTTATCGAAGGTGTATCCGACGCCTGACTACTTATATTACTCATGGTTTGCGTATTCTGAGAAGAGTAGATAAATCTTCCACTCCTTAAACGCATAAAACCATTTCTTATGACACTACGAGTTACTCTAAACTCGTCCCACCAGGCGTGCCAATTTGTTTATGCGGAATTTTGGTTCAAAGACTTAGAATTAATTCCAACAAACAAATATATTTTATCAAACGAATGTGGGTTCACAAGTTATGCGGTAATCTCGTTTATGAAAATGATTTTAACAGCAAACAAAGGAAATTTAAGGAATAGGAAAATGCAGAAAATTAACTGAAAGCATGTAAATGAACGAAATTAAAGTGCAGAATTTAAATGGAAAATTAAGAAAGAAAAGCAAATAAGAGTGCGAAGAACTGTAAAAAGAATTTAAAAGAACAAGACTGAAAAAAGTAAAGAATTTTAAAAGAACATTGCATTAATTTAAATGACATGAAATGGTAAAGGAAGGCATACTTGGACAAAAATCCTTTAATCTGCTCGGGTTGAGATGTTAGGATTTTTTATCAGCAAATAACCTCCTCTTTTACATTACGCACACCACTATTTATAGACATCACAAAAATAACTGACATTCTAAAAAACCAACACGTTCTAGCGGTTTTTTTCTGCAGCAAATACCTAATTTTCGACGAAAACAGTACCCGACCATTCTAACCAATTTCCATCGAAAACATGATCTTCATGTCGGATATCAATCCCTTAGTCATTTAAAATCCTCCCTTTTCATTCGTCGCTTTTGTCGATTTAGCACTTCTGTCGGTTCCAAAAATTTTCCAAAAATCATCATCATCCGACAAACTGCCAAATCTTAATTTTTCTTCCAACAGGTGTTAATTTTAATAGCTTACTCTTTCGCTGGGCATCATGTTCTTTTCATTCTCGTGCTGGACTATGATAATACCTATGAAGGGTACCAAAGTCTTTTTTTCATTCTCGTGCTGACTATAATACTCATTAGTAATCTATGATCATATGGTCTGAAGGGTACCGAAGTCTTCTTTAAGAACCACAAGGATACTAATACTATGATTGCCTATTTTTATGCATGAAGCCTTTTTTGCATATGTATAGGAAAGAAGATGGAAACTCTCCTTCACCAAGTTTCATTGTGCATTTGAAACCCTCTCTTCACTACTTTGTACCCCCGTTTTATCCTGTACTACTCTTTCGGACCATTTCAAAACCTATTATTTACTAGCATTAGCACTAGGTGGATTCTGAGAATGTTATAACTTATAGTTATAATGTTTACCATGATATTAGAATGCTTCATTGACATTACTGGATAATTTATTTGCTGATTACTGTGATTATTGTATAATATTTATCCCTTATTGCTGTGAGGCATTGGTGATGAAATTGCTGTTAATGTTTTGGTGTTCAAGTGCATGTGCCTTTTGAGTTTTAAGAGTTTTTTCCCCTTGTTACAGCTGTTGAAAAAGGTTCAAGAGGTCGGAAGCTGAAGCATGATGACAATTGAAGCAGTTTATGAACTTATTCATGACATTGCCACTTGCTATGATCTAGCTGAGCAAGCAGTAGAGCACATTAATCAAAAGTACTTTTCCACTAAACTACTCTAGAGATTGTTGTAAATATTGTTAGATTCCCTTGCTATTTTTAAAGTATTTGTTACTTGAAAACATGTTAGTAGAAACAATACTTTCTTCTTCATAGCTCGGATTGATTTGTGGCTGAAAAGCTTGCGTGGGAGTTTTATGTATTTACCTGTCAATTTATTTGATCCTACAATGTGACCAGAATAATGCTGTTATCAGTTATGTTTCGGAGTCAATGTTAATATTTCTCACTGCTGGTCATAATATTGCATTGATGAAGGGATCCAACACTCAAGAATTATTTTCTTCATGGTCGGGTGAAAGCTTTTGTTTCCTGAGTATAGTGTTCTAGTCACTGTTATATATTGAAAATTACATTATGATTTATGATTATTTTCTTGAAGGCTTTAAGTTCTTAATCATAGAATGAATGTGTTCTTGTGATTTTTAACAATTAAATACAGGTAATGCATATGTTAAATGTGCATTGCTTTCTATTTGAGTGCTTTCATCATTATTTTGATTTTGAGGTCTTGATTGGACTGGCATGGTTAAGACTAATCCTTTAGACAAGAATAAAAGAAGTAAAAACATCTTTAGACAAGAGAGGCTTCTGAAACAGCATAAATCCACCTAATGTTTGCTGTAGCAGCATAATACATAATACTCTGAATTGTATTTTTTGTCCAAATTTTCATTCAGATGTTTTTTCTGCAATATTTCTTTTAAAATATATATACCCGTGAGCTTAAGTTGGACAGTTCCTCATATTAAGGGTGGCATTATAAAGCTGACTTGTTAGTAGTTATTATTAGCTCCTTACAGGAATTGTCACGTGGTATTTGTTGTCAACTTCACTCACACATGCTATGTTTATTGTTACTCTGTATAGCACCAAATAGGATAAGAAATGGTCTAACTTTGTTTTATATTATTCTTATATATGTTTTTTTAATTTTGCAGGCATTGAAGAATACATAATTTACAAAAAAAGTCATTCAGATCAGACAGTAGTTATTTTTCCTTCCCTCTTGGGCCAACAGCCCATGCTATTTGTGGTGGAATTGGTGATATAATTTTTTCTGGTTGTATTGAGTTTTAGTAAAATCATTGAACTACTTTGTTGCTTCTTTATAATACCGTTGGAAGCATTGTGAGGATACACTATACTTCCCTACTATTCCTTTACAGCTGACAACACTTTGCTGACATGTAGAATTTATAAGCTTACATTTACAATTGTATTTTAGTGCAATATAAGAATCTCCTATGCGAATTTTTCTTTTATTTTGTCTAGTTATTTATTCTATAATGAGTTACTTTTAATTTAATGTTATATATGTGGTACATAGATTATTAGAATCGTGATACTGTAAGTTTAGCATACGAAAACGATAAACTTGAATATAAAATACGCATGAGTGCTACTCTTCGCGCCTTGTTAACAAAGTAAGGATGAAATACATGTTAATAACATGATTCAAAAATAAATTGATTTTAAGAGAGTTTTTTAGTGAGGGAAAGCTTTTTAAGAGAGAGAATAATTTTGAGAAAAAATATTTTAAAGAGGAAATATTTTAAATTTTTTAGGCAAGAAATATTTTGAGAGAGATTTTTCAAAGAGAATATTTTTTAGAGAGAAAATTTGAGTGAGAATTTAAAGAGACAAGAAATTTAAGAGGAATTTTTAGATAGAAAAAAATTGTGAGAAAATGTTTTTAGTGAGAAAAAATTGAGAGAATTTTTGTAGAGAGAGAAAAATTTTTTTAAGATGATAAAAAATATATAAATAATTTTTAAAGTTTTTCAAATTAATATTATTTATGAAATATGTTAGTTATATTAGTTTTTTAATAAAAGGTAAAATTATAAAAGTATATCACAAACCCTTAATTTTCTTCTCCTTATATATTTTTAACTTTCAAACATGGAGAAAGATAAACTTCTCATTTCCCTTTCCTTCTTTCTCTTTTGATTCCTCTCTTTTTTTCCCTTCAAACTTCCAAACATACCGTAAGTGTTTCTATTTGCATCTGTATATATATATATATATATATATATATATATATATATATATATATTTTAATTTTAAAGCTCATCATCTGTCTAATAAGTTGTGTTGTATCTTTACAGTTTACTTAGCAAGATAATGTGGTCCATTTATTTATTTATTATTCTTGCATTAACTAAAATAAGTTACATGTTTTTCTTTCCAGTGCCTATGTTGTTGACTGAAAAGTTGGATAATTAGTGAGGTGATAGGGATAACATTGTTTACAAATAAGTCCAAACTCCCTTTTTATCATTTAGTTTAAAAAATAAAATATTTCCTGAAAAAAGTAATTAAGTATTCTCTCATCCACTTTTAATGTGTAGATGATGTTAGGTTGTTCTAGGTACACTATCTACCCTAAAGCCCTAAAGATAACAATGACATGCTATTCAAGTTGATTGATAGGGGTTTTTACTACCATTTTATAGCTCTTTGATGTAAACTGTATTGATGTGACAATTTATGTATCCATATTGGTTAGCAATTTCACTTCTTTACAACTTTTTTATAAACTAACTGAGAAAATGTTTCAAAACCAACATTTTTTTTTGTCTTTGAGAACAAACCCTAAAGAAGTGTAACTATTTTGAAGTAGATTTAGAAGGGTATCAGAGATAGACATGTCATGGTAGTTTTCTTCTTACGTAGCAACAGTAGAGCATGTTGAACTAAGAGAATTGGTACTTGCAAAGAGACTCTAACGCTCAAGTCAAGCAGTGTATAAGTAAGATTTATGCAGTTGTGAACACCCAATATTGCTTGGACAAAAAAAAATAAATAAATAAAAAATAAAAAATAAAATAAAATAAAATAAAAAATAAAAAAAGGAAAAGATAAAAAAATTAATAATTATCCATATTCTTGACCAAATTCTCTAATTATGTCTTTAATTCATTTTATTTTATCACTTTGTCTTATTTTGTTTTGAATGTAAAAAAAAAATTATATAAAAATTATAAAATAATAATAATAATAAAAAATTATTTTTTGAAAAAAAAAATTTGCACTGCACTCACACACACCCACTACCCAATCATGTACCCAATTCTATACAACTACCCAATCATGTACTTAATCCCACACAACTACCGTATCATGCACCCACTCCCATACAACTACCCAATCATGTACCCAATCTCATACAACTATCCAATCATGTATCCACTCTCACCACTACAGACTCCTTCACTCCACTCACTCACGTATAGTCCCACACACTCACATTCAAGAGGCTTCCCCCACTTTTTTATACCATCCTACCTTTCAAGCAGAAGAGGCCCCATGCACTCTCATTTTGAGATTTTCACGTAACACTTCCAGCATCATTTTTTTTCTCTCATCTTCACTACCAATCCTCAATCTCCACTACATTCATCAATCTTCACCATCTTCCATAAACACCTCACCATAGTCACCACCCTCCACCCTTCAAGCCACCACGTGAGACCACCACACACAACCATCTTCACCCTCCAACAACACTCATCTTCATCATCTTTTAAACTCACATCTACCATCATCTCTTCCCCATACTTATCATTTCCATAACAAGCCATCTTCATCAACCTAGTTGATTCACTCACTCACTATCAAGCACCTCATTTCATCTTCATTAACCTCAAACGTCCACCCTTCACCACCTTGACTCACCACCTCATTTCACCTCACTCACCATCAACCTTCACATTTCATCCTCACCATCTTCCATAACCACCTTCAAGCACCCAACCTCACCACTTACAACAACCCATAACCACCATCACCAAGCACTCCTCATCACCTCCAACCTCCACCACCAAGAAAGCACCACATCCAATTCACCACCTCACCTTCACCCCTCAACCTTGCACCACCACCTCCATTTCCTTCCAACACCCTCACCAACAACCCAAACCGTGGCCACCTCCTCAAGCTCCATAACCATCCACCTCCAAGCTCCACCACCCAAAACCACCACTTCACCATATCACCTTTGCCCACCTACACACCACCATCAACCTTTACTCTCACAAGGGCACCCTTCCATTTCACCACCCACGTGAAGCCACCTAGGTTCTTCTTTCTTTGTTAATGCCTTTCTACGTTTTTGTGTTTTCATATTTTTTTATTTTTTATATATTTTTTAGTTTACTAAAGTAAAATAATAATAAACAAAATAAAAATTAAAAAAGGTGAAAAAGAATTTGGGTTGCTGTTTCTTTTTTAATCTTGGGTTAGCTTTGTTTTTTTTTTGTATTGTTTGGGCTTGAGCTACTACTAGTCTTTTTTTTTTTAAAAAAAAAGGGGGGATTTTGAACTTTGCAATTGGGCATTTTAAACAAAAAAATCTGAAAATATAAAAAAAATACTTTGAGCTCAATTGTTTGTGTTATTCATGATTAGTTCTTGTTTGATAATGTTTATTTAATTTAATGGTATGTTTTATATTGTGTTTTGTGACTGAAAAAATGAAAAATATAAAATTGAAGAAAAATTAAAAATTAAAATAAAAAATAAAAAATGGAAAAGAATCTGAATATTGTCAAAAATGAAAATAAAAATTGTTTTGAGTTATTTGGTTTGTGAGGCTTACATTTAAATTTTTTTTTGTACTTACTTGACTCATGAAAAAATTGTGCTTACTTGTTTGTCCTTGTGTACTCCTTTTTAAAAAAAATGAAAAAAAACTTTTAATCAATGCAATAACCAATAATGATGATTGAATAGCAGATGTTATTTTCAATGTCGCTCGGATCAGAAGGGTTTATTTAATAACACAGTGCTAACTTGAACCATGTGCAACAATGGATTCGTTTTCAAATAAAATTTCTTTTCAAAAATCTTTTTCTTAATTAAAATCAATCAACCCACAGTTTTTAAAAAGAACTACGTGACTTTAAATTCCTCATTGCACCTAAGGATACGTAAGAGCAGAATCTTTATTGTATCAAGCCAAAATTAAATTTTCATAATTGGGTTGTTTCTTTTCTTTCTTTTCTAAAAAAATAAAAAATAAAAATAAAAAATAAAAAATGAAAAATGAAAAATAATTACAATGTTTTTTTAAGAGGATTAAAATAAATATATTTGAGATTATCAAATTTTGCACAACTGACTTAAGGTATCGTCTTAGGACGGGGGTGTTAGGGGTACTGTGGGATTAAGTTTTCACCATTTTCTATCCATAATCGACTCTCGAATCCAATCGGGTTTTCAAGGACTATTTTCTAAAATTGGTTTTCCAATTTTTTTCAAATTCAAATAAAATTGGTAGCGACTCCATTTTCATTTTTAAAATCTCGTCAGTTGCTATTTTGCCGCGATCTCAGTCACGACAGATAGCGACTGATGCAGATTAAAGGATGCAAATCCAAGTTCAGGTTGTCTCAAGTAATAACTTTCTATGGAGTCTAAGGTCGATCAACAAGGAATTGATGAAGAAAAATTTTTTGAGGTAAAGAAAGACTTTGTCACAATAATAAAGATAATAAAACTTGTTCACAATTAAATTAAAGAACTTGCTTGGGCTAGAAGATCCACTTTTGGTAATAAATTAAGGACACGATTAATTCTTTTAATAACTAAATTGAAATCCACGCACAACGAAAGTTCCAATCGAAAAATAAAATATTCAAAGTCTATTTAGAATTATATACGTAGTTATATTATGGTTCCTTTAATTATTTACCAACACCAATACTTGTAAATGAGTTCAAGCATTCATTGTGCCAACCACTTGTTTACAATGAATCAAGAACTCCACTTTACAAGGACGATTCTTAAATTGATTGGAAACAAAATACAACACATATAATGATTACTTGATAATATATCATTTAAGCATAAGAAAAAAATTAATCTAACCTTATTTTTATTACAAAAAACTTCACCCCTTCACCTAAGCAAGATGAAGATTAGTTACTCATGAGCAAGAAGAAAGAAAGATAGAAGAAGAAGAAGATGTCATAACTTCTATTTACAACAAAAGAAAATTATAAGAAGTAAATAACATAACAGCATGATCTTAATCTAAAACCAAGATTACCCTAATAGGCAGCCAAGGCTACTTTTTATAGAGCATCACAAGCAAAAGATAACAATGAGTGGGTGGATAATTAAGGGGTGGGTGGATGATTAAGGAGTAGGTGGATGATTGCAAAAAAATGCTTGTGCTCACTTGCATAAAATAATTTGGTGCTAAACTCGTGCTTGCCGACAGATTCTTAGAAAGTGGCCTTCATGAAAGTTGTAGGCCTTTGTCTTGGCTATCAAATGCCCACTTGAACCATCCAATTTGGCCTCCTACAGCCTAAGATATGACCTAATCATTGCAACTGCTTAGGCTAATTTCAGCCCCTCTTTTCTGACTTTCAAGCCCAATATGACCTCCAAGACATCCGAACTGGCTCTTGTGTTCTTCATGAAAGTTGTAGATTTGGATCTTAACTTTTAAATGGCACTGATTTCAACTCAATGCAACTCATATAGCCCAAGTTATGCCCTGATTAGTGCACACTGCTCGGGTTCTAGTGACAAAACTCATTTACTGACTTCCAGGACCAATTAGCTCCACTAGATGTCTGATTGAGACTTTTAGCTCTTCATCAAAGTTGTAGAGCTTTTTCTTAGCTTTCCTACAAGGTAAAATTCATAATTTTTAGACATCTAAAATTCAAGATATGGTCAAAATACAGAAATAATGTAAAATCTCAACAATGCTGAAAATATCAATTAAGTCTAATTTGAACCCAAACTTACAAATCATGACCAAGCTCAATCAATTAAGTACATGGAGAGTGTAAATGATTAAAAATTAGGGTTGTATAAAATATATGATTATCAAATTTCCCTACACTTAGCTTTTTGCACTCCTGGGTAAAACACATAAGACCAAAGCTACGAAGCAAAGAAAAATGACACAGACTCAAAAGCTAAAAACTCTAAAAGACTTGATGAATCAAGAAAAACAACCAAAAATTCAAGGGATCAAAGCATTCATGAGGTAATAATTCTTCACATCTCAACCAACAAGCAAGGAAACTTCAGTTAAAAAGAATGAATTAAGAATGATAGATCCTCACAGAATTCCCTCTCAATCCCTCAAGTGTTTAAAAGGTAAGTATTTCACTCTATTCAACCCATGAAAAATTGCACTACCATAAGCTTGCTTATCTTCTACTTCTCCACTACTTAGAACACATGCACACACAAATCATGACAACTTTATTCAAGGTTGTAATGGGATCAAGGTAAAGGAGGGTGGTAATATGGATTTGACAAGTTAAAAACCAAAGAGAATAAAAGAGCATGAAAGTTGAGTTTAATTAACAAGCATGAAAGTTTATCCCCACTCCACCTAATACAAATTCCCTTTATATATTCTTTTTCCTTCCTTTTTTGCCTTGTTGACCTTTCTTTACACATTTGTGTTTTTTGTTTTTTTTAGATCATAAAAATACACACATTTTTTTTAATTAGCTACTCTTTCCTTTTTCACCAACCATTTGCACACACACCCCCACACTTGTTCAAGAACTCATCCATTAACAAAGTCAATGCTCTCTTATTCACCAAAGTCAGGTGAGAACATTGTTTTTCATTTAAGACACATAATGAGCTAGAAACAAGGAATAGTCAAATAATCTCAAAGGGGTTAAGCAAGGGAAAATAGGTCAATTTCCAATGCCTTATGTAACGCCCCTTTTTGAGGAGGAAACGTCACACCAAAAAGGACAATGCAGAAAATCATATCATAAACTAGAACCTGGTTCATTTAAATATCGATAAGCCTATTTAGTTGCAATCGTGTAAATAATTTGGCGAATTCTTTTTTTTTTATAAGAAAATGATAAAACGTTATTACAGCAGAATCAACATAAGAAATATACCATACATAATACATATGTATATATACTTGTATCATACTTGTTTAATTACATCAACAAATATACAAAATAAGCAAAAGCTTTACCCGCCCCAAAAGATTACACATATGCAGCCCACCAAAAGACAAAATATCAGGCCTTCAAAAGATTTACTGATAGCCGTCAGTGGCTATTAACAACATCAACCCCTAAAACTAACGAGAAGGAACTGTGTTTAGTAAGAAATAACGCAAACCTCGTAAACTGTGTCCGATCTCGAGTTTAGTAAGATCTCCCGTCAATGTTTCCACAGTCCAAGGTTTTTCAGCCTCGAGGAAAATATTTTATTTTCTCGGCCCTTCTCAGCGTGCACGCAAAATGAAAAATATATTAAAATAATCAATTTTTCCGAAAAAATCGACAAAAATTCACAAAATCACAAATATTATAAAATAACTATTTATCATGAAACAAACAATTTTCGGGGTATTACATTTATACTGTGCGTTATGAGTGCAATAGTGGCATATCTTTGAGATATGTGTCACTGGTACAACGTATGAACTCCACAAGGATTATCGAATCGACAACAAAAACCTTTGAGTCATTTTCGTCCTGCTTGTGGAATAGCAGTCCTCTATCTTACTGCAAACCTAATTAAATGCTTGTATTCTAAGAAGATAGTACTTGATCGCAGCCAGTCAAAACTCGCCATAAAGGCCTACTAATTAAAGTAATTATACTACTCAGTAATAGTTTTCGTTCACTGTAAAGATGAGACACGTCTTTCTGTCCATCAGCGCTATAGAGCCTTGGCTCCAAGAATTGGGAATGTAGCACACAACTCTCTACAGAGCATGGCACACGAACCTTATTTATATACCGGCATGTGAAGATATTCTCCTGAGTCTATGACAAGATGGGCATCTGCCTGGAGACAAGACGGGCATCTGCCTAGAGCTTCTAATCGAATTAAAGACCAAGTAAAACCGAAGTTTTGCTTTTTTTTTAACCTTGTTTTTTTTTTAATTTTCTTTCTCTCTTTTTTTTAAAGAAGAAGATAATATATATATGTTGTTGTGATTGTGGCTCACATCTTCCTTTGGTTTTACGTCCAGTAACGACTTAAATATCTTCTATGAGTCGAGGATAAGTTTCCCATCCAATTTTCTTATAAATTGGCAAACAAGGTCTTTTAGAGTCAGATTCCTAAGACTGTAACATTTTTGTTCATCCTTGAAGAGATTCCACAAATTAAGAAGTTCACAATGCACAGATCCACAAGAATGCGTCTCAAGAGTCAATAAGATATCATCTAATGACTCCTTACTCAGTCCATTCTTAATGAAAAATATTTTATCTTCTCAGTTTATGGAAACCATTCCCAAAGAATGACATCGCTTGTTACAATTCCATCGTGCACATTTGTGACAGACTTGTAACCTTTTTGCTCTTCTCCTTTTAGAATACGAATTTCTACCAAGACCTGACATGTATAAGTCAAATGAAATTGAAGACTCACCTGCTAGATGGACCTTTACTTCAATTATCCAGCGTACATCTTTCGGCATGCCTTTATGCATTAACACTCTCAATCTTTCACATCTAGCTTTGTATATTTTTGTCAGAGCATTTTGAGGGAGGAAAGGAAAATGTTTTCTGAAATTTGAGAGAATGACATCCATTTTAAAGGAGAAAAATTCAGTTATTATGGGAAACTGAAAACAAACCGACTCGAGAGTCACAGAGTACCGTTATCCGCCACTTAACCAGGAACACAAAGAACTGCAAAAAGAAGGCAACAAAATTAGAATAAATTATATTCATAACAAGGATTAGAAAGAGAGATGAATTCTACCTCATCAACTTAGTTTTCTAGAAATGGTTTGAGTCTTTATCCATTGACTTTAAACACATTACCATTCTTAGAATTCTCAATGTCTATGGCCTTGTGAGGATACACATGTTTGACAACAAAAGGACCACTCCACCTAGATCTCAATTTTGCAGGGAATAGGTGCATACGAGAATTATAAAGCAAAACTTTTTGACCAATTTCAAAAGATTTCCTCAAAATTGACTTGTTGTGAAAACCTTTTGCTCTAGCTTTATAAATCTTTGAGTTTTCATATGCATCATTTCTTAATTCCTCAAGTTCATTTAATTGAAATTTGCGTATCTTGCAAGCATCATTAAGGTTTAGGTTGAAAGCTTTAATGACCCAAAATGCTTTATGTTTCAATTCTACAGGCAAGTGACAAGGTTTTCCATAGACTAACCGATAGGATGACATGCCCAAAGATGTTTAAAAGCGGTACGGTAAGCCCAAAGTGCATCGTTTAGTCTTAAAGACCAATCTTTACGATTTAGGTTAACCGTTTTTTTCCAAAATTTGTTTAATCTCCCTATTTGCCAATTCAACTTGTCCATTTGTCTGAGGGTAATACGGGGTGACAATTTTGTGTGTAATACCATATTTCTTCATTAAAGATTCAAATGGTTTATTATAAAAATGTGTTCCCTTATCACTGATGATAGCTCTAGCGATTCTAAATCGACACAAGACATTTTCTTTTAAAAATTTGTGAACAATTTTATGATCATTGTGTCGGCATGGAATCACCTCAATCCATTTTGAGACGTAATCAACTGCAACCAAAATATACATAAATCCAAATGAGGATGAAAATGGGCCCATGAAATCAATTCCCCAACAATAAAAAATTTCACTGACAAGGATATGGTTTAGAGGCATCATGTTTTTTTTTGAAATGGAGCCTAATTTTTGACAGTTTTCACAATTTTTTGCAAAAAGTATAGTAGTCTTTAAATAAAGTGGGCTAATAAAATCTACACTGCAAGATTTTCGCAGTTGTTTTCTTTGAAGAAAAGTGACCTCTACATGCTTTTGAGTGACAAAATTTAATGACACTACCTACCTCACTGTCGGGCACACATCTCGAAAGATTTAGCCAGGACAATATTTGAACAAGTATAGGTCATCCTAATAAAAAATTTTCACCTCTATCAAAAATTTCCTTCTATGTTGGTGTGTCCATTGAGTCAACATCTTTCCTCTTACAAAAAAGTTGACTATGTTAGCAAACCAAGGCATGAAATTGATAGAAAATAAAAATTCATCAAGAAAAGAATCATTGATGGGTGTGTTATCAAAAGGTGAGCCTATTGTAAGTCTGGACAAATGATCTGCGACAACATTTTCGGCTTCTTTCTTATCTTTTATTGTGATGTTGAATTCTTGAAGCAACAAGATCCACCATATCAATCTTGGTTTGGCATCCTGCTTAGACATCAAATATCTAACAGTAGCATGATCGATGAAAATCGCAATAGAAGAACTAATTAAATAAGATCGAAATTTGTCTAGTTCAAATATTACAGCAAGTAGTTCTTTTTCAATAGTGGTGTAATTCATTTGTGCATTATTTAAAGTTCTACTTGTATAACAAATCACATGAGGCTTACTTTCCTTTCTTTGGCCTAAAACAGCGCCTACAGCAAAATCACTACCATCACACATCAACTCAAAAGGCAAAGATCAGTCACGGGATTGTATGATAGGAGCAGATGTCAGAAGACCAATTAATTTTTCAAAAGATTTTTGACATTCCTGATTCCAATCAAATGATGCATCTTTTATAAGAAGATTACATAATGGTCTAGATATGGCGCTAAAGTCCTTAATGAATCTTTTGTAAAACCCTGCATGTCCTAAAAAAGAACGAACTTCTTTGACTGTTTTTGGGGAAGGCAAATAGGTAATTAATTCAACTTTGGCCTTATCAACTTCAATTCCTTTAGAAGATATCACATGACCTAACACTATTCTTGAGGTAACCATGTAATGACATTTTTTCCAGTTTAATACAAATCCTTTTTCTTTGCATCTTTTAAGAACTTTTTCTAAATTATCAAGACAATTTTTAAATGAATTTCCAAAAATTATCAGGTCATCCATGAAAACCTCTAAATAATGCTCATTAATGTCACTAAAAATACTTATCATGCATCTTTGAAATGTTTTCGGAGCATTACAAATGCCAAAAGACATTCTTCTATATGCAAAAGTACCAAAGGGACATGTAAAAGTGATTTTTTCTTGATCCTTCAATGCAATTGGTATTTGATTATAACCCAAATAACCTTCAAGAAAAGAGTAGTATGAATGTCTTGCTTGTAACACACTCCTTAGGGCAGCACATTTCCGACTACTAACTTATAA